>JAUIMM010000517.1:11722500-12322500 GCA_031769625.1 Taudactylus pleione
TCAGGTGATCGGGCCCCAGTGCAGTATGGGAGATCACCTGATCGGGAAGCCCGGAGAAGATCACCGGAGGCCAGGAGGATGCAGATAAGTGTAATGAAGGGAGGGGGGGTCGCGGGGGGGAGGGGGGGTCGCGGGGATCCGCAATCGCGGGGGGCAGGGCTTAGCGCCGGGGGGCGGGGCTTAGCATCGGTGGGGGAGTAGTAGCGGTGGTCGGTCGGCGCATGCGCGGGCTCTTAGTCACGGTATTTTTTCCAAAAATACCGCGACTAGAGCGCGGATGGGATACGCAGGGACAGAGCTTTATCGCAAGCTCTGTCCCTGCAAGGGATTTATAGTAAATCCCTGTGATATTGCCTGAATTCGCAATGCGAATTCACTCGGTAATATCACACTACAATCCGCATTCAATATGCGGATAGTAGTAGATAGAGCCCGTAGTCACATCACAGATGCAGTAAAAAGCCGCTCACAGTGTACCAGAGATACTAGGCTGCAACTTTAACAACACAGGAATTTGTTTTATATACATACACAGATGCAGATGAAGCACTAAGGAATTTGTTGCAAGGAAAAGCTGCATCAGATCCGTTTTTACACAGATTCAGACTCGCACAGATGTACAAATGTTGCTAACCTCAGTGGTCAGTGTACGCTAGCAATGCAGTTTTGACATTTCCAGGTAGATGGCACCACACAGGGAGAGAAAAGACTTTGGCACTGTGGCATAGCCTAAACTTTCTTGTGCGCATGCACCATCTTCCCAAATGCCACTAGGAAAATGGCCAAGGAGGATGGACCTGCTTGCCGGCACAAGGTAAGATGCTGGGCTTGGGGGAGGGGGACGGTGATGCTCAGAGGAGGGAGCCCATTACACACAGGCCCCCTTGGGCGTTAATACACCCCTGATCTGTAGCAAATGCAACTAACAAATTCAATTGAGTATTCACAACAACACAATATTACACTTTTGTCGACACAGTTTTGATGTACACAGTTTCTTTAAAAAAACATTATGTTCATTTAAAAAATAACCACCAGTTTTATCTCCTTTAATCCAACTTGTGGTTTTTCACTTGCACCTCAGTTTAGCTCTTTCAGTTCAAATTATGCCAGGTGATTCCCCAGGTGTATAATAGCTGATAGTGACGGTTTTGTCCTTAAAAGCCTGTGTGCAGGTACAGATGCATCCTGTTACATCGCTGCTGATCACACTACAAACGTGCGCACGCATCGCACCATGCGATTTCCCACAGCTGCATATGCTACAGTGCGCTATGGCATGCATTGCGATTGCACCATGCAATCCTATGGGGTAACCATTCGTAGGCGTGCGACTCGTGCCATGTGTGGCCAACTGGGCATATCTGTAAGCCTCAAACCAGAAAGCTTGTCACATGTTTACATTTATGTGATTGTAATTCCATGTTTAACATTATTAGTGCTAAATTCTCAAATGAAAAGAACACCCCAAGCTGCTTAAACTGACATCGGGGAGTATTGGGAGAACAGGGAGTGGCAGTTCAGTCGATGTCTTCAAAGGAATGATTGTCCAACATGTGATGTGATTGTGCGTACACACTACTATTTGTACACAATATTGTACATTGCACCTTCCCATGTGACGTGCAGCACGTCTGATGGGATGACGTGATCTGAGCAGTGTTTATATTAGGAATTGGGTGTACACACTAATGTCAATATTGGCACTTGCAATTAAAATGTCGATATTACACATGACAGCATGTGCACACTGTTGACACTAGATGATATATTGGACAATCATCTGATCCGCAACAATTCTGATTGACCATCTTATAGTGGGTGTTGTATATTTTGTCACCATTCATCATGTTGACATGAAAATGTTGTCCTGGTAATAAAGTCGGCATGTAGCATGCTCTCAGTATCAACATTGACCAGATCGACATTCCTCATGTTGACACTGATGAAATATTGACATAATTAAAATGTCCCTGGTGGTCTAGTGGTGACTTACCTGGTACAGTGGTTCTGGTGGCTCCAGCATTGTCTTCTAGGTCCAGCGGTCATTTGATGATGACGTCTGGTGGAACCAGCATCACTTGTGGCAGTGAGCATGTCTAACTACTAACCCTCCCCCTACACCTAACCTGCCCACCCACAGCCTAACACTAATCTCCCCTCCCACAGCCTAACCCTAACCCTCCACTGCCTGTCCATGCAGAATGTCAGCGTGTCACATGTGGACATTTTGCATGTCGACATTGTGAACATGTCAACAGTGTGCACATGCTGTCATGTGTAATAACGACATCTTAATTGCAAGTGCCAATATTGACATTAGTGTGTACACCCAATTCCTAATATAAACACTGCTCAGGTCACGTCATCCCATCAGACATGCTGCACGTCACATGGGAAGGTGCAATCTACAATATTGTGTACAAATAGTAGTGTGTACGCACAATCACAACACATGTTGGAAAAACATTCCTTTGAAGACATCGACTGAACTGCCACTCCCTGTTCTCCCAATACTCCCTGTCAGTTTAAGCAGCTTGAGGTGTTCTTTTCATTTGATAATTTAGCGGTTTAAATATGGCAGCCACCCCTAAAGCCACATTATTTTGTTGGTATCCTCGTACCATAATTGTATGTGGTAATGCATTATTTAAGATTTGTTGAACTGATGTGGAGGATTCAGTAGAGGGCGCTGTAGTGACTAGCATAGCAGCAATAGTGGAATGTTCTAGACATTTCTGGCTCATACTAAACCAGAAAGCTGCCATCTATCTTTGTGTCATACTTGCCTAACCTCCTGAAATTATCAGGAGGCTCCTGAAAAATCGGATGGTGCTCCTGGCACCCCAGAAAAGTGGAGAAGTCACCTAAAGTCTAGAGCCACCCAGCTGCGGCTGCCCATTTTCCAAGTGAAGAATGGTGGTACAGGTGGCTGATGACGCAATTCGTGTTGAATCATGGCTCCGCCCCCACTTCACAGTGCTGGTAATCACGACATTGTATGGCAAGGGGCGGGGCTTCAATGGCAGCCAAAAGATTCACAAACAGTGGTGGCTCCAGGGGTTCGGCTGCAGCATAGTCCAAAATTCAAATAGGGGAGTCACACCAACTGCCAGTGAGTCCCGGCCGGCGATGTTTGTCAGTGTGTGAAATGACAGTTGGTGTGACTCCCCTATTTGAATTTTGAACTGCGCTGCAGCCCAACCTCTGGAACCGCCACTGTTTGCAAGCATGCTTTGTGTGTGCTCTCCACAACTTTCTACATCAGGTCACCTGTGCTCAAACATGGATATCTCTAATACCTGAGCTGTTGGGGAGCCTTGTGGACCGTGTTTGGAAACCTCTGATATACCCTATTTTGCACTATACATCACAGTGAGACTTTGATATATGGGTGAGATCCCACTCCTCTTTCCACAGTATTGCCAGCTGTTCATCAATTGTAGTATTACCTATGTAAGGCTATTATCTAGCATGTGTCACTAGTTGATATGGTTATAGAAGGCTAATACTTATCCTGAGATTGTGGTGACAATAATATATACTTTGCTTTTACTACATTCCCGGGAGTGTCATTGATATTTTATGATTGTATTGTGTTGTTCATAAACATTTAAATGTGCTTTTATTAATAAATGTAATATATTATTTTGATATTATTCTATTGGTATTTTAGCTGATGTGTCCAGCGCCACCCACTATCCTTTTGTCTGTGTTTTATAATAGTTGCTGGAGATTGTTCATGAACAACAATAATTATTAAAGTACGTGTGTTAGATTGCATATCTGCAATGTGATATTATAGATGAACAGTAATAGCTGATTTACCTGGACATACTGTTAAAGAGTGGAATATAACAATAAAAATGTTGCCATTTTGCCAAAATGTCAGATAAAGATGATAATAAACTAAAAGTCTTGAAAGCTAACATCTATCTATGTGTGCTCTCTACAACTTTCTATAAGAGTTACCAGGCCCTTCAGATGCTGATTGGAAACCTGTAACATTAAGGTAAGTTACTATTTTATGTGGGTAGACACTCATAAATGTCAATTATAAAAGAGATGTAAAGTGCAAGGGCATCACTGATAGGGACTGCTATCCATGTCATAGCCCTGTGTGTATAGGTGTGTTGCTTGTATATACTGTAGATGACCATCATCATTTTTGCTGTTGTAGCCACAATTGGTAAGCCCTTTATTATTATTATTATTATTATTATTATATTATTATCCTTTATTTATATGGTGCCACAAGTGCTCTGCAGGACGTTACAAAGTACATAGGCAAATTAGAGAGCAAGCAACAAGTGACTTATAGCAGTGACGTCCCTCCCCGCTGTGACATCAGATGCGGGAAGGGGCGTGGTCTCGTGGACAGGGGCGTGGCCTCGCGGCCCAAACCCCGGCCTGTGGCTATCATCACTGGGGTGATGGTCGGTGCTGGAGGTGCGGAGTGCAGCTCCCTCACTGTGACAGGATCCGAGTGCTGCACATAATGCAACAGTGCAGCACCCGGATCCTGTCACTGATAATATAGTATAATACAATGCAGGACAAGGTTTATATACATTGCTGCATTAGTGGTCATAACACTCAAATAAGCAACAGGGAGTAAGCATCCAGGTGTTAGGTGTCCGAGTGAGGAGTAGATGACAGTATAAGTAATGAGAAGCACAAGAGGGTAGAGGGCCCTGCTCCTGAGAGCTTACATTCTTTATAGGGACAATGTCATTACATGCCATTCACTTATTACATTATTCTGTTGCCGGCAATATTATTATGTCCATATTCTATTTGCACCTAACTTTATTTAAAAGCCTATACAATATACTAAATATGGCAAACAGTGCCCTCCAATGTATCACTCTTTTTACAGCATCTTGCATAGCACCTGGCAATATGTTGGAGCTATATAAATAATGTTAATGATTAAAACAAACGTGAAAGTGCAGGTGATACAGTAACCATCATCCTTTTTGTTATTAATATAAGGCCACACATTCCACAACACAGAGAATGTGTAATAATGCTCATCTGTCCCTCAGAAAGTGTGATGCTCATACACAGAGATGCACATCATTTGTTGTTTAAATATATTTACCGGGATGTAGTTGGCATCCCAGCGCACACATTGTCGGCGGCCAGAATCCCGGGGCTGTAATCCTGACAGTGGTCAGAATCCCGCCTCAAGAATCCCGAAGGCTGCAATCTGGTTAGTGAGTATTAGGGTTAGAGTTAGGTTTAGGGGCCTAACCCAGGGCTGGTTCTACACATATGCTGGTTACACAGCCGAGTAGTGCGCCATATAGAGGAGGGCACCCTGACCCGGCCGTGGCCAGCGACATGCAGCTCAGCCTGGCGGGTGGCAGTCAATGTGACACAGCTGCCTGTGCCACGCCATTCTATTACCAGGGAGTCGGGATGGAATGCGTCTGCTACTCCAGTTCCATTGGTTTCTATGAGTGGGTCTGCCGGTTGACGTGATGTCACGACGTCATGTCGCACTAGCAGTGCTCGAAGAATAAGGCTGGGGCCGGCCAGCCAGGAGCCCTGCGGCTGGCTTTGGAGAGGAGTCACTGCAGCGTGCGCTGTCTGCACTCACTAAGTGTGAGTGACCACCAGGCATGGCTTTTCCCACAAAACCACACCCCATTAAGTTTTTCACCCACGCACTGAGGGCGCGCGTAATAGTGCCCCTGGGGCGCCATCCAGAAATATTTGCTTAGCTTAGAAATTGAGCTCGGGCCGTCCCTGGCCTAACCCTAAAGCCCCCCCCCAAAGTCTAACCCTACACACCCACAGCATAACCCCAACCCTCCTCCTAGTGCCTAACCATAATCCAAATACTTACCACCAGGATCGCAGCTGCCGGGATTCTGACTCCTGTTGGAATTCTGGCACCGGGATTCTGGGCACCGTCATTCTTTGTGCCGGAATGCTGACTTTATCCCTACTATAGATACATATTAACCTAAATATATATCATTTGCCAGGACTACAATACAGAAATTGCAAAAACATCACCTGTTCATGGACTTCAGCATTGATTTGTCAGACCCCTGCATTACCTGATTACATGGAGATAGTTATGACATTGTGTTATGATAGTTCTGTAGATCTTTTATGTGCACCTCACAAATGGAAAGAAATAGTGACAAATACTTTCTTGACATCTTGAATGATTGTCTTTGGTATATCCATTCTAAAAATTATTTATATAAAGCCAAAAGAGCCATTGTCATAAAGGCCCTGGTAGTAACCAGCAGAATGTACCACATTGCAGCCAATGCAGACTGGGTCAAGAGGACGTTCCTACATTTCTGGACCATCTTCCTTAAAGAGCATAAGAAGTAGGGGTGTGCACCTTCCACTTTTCGTGTTTTGGTTTTGGATTTGGATCTGGATCTTTCTTCGTGTTTTGGATGTGGATTGGTTTTGCCAAAACCACCCTTCCGTGTTTTGGGTTCTGGGTTTTGTGTTTTGAATCTGTATTTTTTTGGAAAAAAGCATAAAAACAGCTAAATCACAGAATTATTATTTTTTTGTTCCTACGCTATTATTAACCTCAATAACATTAATTTCCACTCATTTCCAGTGTATTCTGAACACCTCACACCTCACAATATTGTTTTTAGGCAAAAAGGTTGCACCGAGGTAGCTGGATGACTATGCTAAGTGACACAAGTGGGTGGCACAAATACGTGGCCCATCTAGGAGTGGCACTGCAGTGGCAGACAGGATGGCAGTTTGAAAAACTAGGCCCCAAAGAGTATATACTGCAAAGAACAAAAAGAGATGCAAGATGGAATTGACCTTGGGCTCTCCCACCCACCCTTATGTTGAATAAACAGGACATGCACACTTTAACAAACCAATCATTTCAGGGTCTGCCGGACGACTGTGGCTGAAATTATTGGTTCGTTTGGGCCCCCACAAAACAAGCTGGCAATTAATCTGTCCCTGCACAAACTCTCTCTACAGAGGCAAGATGTCGTCCTCATCCTCCTCATCCACTGATTCCTCACCCTCCTCAGTGTTGTTCTCATCCTCAAAGAGTATTAATTCATCCCCACTGGAATCTACCACCACATGTCCCTCTGTTCTTTCAGGAGGCTGGTCTTCCTGGAAGAATTGATAATTAATTTTGATGAACATCATCTTCTCCACATTTTGTGGAAGCAACCTCTTACACCTTTTGCTGACAAGGTTCCCGGCTGCACTAAAAACTCTTTTGGAGAACACACTGGAGGGGGGGCAACTTACGTAAAATAGAGCCAGTTTGTACAAGGGCCTCCAAATTGCCTCTTTTTCCTGCCAGTACAGGTATGGACTGTCTGACATGCCTACTTGGATGCTGTCTCCGATGTAATCCTCCACCATTCTGTCAATGGTGACAGTATCATATGCAGTGACAGTAGACATGTCAGAAATTGTTGCCAGGTCCTTCAGTCCGGACCAGATGTCCAAACTTGGTTCTGTCTGCCCTGCATCACCGCCAGTGGGTTGCTTAGGATACCTAAGTTGTTTCCTGGCAGCCCCAGTTGCTGGAGAATATGAAGAAGGAGCTGTTGACGTGTCATGTTCCGCTTCAGCTGACAGTGTTTTCACCAGCAGGTCTATGCACCTCTGCAGGCTTCTGTGCGCCGGAAAGAGAGGCACCATGTTGGCTTTAAACCTAGGATCGAGCATGGTGGCCAAAATGTAGAGGTCTGATTTCAACAGATTGACCACCTTCGAATCCTGGCAAAGCGAATGAAGGGCTTCATCCACAAGTCCCACATACCTAGCGGAATCGCTCCATCTTAGCTCCTCCTTCTCCAGCTGCTTCTGCAAAAGCCTGATGAGGGGAATGACCTAACTCAAGCTGGCAGTGTCTGAACTGACTTCACATGTGGCAAGTTCGAAGGGCTGGAGAACCTTGCATAACACGAAAATCATTCTCCATTGCACTTGAGTCAGGTGCATACCCCTTCCTTTGCCTATGTCATAGGTGGCTGTGTAGTCTTGAATGGCCTTTTGCTGCTCCTCCATGCACTGAAGCATTTAGAGGGTTGAGTTCCACCGCGTCACAACCTCTTACTTCAGGTGATGGCAGGGCATTTTCAAGAGTGTTTGCTGGTGCTTCAGTCTTTGGCACGCAGTCGCTGAATGGTAAAAGTGGGCAGAAAATTTTCGGGCCACCCAAAGAGTCTCCAGCATGCCCTTGTCGTTTTTCAGGAAATTCTGCATCACCAAATTTAGTGTGTGAGCAAAACATGGGATGTGCTGGAATTTGCCCAGATGTAATGCCCCCACAATGTTGGTGACATTGTCAGATATCACAAATCCCCAGGAGAGTCTAATTGGGGTAAGCATGCTACTCCAGTTCCATTGCAATGATTTCCCCCAGTTTCTCTGAAACAGATTGACCTATATATCAATGGGATTTTTGCTGGTGTTAACCCCATTCAAGTTCAAGGCAGATATTTATACCCAGGTATTAATATCTGATGAAACTCCCCACACAATGATATATAATATTACACTATAGTTCATAGTATAATGCACAGAATGTCACTTCAAGCCTCAAAAAATGCTGAATGTGTTAGTGATGCAAGACTTTTGGCCACTATTGTTTATAATTTACAATTCATGTGACATAACATGATCATGATACGTCATGATCCAATTTTTAATGACTAATAAATAACAGGATAAAATCACACTCACATTAAGACAGTGTATAGGTAATATAGCCATCTTTGTGGCTATCTATAATATGTGAGAAAAAGAAGATATGGGCGTTTCAGTGAAGATCAGTCTAAAAACACCCTGTGTATCCTGCTCACCAGAGAAGGGTGGCAAGCCCCTCAATAGATAGTAAAAATCGTTCAAAAGGTATTATATTTTATTATTATGTGTTTCTATATTAAGTGGTTGAAAAATTACAGCCAGAAAACTGCATTAAAACAAACACACTTGTGATCATTGTTTGTTTCGCCATCATTTGACCAATCAAGGAATGTCAGCAGGCCTAAATTGAGATCATGAGCCCTCTTTTTGACATATTTAAAGTGCCTTCTTTTCAGAAATTGTAAGCAATTAAGCGCCTGACCTGCATTGGCGAAGAAAACATTGTTTGGGTAATCACGCTTGTAGCAGAGGAGTATTCTAGAAGACAGATTGCTGAAAGGATCAGCTGTAACGTGTCTGCTGTTGTCAGTAAACTTGCCAAATATAAGAACACTGGATCTACTGATGATTTGTCAAGATCTGGGAGGCCAAGGAAGAATTTGTCACATCAAGATCACATTTTGTAGTGCATTAGCCTAGACAATTGTCATCTGATATCTTATTTGCTATCTGAATTATCAGAAAAAAAAATCAAAATTTTATGTTTTCAATGTGTCAACTTAAATTATGCCTCTAAGGCTTTAGAACATTGGCTTCAAAGGACAGATGATGAGAAGAAAATTTCAGAGGGGGCAACGGCTGTAATGGGCAAAGGAGCATGAATAAATTTTCTCCTCAGGGTCTAAAAGTGACTTTGAAGCATCCAGTAAATGTCATGGTAAGGGGATGCATGTCAGCCACTGGATAAGACATCTTTAAATTGAAGAGGAATAATGAACACAGCAAAATATATCACAATACTTGAGACAAGCTTTCTCGTAAAATAAGTGTTTTCAGATGACACTTTTCTATTACAAGATGACAATGCACCACACCATAGGGCAAAAGTCACGAAGAATTGATTCACTCAGTGTAACATCAGGTTGCTGAAATGGCCTAGACAATCCTTTGATCTTAACAAAATTGAAAATATGTGGCTCAAGGTTGGGTATGAGATGTCACAGAGTTAGTCGGAGACGTTCCCTGGTCAGGTTCAGGAGCGGGTAGTGAAGTAACAGAAGGATGAAATTGAGGTGGACGAATGTAAGATCTTCTCCTAGGTCGTTCCTAGAAGCATGGGCTCTGAGAGCCGAATTATCAGAAGTACCAAAGTGTTAGAACTGAGAAAACCCCAGCAATGGAGAGAACTTGGGATTCTGTAGGTCTCTGAATGAACAGGCTGGCTGGCTCTGAGAATTATAGCCGGGTGGTTTTGACACTGGCTGACAGGCAATGACTGGAAATATAGGCCAAGCTGGACTTGACATTGAAGTAACCGGCTAGAACCAGGGATAATGGCTGAGCTGGACTTTGCATAGTAGTAACCAGCTGATACCAGAGAGAATGGCTGAGCTGGATTTGGCCTTGTAACAACCGGCTAGCACCGGAGATAATGGCTGAGCTGGATTTGGTGTAGTAATAACCAGCTGATACCAGTGAGAATAGCATTGCAAAGATATGTCTCTACAGATCATGATTCGTCAGGGACGGAAGAGTCAGAGCATTCATTCAAGTTAAGAGATAATTTATCCTCCCACTCCTCTAAAGATTTTTTAGATTTACCACAAGATACATTACTGGATCAGAGACCCCCAAAAGGAAGATTAGGAGGGGGAAGAAACATCCGAAATCAAGGCAGGTGGGATGTGCAAGAGACTCCCAGGTACCAGAGATGTACACAGAGGAGAAAATAGAATTGATAGATAATGATGATAGGTTGAAAATTATTAACCTATCTAACAGAGAATTGAGTGATGTACACCTTGATGTTCTGAGTAGGGGCCTAACCTTTTCCCCAGAGTTTCATTTTGATAGATGGAAGTGGGAAAGGGATCTCCATTTATTTGGTAGGAGACTTCTCCTTACTAAATTTTATTCTTCTACCTCGGCAGATAAAGATAATCAATCTCAATTAAATACTAATAATTTGACTGAAATTTCAACTACAGATTTGTCTTGTGAATAAAATGAAGCACTCTCTATATTACAAAATTTGGCCAGTGAAATAGAAATTTCTGAACCTACAACAAGATCCATATGTAAAAGAAAGGGAACATTTTTCCCACAGCCTAATGTATGTCCAGTAGTAGGTACGTTCATGAATTTAGTGTCTAGAGACCTGGATGAATTATTTAGGAATAAGAACCGGTATCGTCAATCTATTACTAATTTGAATAAAGAAGAACTTAAAGCTCTTAGTGAAATTCAGAAATGGGAAGATCTAGTTGTGAAACCCTCAGATAAAGGTGGCAATGTTGTATTATGGGGTAAGGAGCAATATATAACAGAAGCAATGAAACAACTAAATGACATCACTTGTTAAAGGAATTTAATGTTTAACCCACTTGAGAATTTCAAAAAACAATACAACAACATTATTGAACAAGCATATCAAGAAGGGGTAATAATTAGAACTGAATATCAATTTTTGAAAATAGAGGACCCAGTGGTGGCGACATTTTATATGTTGCCTAAAATACACAAGAATGCAACATCACCACCAGGCCGTCCAATTGTGTCGGGGATCAAAAGCCTGACTGAACAGGCTAGTAAATTCCTGGATACTCACCTAAGAAAACATGTGATAACTTTGCCATCTTACACGAAGGACACAATGGACGTACTATGGAAATTAGATGAAGTCCATGTAGAGGAAGGGGTCCTTTTAGCTACGTGTGACGTTGAGTCACTATACACCAGTATTTTACATGAGAAAGGTGTTGAATCGGTAAAATACTTCCTTGACAAGGAGAGACCAACATAATTCGGTGCCTTCTTGATTGAGCTACTAACTTTTGTATTAACAAAAATCAGAGGAACAGCTATGGGGGCGGCGTGTGCCCCCACGTATGCCAACATATATTTGGGCTGGTGGGAGGAGACAATGGTGTTCATTGATACCCATGAGGAATATACCTGTCATATACTCATCTGGATGAGATATATTGATGACCTCCTGATAGTGTGGGATGGCCCTCAAGAGAAATTCAAGAGATTCATTAGCCTCTTAAATGAGAACAATTTGAATTTGAAACTCACCTTTGAAGTGAGTGAAGTGGAAGTGAATTTCTTGGATCTTAAAATATGTAGGATGGGAGATGGAAGAATCACGACAGATTTGTACAGGAAACAAACAGCAACAAATAGTGTGCTTCACAATACCAGTGCACACTTTCCACCGGTTCTCAAGGGAATTCCTAAAGGGGAGTTTCTGCGCCTTAGGAGAAATTGTTCAGATCCTCAATCATTTGTCATTAGATCTGAGGAATTGCGACAACGGTTACTAAAGAGAGGATATAGTAACAGGGCTATTAAAAAAGCAAAATATGAGGCCAATCAGAAGGATAGAAATCCCCTACTATATTCCAACCGGATTAAAGAAAAAGAGCCTGAAGTTATTCGGTTCGTGGGTGACTTCTGTATGGAGTGGCAGCACATCCAACGAATAATACAAAAACATTGGTCAGTATTAACGTTGGATGAGGATCTTGCTAAAGCCCTGGGATCCAAAGCCTCAATAAGTTGGAGACGATCTGCCAATATTAAAGATAAACTTGTTATGAGTCATTTTAAGAGTAGAAAAGAGAGAAAAGCAGTGGCGGAAGGATCTTTTCAATGTGGAGGTTGCAAGTCATGTAGTTACATGGCTCGCACAACTGAGTTCAAGGATAAATACAACAAAGAACATAGGATACGAGATTACATCAATTGTAAACTGCTGGGGTAATTTATTGTATCACATGTCCATGTGAGAAAAGATATGTAGGGATGACATCAAGACCCCTGAAACAACGAATACTTGAACATGCGGGTAATATCAGGAATTCTAGATAAGATCTGGCGAAGTTCAGACAATTAACTTCAGTAGCAAAACATTTTCATGATCAACATGATAGTGACCCAAGATCCATGAGAGTATTTGGTGTAGAAAGAATACACCTTGGTATTAGAGGTGGGGATATTACCCAACAATTACTGAAAAGAGAAAGCCACTGGATTTTCCTATTGGGCGGTCTACAACCAATAGGGTTAAATGACAACATTAATTTTGGTGTGTTCCTACAATAAACGTTCCATTTAAACTAGTATACAACATGTCTGGAATTAATTTTTATTTATTTTTAATAATTGTATTAATTTTTGATGCACTATTATGAAATTAATTATATAATAGTTATTTTATGGGAAGTTTAGTATGTAATTGTTAACAGTCATATAATTATTATATATAATTTAATGGTCCAATTCTTGAAACTAATAACTAATTAATGAATTTTGTCACTTTTGGGTAAATATATTTATTTTGGGATGGTTATAATATTAATATTGTAATTTAATGTATCACTATTTTTTTTTATGGATAAGGTCCATATCCTATTACATCCTATTCACAGGATGTAGAAATTACCAGCACTTTATTTGTTTCAGTAATTGATTATTAATATGGTATATGGTATTTCACTATAATAGATGGTGTTTATTAACTCAATTTGTAATAGTTTTAATAGTATAATTTATTAATTTTGACATAGTTATTGAAAAATAAATGGTTACATCCCATAATAATAGGTTAATTTAAAAGGTAGTTTATATCCTTTGTTTACATAGCAATTCTATAGAAGGCATCAATAAACAATGGGAATACTGACAGGCGATTTCTATTGGCCATAAGGAACATCAATCAAAGAGAACTGTGATGATTGGATGGAGACCTGGATATAGTTTGAGGCAACCCGGAGGTCTGGTTGCTCCTGTGACTAAGCCGATGGGCGAAACGCGCATTAGGATGTGTATACACAGACACGCGATGCATAGCGTGGTCTGTGTCCTGTAAACTTTATGTCTCCATGATAACTCCTGTAGTTGTATCACAACGGGGTTGCCGTACATGCTGGGAGCCGCTGACACACTGCACATGTTGTGGACTGCAGAGAAGGATACTTGTGCATGTTAAACAAAGCAGCGCCAATATAGGCAAACTTACCTTGTCAATACCAGTGGCAATGAATCACTATTATAAATGCATTATGAGAGCAGTGACAGCGGAGTAAATAGTTGTATCAAGGGCTAATTATTTGGGCAGAGTTACACTGCCTATGAGAGAGCAAAAAATATGTGTGTGTGTGACAACGAGACCGGTTATTTACTGGCAACACAATAGATACATTTACTCCTTTAACTATAACAAGAACGAGTTTGCCGTGTGTGCTGACAACTGTGGATGTACTATATATGCTGTGAGCTGCATAGACAATTATTTGTGACTGCTAAATATAGCAGCGCCGATATAGGTAGACTTATTATGTCAGCTACAGCGGCGATGAATTAACATAATAAAATAACCGCACTACGAGAGCAGTGACAGCGGATTAAAAAGCTATATTAACTGCTTAATAATCAGGCAGAGTTACACTGCCTAGGAGTAAGAATATAAGTGTGTGGAAGTAGAATATGTTACATAATAACAGCATGTAGTAGAGTATTGGCAACATAATTGATACACTGACAATGTAAAAGAGGGTATGAAATCTATATAATATAGGTGTCCCGGCTGCCCTGTTTAATATACTAATTAAAATATCAAAAGCACTAGAGGCAGCTGAGTAACGGTGTGGTTCTACCTAATATGAGGACAGTAATGAAAGAGTGAATATCTCTATAAGGATTGCCATTGTTTGGGTTAGAAATAACACTGTAGATAAGAGTGTGCGCAGTAGTGGTACTTGTAATATGAATAAGAGGTACTTTACGATAATAAATACCTCTTGTTAATCATAATTTATATATATGGGAATACATAATTGTATGGCTAATGATACACACTGAGCGCTGTTCGGTGTCAGAGTAGGATCTATGAGCCTCAACAGATAGTTTTTCTCTCAAAAGTAACTCCTTATATGAGTACTAACCGACGCACACCATATGATTGTGACACCTAATGATTTATAACCCTGAATATAATAAAACAAGAGCTAGTTACAGTGGAGACTTAAAGTTTAATATAAGAACTATAAGTATTATATACTTATTTTAATGAGTCACTTTATTTTGCCTAATTATTTTATAAAGACACAATAAAAGTTATATTTTAATTATTTTCAGATGGGTCAACAATAGAATGTTATTTCATTGTGATTAGTCCGTGTGTGCCCCATTATAGGAATACTTTGCTTTCTTTTGTTTTCAACTGGATTTGGCGTAGTAATAATCGGCTGATACCAGTTAGAATAGCCGGACTTGGTGTAGTATTAACTGGCAGGTACCAGCGAAAATAGCTGAGCTGGACCTGGCATAGTAATAACCGACTGGTCAAAACAGCAAACACTCTGAAGGAAAACTACAGACGGGGATGCTGGAGCCTAGAAATGAAACTAGAAGCAACATTACACAGGCAATGGTTCTAATCCCAGAGATCCCTTATATACCTATTGCAAAGCTGTGATAGGCTGGAATGCTTCAGCTGAGCCAGCTATTGGTTAAGACAGTATCAATCATGTGATCAGAACAGCATGGTAGAGCCCTTTGTCTGAATCTACCTGGAAGCACCTGGACCCACTGTGCGTATCCCAGAGAAGACAGCCGCCAGCAGGAGCTCCAGAGCAGTAAGGAAGGCACCCTTCACAACCATGGGCCATGTTATGTAGCAGGTGACGGGTGCAGTGAAAGGCCACAAGGCATGAAAAGAGACAGCCAAGGGTGGGAGCCGGGGAGCATGGCAGATGGCAGCCATGGCTGGGGGCCAGGATGCGTGGCTGCCATCAGACGGTACCTGACAGTACCCTTTTTTGTGGGTGACCTCCAGACACCTACCAGGTTTCTGTGAGTACTCAGAATTAAAACTGCAAACTAATCTGGGAGCATTTACATCAGAGGCATTAGTCTAAGATCTTTCTTCGGGGCCGTAACCCTTCCAATCGTTGAGATATTGGAGGTGTCCATAACGATATCGTAAATCCACTATTTTTTCAACTTCGAATTCTGCACCACTGGGGGTTTGAATTTGTGGAGTTCTGGGCTGAGACCTGTTGAATTTATTCAGGATCAATGGTAGTAATAAAAAAAATAAAAGGCATTAGGTATCCAAAGACGTATGGGCAATTTTAAATTGTCCACCACAGAACTAATAACCCGTTCAATAAAGAAGGGGCCCATGAAGCAAGGTGCCAGTTTCATGGTTGGAACTTTGGCCCTCATTCAGAGCTGTATGCTCTGAGCAGAGCGCACGCTCTAAATGAGGGCCGTCCTCCATAACTATGGAGCGTCCCCCTGGACGCTCGTATAGCTGTGGGTCACCACCCACAGCCTATACGAGCGTGCAGTTTGATGGCCGCGATGGTCGTGACCATCGCGACCATCGAAACTGCGAGCCGGAGCCTGCGGTTGAGGTTTTCAACCACAAGGCCCGGAGTGATTTTGGCTCTATCAGAGCCAAAATCACTCCCACTGACATCACTAGTGATGTCAGTGGGCCGGCTTCTGATGGGAGGCGTTCCCTTGGGAACGCCCCCATCAGGGAGGCACGCACCCCGGCACGCCCACCAAAGGGGGCGTGCTGTCAATCAACATCGACAGCACGCCCCCTTTGATCAGACACAATGAGCGAAGGACTTTCCTTCACTCGTCGCGTCTGGCGCATGCGCACGACGGAGCTCCCTCCGTCGTGCGCATGCTCAGTGCAGACCATCGACCCACTTGCTAGCGGACAGCCGCTTGCGAGTGGGTCTGAATCAGGGCCCTTGAGTCTTAGGTTTTTGGTTGAAAGCCAAATGCGGTCACAAGGCTTGAACTTGGGTATCAACCGAGCGTGAGGCTTTTTTTTAAAGATGACTGTATTTCCCTCCAAATTTGCGGCAAGTGCTGTAAAGCAATATTTGCTGCAAGGACATCGGCTATGGGCATAAACGAAAATTCGGGAACTTGTGGATGTTGACCGTAATTGTCAAAAAAAGTGGTAACTCCAGTTGCAGAGTGGTATCCGAAAATTATGCGCAAATTTGGCCCAAGGTAGTAAGTTCGCCCAATTTTTTTGGGATGAAGAAATGTCTCCAACTCTAGATTGATTCTTTCTGTCTGTCCATTTGTTTGTGGGTGGTAGGCCGATGAGAAGCAGAGTTTGACCTGCATATCAGAACACAGTGCTTTCCAGAAGCGGGCAACAAATTGAACTCCGCAGCTGGTCTAATTTCTTGTGGAAGACCGTGCAAGCAATAGACTTCATGTAGGAAAAGTTGACCGAGTTTGGTTGCCCTAGATAGTCCTGGTAAAATAATAAAATGCGCCATTTTCGTAAACCAGTTTACCACTACCCATATTGTTGTGTAGCCATCAGACTTAGAAAAATTGGTAATAAAGTCCATGGATAGATGGGACCATGGTTTGGTGGGTATAGACAGGATGAAGTAAACCTGCTGGTGATTGTCAAGATGTTTTGTGTACGCACATTTCGAACAGGAACGGATGAACTCTTGAATATCCCTCCTCATAGATGGCCACCAATAATTTTGCTGTAAAAACTGGTAAGTCTTGTGGACCCCAGCATGGCCCACAAAAAAAGAATCATTTGGCCAAGAAAGTAATTTATAGTGTAACTTTTTAGGAGTGAAGGACTTCCCATGAGGCGGTACCGGGGAGGAAAAAGTGGTGGCGAAAGCCTGCGGGTCTACTATTGGGTAAGTCTTGGTGGATAAGTGTTCCTCATCTGTTGAGACAGATCTCGATAAAGCATCAGCTTTACAATTCTGGGCAGTACTTTATTTTGAAATTAAAATGAGAAAAGAAAAACGCCCAGCAGGCTTGACATGGAATAAGGCAATGAGCTGATTTAAGATAAAGTACATTTTTGTGATTAGTATAAATGATAATAGGGTGTTTGGCAACCTCTAATGGGTATCTCCAGACATCCAAATCAAGTTTTAATAGCTAAGAGTTCTTGTTCTCCTATGGTGTAGTTCTTCTCTGCATGGGTGACCTTGCGAGAAAAGAAACCGCAGGGATATAATTTGGTTTCACTTGCATTTTGTGATAGCACTGCCCCTACTCTGGAAGCCAAAGCATACACCTCTAAGATGAAGGTTCTTCCAGGTTCAGCTGCTGCAGAATGGGAGCTGTCAGAAAGGTTTCTTTTAAGTACTGAAAGGCTGCAAGAGCTTCAGAAGATCATTTAGCGGGGTTAGCTCCGTTCCGTGTTAGAGCGACAATTCTAGCCTCTACTGAGGAGAATGATTTAATAAACTTCCTATAATAATTGGCCAATAATAGGAACATTTGTTGGTAATGCCCATACCTGTATAACCTTCAACTTCTCAGGATCCATTCGGTGTTCCATGCCAGAAATTATATATGCGAGGAAGGAGATAGTTGGGACTTCAAAAACACATTTGGAAATCTTCCCATAGTGCTGATTGGAGCAATGTTGCCGGTGTGTCGTTAAATCTTGGGAGAATATGAGAATATTCTCCAGGGAGATGACTAAGAATTTATAAAGTATATCGTGGAAGATTTAATTTACAAAGATTTGAAATACGGCTGGAGCATTACACAAACCAAACGGCATGACTAAATATTCGTAGTGTCCATCCCTGGTGTTAAAAGCCATCTTCCATTCATCTCCATCACTTATTCTTATTAAATTGTAAGCCCCTCTGAGGTCTAATTTGGTGAAAACGGTAAGTCCCTTCACTATATCAAAGAGTTCTGTAATACAGGGCAGTAAATACTTATTCTTTTGTTATGACATAGCCTGAGTCTCAGGGACTGAAAAAGGATAGGCGCAGCACTGAGGAGGGTTTTTTGCCAGGGATCAAATCAATAGGACAGCCTCAAGGTTGGTGCGGACAAAGCTTGTCTGCGGCTTGTTATGAAAACACATCCGTGAATTCTCTGTAGTGACTATGAAGAAAAGACAGAGATGTATCTTTCACAGTACATAAATGGAGAACCGGGGTAAGACAGTGTTGGAAACAATAAGGACACCAGGCAAGGATTTGAGTAGAGGACCAGTCAAAGTGAGGATTATGTAACTGCAGCCATGGTAGGCCAAGAACAATATCATGAGTCACATTGGGTAGTACTAAAACTTCTAGTCGTTCCTGATGCAAGGCTCCAATCTTAATTGTGACAGCCTCTGTGCTGTGAGTAACTGTCCCATCAATAATTCGGCTCCCATTCACCGTGGTAAGCACAATGGGCTGTGACAGTCTCTTGACAGGAAGCGACATCTGTTGTACCACAGAGAGAGACTTTCGTTATAAAACAATCTCGATTGGGAGGATGTTTGGTCAGCACCCCTAACTTGACTCCTCCTAGGCAGATTAGGTTCATCCGTTTCCCAGCTGTAGCTAACAAGACTTAAGTAAATGACCAGGAGAACCACAATAGAGACACAGTTTTTCCTGATGTCGATGAAGTCATTCCTCGGCAGATAGCCATGAGCGGTTGATCTGCATGGGATCTTTCAAGGCTGAGAGTTCTGAGCAGGCTGAGGGAGGGATTGTGGTCTAGGGTGATCTCCTTGGGACCTTTCAATATCTCGATCTCGCATACGCAGGTCTAACTTAACACAGAGGGAAATTAAGTCCTCTAAACTGTCTAGGAGGTCCCATGTCACCAATTTATCTTTTAGCTTTTCCGACAGGCCTTTCCAAAAATCAGCATTCAGGGCCTCATTATTTCAATAAAGCTCAGCTATTATCATTTGAAATTGGACCACATATTAACCCACTGTCCTTGAACCCTGCTTGAAATGTAGCAGATCAATAGAAGCCACTGCAGGCCTTCTTGGCTCAACAAAAATTGTCTTGAAAGCTGTGATGAAGTCTGCATAGTTGGACAGGAGTGGATCATTCCACTCTTATAATGGTGATACCCAATCTAACACAGATCCTGTTAACAATTAAATTATATAGGCCACCTTTGCTCTGGGTGTTGGAAAATTTTATGGGAGTAACTCAAAATGAACTTCACATTGTTTGAGGAAATGCCTGCAATGCTTGGGGTTTCCATCAAAATGACTAGGGGTTGGTAACTGTAGACGAGACTCAGAACTTGTTGTTGGTTGCTGAATTGGCATGGTGGAAGCTGCAGCTACTTTAGGCAGCAAGGTGGTTGTTTTCAGTGCTGCTTGAATCCTATCCAAACAGGACAAGAGTTCCTGTAGGAATTGAAGTACCTGTCCATGCGCGCCTCCTGGCTTTCTGCTCTTGAGGCAAGATTTTGCAAAACATTAGGCCCCAAGGCCTGATCCTGTTCCAGGTTCATTGGGGCTCTGTAAACTGTCATGGAGTTCATTGGAGAAGTTCCCTGGTCAGGCTCAGAAGCAGGTAGTGAAGCAGCAGAAGGACGAAATTGAGGTGGACGAATTTAAGATCTTCTCATAGGTGGTTCCTAGAAGTACGGACACAGAGATCTGAAGTATTAGAAGGACCAAAGTGATAGAACTGAGTAAACCCCAGCAATGGAGAGAACTTGGTATACTGGTATGTAGGTGTCAGAATAAACAGGTTGACTGGTTCTAAGAATTATAGCCGGGTGGTTTTGATACTACCCGACTGGAAATATAGGCCGAGCTGGACTTGACGTTGAAGTAACCAGCTGATACCGGCGAGAATAGCTGAGCTGTACTTGGCATTGAAATAACCGGCTAGCACCGGAGGTAATGGCTGAGCTGGACTTGGCATTGTAATAACCAGCTGATACCGGTGAGAATAGCTGAGCTGGACTTGGCATTGTAATAACCGGCTAGCATCGGAGATAATGGCCAAGCTAGACTTCGTATAGTATTAACCGACAGGTACTGGCGAGAATAGCCAAGCTGGACTAGGCATTGTAATAACCGGCTAACACCGGAGGTAATGGCCAAGCTGGACTTGGCATAGTAGTAATTGACAGGAACTGGCAAGAATAGCTGAGATGGACTTGGCATAGTAGTAACTAACTGGTCAAAACCGCAAACACTCTGAAGGACAACTGCAGACGGGGATAATGGAGCCAAGAAACGAAACTAGAAGCAACGATGCACAGGCAATGGTACTAAATGCAAAAATCACTTGTATATCTATTGCTAAGCTGTGATGGGCTAGATTGCTTCATCTGAACAAAAGTGAGCCAGCTATTGGTTAAGACAGTATCGGTCATGTGATCAGAGCAGCATGGTGGAGCCCTTTGTCTGAATCTACCCGGAAGCCTGTGGACCCACATCCCAGAAAAGACAGCCACCAGCGGGAGCAGCAGGGGGTAAGGATAGCACCCTCCGCAGCCGGGGGCCATGTGTGATGTAGCAGGTGATGGCTTCAGTGAAAGCCGCAGGGCGTGATAACAGGCAGCCATGGGCGGGAGCCGAGGAACATGGCAGACAGCAGCCGCAACCTGACATGAGATCTCAGGGAAGAAGCCCACAACAAAAAGGGATCAAATTGAAAATCTTATTGCCGCCTCGAATAATCTCTACAGCTCTTCTAGAGAACCTGGTTTTGTCAATGCTTAAGCACTGAGCAGATGTGCTCAAGTCTAGTGGCTTGCCAACCAACCACTAATCACTGCTAAGATATTGCTGATCCTTCTCATACTATTTATTTTGTGAGTATTCATTTTTTACTCACCAAAAAAGGTATTTTTTGAGAATAAATATGTGTTTACTTGAAAACTGATTTATGTCTTTTTGTATTATTTCTACTTTTGGGTAAAAATCAAGATACCTATCAATCATATAAACAAAAGTCACTCCAGTATACTGTAGACAGAACAATTCACCTAAACAATAATACATAACATGTGCATGTAGCTCAATACAAGTTGCCTCAAATTGAACAGAAAAGCATTTTGCGCTAATAATGAAAGTTTTTTGGGCAGCACTGTATATTTTAATTATTCAGCAATTGACAGGATATTTTCATGAGCAAAATACTACATCAAAACTTGATCGAGACTGATCATCAAAACGCGTTGGTGGAAGGGCACAGGGTTGCCTTTGGACTTTGGCATCAGTGACCTGCGGCAGACTTCTCCGGACCTATCATCCACTTCAGTTTATGCTTTTATTTACATCTGCCTTTTGCCCATCGGTTACTTAGTCATTTTTATGTTTAAATGTTAAATAAAGCTGTTGGATCACTTTATGACGGAGAGTATCTGTTTCACTCTATATTATCCCCCCTGACCTTATTGGGATATGAGGAAGAAATATAGAGCAATAGAGGAGAACAGGACTCTAAACAAAGTTAACTTTATGAACATACGAACCAATTTCAAATTGTGAGTTGGGGTACTCCCATCCTTTTGTTACTACATTTCATGTTTCACGAGGGTGAGCACTATCATTGGATAACTATACACTGGTTTTGACACTTCCCAGTTAAAGATACTATTATAGGAGGGAACGGTAACACTTTAACGTGAGTACGGTACGATCCCTTTATATATATTTGGACGAAAGGGGAAGGAGTCATGCCCCATTATGATAAATTAAGGACTTAGTCAAGACATATTACACTATTTTTTGTTTTCATTGTCTTTTTCTTTGTCCCCATCCGACTAACGTCAATGCAAGAGGAACTCTGCAATTCACCACGATGAACATTCTCGTATCCCATTGAGGATTTCGAATTTGGGTGGAGTATTATTGTATTGACCATTATAATTATACTGCCATTACTTAAGCTTCACTGGTCTTTTGAAGTGTGCAGAAGTTGGGTTTTGTCTATCTTTTGGTTGATCACTACATCAAAATGTTTGGGGAGTGACCGGCAATGCAGGCAGTACTCCATTGTCCCATGTTGTGCCCTCTTTCTGATTCACTGCACTTGCTCTTTAATTTTAGTAGACACCATTATAACAAATGCAGTGCCAATTGTTCCACCACCAGGAACTTTTTCATCATAAAAATAAATAACAAAAATATACTTGAAATAGAAAATAATTTACATTTATGCACCTAGATGAAAGTTAACATATTCAATTCCAGAGCTGTAAAATACACGTTTTAGCACCCTGGGTAGGAGAGAACACTGGCACCCCCCACCCCCGCCCCTCTAATAATTCTAGAGGAGGTGTGTTCAAACTACTGTGGCAGTCACTATAAATACTAGACTGCCATCCAGCACTGTGCTGCTCCCTCCTACCTTTTTTTAATGCTTTGATTACCTGGAGGTGCTACTGGTGCACGTGTTTAAAGTTCATTTGCTGCTGGGCTGGATCAAGGATCATTGAGGACCTCTGTGGAAAAAACACCCCCCCCCTCATTACCAGCCTGACATAAAATCACTACTTTTTACTTTTAAGCCTTTTTACTAAACACTATGCCATAGGTCCCCCAGGTCACATTGTACCACAGTACCCAAGTTCACAATATGACACTGTGCCCCCAGTTCACAATATGCCACTGTGTTCCCAGCTCACAGTATCCCACAGTAGACATTGTTTCCCAGTACACAACATGCTGCAGTGCCCCCAGTATACAATGTGCCACAGTGTCCCAGTGTACAATATGCCACAGTGCCCCCTGGAGGGCTGTGCTGCTTCTCTTATGATGTTATGATGCCTTGTGCGCTACAAGCAAGGAAACAGTTGAATTCTGCATGCCGGGCACCATTACAACCAGGAAAGCCGCTGACCATGTACAGTATCTCCAGGGTATTACTTTTGTTTTTAACAGGTATACACTATATTTTTCTTCATTTCTTTCTCCCTATACATAAAGGACCCGCTTATGGCTCAACTACATTCATGATATTTTAAGCCTTTCTGTTGGTGTTGAATATTTGTAGTAAATATTGTTGGTGATCTGCATGGTGTTTGAATTCCACTATTGCCCGCACAAGAACACCGTCACCAATGTCCAGATATAAGATAATCTATTACAAACACTTCTTTTTTGTGAACTATACCACCAGGGTTGATCCTTTAAATTTACAATGTTATACTATGTTATGTAGTGCTTATTTTTCTTTAATATATGTAATTAAGGGATGTAGGTTATAGACCGGCAGACTAAATGCTGCCGGTCTATATCCCGACACGAGAAGCCCAAACGATGACTTCAGATAGCCATCAAAATACCAAGGCCTATCTGAATCCCGATACCGGAATTCCGAAAGACGACAGCCTAAACGAGGTAAGTCAGGGGCGTCATTAGGGTTAGCTGCAAGAGGGGGAGGGTTAGGTTTATGGAGTGTAGGAGCGTTAACTATTGGCGGGGAACGTTAGGGTTAGGCACCCCTAGGGGGGAGGGTTAGGGTTAGGCACCCCCGCGTAGGTTAGGGATAGACACCCCCCAAGAAAGGTTAGGTTTAGGGTACGGAAAGGAGTGGCTAGGTTTAGGCACCCCCAGGGGGGGACTTAGGGTTAGGCACTACCCTGGGAGTTTTAGGGTTAAGCACCCCTAAGGGAGTGTTAGGGTTAGGGGGGAGAGAGGGGAGGGTTCGGGTATTTACCAGCCGGTGTCGGGATCTCCTGCTATCGAGCTTCTCGTGACGGGATTTGATTCCGTTATTAACCATGAGGTTTACATAAGAAAACACCGTTGATGGCACAAAGTGCAATCTTCTCCATTACTACCTACTGTATTAACTTTTACTAGAAAATTTGCAAGTCAGGTGGTACTCCTTTTATTATAGAAAAGTGCAGCAGATTGGTCCAACTTTAAAAATATCCATCTATTGTTATTATTATTATTATTATTATTATTATTATTATTATTATTATTTTAACATTAATGATCTGTTAGTGCATGCTGGTAATTAGTAGGGGATGTAGTGAATATACCTATACCTGGCATCCAGGCTGATGAAATCCCTGCGCCGGAATGCCACAATCCAACTGTGAGGAGTCGATGGTAATCAATGTTTCCGATGTTTGAGGAGGTTTGCAAGGTATTACGGATGTGAGAGAGGGTAAGTGGGTGTCTGCATGTTGTACGTGCAAGTGCTTTGCGATTGTAAGAGATAGCATACTTTCGCAGCAGACCTGCGTGCACAATTGCAGCCATGATCGCAACAGCAATCCTTGCTGAATCAGGCCCTACATTTTCACCCTTCGAATTTGATTTTAAAGCTGCGTATGATATTATGTGTTTGATTTATAAACTGCAAGTAAGACTTATCAGTGCACCCAGTATGCAGCTCCAATCAGAAAATGTAAACTGCAACAACATCATACACAATATCATCTTTAGTTGCTAGATACAGGTGATTTTCCTAGAAATAAGCACATTTGTATCTGTACTGAATTTGTTCTGCATTCTATTTTTGGAATCGGTATGATTTACCGCTGGACGCATGGCAGGGGTGAAGATCCCGACTTCTCATTTAGGTAAGTATCGCTAACCTAACCCCTTCCCTAACACTAACCCTCCCTTAGAGGTGCCTAACCCTAACCTCCCCCCAAGTGCCTAAACCTAACCCCTCCTTCCCTGCAGTCTAAACCTACGTCTCCCAGGGGGGTGACTAACCTTAACCTGCCCCCGGGGGTGCGTAACCCCCCCATCCCCTAGCCTAACCCTCCCGGGAGGCTGCCTAACCCTAAATCCCCCCTAAAGCCCCTAACCTGACCCGCCCCCCCCCCCGGTTGTCCGCGCCCGGCTTACCTTCGATCGGGATTCCATGCGTCAGGCTCCTGGCGTAGGTAAAATGACAGGCGTCAGGATTTTGATGCATGTCATTAGACCCTTGACGGGATTAGACAGTCGGGATGCCGAACGAAGGTAAGCCGGGCGCCAGGCGCGGACAGCCGTGGGGGGGCGTTTCAGGTTAGGAGCTCCCGGGGGCTGTCCGCGCCCGGCTTACCTTCGATCGGGATTCCGGGCGACGGGCTCCCGGCGTAGGTAAAATGACAGGCGTCGGGCTTTCGACGCCTGTCATTTGACCTTTGCTGGGATTAGACAATCGGGATGCCGACGGTCAGCATTTAGATCGTCTGCATCCCGACTGCATATCCTATTTTTATTACGTACAGTATATCACTGTTTGGGTCATTCCATAGTAACTCATTACAAAGTGACATAGCAAACAATTAACAATTCCTGTATACAGTGTTTTAAATCATGACCTGTCTTATTATTTTCTCAGTAAGTAAAATTAAATTCACATAAATTCCTTTTGCTGTTGATAGCCATGCATATACTTGCTATGTCACTTTGTAGCGTGAGTTACCATGGAATGACCCGTTTGAAATTGTAGTGGGTTTTCAATCCTTTATTGTTATTTAATCATGAATAATTGTTTTATTTTAACTGACTGGACTGTAACATGTCTCTAGAGCATACAAGGCCTGTGCTCTATAACTTCTTCAAGTTAAGACTAATATGGAAAAAATAAACTCTGTAAACTTTGAGCAGTCCCTTAGGTAATGTTTGATACATAACAGAAGACTTATAAGCTTATCACACATATCACCATAAAGAAGATGCTGGAGATTTCTCAGACTTGGTGCTGTCACATCTTTATTTTGCTGATACACTATAACAGAAACAGCCGCCTGTATATGTCACTGGGCTCCAGTAAGTAATTGTATTAATTCAGTATTAGGTCAGTGTAGGTTTATTAATTAAATATCCGAAAAGCCATTTTAAGTTGTGATCACTGAGCAAGAGGGTATACTATGTCATTGTAAAAACATGGGACAATAGCTTATATGAAGTAGAGTGAAATCATATTTACTCACATTCTATTTAATTTTAACAAGCACAGACAGAGTGTACAATATACAGCTTCTAAAGAAAAGCAAAGACCAAAGACTTAAAAGAAAATAGAGCTTATCATTTTAAACAATTCCTTATGATTGAATGAAGAATCATTTGTATAGTTTTGGTAAATTGATACTGCTGCCACAGCTATGAGCTTCTCTGTACATTGCAAGGATACTTTGTGCAGATTTTTGCATATCCACAGTTATTGACCACTTGTGCATAGGAATATATATTTTTTTTAAATTATATCTCTCTGACTTTTTTTTTGCTGTAATAATGTATACAGTTTAATGTTCCCTACTTGTATGTGCTTATTATGTTGTTTTCCGGTTTCTATTCATTTGCCTGGGATCACAGTGATGAATAACTGCTAAGGATGTACCATCTGTCAGTTTTGCTGTTTAATGAGAATTAGATTGAGCAGGTGCACATGTCCACTCTTACAATACACCTCTATGTTACTACAGGCAGTGATATGTGTGTACAGGATGTTAGATAGCATGGGACTATTCTGCTATCTCACTGCCCTGAATATTAGTTAAGTGAGGACAAATCTGTTGGTACTTTTTGTATGATCTAATGTAGTAGTAGAATTGGTTGCATCTACCTTAGCACTGCAAACCAGTTTTTCTTAATATTGTATAGAATATAGAATAGGCAAACAAGAGTAGCAGTAATGTTATACAGTCAGTGTATTCAATAGAGCTGTTACATTTGTACCTATTTCGCCATCCACATATGATTTTAACAGCCTGTTGCATACAAAAGAGCGCAACTTTAAACCACCTCTACACACTCAAGCCTGATTCTAAAACAGGGAGCTGCTGTTGCTTCGTGGTTTGCTGGATCACTGTTTTGTTTCTCACAAAAGAGAGGATTATTGTCCCTTGATGTAGAAGACAGACAGAGTTACTTAACATTCATGTATCAATAAGACATAATGAATGAAAACCTTCTTTTCCTTTGAATACCACTGTTGCCTCTTCCTTTCTGTTTACTTCCTTCTACATACAGCAATAAAATGAAGCCAGTGACTTTTATACATTTATCGATATGCAAAATATTGCTAACGTCTCTTTTTTACAGAAATGAATATAACACATCATCTCAATACAACAGATTTTTTTTTCAAAGGTTTATCTGAATCCTTGCCAATATTTCTAATTATTATACTGGCCTATATCGTCATTATCTGTGGGAATGTCACCATCATTAGCGTTATCTGTGAGAACTCTCACCTTCATACTCCTATGTACATTTTTCTTTTAAACCTGTCCATAATTGACATTGCTTCTACTTCCATTACTCTACCTAAATTACTAAACATGGTGATAACACAGTACAATGTAATCTCATTTACAAAATGTATGATACAGATGTTCCTCTTTCTCTGTTTGGTTGGAACGGAGATCAACTTACTTGCCGCCATGGCATACGATCGCTATGTGGCAATCTGTCACCCACTTCATTACGTTGTCCTAATGACTGTAAGACGCACTGCTTACCTGTCAGCTATAGCGTGGGTTGTTGGTTTTCTGGACCCAATCGCACACACTGTCCTTATATCTAAGATGTCATTTTGTTCTTCTCATGTAATAAACCATTTTTTCTGTGATGTCTTGCCATTGCTACAGATCTCCTGCAGTGGCATATCAGAGGTGGAAACTTTAACTTACATTGAAGGGATATTACTTGCATTCACTACATTTCTGCTTACTGTAGTATCATATATCTTTATTATTTCCTCTATATTGAAGATAAAGTCAGCAGAAGGCCAAAGTAAAGCCTTCTCTACCTGTACGTCTCATCTAACCTGTGTTATCATGTTTTATGGAACATTAATGTCTTTGCACATGAGACCCACATCCAATTACTCTCCCGAAGAAGACATGTATTTTGCTCTTTTGTACGTTGTTTTGGTTCCTATGCTAAATCCTTTTATTTACAGTTTAAAAAATAAAGAATTCCAAAAGGCTTTGGCAAAATCGAAGAGCAAACTGGTCTTTAATAAAAGCAACATTTGCTCTTCAAATATCAGATAAAATAATTATCTACAGTTGTGGCCTCATGCACTGGGCGTCTTTATGCCATACGGCGCGAAACACTCAGCTTTTTTAATTTTGCATCTTAAACTGGGTTCACACTGGGCGATATATTGGCCATTCAATGGAATGGGCGATATATATCGAGGGTACGTGTGTATATATTTGTGGACGATGTTGTTCACAGACATATCGCATCTGGTCTGCAGCAGAGCAGATGGCCCATATATAGATCTGCAGAGATATTGTCGCATCAGGCTGTGTGTATGGGCGGTCAGCCGCCTGCTCGTACACATGCTGCAGGGGTCTGCTGGTGATTGACAACTCAGCTGGGCGGGCAAATTCAAATGCCTGCCCAGTTGTGATGTCAGTGCAAACACATGGAGCGGCTGATTGGTAAGTGTTTATAGCTTGCCTGATCGGCTGCTCTGTCGGTGGTTTGGCAGAGGGTTCTACCTGGTGTGTACCCACCTTTAGTCACATCGCAGACGCAGTAAAAAGACGCTCACAGTGTACCAGAGATACTAGGCTGCAACTTTAACCACACAGGAATTTGTTTTATATACATACAAAGTAACAGATGAAGCACTGAGGAATTTGTTGCAAGGAAAAGCTGCTTCAGAGCCATTTTTACACAGATTCAGACTCAGTCCCGCACAGACGTACAAATGTTGCTAACCTCAGTGGTCAGTGTACGCTAGCAATGGAGTTTAGTTGCTTCCTGAGAGGGCCTATTTGGAGCAACTGAACTCACAGTATAAAAGGACACATCTATAGCATAGGTCTATATATAATGGGTGCAGGGTGTGCTGTACACATGAGCACCTGGGTCCAGGGGGGCCGCACACCACACAGCTATAGTTTATTTACATTCTGCCAGCAAGTGTGTCCCTCCTTCTCCATGGCGCCATCTTCCAAGTGACATTCCACGGAGAAGGCACCACACAAGGAAAGAAAAGACTTTGGCACTGTGCCATAGCCTATACTCTCTTATGCGCATGCACCATCATCCCGAATGCCACTAGGAAAATGGCCAAGGAGGATGGACTTGCTTGCCTGCACAAGATAAGATGCAGCGCTTGGGGAGTGGGGAGGGGGGCGGCGATGCTCAAAGGAGGGAGCCCATTACACACAGGCCCCCTTGGGCAATAATACACCCCTGATCTGTAGCCAATACAATAATAAAATACCAATGACTATTCACAACAACACAATATTACACTTTTGCCGACACAGTTTTGATGTACATGGTTTCTTTGAAAAAACATATTATGTTCATTTAGAAAATAAACACCAGTTTTATCTATTATTTTATCTATTATGCCAGGTGATTCCCCAGGTGTATAATAGCTGAAACTGACGGTTTTGTCCTTAGAAGTCTGTGTGCAGGTACAGATGCATCCTGTTACATCGCTGCTGATCACGCTACAAACGTGCGCACACATCGCGCCATGTGATTACCCACAGCTGCATATGCTACAGTATGCTATGGCGTGCACTGCGATCGCACCATGCAATACTATGGGGTAACCATTCATAGGCGTGCGACTCATGCCATGTGTGGCCAACTGGGCATATCTATAAGCATCAAACCAGAAAGCTTGTCACATGTTTAAATTTATGTGATTGTAATTCCATGTTTAACATTATTAGTGCTAAGGTGGGTACACGCTAGATGATATATTCTACAATCATCTGATCCGCAACACTTCTGCTTGACCATCTTATAGTGGGTGTGGTATATTTTGTCACCATTCATCATGTTGACATGAGAATGTTGACCTGGTCATAATGTCGACATGTAGCATGCTCTCAGTATCAACATTGACCACATCAACATTCCTCGGTTTGACACTGATGAAATGTTGACATGATTAAAATGTCCCTGGTGGTCTAGCGGTGACTTACATGGTACAGTGGGTCTGGTGGCTCCAGCAATGTCTTCTAGGTCCAGCGGTCATTTGATGAAGACGTCTGGCAGAACCAGCATCACTTGTGGCAGTGAGCATGTCTAACCACTAACCCTCCCCCTACACCTAACCTGCCCACCCACAGCCTAACGCTAATCTCCCCTCCCACAGCCTAACACTAACCCTCCACTATCTGTCCATGCAGAATGTCAGCATGTCACATGTGGACATTTTGCATGTCGACATTGTGAACATGTCAACAGTGTGCACATGCCGTCATGTGTAATGACATTAGTGTGTACACCCAATTCCTAATATAAACACTGCTCAGGTCACATCATCCCGTCAGATTTGCTGCACTTCACATGGGAAAATGCAATGTACAATGATGTGTACAAATAGTAGTGTGTACGCACAATCACATTACATGTTGGACAATCATTCCTTTGAAGACATCGACTGAACTGCCACTCCCTGTTCTCCTAATACTCCCCAGGGTGAGTTTATGCAGCTTGGGGTGTTCTTTTCATTTGAGAATTTAGCGGTTTAAAAATGGCAGCCACTCCTACAGCCAAATTATTTTGTTGGTATCCTCGTACCATAATTGTATGTGGTAATGCATTATTTAAGATTTGTTGAACTGATGTGGAGGATTCAGTAGAGGGCGCTGTAGTGATTAGCGTAGCAGCAATAGTGGAATGTTCTAGACATTTCTGGCTCATAATAAACCAGAAAGCTGCCATCTATCTTTGTGTCATACTTGCCTAACCTCCTGGAATTGTCAGGAGGCTCCCGAAAAATCGGATGGTGCTCCTGGCACCCCAGAAAAGTGGAGAAGTCACCTAAAGTCTGGAGCCACCCACCTGCAGATGCCCATTTTCCAAGTGAAGAATGGTGGTACAGGTGGCTGATGATGCAATTCGTGTTGAATTGTGGCTCCGCCCATGCTTCACAGTGCTGGTAATCGCGACATTGTATGGCAAGGGGCGGGGCTTCAATGGCAGCCAAAAGGTTCGCAAACAGTGGTGGCTCCAGGGGTTCAGCTGCAGCATAGTCCAAAATTCAAATAGGGGAGTCACACCAACTTCCAGTGAGTCCAGGCCGGCGATGTTTGTCAGTGTGTGAAGTGGCAGTTGGTGTGGTTCCCCTATTTGAATTTTGAACTGCGCTGCAGCCCCACCTCTGGAGCCGCCACTGTTCGCAAGTATGCTCTGTGTGTGCTCTCCACAACTTTCTACATCAGGTCACCTGTGCTCAACCATGGATATCTCTAATACCTGAGCTGTTGGGGAGCCTTGTGGACCGTGTTTGGGAACCTCTGATATACCCTATTTTGCACTATACATCACAGTGAGACTTTGATATATGGGTGAGATCCCACTCCTCTTTCCACAGTATTCCTAGCTGTTCATCAATTGTAGTATTACCTATGTAAGGCTATTATCTAGCATGTGTCACTAGTTGATATGGTTATAGAAGGCTAATACTTATCCTGAGATTGTGGTGACAATTATATATACTTTGTTTTTATTACATTCCCGGGAGTGTCATTGATATTTTATGATTGTATTGTGTTGTTCATACACATTTATATGTGCTTTTATTAATAAATGTAATATATTACTTTGATATTATTCTATTGGTATTTTGGCAGATATGTCCAGCGCCACCCACTATCCTTTTGTCTGTGTTTAAAAATAGTTACTGGAGACTGTTCATGAACAACAATAATTATTAAAGTACCTGTGTTAGATTGCATTTCTGCAATGTAAACGTATGTATTCATTGTTAATGTGATATTATTGATGAACAGTAATAGCTGATTTACCTGGACATACTGTTAAAGAGTGGAATATAACAATAAAAATGTTGCCATTTTGCCAAAATGTCAGATAAAGATGATAATAAACCAAAAGTCTTGAAAGCTAACATCTATCTATGTGTGCTCTCTACAACTTTCTATAAGAGTTACCAGGCCCTTCAGATGCTCATTGGAAACCTGTAACATTAAGGTAAGTTGCTATTTTATCTGGGTAGACACTCATAAATGTCAATTATAAAAGAGATGTAAAGTGTAAGGGCATCACTGATAGGGACTGCTATCCATGTCATAGCCCTGTGTGTATAGGTGTGTTGCTTGTATGTACTGTAGATGACCATCATCATTTTTGCTGTTTTGGCCACAACTGGTAAGCCCTTATTATTATTATTATTATTATTATTATTATATTATTATTATCCTTTATTTATATTGCGCCACAAGTGCTCTGCAGCACGTTACAAAGTACATAGACAAATAAGAGAGCAAGCAACAAGTGACTTATAGCAGTGACATCCCTCCCCGCGGTGACATCAGGTGCGGGAAGGGGCGTGGTCTCGTGGACAGGGGTGTGGCCTCGCAGCCTGAACCCCGGCCTTTGACTATCATCACTGGGGTGATGGTGTGTGCTGGAGGTGCGCAGTGCAGCTCCCCCCCTGTGACAGGAGCCGAGTGCTGCACATAATACAACAGTGCAGCACCCGGCTCCTCTCACTGAGGGGGAGCCAGCAGCTTGGTGTCACCCCTCAGCGGGTGACACCCGGGTACGGCCTGCACTCCCCTTGTGACGCCACTGACTTACAGTATAATACAATGCAGGACAAGGTTTATATACTTTGCTGCATTAGTGGTCATAACACTCAAATAAGCAACAGGGAGTAAGCATCCAGGTGTTAGGTGCCCGAGTGAGGAGTAGATGACAGTATAAGTAATGAGAAGCACAAGAGGGTAGAGGGCCCTGCTCCTCAGAGCTTACATTCTTTATGGGGACAATGTCATTACATGCCATTCACTTATTACATTTATTGTGTTGCCGGCAATATTATGTCCATATGCTATGTGCTCCTAACCTTATTTAAAAGCCTATACAATATACAATATAGTAAAGATGGCAAACAGTGCCCTCCAATGTATCACTCTTTTTATAGCATCTTGCATAGCACCTGGCAATATATTGGAGCTATATAAATAATGTTAATGATTAAAACAAACGTGAAAGTGCAGGTTATACAGTAATCGTCACCCTTTATGTTATTAATATAAGGCCACACATTCCACAACGCAGAGAATATGTAATAATGCTCATCTGTCCCTCAGAAAGTGTGACGCTCATACACAGAGATGCACATCATTTGTTGTTTAAATATATTTACCGGAATGTAGTTGGCATCCCAGCGCACACATTGCTGGCAGACAGAATCCCGGGGCTGGATTTCTGACAGTAGTCAGAATCCCGCCTCAAGAATCCCGAAGGCTGCAATCTGGATAGTGAGTATTAGGGTTAGAGTTAGATTTAGGGGTCTAACCCAGGGCCGGTTCTACACATACGCTGGTTACGCAGCTAAGTAGTGAGCCATATAGAGGAGGGCGCCCTGACCCCTTCCTTTGCCTATGTCATAGGTGGATGTATAGGCTTGAATGGCCTTTTGCTTCTCCTCCATGCTCTGAAGCATTTAGAGGGTTGAGTTCCACTGCGTCATAAACTCTTGCTTCAGGTGATGGCAGGGCATTTTCAAGAGTGTTTGCTGACGCTTCAGTCTTTGGCATGCAGTCGCTGAATGGTGAAAGTGGCCAGAAAATTTTCGGCCACCCAAAGAGTCTCCTGCATGCCCTTGTCGTTTTTCAGGAAATTCTGCATCACCAAATTTATTGTGTGAGCAAAACATGGGACATGCTGGAATTTACCTAGATGTAATGCCCCCACAATATTGGTGGCATTGTCAGATATCACAAATCCCCAGGAGAGTCTAATTGGGGTATGCCATTGGGCGATGATTTCCCTCGGTTTCTCTAAGAGGTTGTTGGCAATGTGCCTCTTACTGAAACAGATTGACCTATATATTGACAATATTGAAATGAACCTCTATATACCCCTGCCTGTACCTTCTAAAATCCTACCTATAAACCTCTAAGGATGACGCTAATTTGTGTACGCAGTCATACAGTAAATAGAGACTCCAGACTCAGAACATGTGGTTCCAAAGCACAAAGTATTATTCAAGTAAAAGTACAGTCAGTTACACGCTATGATCTGTGTACAATTTAGCGCAAAGGAATTATACAGACCCAAGTACAGTATACATACGCAACGCCTCTGGTCCAGATGTTAGGTATCAGCAAGAAACCCCTCGTCCGTCAGCATTCAGCATGAAGACTAAGACCCAGTGTTTGAGCACACATGTTTATACCCCCCCAGAATAGACAGGACAATAGAGAAGTTTGTTGCTGATATCATTGGTTCCCAGAGGAGAAGCATTTGTTACAGTGCATTTAACAGGCTGGTTCAAATAGACTCGCCCAGCCTCTAACAACTGGGGGTCTTTTACCTCCCATCCCCATGCTACATCCTAACAGTTGTTCATAAATATACATTTTGTTGCTTGTAATCTCTGCGGTCCATAAGTTGGGAATGCATGATGCGATCTCCACACTGGTAGTACTGGAATTCTGTTGAAAGAGTACGCATCAGTTCGAAACCAAACACGGTTTTCTTAGCATGTATAAAACCTTAGTTATCAAATATCTTTATTTCACAGCATTTATACTAACTGAACCAACTTAAATCTTATACTTTAAAGCTTAGTAAACCTTATGTGTGAATATGTAGTGTGTGAGTATGCGGGGTTTGATATAAAGACGCTAGTTAACTTGGGGCAGATGCGTGCGTATTAATGTGTGTATGAGAAATGGTGCACTTAACACTTACTAAGTGAACACCTAGCAGTGTGGATTGCTGAGCATGATAGTTCCACATGCCCCCTGTCTCAGCAGCCCCCACCTTTCCTGTGTTCAAAGGAAAAGCTCTTTTGTTCTCCCAGACTCTTGTGTGTCTGGGTGTGGGGCTAAAACCTGTTTAGGATTCAGACAAATCCAATTGTGTAGATCAATGCCTGGATTATATTACAATTGCCACAACTATACTTTTCTGCATACAGGGATTACCAATTTGTATGTAAAAACACTCATAGGCCCTCATTCAGAGCCGTTCGTTAACAGCAGTACGCTCATTGCGTTCCGATGTTGAGTAACCGCGCATGCGTCGGTGTAACACTGCGCATGTGCGTACGGCATATTGCGAGCTTTTTTTGTCTCATTCGTCAAATAGCGTACAGGAAGTGACATGTCAAATGTGATTGACAGAACAGGGCGTTTTTGGGCGTTGACGGGGTGGAGAAGGAAAAACGCAGGCGTGGCGAGGCATTTTTGGGGCGTACATACATTATCAGATGCGAACGTCAAATGTGTTCGTACCAACTCATACGTCACTGGATGATTCTCTTTCCCTTCAAAATGCTCGCACAGCGTAGGGTCTGGATTACTCGACCACATTGGCGATGGCCTTCTCCTCCGTCCCGGCACTCCACGATGTTGCATCGATTAATCACGGCTTGTCAGAAAATCAATTAGTGTTGTATTGAAAACCGGCTTGGTATGTGTTTTGAAATCAGTTTTTTGGGTTAGCACAAAACCGTACGCAGGTGGAAATCATAGCTGCTAATGTCAGGATTACACAATCAATTTGCGTACATTTGTGGGGGTTTATATTTGGTTTTTGGCCTATTGTAACAATAATGACATTATGTTTGTGTTTTTTTGGCCATTTTGCTTTTGCCTGGTGAATTTGCATCCTTATGTAAATTTTAAAACGTTCCTTAAAGAGCCCTTTTTTTTTCTCATGTAAAATGTTGGTGGTGCGTGTTTTTGCCTTGTGGGCCAGGATTAAATGTAAACCATTTTTACAATAATGTCAGAATACAAAGTCGTACATTTTTGGCAAATTTATTGCTATAAAAAATCAATTTCATGCACATTTTTTACACAAACATTTTTTGCAGTGTTAATTCCAAAAATTTTACTAATTGTGCAAACATAAAAGTTATGGAAACGTAAAGCTAAAAATTAAAAACAATTCACAAGAAAGGAGAGGGAAGTTTTGGCCAGAAAGGAATATGGGGCAAGCACAGAAGGAGTGTGGGAAAAGTAGCCAGTGCTGTCAACGTTTTTTCCCCCGTCTGGCAGGGGGAGGGTGGGCGCCAGACCAGGTCCGGGATGTCATCGGGCTGGCCTGTCCAGAGGCAGATGTTGTGGCCTCTGGACTAGGCACAGGGCTAGGCACATTTGGAGGATTGGCTGATGTTGTGCCAGAGGTGGAGGATCCTGATGTTCCGGCAGGAAGGGAGGTCGGCTCCACCATGTGCTGGCGAACGAGCTGCTCCAGGGCATTGGCGATGCGGATGTTGGCCCTGGTATTTTCCGCCAGGGCCTGACCAATGGTCACGTTGGCCGCAGCATTTTGCTCCAGGGCCTCAGCCACCCGTACCAGACTGGCGTCCATCCTCTGCAGAATCTCCGTATGGAAATCCGATTTAAAATTGAGTTCTGTGAGGAGGGACACTGCCTGCGAGGGGGATTGCCCAGGACTGGCTTCTGCAGGGTCCTCAGCCGGATGTACTGGTTCCTCCCCTGCAGAGCCTGCAGAAATTCTGCGGCCAAGGCTCCACTCTGGAGCAGACTCATCCGCCTGTGTCTCTGTTGGGAAAATGAGAAAAGAGTCACATTAGAATCTACATATTGGCACATTAACATTTCAGAGTTGGTGACATCACAATATTTACCTTGGACAACATGAGGAGCCACAAAATCTGGCATGTCCGTATCCATGTTGGACACGCCAAACACCTCCACAGCCTGCACACACCCCTGTGCCAGCTCTTCTAAATCATTCAACTCCAATGACACAGGGGTGGGACCCCCACCTGTCACCCTTGCATGCCTAGCCCTGTCAGCCATTTTTTGTTTCAGGCGATATTTGAAGTCTTGCCATCTGTTGGTGAAAAAGTAGCCATTATTCATGCATTCTTTCCCCCAGTTTTTTTGGGTGGTCAAGTTTTTACTTACCGCCGTTTGACATCCCGGGCTAGACGGACAAAATCACCCACCCTATTGACCGCAACGGCTATCTCCTCCCACATTCTCCACTTCTGGCTTGCACTCATATTCCTGTCTGCCTGTGGTAGGATGTCCACACACTTCTGAACCAAAACCTCCATCTCCTTTCTTGTGAATTGTGGCTGCCTTTTCTTTTTGACAGCTTTGGCCGGAATACTGGGCCCAGCAGCCTCTTCCATGTCATCCTCCTCACCTATTTGTTTAAATGTTGAGAATTGTAAACTTCACAACTTGCACTATATTATGTGTCAAATTAATCATTGTTTCCAAATGCCTGAAATACTTACCGCCAGACTGTTGACCATTGTTTCCCTGGTCTGTAGCCATGTCTTAGCTGAAAACAAGAAATACACCAGAACTTTTTGTTTGGCTCGTGACGTATTTATACATGCGTCCTTATTTTTCGGCCGCATCATTGATTGTGCGTTCCTATGATCCCTCCTTAATTTGTGCGGGAAACTAAACACTATTTATGGGTTGGGGCGTCTCGAGTCGAGGTGGCGTTTGTTGATTGTTGGAGGTTACGTTGGTCGGAGTTGATTGTTGGCGGGTTTTGGAGTTGGCGTTGGTGGGAGTTGTTTTTGTTTGCTAAATTTGTTTAATTTTTTTCCGTTCGCATTTTTTCTGGTGGTTTTGTTTTTGGCGTTTCTTTATTTGGTAAGTTTTTGGCAGTCTAACTTTTGTTCAATTTGTGTCTCCTTCTTTTCCTGAATTTTTGAACGTTAATTTTTCGTAATTTCATCTTTGTTAGGTTTTTTTTTGGCTCTGCCCCAACGACCTTTTGATCCGGAAACTTATATATTATCTATTGGTAAGTTTATTTTTTCACTTGGTTATTAAATGTTCATGTTTGTATTTCCGCAACTTTGTTTGACCTTACACTTGTAACCTTTGTTTTATTAGTCAGAAATGTTTCTAAAATTTCGTGTTTTTCTATCTGCGTATTTTTGTACTTGTATTTGCGAACTAATTAGCGCATTTTTAACTGTTTCTATTGTGACTGGTATTTGCGAACTAATTAGCGCATTTTTAACTGTTTCTATTGTGACTGGTATTTGCAAACTAATTAGCGCATTTTTAACTGCTTATTTAGACCCGTTAAATTGGTTGTGTTTTCCCTTTAGCATTTGTTGATTACATTTGTCCCCAATTTGAGGTAGTCTGCGCAATGTCATTTTGCTCTTTGGGCAAATGTGTGTTTCTCCCCTTTTATGTTTTGTCTTGCACCCAATTTTGAAACAGAAATGCCTAGCATAAATTGTTGTATTTTTGTATTGTGATTATTTACAGTTTGCACATATCATGACAATACCCCGGCATGTAAGCATCAATGGATGGTATCATCAAGCTAAGTAAAAATCTATTTATTTGGGGGGTTAAAAAGCCTTACATTCAAATCTTGCCATTTCAGGTTGATCTGGGTCGGATTGTTCTGGCCATGTTCCCGGAAGCCGACCAGCCTCAATCTCGTCCCAGGCGTAGGCATCGTAGGCGTGCAAGGCCCCAGATATTTCGAACACGTGTCACCCTTTTTGGAATGCCCGATGATGAGGTTTTAAGACGCTACCGTCTTCCTCCCAAAATCATCATAGACACTCTCTCATTAATAGAGAGTGATCTTGAGCGGCAAATTGACAGTCCTACAGCAATACCACCACTTATGCAATTTATGGCGGTGTTACATTTCTGTGCCTCAGGATCGTTTCAAACAACGGTGGGAATAGTGGCAGGCATCTCACAATCCTCCTTTTCCCGGATCCTGAGGGCAGTGATGGAGGCACTTTTCAAGCACCTCCATCATTTTATTCAAATGCCTTTGGATATGGGTGCCCTTAGTGTGGCCAAGGCCAATTTTTACCAAATAGCTGGCTTCCCACACATCATAGGGGTTGTGGATGGTACTCACATACCACTTCAGCCACCAGCATGGCTGGAGGCCATATTTCGCAACTGGAAACACTATCACTCCCTGAATGTAATGGTGGTATGTGATGCCTCCCTCCAGATCCTGTCCCTGAATGCAAAATTACCAGGAAGTGCACATGACTCATTCGTCATCTGGCAATCAGGGATATGGCACAAATTAACCAACCTACAAGCTGGTGATGCGTGGCTTCTGGGTAAGTGGAGACCTTTAGTACATAACAATGTTAAGCTTGATACACAGTGATTCTGATGTTGTCACTTCTTTTTCACAGGAGACAGTGGCTACCCTTGCACGCCCTGGCTGCTCACTCCTTATTTGGCTCCCACACCAGGGCCACAAAGTAATTTTAATGCCGCACTTACAGCCACCAGGCAAGTGGTGGAGCGCTGTATCAGCCTTTTAAAAGGCTGATTCAGATGCCTCCACCGCTCTGGTGGCGAGCTCATTTATTTGCCGGATATGGTTTCTAAAATTGTGGTCCTGTATGGGATATTTCACAACATCGCCATAAGGAGTGGTGTCCCAATGCAGCCAGAGGATGCCTTACCTGAGGATGGCCCCCTCAAGGTTGGTTGGAGGTCAGTATGTGGGGGGGCCATACGCGATGATGTGGTGGCCAGATATTTTAGGTAATTATTGGCAAAACAACAGTGTTTAGACACAATGTGGTATGGATTGTTTGAGAACATCTAATTTTTTATTTTTTTTCTCCATCTTCTGTTTGTTTTCATAATCTTTGGGACTCCAACGATGACTACTTCCTGCTACCCTAAAAAAACCTTCATGTGGAAACTTTGGGAATATATTATGGAACCCATATTGCAATGCCACATTTGTGGAATCATGTTGGCATGGTCCTTCGTCAACCAGTTCTTGATTTTTTGTGTGATTTTTTAAAGTTTTTTGTATGTGTTGTATTTATGATTATCACTGTGTGTTTTGTTTGTGAGTGAACACTTTGTTATTTTAGTTATGTTGTGAATAAATGTCTTGAGAGTGTAATTTTGTACCTTTTTTTGCCCATTACAAGCAAGTGTAACCAGGTTCACACACGTTACATTTGCCTAAGGGGTAAGCCTGTAATGACGCAAGTTGAGCTAAAATGTAAGATGTTTTCTGGGTCCAAACCAACACCCAAAAATAAACAAAAATAAAACCATACCGTTCAAAATAACGGCCGCTCCTGAAGCCACTCCCTCGTCCTCCTCGGAGATGCCTCCATTCCCCAAAGAGCTTGGCGGGGTGATTTGGGATTCAGGGGAGGGGGTAGTTAGAAGAGGGGTGGTTGGAGGAGAGGGGGAATTGGGATGGAGGGGAAGGAGCCCCAAAATATCCTCCACAGGGTCTGGGCAGGCTGGGGAGGAGGGGGAAATAGGGGAATTTGGGAGTGTGGAGGGTTGGCTTGGGGTTGGGGAGAGCGCCGTCTTGGATGGCGATGACGCCGTAGTCTTCGCTGTGCCCCTAAAAGATGTGAAACAAATTGTGGTTAGTTTCAAACCAAACCGAGTAAAGCACTAATTTATGACAACACAAATCTGAAAACATGTCCATGCAGATATGAGTACAATGAATAAATAGGACATACATGAAAACATGCACACGCAGTTAGGGCCACAAAGATAAACATGAAAACCACAGTCCCAAAAACTTACTTTCAGCGATCTGCATGCAAAAGCATGCCAGCAAGCGGGGCGTCCGCCGTTGCAGGCCCGACCACCTGCGCTCCAGCTGGCCGATCTGGATGCATGAGCCGAAGGAACGCAGGTGGCCACGTACCTCCGCATATGCAGAGCGCTTCTCGCGATTTGTGATGGGTGGAGGCTGGCTGGTGATCCGCCTATCCATCACCTCGGTTAACACCAGCAGCTCACGCCTGGTGAATGCCAAGGCTCTCATGATGGCAATGGTGTATTTGTTAAAAATCATTTTTAATAAAAACCCGAAAATAAATTTGATTGGCTAATGTATTTGGGTAATTAACAGGACCAATTCTAGTGGTTAGTGTATGAGTCATGTGTTCGACAGGGCCAGAAATCTCTTGAGAGTTATGATAGGCTTGATGCAGTGACATGCGTAAGCAAATTTAAATAAAGAAATGAACCCAGGAAAATATGCGTGGTTAAAAACAAATAAAACAATTGTTTAATTGGCTCTAACATGTATTTTGACAAATAAAGCGAATGTTTAAGTCGTACGTATTCTGCGGGTAAACACAAACACGGACAAGATTAAAGTTTATTGCATTGTGAACTAAAAAAAAAAAAAAACAATTAAGCTAATTGATATATTGATTGGCATGATACGATTGAGGGAGGTAGGCAGAAAAAAGGAGCAGGTAATCGGAATCTGACAGTCCCACTTCCGGTTTGTACTTGTGCGTGCGTTCCCTTCAAGCCACTTCGGGGATGTACGCTCGCTATTTGGCACGCTCGTTAGTTAGAGGAGGGGTCGGTAGAGTTTGGGGAGGATGTTTGGCTGCGTTCGAAAATACTAGTGAGTGCTTGAATTTACATATTTTTTTACGTACGCCGAACGTACGAACGGCCACTGCCGTCCGGGTCTGAATGAGGGCCATTGTCTATTCTATTTACTCTTACTCAGGAAGCTGTTCTTCCAGTTGCCCTTGGTAGATTATCAAAAACATTGCCATCTGTTCTTAGCTCGTGAGTTGTAACTTAAAGTGACGCTGGTCGCAAAATGGCGTCTTGCAGATTCTTGTTCAAGCTGCCATTCGCAAGATGGCATCGCGCACACTTCAATTTTAAACTGATCTTGTCTCAGCCAATTATCCAGCTTTGACAATATCAAAAGGATATTGCTGGTGTTAACCCCATTCAAGTTCAAGGCAGATATTTATACCCAGGTATTAATAATCTGTTTCTTGTTCTAGCTGCCATTCGCAAGATGGCGTCGCGCACACTTCAATTTTAAACTGATCTTGTCTCAGCCAATTATCCAGCTTTGACAATATCAATAGGATATTGCTGGTGTTAACCCCATTCAAGTTCAAGGCAGTTTTTAATATTACACTATATTTCATAGTATAATGCACAAAATGTCACTACAAGCCTCAAAAAATGCTGAATGTGTTAGTGATGCAAGACTTTTGGCCACTACTGTTTATAATTTACAATTCATATGACATAACATGATCATGATACGTCATGATCCAGTTTTTAATGACTAATAAATGACAGGATAAAATCACACTCACATTAAGACAGTGTATAGGTAATATTGCCATCTTTGTGGCTATCTATAATATGTGAGAAAAAGAAGATATGGGTGCTTCAGTGAAGATCAGTCTAAAAACACCCTGTGTATCCTGCACACCAGAGAAGGGTGGCAAGCCCCTCAATAGATAGTAAAAATCATCAAAAGGTATTATATTTTATTATTATGTGTTGCTATATAAAGTGGTTGAAAAATTACAGCCAGAAAACTGAATTAAAACAACAACACTTGTGATCACTGTTTGTTTCGCCATCATTTGACCAATCAGAGAATGTCAGCAGGCCTAAATTGAGATCATGAGCGCTCTTTTTGACATATTTAAAGTACCTTCTTTTCAGAAATTGTAAGCAATGAAGCGCCTGACCTGCATTGGCAAAGAAAACGTTGTTTGGGTAATCACGCTTGTAGTAGAGGGGTATTCTAGAAGACAGATTGCTGAAAGGATCAGCTGTAAAGTGTCTACTGTTGGCAGTAAACTTGCCAAATATAAGAACACTGGATCTACTGATGATTTGTCAAGATCTGGGAGGCCAAGGAAGAATTTGTCACATCAAGATCACATTTTGTAGTGCATTAGCCTAAACTATAGTCATTTGACATCTAATTTGCTCTCTGAATTATCAGAAAAAAAATCTAAATTTTATGTTTTCTATGTGTCAACATAAATTTTGCATCAAAGGCTTTAGAAGATTGGCCTCAAAGGATAGATGATGAGAAGAAACTTTCAAAGGGGGCACCGGCTGTAATGGACATTTTCTCCTGAGGGTCTAAGTGTGACTTTGAAGCATCCATGTCCACCACTGGATAAGACATCTTTAAATTGAAGAGGAAAAATGAACACAGCAAAATATATCACAACACTTGAGACAAGCTTTCTCGTAAAATAATAGTTTTCAGATGACACTTTTCTATTACAAGATGACTATGCACCACACCATAGGGCAAAATTCCCGAGGAATTGATTCACTTAGTGTAACATCAGGTTGCTGAAATGGCCTAGACCGTCCCTTGATCTTAACAAAATTGAAAATATGTGGCTCAAGGTTGGGTTTGACATGTCACAGAGTCGGAGAAGTTCCCTGGTCAGGCTCAGGAGCGGGTAGTGAAGTAGCAGAAGGATGAAATTGAGGTGGACGAATGTAAGATCTTCTCCTAGGTCGTTCCTAGAAGCATGGACCCAGAGAGCCGAAATATCAGAAGTACCAAAGTGTTAGAACTGAGAAAACCCCAGCAATGGAGAGAACTTGGGATTCTGGTATGTAGGTATCGGAATGAACAGGCTGGCTGGCTCTGAGACTTATAGCCGGGTGGTTTTGACACTGGCCGACAGGCAATGACTGGAAATATAGGCCAAGCTGGATAATAACTGGATAATAACCGGCTAGCACCAGAGTTAATGGCCAAGCTGGACTTGGTGTAGTATTAACCGGCAGGCACCAGCGAAAATAGCTGAGCTGGATTGGCGAAGTAGTAACCGACTGGTCAAAACAGCAAACACTCTGAAGGAAAACTACAGACAGGGATGCTGGAGCCTAGAAATGGAACTAGAATAAACATTGCACAGGCAATGGTCCTAATCCCAGAGATCCCTTATATACCTATTGCTAAGCTGTGATAGGCTGGAATGCTTCAGCTGACCAATAGTGAGCCAGCTATTGGTTAAGACAGTATCAATCATGTGATCAAAACAGCATGGTGGAGCCCTTTGTCTGAATCTACCTGGAAGCCCCTGGACCCACTGTGCGCATCCCAGAGAAGACAGCCGCCAGCAGGAGCTGCAGAGCGGTAAGGAAAGCACCCGCCGCAGCCTAGGGCCATGTTATGTAGCGGGTGATGGCTGCAGTGAAAGGCCACAAGGCGTGAAAAGAAGCAGCCACGGGCGGGAGCCGGGGAGCATGGCAGATGGCAGCCGTGGCAGGGGGCCAGGATGCGTGGCTGCCATCAGATGCTACCTGACAGAACACTTTTTTGTGGGTGGCCTCCGGACACCTACCAGGTGAGTACTTGCAATAAAAACTGCAAACTAATCTGGGAGCATGTACATCAGAGGCATCAGTCAAAGATCTTTCTTCGGGGCCGTATCCCTTCCAATCGATGAGATATTGGAGGTGTCCATAACGATATTGTAAATCTACAATTTTTTCAACTTCGAATTCTGCACCACAGGGGGTTTAAATTTTTGGCGTTCTGGGCTGAGACTTGTTGAATTTATTCAGGATCAATAGTAGTAATAAAAAAAAATAGAAGGCATTAGGTATCCAAAGACGTGTGGGCAATTTTAATTTGTCCACCACAGAACTAATAACCCGTTCAATAGGAAAGGGGCCCACAAAGCGAGGTGCCAGTTTCATGGTTGGAACTTTGAATATTAGGTTTATGGTTGAAAGCCAACTGCGGTCACCAGGCTTGAACTTGGGTATCACCGAGTGTGAGGCTTTTTTTAAAGATGAGTGTATTTTCCTCCAGATTTGCGACAAGTGCTGTAAAGCAATATTTGCTGCAAGGACATCGGCTGTGGGCATAAACAAAAATTCGGGAACTTGTGGATGTTGACTGTAATAGTAGAAAAAAGGGGTTATTCCAGTTGCAGAGTGGTAACGAAAATTATGCGCAAATTCAGCCCAAGGTAGTAAGTTCGCCCAATTTTCTTGGGATGAAGAAAAGTCTCCAACTCTAGATTGATTCTTTCTGTCTGTCCTTTTGTTTGTGGGTGGTAGGCCAACAAGAAGCAGAGTTTGACCTGCATATCAGAACACAGTGCTTTCTAGAAGCGGGCAACAAATTGAACTCCATGGCTGATCTAATTTCTTGTGGAAGACCGTGCAAGTGAAAGACTTCGTGTAGGAAAAGTTGACCGAGTTTGGTTGCCCTAGAGAGTCCTGGTAAAATAATAAAATGCGCCATTTTCGTAAACCGGTCTACCACTACCCATATTGTTGTGCAGCCATCAGACATAGAAAAATCGGTAATAAAGTCCATGGATAGATGGGACCATGGTTTGGTGGGTATAGACAGGGGATGAAGTAAACCTGCTGGTGATTGTCAAGACGTTTTGTGCTGCGCACATTTCGAACAGGAACAGATGAAATTTTGAATATCTCTGCTCATGGATGGCCACCAATAATTTTGCTGTAAAAACTGGTAAGTCTTGTGGACCCCAGCATGGCCCACAAACAAAGAATCAGAAAGTAATTTATAGCGTAAGTTTTTAGGAGCGAAGGACTTCCCATGAGGCGGAACCGGGGAGGTAAAAGTGGTGGTGGAAGCCTGCGGGTCTATTACTGGGTAAGTCTTAGTGTATAAGTGTTCCTCATCTGTTGAGACAGATCTCGAAAAAGCATAAGCTTTACAATTCTAAAGTCCTGGGCAGTACTTTATTTTGAAATTAAAATGAGAAAAGATTAACACCCAACAGGCTTGGCGTGGATTAAGGCAATGAGATGATTTAAGATAAGGTACATTTTTGTGATTAGTATAAATGATAATAGGGTGTTTGGTAACCTCTAATGGGTATTTCCTGTCCTCCAAATCAAGGGGGTCATTCAGACCCACTCGCGAGCGGCAGTACGCTCACAAGTGGGTCAATGTTTCCCACTGCGCATGCGCACGACGGAGGGAGCTCCATCGTGCGCATGCGCAAAACTCGATGAGCGAAGGACTTTCCTTCGCTCGGAGTGTCTCATCAAAGGGGGCGTGCTGTCGATGGTGACTGGCAGCACGCCCCCTTTGGTGGGCGTGCCGGGGCATGCCTGCCAGACGGAGGCATTCCCAAGGGAACGCCTACTGTCTGAAGCCGGCCCCACTGACATCACTAGTGATGTCAGTGGGAGTGATTTTGCTCTGATAGAGCCAAAATCACTCCTGGCCTTGCGGTTGAGAAACCCAACTGCAGGCTTTTACTCGCAGTTCCGATGGTCGAGATGGTCAAGACCATCGCGACCATCATTTTGCACGCTCGTATATGCTGTGGGTGGTGACCCACAGCTATACAAGCGTCCAGGAGGACGCTCCATATTAATGGAGGTGGGCCCTGATTCAGAGTGAGCGCTCTGGTCAGAGCGTCCGGCTCTGAATCAGGGCCCAAGTTTTAATAGCTAAGAGTTCTTGTACTCCTATGGTATAGTTCTTCTCTTCATGGGTGAACTTGCGAGAAAAGAAACCGCAGGGATTTAATTTGCCATCACTTGCATTTTGTGATAGCACTGCCCCTACTCTGGAAGCCAAAGCATACACCTCTAAGATGAAGGTTCTTCCAGGTTCAGCTGCTGCAGAATGGGAGCTGTCAGAAAGGCTTCTTTTAAGTACTGAAAGGCTGCAAGAGCTTCAGAAGATCATTTAGTGGGGTTAGCTCCTTTCCGTGTTAGAGCGGCAATAGGAGCCTCTGCTGAGGAGAATGATTTAATAAACTTCCTATAATAATTGGCCAATAATAGGAAAATTTGAATCGCTTTGAGGGTTGTTGGTAATGCCCATTCCTGTATAGCCTTCAACTTCTCAGGATCCATTCGGTGTTCCATGCCAGAAATTATATATGCGAGGAAGGAGATATTTGGAACTTCAAAATCACATTTGGAATTCTTCCCATAGTGCTGATTTGAGCAATGTAAATTTCCTTAACATGTGTGTTGTTAAATATTGGAAGAATATGAGAATATGAGACGACTACGAATTTATAAAGTATATCGCGGAAGATTTAATTTACAAAGTTTTGAAATACGGATGGAGCATTACACAAACCAAACAGCATGACTAAATATTCATAGTGTCCATATCTGGTATTAAAAGCCATCTTCCATTCATCTTGGTCACTTATCCTTATTAAATTGTAAGCCCCTCTGAGGTCTAATTTGGTGAAAACGGTACGTCCCTTCACTCTATCGAAGAGTTCTGTAAAACAGGGCAGCAAATACTTATTCTTTATTGTTATGTCATTCAGTCGGTGGTTATCTACACAGGGTTGGAGACAGCCATCCTTCTTCCTTAACAAAAAAGAAGCCAGCCCCTGCAGGCGACGAAAATGGATGAATATTCAATAAACCCTTTCTGTAGGTTTTCTCGAATACACTCTGACATAGTCTGAGTCTCAGGGTCTGAAAAAGGATAGGTGCAGCCCTGAGGAGTGTTTTTTCCCAGGGATCAAATCAATAGGACAGTCCCAAGGTTGGTGCGGACAAAGTTTGCCTGCGGCTTGTTCTGAAAACACATCCGAGAATTCTCTGTAGTGAGTATGAAGAAAAGACAGAGAAGTATCTATCATAGTACATAAATGGAGAACAGGGGTAAGACAGTGTTGGAAACAAAAGGGACTCCAGGCAAGGATCTGAGAAGAGGACCAGTCAAAGTGAGGATTATGTAATTGCAGCCATGGTAGGCCAAGAACAGTATCATGAGTCACATTGGGAAGTATTAAAACTTCTAGTCGTTCCTGATGCAAGGCTCCAATCTTAATTGTGACAGCTTCTGTGCTGTGAGTAACTGTCCCTTCAATAATTCGGCTCCCATTCACTGTGGTAAGCACAATGGGCTAAGATAGTCTCTTGACATGAAGTGACATCTGTTATACCACAGAGAGAGACTATTGTTATAAAACAAGCTTGATTGGGAGGATGTTTGGTCATCCGTTTCCCAGACGTAGAGAACAATACTTAAGGAAATTATCAGGAGAACCACAATAGAGACACAGTTTTTCCTGATGTCGACGAAGTTATTCCTCGGCAGATAGCCATGAGTGGGTTGATGTGTATGGGTTCTTTCAAGGCTGAAAGATCTGAGCAGGCTGAGGGAGGGATTGGGGTCTAGGGCGATCTCCTTGGGACCTTTCACTATCTCGATCTCGCATACGCAGGTCTAATTTAACACAGAGGGAAATTAAGTCCTCTAAACTGTCTGGGAGGTCTCATGTCACCAATTCATCATTTAGCTTTTCCGACAGGCCTTTCCAAAAATCGGCTTTCAGGGCCTCATTATTTCACTGAAGCTCAGCTACTGTCATTTGAAATTGGGCCACATATCTGGGCCATATAATTGGGCCACTGTCTATGAACCCTGCTTGAAATGTAGCAGATCAATAGAAGCCATTGCAGGACTTCCTGGCTCGTCAAAAATTATCTTGAAAGCTGTGATGAAGTCTGCATAGTTGGACAGAAGTGCATCATTCCACTCTTATAATGGTGATACCCAATCTAATGCAGATCATGTTAACAATTAAATGATATAGGCCACCTTTGCTCTAGGTGTTGGATAATTTTGTGGGAGTAACTCAAAATGAACTTCACATTGTTTGAGGAAACCCCTGCAATACTTGGGGTTTCCATCAAAATGACTAGGGGTTGGTAACTGTAGATGAGACTCAGAACTTGTTGTTGGTTGCTGAGTTGGCATGGTGGAAGCCGCAGCTGCTTTAGGCAGCAAGGTGGTTGTTTTCAGTGCTGCTTGAGTCCTATCCAAACAGGACAAGAGTTCCTGTAGGAATTGAAGTACCTGTCCATGCATGCCTCCTGGCTTTCTGTTCTTGAGGCAAGATTTTACAAAGCATTTGGCCCCGAGGCCTGATACTGTTCCAGGTTCATTGGGGCTTTGTAAACTGTCATGGAGTTCATTGGAGCAGTTCCCTGGTCAGGTTCAGAAGCTGGTAGTGATGCAGCAGAAGGACGAAATTGAGGTGGACGAATGTAAGATCTTCTCATAGGTGGTTCCTAGAAGCACGGACCCAGAGATATGAAGTATCAGAAACACCAAAGTGATAAAACTGAGAAAACCCCAGCAATGGAGAGAACTTGGGATACTGGTATGTAGGTGTCGGAAAAAACAGGTTGACTGGTTCTGAGAATTATAGCAGGGTGGTTTTGATACTACCCGACAGGCAATGACTGGAAATATAGGCCCAGCTGGACTTGACATTGAAGTAATCAGCTGATACCGGCGAGAATAGCTGAGTTGGACTTGGCATTTAAATAACCGGCTAGCACCGGAGATAATGGCTGAGCTAGACTTGGCGTAGCAATAACCAGCTGATACCAGTAAGAATAGTTGAGCTGGACTTGGCATTGTAATAACCGGCTAGCACTGGAGATAATGGCCAAGCTAGACTTCATGTAGTAGTAACTGACAGGTAGGTGTGTTCAAACTACTGTGGCAGTCACTAAACACTAGACTGCCCTCCAGCACTGTGATGCTCCCTCCTACCTTTTTTTTACTGCTTTGAATACCTGGAGGTGCTACTGGTGCACGTGTTTAAAGTTCATTTGCTGCTGGGCAGGATTAAGGATCATTGAGGACCTAAAAAGAGACCCCCCACCACCTGACTACTTTTTACTTTTATGCCTTTTTACTAAATACTATGCCATAAGTCCCCCAGGTCACATTATACCAGAGTTCCCAAGTTCACAATATGACACTGTGCCCCCAGTTCACAATATGCCACAGTGTTCCCAGCTCACATTATCCCACAGTAGACATTGTTTCCCAGTACACAATATGCTACAGTGCCCCCAGTATACAATGTGCCACAGTGTCCCCAGTGTACAATATGCCACAGTGCCCCCTGGAGGGCTGTGCTGCTTCTCTTATGATGTTATGATACCTTGTGCGCTACAAGCAAGGAAACAGTTGAATTCTGCATGCCGGGCACCATTACAACCAGGAAAGCCACTGACCACGTACAGTATCTCCAGGGTATTACTTTTTTTAAACAGGTATACACTATATTTTTCTCCATTTCTTTCTCCTTATATATAAAGGACCCACTTATGGCTCAACTACATTCATGATATTGTAAGCCTTTCTGTTGGTGTTGAATACTTTTTAAAAGAACCTGTACAATGCAATTATTACATCTATTTGTTGTAAACATTGTTGTTGATCTGCATGGTGTTTGAATTCCACTTATGCCCGCACAAGAACACTGTCACCAATGTCCAGATATAAGATAACCTATTACAAACACTCCTTTTTTGTGAACTATACCACCAGGGTTGATCCTTTAAATTTACAATGTTATACTATGTTATTGTCATGGCTGCTGACACTTGAGACTCCTGGAGGGAGGCAGGCCCACTAGGCACAATAAACTGGGGTGGTTTTAGGAATGACCTTTTCATGAAACTCAGTAGCACAGGATAAAAGTAAAATAGAATTTATTCACAGAAGAAATATAATTAGCAAGGTCTCACATAAAGTCTCAACAGCACAGAGGTTCACATATGCAATAATAAGTATAGGAGAAAATCCCCAAAGATATATATATGCAGTCTTTAACATATAAGAACTAACATGGTAGGGAACCCCGAGTCCAGTATGAGGCTACCACCTCAGGATGGCATTGAGGACCTTTGCCACGGTAGAGCCCTGTAGTAATAGAAATCTGGAGCAGAGCGAGCCCTGCAGAATAATATAGATCCAGGACAGGGCCGAGCCCTGAGGTGCAGTGAGAGACAAAGCAAGCTTGAGCCTTGTGATGCAGTGAGGTCAGAGCAGGGTTAAGCCCTGTAAGGTGATGAGATTCTGGAACAGGGTTGAGCCCTGTGGCGTGGCTAGGGTTTGGAGCGTGGTTGAGCCCCGTGATGTGGAGAAGGTTGAAGCAGGGTTGAGCCTTGTGATGCGATGAGATTCCAGAACAGGGTTGAGCCCTGCGGCGTAACTAGGATCCAGAGCGGGGTTGAGCCCTGTAGTGCGATGAGATTCTGGAACAGGGTTGAGCCCTGCGGCGTAACTAGGATCCGGACCAGGGTTGAGCCCCATGATACTGAGAAGGTTGTAGCAGGGTTGAGCCCTGTGATGTGATGAGATTCTGAAACAGGGTTGAGCCCTGCGGCGTGACTAGGATCCAGAGCGAGGTTGAGCCCCATGATGCGGAGATGATACTGTAACAGTGCAGTTGACATCTGTAACAAAGATGAGTTCAATATCCACAGGAGCAGAAGACAACAGGCAAAGTAAATAGTGCAGCAAATGATGAAACCACAGTGGTGGAGCAGTAAGCAATACTTAGGCAATAGCAATGCTGGACTCTGTAGAGCAGCAGGTAACTGGCATAAGAAGTTCATCTGGAATATAACTGTCACCAATGTCCAGATATAAGATAATCTATTACAAACACTCCTTTTTTATGAACTATACCACCAGGGTTGATCCTTTAAATTTACAATGTTATACTATGTTATTGTCATGGCTGCTGACACTTGAGACTCCTGGAGGGAGGCAGGCCTACTAGGCACAATAAACTGGGGTGGTTTTAGGAATGACCTTTTCATGAAGCTCAGTAGCACAGGATAAAAATAAAATAGAATTTATTCACAGAAGAAATATAATTAGCAAGGTCTCACATAAAGTCTCAACAGCACAGAGGTTCACATATGCAATAATAAGTATAGGAGAAAATCCCCAAAGATATATATATATATGCAGTCTTTAACATATAAGAACTAACGTGGTAGGGAACCCTGATTCCAGTATGAGGCTACCACCTCAGGATGGCATTGAGGACCTTTGCCAGGGTAGAACCCTGTAGTAATAGAAATCCGGAGCAGAGCGAACCCTGCAGAATAATATAGATCCGGGACAGGGCCGAGCCCTGTGGTGCAGTGAGAGATGAAGCAAGCTTGAGCCTTGTGATGCAGTGAGGTCAGAGCAGAGTTAAGCCCTGTAAGGTGATGAGATTCCGGAACAGGGTTGAGCCCTGTGGCACGGCTATGGTTTGGAGCGTGGTTGAGCCCCGTGATGTGGAGAAGGTTGAAGCAGGGTTGAGCCCTGTGATGTGATGAGATTCCGGAACAGGGTTGAGCCCTGAAGCGTGACTAGAATCCGGAGTAGGGTTGAGCCCCGTGATGCTGAGAAGGTTGTAGCAGGGTTGAGCCCTGTGATGTGATGAGATTCCGGAACAGGGTTGATCCCTGTGGCGTGACTAGGATCTGGAGTGGGGTTGAGCCCCATAATGCGGAGATGATACTGTAACGGTGCAGTTGACATCTGTAACAAAGATGAGTTCAATATCCACAGGAGCAGAAGACAACAGGCAAAGTAAATAGTTCAGCAAATGATGAAACCACAGTGGTGGAGAAGTAAGCAATACTTAGGCAATAGCAATGCTGGGCTCTGTAGTGCGGCAGGTAACTGGCATCAGAAGTTCATCTGGAATATAACAAAGTCCACAGCAATCCACAGGCACAGCGGGGATCTGGCAGGAGTCCAAGAAAGATCTGAAAGCAACGTTGCAGAGACACTGAGACACAGTAACAGACTTTACACTAGAGGTCTGTGATCCATAGGAAGTTTCAGAACATGTGACCCAAATGGAATCAGGTTTGAAATAATGAGCAATCTAGGAATCCCACAACCTGATGACACCTTGGAAACAGATGACACTTTAAATTCTTCTTTATTTGTCATTGACAGCATGAGTGATGAAAACAAAAAAACAATACAAGACATACCATATAATAGAACAGGCAGCAAAATTACACTGTAGTACAACACCATAAAACTATTTAAGCTAACCATTTAACATACGCACGGCTGCAGGAAAAAAAACTATTGTGCAAGCACTTTGTGCGATTACGCAATGCTCTAAAACGCCTATTTGATGGCAATTTCTCAAAAAGAATGTGATTAGGATGGCTGGCATCTGCTAAGATAGAACTAGTTTTCTTCCGGAGCCTTTTTTCATATATCTCCTGTGTGCTCGGTAGCACCACTCCAATGATTTTACTAGCTGTTCCAACCACCATATTCAACGCCCTCTGCACAGCCACAGTACAGTTCCCGTACCAAGCAACAATACCATAATTCAAAAAGCTTTCCACAATGCTACGGTAAAAATTTAAAAGGGTTCCCCTACTCACACACGCAGATCGCAAGCGGCGCAGAAAAAACAAACGTTGGTGCGCCTTCTTAACCAAGAAGGCTGAGTTTAAGGACCATGACAAAGTATTCGAGACATAAGACCCCAACAACTTAAGGGAGGGTACTGCCTCAATGGACAAACCGCCTAGACACACCGGTGCCATTATAGGAGCATCACACTTCCTAAAGTCAATAATCATTTATTTTGTTTTCATCGTGTTTAGAAGGAGACAGTTTCCCCTGCTCCACTCAAACATATTGTCCACCTCAGCTCTATAAGCAAGTTCATCCCCGTTGGTTATTAGACCAACGATAGTGACACAATCGTGGGTGAACAAAGAATATAGAGCAGGGCTCAAAACACACCCCTGCGGGACTCCTACATTCAACACCAACTCCTTGGAGCTAGTTTTCCCCAACTTGACCACCTAGGGTCTGTCAGATAAGAAACAGCAACCATCTACAGGTAAACCCATTTAGACCTAAGCCAAACAACTTGATAATCAAAGTACTAGGTACAATAGTGTTAAATGCTGAGCTAAAATCTACACATAAAATCCTTGCACAGGTATCCATAATTTCTACGTGGGCTTGCACCTGATGTAACACAGTTAGGATTGCATCCTCCGTTGATCAATTCACCCTAAAAGCAAACTGCCACGGGTCAAAACCCACTGCGAAATGAGACTTTACATGATTCAGCACTAGCCTTTCAAAACTTTTCATCACAAGTGAAGTTAAGGCTATTGGGGGGTAATCATTTAAACATTTCGGGGGACCATTTTTAGGAATCGGGACAATTGTAGTTTGTTTCAGACACTTAGGGACAAAGCAAGTAGACAGGGAAAAATTAAAAATAACCATAAAAATCTCGGCTAACTGGTCACTACATTCCCTCAGGACTTTGCCCAAGATGCCATCTGGACCCTCCGCCTTTCTAGGGTCTACAGAACGCAGACATTGATGGCTGGCCAGCTTGTGCAGCACCAAGGGCAACTCCACTACCCTTAGATCCAATACGAGAACGTCAAGGATACTACACCCATCAAATCGAGAATAAAACTCATTTAAATCCTCAGCTGACGAACTGTCCGCACTCACAATCTCTAATGTTTTAGCTTTATAATCAGTGAGCCTCTGCAGGCATTTCCACAAACTCCTAGGGTCACCACTCTTGTTAATCTTTCCTTCCATTTTAGCGGCATAAGCCACTTAGCCCATTTAATGCCCCTACGGAGATCTACCCTAGCAACACAATACTTGACTTTATCCCCAGACCTAAAATACCTCTCTCGTGCCCTCAAAAGGGAGCGGACTTCACCATTTAGCCATGGCTTTTCATTTGCAATCACCTTAAAACTCTTTGTAATCGTTACACTCTCCACACAGCAATTTATATAGCCTATGACCATAGGGGTCAACAGATCCAGATCAACTGAACCATTTAACGTGGATTCCTCCGACCACAATGGAACTTTGGCAAAAGTAGTCTATCTTTATGTACTGAAATAGTCGCAGCCTACAGTTATGTAGTGCTTTTTTTCTGTTATATATGTTATTTAGGTTATAGACCAGCAGACCAAATGCTGCCGGTCTATATGCTGACACGAGAAGCCCGAAGGGCGACTTCAGATAGGCATCAAAATACCGAGGCATATCTGAATCCCAATGCCGAAACACCAAAAGACGACAGCCCGAACAAGGTAAGTCAGGGGCGTCCTTAGGGTTAGCCGTTAGAGGGGGATGGTTAGGTTTATGGAGTGTAGCAGGGTTAAGTTTTGGGGGGGAAGGTTAGGGTTAGGCACCCCTAGGGGGGAGGGTTAGGGTTAGGCACCCCCGGGGGTAGGTTAGGGATAGGCACCCCCCACGGAGGGTTAGGTTTAGGGTACCAGAAGGGGGGTAAGGTTTAGGCACTCCCCAGAGAGGGACAGGGTTAGGCACTACCCTGGGAGTTTTAGGGTTAGGCACCCCTAAGGGAGTGTTAGGGTTAGGGGGGAGAGAGGGGAGGGCTAGGGTACTTGCCAGCCGGTGTCGGGATCTCCTGCTGTCAGGCTTCTCGTGTCGGGATTTGATTCCGTTATTAACCATGAGGTTTACATAAGAAAACACCGTTGATGGTCCAAAGTGCAATCTTCTCCATTCCTACCTACTGTATTAACCTTTACTAGAAAATTTTAAGTCAGGTGGTACTCCTTTTATTATAGAAAAGTGCAGCAGATTGGTCCAACTTTAAAAATATCCATTTATTATTATTATTATTATTATTTTCACATTAATTAGCTGTTAGTGCATGCTGGTACTTATTAGGGGATGTAGTGAATATACCTACACCCGGCATCCTGCTGATGAAATCCCTGCACCGGAATGCCACAATCCGACTGTGAGGAGTCAATGGTACTCAATGTTTCCGATGTTTGAGGATGTTTGCAAGGTATTACGGATGTGAGAGAGGGTATGTGGGTGTCTGCATGTTGTACGTGTGAGTGCTTTGCGATTGTAAGCATTAGCATACTTTCGCAGCAGACCTGCGTGCACAATTGCAGCCATGATCGCAACAGCAATCCTTGCTGAATCAGGCCCTACATTTTCACCCTTCGAATTGGATTTTAAAGCTGCGTATGATGATATGTTTTTGATTTTATAAACTGCAAGTAAGACTTATGAGTGCACCCAGTATGCAGCTCCAATCAGAACATGTAAACTGCAGCAACCTCATATACAATATCATCTTTAGTTGATACAGGTGATTTTCCTAGAAATAAGCACATTTGTATCTGTATTGAATTTGTTCTGCATTCTATTTTTGGAATTGGTATGATTTAACGCCAGCCGCATGGCAGGGGTGAAGATCCCGACTTCTAATTTAGGTAAATATCGCTAACCTAACCCCTTCCCTAACACTAACCCTCCCCTAGGGGTGCCTAACCTCCCACCAAGTGCCTAACCCTAACCATCTTTAAGTGCCTAAACCTTACCTATCCTTCCCCGCAGCCTAAACCTACATCTCTCGGGGAGGTGCCTAACCTTAGACTGTTGTATTAGGGGGGGGCGAGTTAATGATTAAATCTGCCCCCCGTCGCGGCAACCCCCCCTCCCCTGTGACCCCCCCCCCTCGTGGAAACCCCCCCCACCGCGACAACCCCCCCCTTTACTTTCACATACCTCCTCTGCTCCGGTGATGTCCTCCCTCCGGGCTTCGGTCAGCTTCTCTCCCATCCTGCACTGTGCACGGTCAGCTGTTTAATGCAGCAGCTGACCAGGGTCACAGTGCAGGTGCCGGGAGACCAGCTGACTGGAGGGAGGACATCACCGGAGCACCGATCTTCGGTCCCTGGACAGAGGTAAGTTATTTTTTTGTTTTTTTTAGCAGTGATCAGCATGTGGTCTATTTAGACCACACAGCTGATCACAGGGTGTGAGGAGCTGGCCGTGATCGCTTCCTGCCCGGCTCCCAGGTCAAGTGACAGCCTGTCACTGACACATCCCCCTAACTGGGAGATGGGAGCTCCGATCACAGCACAGCGGCCACAGCCCAGCCATTATCATCTCTCTCCTCTGAACTTAATGATGCAGAGGAGAGAGATGATAATGGTCGCACAAACTGTGCTAGGAGGGGGCGATCACTCCAATCGCCCCCCCCTGGATCCATCACTGCCCGGGGGTGCCTAACCCTAACCCCCCCATCCCCTAGCCTAACCCTCTTGGTGGGCTGCCTAACCCTAAGTCCCACCCAGGAGCCCCTAACCTGACCCGCCCCCCCACGGCTGTCCGCGCCCGGCTCCCGTCTTACTTTCGATCGGGATGCCGGGCGTCGGGCTCCCAGCGTAGGTAAAATGACTGGCGTTGGGATGTTAACACCTGTCGTTAGACCCTTGCTGGGATTAGACAGTTGGTATGCCGATGGTTAGCATTTAGATTGTCGGCATCCCAACTGCATACCCTATTTTTATTACGTACAGTATATGACTGTTTGGGTCATTCCATAGTAACTCATTACAAAGTTACATAGCAAACAATTAACAATTCCTGTACAGTTTTTAAAAACATGACCTGTCTTATTATTTTCTCAGTAAATACAATTAATTTCCCATGAATTCCTTTTGCTGTTGATAGCCATGCATATACTTGCTATGTCACTTTGTAGCGTGAGTTACCATGGAATTACGCATTTGAAATTGTAGTGAGTTTTTAATACTTTATTGTTATTTAATCATGAATAATTGTTTTATTTTAACTGACTGGACTGTAACATGTCTCTAGAGCATACAAGGCCTGTGCTCTATAACTTCTTCAAGTTAAGACTAATATGGAAAAAATAAACTCTGTAAACTTTGAGCAGTCCCTTAGGTAATGTTTGATACATAACAGAAGACTTATAAGCTTGTCACACATATCACCATAAAGAAGATGCTGGAGATCTGTCAGACTTGCTGCTGTCACATCTTTATTTTGCTGATACACTGTAACAGAAACAGCCGCCTGTATATGTCACTGGGCTCCAGTAAGTAATTGTATTAATTCAGTATTAGGTCAGTGTAGGTTTATGAATTAAATATCCGAAAAGCAATTTTAGGTTGTGATCACTGAGCAAGAGGGTATACTATGTCATTGTAAAAACATGGGACAATAGCTTATATGAAGTAGAGTGAAATCATATTTACTCACATTCTATTTAATTTTAACAAGCACAGACAGAGTGTACAATATACAGCTTCTAAAGAAAAGCAAAGACCAATGACTTAAAAGAAAATAGAGCTTATCATTTTAAACAATCCCTTATGATTGAATGAAGAATCATTTGTATAGTTTTGGTAAATTGATACTGCTGCCACAGCTATGAGCTTCTCTGTACATTGCAAGGAAACTTCTTTGTGCAGATTCTTGCATATCCGCAGTTATTGACCACTTGTGCATAGGAAGATATATTTTTTAAATTATATCTCTCTGACTTTTTTTTGCTGTAATAATGTATATAGTTTAATGTTCTCTACTTGTATATGCTTATTATGTTGTTTTCCGGTTTCTATTCATTTGCCTGGCATCACAGTGATGAATAACTGCTAAGGATGTACCATCTGTCAGTTTTGCTGTTTAATGAGAATTAGATTGTGCAGGTGCACATGTCCACTCTTACAATACACCTCTACGTTACTACAGGCAGTGATATGTGTGTACAGGATGTTACATAGCATGGGACTATTCTGCTATCTCACTGCCCTGAATATTAGTTCCTCTTGCTGACTTTTATTAGATTGTAACATTACTCTGTTAGTCAAAAGTCAGCAATAACACTACACAGATGTGTACTCACGTAACTATCCTTCTCTTTGAATATACACATAGGCTTTTTTATACACCATATCATGAGATGTGTAGTATATCACAAACTATACAAAACAGTTCTATAGAGCAATAGCTTGTGACACCATAGCATTTGTAATATGTCACACTACTCCAATTTATTATATCCCGCTAGAAGCAGAGTTAACTGAGGACATATCTGTTGTGAGTTTTTGTTTGATCTAATGTAGTAGTAGAATTGGTTGCATCTACCTTAGCACTGCAAACCAGTTTTTCTTAATATTGTATAGAATATGCAAACAAGAGTAGCAGTAATGTTGTACAGTCAGTGTATTCCATAGAGCTGTTACATTTGTACCTATTTCACCATCCACATATGATTTTAACAGCCTGTTGCATACAAAAGAGCGCAACTGTAATCCACCTCTACACACTCAAGCCTCATTCTAAAACAGGGAGCTGCTGTTGCTTCGTGGTTTGCTGGATCACTGTTTTGTTTCTCACAAAAGAGAGGATTATTGTCCCTTGATGTAGAAGACAGATAGAGTTACTTAGCATTCAGGTGTCAATAAGACATAATGAGTTAAAACCTTCTTTTCCTTTGCATACCACTGTTGCCTCTTCCTTTCCGATAACTTCCTTCTACATACAGCAATAAAATGAAGCCAATGACTTACTTTTATACGTTTATCAATATGCAAAATATTGCTAACGTCTCTTTTTTACAGAAATGAATATAACACATCATCTCAATACAACAGATTTTTTTTTCAAAGGTTTATCTGAATCCTTGCCAATATTGCTAATTATTATACTGGCCTATATCGTCATTATCTGTGGGAATGTCACCATCATTAGCGTTATCTGTGAGAACTCTCACCTTCATACTCCTATGTACATTTTCCTTTTAAGCCTGTCCATAATTGACATTGCTTCTACTTCCATTACTCTACCTAAATTACTAAACATGGTGATAACACAGTACAATGTAATCTCATTTACAAAATGTATGATACAGATGTACCTCTTTTTCTTTTTGGTTGGAACGGAGATCAACTTACTTGCCGCCATGGCATACGATCGCTATGTGGCAATCTGTCACCCACTTCATTACGTTGTCCTTATGAGTGTAAGACGCACTGCTTACCTGTCAGCTATAGCGTGGGTTGTTGGTTTTCTGGACCCAATCGCACACACTGTCCTTATATCTAAGATGTCATTTTGTTCTTCTCATGTAATAAACCATTTTTTCTGTGATGTTTTGCCATTGCTACAGATCTCCTGCAGTGACATATCAGAGGTGGAAACTTTAACTTACATTGATGGCACATTAATTGCATTCACTACATTTCTACTTACTGTAGTATCATATATCTTTATTATTTCCTCTATATTGAAGATAAAGTCTGCAGAAGGCCAAAGTAAAGCCTTCTCTACCTGTACGTCTCATCTGACCTGTGTTATCATGTTTTATGGAACTTTAATGTCTTTGCACATGAGACCCACATCCAATTACTCTCCAGAAGAAGACAAGTATTTTGCTCTTTTGTACATTGTTTTGGTTCCTATGCTAAATCCTTTTATTTACAGTTTAAAAAATAAAGAATTCCAAAAGGCTTTGGCAAAATCGAAGAGCAAACTGGTCTTTAATAAAAGCAAAATTTGTTCTTCAAATATCAGATAAAATAATTATCTACAGCTGTGGCCTCATGCACTGGGCGTCTTTATGCCATATGGCGTGAGACACTCGGCGTAAGTGAGACGCTCTGAGATGAGTAGCATACTTGTTTTTTTTTCATTTTGCATCTTAAGCTGGGTTCACACTGGGCGATATATTGGCCATTCAATCAAATGGGCGATATATATTGAGGGTGGGTGTGTATTGAATGATGTTGTTTTCCCAGACATATGGCATCTGGTCTGCAGCACAGCAGATGGCCCATATATAGATCTGCAGATATATTGGTGCATCTGGCTGTGTGTACGGACGGTCAGCCGCCTGCCCGTACATATGCTGCAGGGACTGCTGGTGATTGACATCTCAGCTGGGCGGGCAACTTCACATGCCTGCCCAGTTGTGATGTCAGCTCAAACACATGGAGCCGCTGATTGATAAGTGTTTATAGCTTGCCTGATCGGCTGCTCTGTCGGTGGTTTGGCAGAGAGATGTACCTGCTGTGTACCCACCTTTAGTCACATCGCAGACGCAGTAAAAACACAGTGTACCAGAGAAACTAGGCTGCAACTTTAACCACACAGGAATTTGTTTTATATACAGCACATACAAAGTCACAGATGCAGCACTAAGGAATTTGTTGCAAGGAAAAGCTGCATCAGAGCTGTTTTTACACAGATTCAGACTCAGTCCCGCACAGACGTACAAATGTTGCTAACCTCAGTGTTAATTGTACGCTAGCAATGCAGTTTTGTTGCTTCCTGAGAGCGCCTGTTTGGTGCAACTGAACTCACAGTATAAAAGGACACATCTATAGCATAGGTCTATATATAATGGGTGCAGGGTGTGCTGTACACATGAGCACCTGGGTCCAGGGGGGATGCACACCACACAACTATAGTTTATTTACATTCTGCCAGCAAGTGTGACCCTCCTTCTCCATGGCGCCATCTTCCAAGTGACATTTCCAGGGAGATGGTGCCGCACAGGGAAAGAAATACTTTGGCACTGTGCCATAGCCTATACTCTCTTGTGCGCATGCACCATCATCCCGAATGCCACTAGGAAAATGGCCAAGGAGGATGGACCTGCTTGCCGGTACAAGGTAAGATGCTGGGCTTGGGGAGTGGGGGGGGGGGCACTGCTCAGAGGAGGGAGCCCATTACACACAGGCCCCCTTGGGCATTAATACACCCCTGATCTGTAGCAAATACAATAATAAAATACCAATGAGTACTCACAACAACTCAATATTACACTTTTGCCGACACAGATTTGATGTACATGGTTTCTTTGAAAAAACGTTATGTTCATTTAAAAATAACCACCAGTTTTATCTCATTTAATCCAGCTTGTGTTTTTTCACTTGCACCTCAGTTTAGCTCTTTCAGTTCAAATTATGCCAGGTGATTCCCCAGGTGTATAATAGCTGATAGTGACGGTTTTGTCCTTAAAGTCTGTGTGCAGGTACAGATGCATCCTGTTACATCGCTGCTACAAACGTGCGCACGCATCGCGCCATGCGATTACCCACCGCTGCATAAGCTACAGTATGCTATGGTGCGCACTGCGATCGCACCATGCAATCCTATGGGGTAACCATTCGTAGGTGTGCAACTCGTGCCATGTGTGGCCAACTGGGCATATCTGTAAGCCTCAAACCAGAAAGCTTGTCACATGTTTAAATTTATGTGATTGTAATTCCATGTTTAACATTATTAGTGCTAAGGTGGGTACACACTAGATGATATATTGGACAATCATCTGATCCGCAACACTTCTGCTTGACCATCTTATAGTGGGTGTGGTATATTTTGTCAACATTCATCATGTTGACATGAGAATGTTGTCCTGGTCATAATGTCGGCATGTAGCATGCTCTCAGTATCAACATTGACCAGATCGACATTCCTCATGTTGACACTGATGAAATGTTGACATGATTAAAATGTCCCTGGTGGTCTAGGGGTGACTTACCTGGTACGGTGGGTCTGGTGGCTCCAGCAATGTTTTGTAGGTCCAGCGGTCATTTGATGAAGATGTCTGGCAGAACCAGCATCACTTGTGGCAGTGAGCATGTCTAACCACTAACCCTCCCCCTACACCTAACCTGCCCACCCACAGCCTAACGCTAATCTCCCCTCCTACAGCCTAACCCTAACCCTCCACTATCTGTCCATGCAGAATGTCAGCATGTCACATGTCGACATTTTGCATGTTGACATTGTGAACATGTCAACAGTGTGCACATGCCGTCATGTGTAATGACATTAGTGTATACACCCATTTCCTAATATAAACACTGCTCAGGTCACGTCATCCCATCAGACATGCTGCTCGTCACACGGGAAAATGCAATGTACAATAATGTGTACAAATAGTAGTGTGTACGCACAATCACATGACATGTTGGACAATCATTCCTTTGAAGACATCGACTGAACTGCCACTCCCTGTTCTCCCAATACTCCCCGGTGTCAGTTTAAGCAGCTTGGGGTGTTCTTTTCATTAGAGAATTTAGCGGTTTAAAAGTGGCAGCCACTCCTAAAGCCACATTATTTTGTTGGTTTCCTCGTACCATATTTGTATGTGGTAATGCATTATTTAAGATTTGTTGAACTGATGTGGAGGATTCAGTAGAGGGCGCTGTAGTGATTAGCGTAGCAGCAATAGTGGAATGTTCTAGACATTTCTGGCTCATAATAAACCAGAAAGCTGACATCTATCTTTGTGTCATACTTGCCTAACCCCCTGGAATTGTCAGGAGGCTCCCGAAAAATCGGATGGTGCTCCTGGCACCCCAGAAAAGTTTAGAAGTCACCTAAAGTCTGGAGTCACCCAGCTGCAGCTGCCCATTTTCCAAGTGAAGAATGGTGGTACTGGTGGTTGATGACGCAATTCGTATTGAATTGTGGCTCCCTCCACGCTTCACAGTTCTGGTAATTGCGACATTGTATGGCAAGGGGCGGGGCTTCAATGGAAGCCAAAAGGTTCGCAAACAGTGGCGACTCCAGGGGTGGGGCTGCAGCATAGTCCAAAATTCAAATAGGGGAGTGACACCAACTGCCAGTGAGTCCTGGCCGGCGATGTTTGTCAGTGTGTGAAATGACAGTTGGTGTGACTCCCCTATTTGAATTTTGAACTGCGCTGCAGCCCAACCTCTGGAGCCGCCACTGTTCGCAAGTATGCTCTGTGTGTGCTCTCCACAACTTTCTACAACAGGTCACCTGTGCTCAACCATGGATATCTCTAATACCTGAGCTGTTGGGGAGCCTTGTGGACCGTGTTTGGGAACCTCTGATATACCCTATTTTGCACTATACATCACAGTGAGACTTTGATATATGGGTGAGATCCCACTCCTCTTTCCACAGTATTGCCAGCTGTTCATCAATTGTAGTATTACCTATGTAAGGCTATTATCTAGCATGTGTCACTAGTTGATATGGTTATAGAAGGCTAATACTTATCCTGAGATTGTGGTGACAATTATATATACTTTGTTTTTATTACATTCCCGGGAGTGTCATTGATATTTTATGATTGTATTGTGTTGTTCATACACATTTATATGTGCTTTTTTTAATAAATGTAATATATTATTTTGATATTATTCTATCGGTATTTTGGCAGATGTGTCCAGCACCACCCACTATCCTTTTGTCTGTGTTTGAAAATAGTTACTGGAGACTGTTCATGAACAACAATAATTATTAAAGTACCTGTGTTAGATTGCATTTCTGCAATGTAAACGTATGTATTCATTGTTAATGTGATATTATTGATGAACAGTAATAGCTGATTTACCTGGACATACTGTTAAAGAGTGGAATATAACAATAAAAATGTTGCCATTTTGCCAAAATGTCAGATAAAGATGATAATAAACCAAAAGTCTTGAAAGCTAACATCTATCTATGTGTGCTCTCTACAACTTTCTATAAGAGTTACCAGGCCCTTCAGATGCTGATTGGAAACCTGTAACATTAAGGTAAGTTGCTATTTTATGTGGGTAGACACTCATTAATGTCAATTATAAAAGAGATGTAAAGTGTAAGTGCATCACTGATAGGGACTCCTTTCCATGTCATAGCCCTGTGTGTATAAGGGTGTTGCTTGTATATACTGTAGATGACCATCATAATTTTTGCTGTTTTGGCCACAACTGGTAAGCCCTTTATTATTGTTATTATTATTATTATTATTATATTATTATCCTTTATTTATATTGCGCCACAAGTGCTCTGCAGCACGTTACAAAGTGCATAGACAAACAAGAGAGCAAGCAACAAGTGACTTATAGCAGTGACGTCCCTCCCCGCGGTGACATCAGGTGGGGGAAGGGGTGTGGTCTCGTGGACAGGGGCGTGGCTTCGCAGCCCGGAGCCCGGCCTGTGGCTATCATCACTAGGGTGATGGTGGGTGTTGGAGGTGCGGAGTGCAGCTCCCTCCCTGTGACAGGAGCCGAGTGCTGCACATAATGCAACAGTGCAGCACCCGGCTCCTGTCACTGAGGGGGAGCCAGCAGCTTGGTGTCACCCCTCGGCGGGTGACACCCGGGTACGTCCTGCACTCCCCTTGTGACGCCACCGACTTACAGCATAATACAATGCAGGACAAGGTTTATATACGTTGCTGCATTAGTGGTCATAACACTCAAATAAGCAACAAGGCGTAAGCATCCAGGTGTTAGGTGTCCGAGTGAGGAGTGAGTGAGGAGAGGGTAGAGGGCCTGCTCCTCAGAGCTTACATTCTTTATAGGGACAATGTCATTACATGCCATTCACTTATTACATTTATTGTGTTGCCGGCAATATTATTATGTCCATATTCTATGTGCTCCTAACCTTATTTAAAAGCCTATACAGTATACTAGAGATGGCAAACAGTGCCCTCCAATGTATCACTCTTTTTATAGCATCTTGCATAACACCTGGCAATATATTGGAGCTATATAAATAATGTTAATGATTAAAACAAACGTGAAAGTGCAGGTTATACAGTAATCGTCAACCTTTATGTTATTAATATAAGGCCACACATTCCACAGCGCAGAGAATATGTAATAATTCTCATCTGTCCCTCAGAAAGTGTGACGCTCATACACAGAGATGCACATAATTTGTTGTTTAAATATATTTACCGGAATTTAGTTGGCAACCCAGCGCACACATTGCTGGCAGACAGAATCCTGGGGCTGGATTCCTGACAGTAGTCAGAATCCCGCCTCAAGAATCCCGAAGGCTGCAATCTGGATAGTGAGTATTAGGGTTAGAGTTAGATTTAGGGGTCTAACCCAGGGCCGGTTCTACACATACGCTGGTTACGCAGCTAAGTAGTGCGCCATATAGAGGAGGGCGCCCTGACCCGGCTGTGGCCAGCGACATGCAGCTCAGCCTAGCGGGTGGCAGTCAATGTGACACAGCTGCCTGTACCGCGCCATTCTATTACAAGGGAGTCGGGACGGGATAAGTCTGCTACTCCAGTTCCATCAGTTTCTATGAGTGGGTCTGCCAGTTGACGTGATGTCACGGTGTCATGTCGCACTAGCAGTGCGCGAAGAATAAGGATGGGGCCCGACCAGCCTGGAGACATGCGGCCGGCTTTGGAGAGGAGTCCCTGCAGCAGGCGCTGCCTGCACTCACTGACCACCAGGCACGGCTTTTCCCACAAAACCACACCCCATTAAGTTTTTCACCCATGCGCTGAGGGCGCACGTAATAGTGCCCCTGGGGCGCCATCCAGAAATTTTTGCCTACCTCAGAAATTGAGCTCGGGCCGGCCCTGGCCTAAACCTAACCCTCCCCACCCACAGCATAACCCCAACCCTCCCCCTAGTTCCTAACCATAACCCTATTCTAACACCGGGATTCTGGTCACCGGCATTCTTTGTGCCGGGATGCTGACTTTATCCCTACTACAGATACATATTTACCTAAATATATATCATTTGCCAGGACTACAATACAGAAATTGCAAAAACATTAGCTGTTGATGGACTTCAGCATTGATTTGTCAGACCCCTGCATTACCTGATGACATGGAGACAGTTATGACATTGATTGTGTTATGATGGCTGTGTAGATCGTTAATGTGCACCTCACAAATGGAAAGAAATAGTGACAAGGACTTTCTTGACATCTTGAATGATTGTCTTTGGTACATCCGTTCTAAAGATTATTTAAATAAAGCCAAAAGAGCCATTGTCATAAAGGCCCTGGTAGTAACCAGCAGAGTGTACCACATTGCAGCCAATGCCGACTGGGTCAAGAGAACGTTCCTACATTTCTGGACCATCTTCCTCAAAGAGCATAAGAAGTAGGGGTGTGCACCGGCCACTTTTCGTGTTTTGTGTTTTAGTTTTGGATCTGGATCTTTCTTCGTGTTTTGGATCTGGATTGGTTTTGCCAAAACCACCCTTCCGTGTTTTGGGTTCTGGGTTTTGTGTTTTGAATCTGTATTTTTTTTTTTAAAAGTATAAAAACAGCTAAAATCACAGAATTTTTGTTTTATTGTTCCTACGCTATTATTAACCTCAATAACATTAATTTCCACTCATTTCCAGTGTATTCTGAACACCTCACACCTCACAATATTGTTTTTAGGCAAAAAGGTTGCACCGAGGTAGCTGGATGACTATGTTAAGCGACACAAGTGGGTGGCACAAACACGTGGCCCATCTAGGAGTGGCACTGCAGTGGCAGACAGGATGGCAGTTTGAAAAACTAGGCCCCAAAGAGTATATACTGCAAAGAAAAAAAAGAGATGCAAGATGGAACTGACCTTGGGCTCTCCCACCCACCCTTATGTTGAATAAACAGGACATGCACACTTTAACAAACCAATCATTTCAGGGTCTGCCAGATGACTGTGGCTGAAATTATTGGTTTGTTTGGGCCCCCACAAAACAAGCTGGCAATTAATCTGTCCCTGCACAAACTGTCTCTACAGAGGCAAGATGTCGTCCTCATCCTCCTCATCCACCGATTCCTCACCCTCCTCAGTGTTGTTCTCATCCTCACAGAGTATTAATTCGTCCCTGCTGGAATCTACCACCACATGTCCCTCTATACTTTCTGGAGGCTGGTCTTCCTGGAAGAATTGATCATTTATTTTGATGAACATCATCTTCTCCACATTTTGTGGAAGCAACCTCTTACGCTTTTCGCTGACAAGGTTCCCGGCTGAACTAAAAACTCTTTCGGAGAACACACTGGAGGGGGGGGAAACTTAGGTAAAAAAGAGCCAGTTTGTACAGGGGCCTCCAAATTGCCTCTTTTTCCTGCCAGTACAGGTATGGACTGTCTGACATGCCTACTTGGATGCTGTCTCCAATGTAATCCTCCACCATTCTGTCAATGGTGACAGTATCATATGCAGTGACAGTAGACATGTCAGAAATTGTTGCCAGGTCCTTCAGTCCGGACCAGATGTCCAAACTTGGTCCTGTCTGCCCTGCATCACCGCCAGTGGGTTGCTTAGGATACCTAAGTTGTTTCCTGGCAGTCCCAGTTGCTGGAGAATATGAAGAAGGAGCTGTTGATGTGTCACGTTCGGGTTCAGCTGACAGTGTTTTCACCATCAGGTCTGTGCACCTCTGCAGGCTTGTGTCCGCTGGAAAGAGAGACACCACGTAGGCTTTAAACCTAGGATCGAGCACGGTGGCTAAAATTTAGTGGTCTGATTTCAACAGATTAACCACCTTCGAATCCTGGCAAAACGAATGAAGGGCTCCATCCACAAGTCCCACATACCTAGCGGAATCGCTCCATCTTAGCTCCTCCTTCTCCAGCTGCTTCTGCAAAAGCCTGATGAGGGGAATGATTAACTCAAGCTGGCTGTGTCTGAACTGACTTCACATGTGGCAAGTTTGAAGTGCTGGAGAACCTTGCACAACACGGAAATCATTCTCCATTGCACTTGAGTCAGGTGCATACCCCTTTCTTTGCCTATGTCATAGGTGGATGTATAGGCTTGAACGGCCTTTTGCTGATCCTCCATGCTCTGAAGCATTTAGAGGGTTGAGTTCCACTACATCATAACCTCTTGCTTCAGGTGATGGCAGGACATTTTCAAGAGTGTTTGCTGGCGCTTCAGTCTTTGGCATGCAGTCGCTGAATGGTGAAAGTCCCCAGGAGAGTCTAATTGGGGTAAGCCATTGGGCAATTATTTCTCTCAGTTTCTCTAAGAGGTTGTCGGCGATGTGCCGCTTACTGAAACAGATTGACCTATATATCAATGGGATTTTTGCTGGTGTTAACCCCATTCAAGTTCAAGGCAGATATTTATACCCAGGTATTAATATCTGATGAAACTCCCCACACAATGATATATAATATTACACTATATTTCATAGTATAATGCACAAAATGTCACTTCAAGATTCAAAAAATGCTGAATGTGTTAGTGATGCAAGACTTTTGGCCACTACTGTTTATAATTTACAATTCATATGACATAACATGATCATGATACGTCATGATGCAGTTTTTAATGACTAATAAATGACAGGATAAAATCACACTCACATTAAGACAGTGTATAGGTAATATAGCCATCTTTGTGGCTATCTATAATATGTGAGAAAAAGAAGATATGGGCGCTTCAGTGAAGATCAGTCTAAAAACACCCTGTGTATCCTACTCCACAGAGAAGGGTGGCAAGCCCCTCAATAGATAGTAAAAATCATCAAAAGGTATTATATTTTATTATTATGTGTTTCTATATAAAGTGGTTGAAAAATGATAGCCAGAAACCTGAATTAAAACAAACACACTTGTGATCATTGTTTGTTTCGCCATCATTTGACCAATCTGAGAATGTCAGCAGGCCTAAATTGAGATCATGAGCGCTCTTTTTGACATTTAAAGTGCCTTCTTTTCAGAAATTGTAACCAATTAAGCGCCTGACCTGTATTGGCAAAGAAAACGTTGTTTGGGTAACCATGCTTGTAGTAGAGGGGTATTCTAGAAGACAGATTGCTGAAAGGATCAGCTGTAACGTGTCTGCTGTTGTCAGTAAACTTGCCAAACATAAGAACACTGGATCTACAGATGATTTGTCAAGATCTGGGAGGCCAAGGAAGAATTTGTCACATCAAGATGTGTGAACATAAATTTTGCCTCAAAGGTTTTAGAAGATTGGCCTCAAAGGACGGATGATGAGAAGAAACTTTCAAAGGGGGCACCGGCTGTAATGGGCAAAGGAGCATGAATACATTTACTCCTACGGGTCTAAGTGTGACTTTCAAGTATCCAGTAAAAGCCATGGTAAGTGGATGCATGTCAGCCACTGGATAAGACATCTTTAAATTGAAGAGGAAAAATGAACACAGCAAAATATATCAACACTTGAGTCAAGCTTTCTCGTAAAATAAAAGTTTTCAGATGACACTTTTCTATTACAAGATGACAATGCACCACACCATAGGGCAAAATTCACGAAGAATTGATTCACTTAGTGTAACATCAGGTTGCTGAAATGGCCTAGACAGTCCCTTGATCTTAACAAAATTGAAAATATTTGGATCAAGGTTGGGTATGAGATGTCACAGAGTTAGTCGGAGAAGTTCCCTGTTCAGGCTCAGGAGCGGGTAGTGAAGTAGCAGAAGGATGAAATTGAGGTGGACGAATGTAAGACTGCTGCCTGGCTCTGAGACTTATAGCCGGGTGGTTTTGACACTGGCCGACAGGCAGTGACTGGAAATATAGGCCAAGCTGGATAATAACTGGATAATAACCGGCTAGCACCAGAGTTAATGGCCAAGCTGGACTTGGTGTAGTATTAACCAGCAGGTACCAGCGAAAATAGCTGAGCTGGATTGGCGTAGTAGTAACTGACTGGTTAAAACAGCACACTCTGAAGGAAAACTACAGACAGGTATGCTGGAGCCTAGAAATGGAACTAGAAGCAACATTGCACAGGCAATGGTCCTATTCCCAGAGATCCCTTATATACCTATTGCTAAGCTGTGATAGGCTGGAATGCTTCAGCTGACCAATAGTGAGCCAGCTATTGGTTAAGACAGTATCAATCATGGTGGAGCCCTTTGTCTGAATCTACCTGGAAGCCCCAGGACCCACTGTGCGCATCCCAGAGAAGACAGCCGCCAGCAGGAGCTGCAGAGCGGTAAGGAAGGCACCCGCCGCAGCCTAGGGCCATGTTATGTAGCGGGTGATGGCTGCAGTGAAAGGCCACAAGGCGTGAAAAGAGGCAGCCACGGGGGGAGTTGGGGAGCATGGCAGATGGCAGCTGTGGCAGGGATCAATAGTAGTAATAAAAAATAGAAGGCATTAGGTATCCAAAGACATGTGGGCAATTTTAATTTGTCCACCACAGAACTAATAACCCTTTCAATAGGGAAGGGGCCCACAAAGCGAGGTGCCAGTTTCATGGTTGGAACTTTGAATATTAGGTTTTTGGTTGAAAGCCAACTGCGGTCACCAGGCTTGAACTTGGGTATCACTGAGCATGAGGCTTTTTTTAAAGATGAGTGTATTTTCCTCCAAATTTGCGGCAAGTGCTGTAAAGCAATATTTGCTGCAAGGACATCGGCTGTGGGCATGAACAAAAATTCGTGAACTTGTGGAAGTTGACCGTAATTGTCAAAAAAAGGGGTTACTCCAGTTGCAGAGTGGTAACGAAAATTATGCGCAAATTCGGCCCAAGGTAGTAAGTTCGCCCAATTTTCTTGGGATGAAGAAAAGTCTCCAACTCTAGATTGATTCTTTCTGTCTGTCCATTTGTTTGTGGGTGGTAGACCAACGAGTAGTAGAGTTTGACCTGCAAATCAGAACACAGTGCTTTCTAGAAGCGGGCAACAAATTGAACTCCATGGCTGATCTAATTTCTTGTGGAAGACCGTGCAAGTGAAAGACTTCGTGTAGGAAAAATTGACCGAGTTTGGTTGCCCTAGATAGTCCTGGTAAAGTAATAAAATGCACTATTTCTGTAAACCGGTCTACCACTACCCATATTGTTGTGCAGCGATCAGACATAGAAAAATCGGTAATAAAGTCCATGGATAGATGGGACCATGGTTTGGTGGGTATAGACAGGGGATGAAGTAAGTAGAAAAAGGACGGGGATTTAACCCCCTATTGTACCTCAGCACACTGAATAATACCTGCAACAATATATGAAGACTATATGGTCATAGAAATTCAGAGATGTTAGTTGCATGCATTTGCAAATACATGGGAGGCTGCTGGGCCACGTCACGGCTTCTCTGTTACCAGCAGTCCCTAACACTAAGGGGTACACGTCCGGGGCGCAGTGCACCCCAAAAAACGTCCAGCCCAGGACCCCCCCAGGGCATCACACGAAAATGGAAAAAGAGTGACAGTGCAGTGTAAAGTATAGCTGTGTGTGAGTAATCATTAAGTGTGAAATGAGAGGTTAAAATATATGTGAAAAAATACATGAATAATAAACAAACATAAAAGGTGATGTGAAAAGCAACTATGTGTATTAAGTGGTGATGCCCTGAGGAGGCCCAGCCAGACCAGTCCCGGGGGCCCTACGCCCTAACGCTCACCCCAAATGTAAAATATACCAATTATAAGGCCTCATGATAAAGGCACATATATAATTTTGTCAAATGTAAGGCCTCATGATAAAGGCACATACATAAATGCATCCAAATTGAGAGCCAGCTTACCTGGGAGTCACCCCTGGGAACTCCAACTAGCACTACTAGAACCAGCATGCCCTACTAATGCTGGCTCCTTCATGCAACTCATAACAAACAAACAAAAATGGCAGCTGCTCAATCAATCTAGCAGTACTAATCAGGTGCATGAAAGGGAGGGGTCAGACTAAGTAGAAAAAGGAGGGGGATTTAACCCCCTATTGTACCTCAGCACACTGAATAATTCCGGCAACAATATATGAAGACTATATGGTCATAGAAATTCAGAGATATTAGTTGCATGCATTTGCAAATACATGGGAGGCTGCTGGGCCACGTCACGGCTTCTCTGTTACCAGCAGTCCCTAACACTAAGGGGTACACATCCGGGGCGCAGTGCACCCCAAAAAACGTCCAGCCCAGGACCGCCCCAGGGCATCACACGAAAATGGAAAAAGAGTGACAGTGCAGTGTAAAGTATAGCTGTGTGTGAATAATCATTAAGTGTGAAATGAGAGGTTAAAAAATATGTTAAAAAATACATTTTTTTAGGGTGCACTGCGCCCCGGATGTGTACCCCTTAGTGTTAGGGACTGCTGGTAACAGAGAAGCCGTGACGTGGCCCAGCAGCCTCCCATGTATTTGCAAATGCATGCAACTAATATCTCTGAATTTCTATGACCATATAGTCTTCATATATTGTTGCAGGTATTATTCAGTGTGCTGAGGTACAATAGGGGGTTAAATCCCCCTCCTTTTTCTACTTAGTCTGACCCCTCCCTTTCATGCACCTGATTAGTACTGCTAGATTGATTGAGCAGCTGCCATTTTTGTTTGTTTGTTATGAGTTGCATGAAGGAGCCAGCATTAGTAGGGCATGCTGGTTCTAGTAGTGCTAGTTGGAGTTCCCAGGGGTGACTCCCAGGTAAGCTGGCTCTCAATTTGGATGCATTTATGTATGTGCCTTTATCATGAGGCCTTACATTTGACAAAATTATATATGTGCCTTTATCATGAGGCCTTATAATTGGTATATTTTACATTTGGGGTGAGCGTTTGGGCGTAGGGCCCCCGGGACTGGTCTGGCTGGGCCTCCTCAGGGCATCACCACTTAATACACATAGTTGCTTTTCACATCACATTTTATGTTTGTTTATTATTCATGTATTTTTTCACATATATTTTAACCTCTCATTTCACACTTAATGATTACTCACACACAGCTATACTTTACACTGCACTGTCACTCTTTTTCCATTTTCGTGTGATGCCCTGGGGGGGTCCTGGGCTGGACGTTTTTTGGGGTGCACTGCGCCCCGGACATGTACCCCTTAGTGTTAGGGACTGCTGGTAACAGAGAAGCCGTGACGTGGCCCAGCAGCCTCCCATGTATTTGCAAATGCATGCAACTAATATCTCTGAATTTCTATGACCATATAGTCTTCATATATTGTTGCAGGTATTATTCAGTGAGCTGAGGTTTAATAGGGGGTTAAATCCCCCTCCTTTTTCTACTTAGTCTGACCCCTCCCTTTCATGCACCTGCTTAGTACTGCTAGATTGATTGAGCAGCTGCCATTTTTGTTTGTTTGTTATGAGTTGCATGAAGGAGCCAGCATTAGTAGGGCATGCTGGTTCTAGTAGTGCTAGTTGGAGTTCCCAGGGGTGACTCCCAGGTAAGCTGGCTCTCAATTTGGATGCATTTATGTATGTGCCTTTATCATGAGGCCTTACATTTGACAAAATTATATATGTGCCTTTATCATGAGGCCTTATAATTGGTATATTTTACATTTGGGGTGAGCGTTTGGGCGTAGGGCCCCCGGGACTGGTCTGACTGGGCCTCCTCAGGGCATCACCACTTAATACACATAGTTGCTTTTCACATCACCTTTTATGTTTGTTTATTATTCATGTATTTTTTCACATATATTTTAACCTCTCATTTCACACTTAATGATTACTCACACACAGCTATACTTTACACTGCACTGTCACTCTTTTTCCATTTTCGTGTGATGCCCTGGGGGGGTCCTGGGCTGGACGTTTTTTGGGGTGCACTGCGCCCCGGACATGTACCCCTTAGTGTTAGGGACTGCTGGTAACAGAGAAGCCGTGACGTGGCCCAGCAGCCTCCCATGTATTTGCAAATGCATGCAACTAATATCTCTGAATTTCTATGACCATATAGTCTTCATATATTGTTGCCGGAATTATTCAGTGTGCTGAGGTACAATAGGGGGTTAAATCCCCCTCCTTTTTCTACTTAGTCTGACCCCTCCCTTTCATACACCTGATTAGTACTGCTAGATTGATTGAGCAGCTGCCATTTTTGTTTGTAGGGGATGAAGTAAACCTGCTGGTGATTGTCAAGATGTTTTGTGCTGCACACATTTTGAACAGGAACAGATGAACTCTTGAATATCCCTCCTCATGGATGGCCACCAATAATTTTGCTGTAAAAACTGGTAAGTCTTGTGGACCCCAGCATGGCCCGCAAACAAAGAATCATGTGCCCAAGAAAGTAATTTATAGCGTAACTTTTTAGGAGTGAAGGACTTCCCATGAGGCAGAACCGGGGAGGTAAAAGTGGTGGCGAAAGCCTGCGGGTCTACTATTGGGTAAGTCTTGGTGTATAAGTGTTCCTCATCTGTTGAGACAGATCTCGATAAAGCATCAGCTTTACAATTCTAAAGTCCTGGGCGGTACTTTATATTGAAATTAAAATGAGAAAAGATTAACACCCAGCAGGCTTGGCGCGGATTAAGGCAATGAGCTGATTTAAGATAAAGTACATTTTTGTGATTAGTATAAATGATAATAAGGTGTTTGGCAACCTCTAAAGGGTATTTCCAGTCCTCCAAATCAAGTTTTAATAGCTAAGATTTCTTGTTCTCCTGTGGTGTAGTTCTTCTCTTCATGGGTGAACTTGCGAGAAAAGAAACCGCTGGGATTTAATTTGCCATCACTTGCATTTTGTGATAGCACTGACCCTACTCTGGAAGCCAAAGCATACACCTCTAAGATGAAGGTTCTTCCAGGTTCGGCTGCTGCAGAATGGGAGCTGTCAGAAAGGCTTCTGTTAAGTACTGAAAGGCTGCAAGAGCTTCAGAAGATCATTTAGCGGGGTTAGCTCTTTTCCGTGTTAGAGCGGCAATAGGAGCCTCTACTGAGGAGAATGATTTAATAAACTTCCTATAATAATTGGCTAATAATAGGAACGTTTGAATCGCTTTGAGGGATGTTGGTAATGCCCATTCCTGTATAGCCTTCAACTTCTCAGGATCCATTTGGTGTTTCATGCCAGAAATTATATATGCGAGGAAGGAGATAGTTGGGACTTCAAAAACACATTTGGAAATCTTCCCATAGTGCTGATTTGAGCAATGTAAAATTTCCTTGACATGTTGCCGGTGTGTCATTAAATATTGGAATAATACGAGAATATTCTCCAGGGAGACGATTACTAATTTATAAAGTATATCGTGGAAGATTTAATTTACAAAGTTTTGAAATACGGCTGGAGCATTACACAAACCAAACCTCATGACTAAATATTCGTAGTGTCCATACCTGGTATTAAAAGCCATCTTCCATTCATCTTGGTCACTTATCCTTATTAAATTGTAAGCCCCTCTGAGGTGTATTTTGGTGAAAACGGTCTGTTCCTTCACTCTATTGAAGAGTTCTGTAATACAGGGCAGCAAATACTTATTCTTTATTGGTATGTCATTCAGTCGGTGGTAATCTATACAGGTTTGGAGACAGCCATCCTTCTTCCTTAACAAAAAGAAGCCAGCCCCTGCAGGCGACAAAAATGGATGAATAAATCCTTTCTGTAGGTTTACACTCTGACATAGCCTGAGTCTCAGGGACTGAAAAAGGATAGGTGCAGCCCTGAGGAGTGTTTTTTCCCAGTGATCAAAGCAATAGGACAGTCCTAAGGTTGGTGCAGACAAAGCTTGTCTGCGGCTTGTTCTGAAAACACATCCGTGAATTCTCTGTATTGACTATGAAGAAAAGACAGAGATGTATCTTTCACAGTACATAAATGGAGAAACGGGGTAAGACAGTGTTGGAAACAAATAGGAATCCAAGCAAGGATCTGAGAAGAGGACCAGTCAAAGTGAGGATTATGTAATTGCAGCCATGGTAGGCCAAGAACAATATCATGAGTCACATTGGGAAGTACTAAAACTTCTAGTCATTCCTGATGCAAGGCTCCAATCTTAATTGTGACAGCCTCTGTGCTGTGAGTAACTGTCCCATCAATAATTCGGCTCCCATTCACCGTGGTAAGCACAATGGGCTAAGACAGTCTCTTGACAGGAAGTGACATCTGTTGTACCACAGAGAATATTCTCCAGGGAGACGACTACGAATTTATAAAGTATATCGCAGAAGATTTAATTTACAAAGTTTTGAAATACGGCTGGAGCATTACACAAACTAAACAGCATGACTAAATATTCATAGTGTCCATCCCTCGTATTAAAAGCCATCTTCCATTCATCTTGGTCACTTATCCTTATTAAATTGTAAACCCCTCTGAGGTTTAATTTGGTGAAAACGGTACATCCCTTCACTCTATCGAAGAGTTCTGTAATACATTGGCAGCAAATACTTATTCTTTATTGTTATGTCATTCAGTCGGTGGTAATCTATACAGGGTTGGAGACAGCCATCCTTCTTCCTTAACAAAAAAGAAGCCAGCCCCTGCAGGCGACGAAAATGGATGAGTAAACCCTTTCTGAGTCTCAGGGACTGAAAAAGGATAGGTGCAGACCTGAGGAGTGTTATTTTCCAGGTATCAAATCAATAGGACAGTCCCAAGCTTGTCTGTGGCTTGTTCTGAAAACACATCCGAGAATTCTCTGTAGTGACTATGAAGAAAAGACAGAGATGTATCTATCATAGTACATAAATGGAGGACAGGGGTAAGACAGTGTTGGAATCAATATGGACTCCAGGCAAGGATCTGAGAAGGGGACCAGTCAAAGTGAGGATTATGTAATTGCAGCCATGGTAGGCCAAGAACAATATCATGAGTCACATTGGGAAGTACTAAAACTTCTAGTTGTTCCTGATGCAAGGCTCCAATCTTAATTGTGACAGCTTCTGTGCTGTGAGTAACTGTCCCATCAATAATTTAGCTCTCATTCACTGTGGTAAGCACAATGGGCTAAGACAGTCTCTTGACAGGAAGTGACATCTGTTGTACCACAGAGAGAGACTATTGCTATCAAACAATCTTGATTGGGAGGATGTTTGGTCAGCAGCCCTAACTTGACTCCTCCTGGGCAGATTAGGTTCATCTGTTTCCCAGCAGTAGAGAACAAGACTTAAGGAAATGATCAGGAGAACCACAATAGAGACACAGTTTTTCCTGATGTCGACGAAGTCGTTCCTTGGCAGATAGCCATGAGCGGTTGATGTGCATGGGTTCTTTCAAGGCTGAGAGATCTGAGCAGGCTGAGGGAGGGATTGTGGTCTAGGGCATTCTCCTTGGGACCTTTCAATATCTCGATCTTGCATACGCAGGTCTAATTTAACACAGAGGAAAATTAAGTCCTCTAAACTGGGAGGTCCCATGTCACCACTTCATCTTTTAGCTTTTCTGACAGGATTTTCCAAAAATCATCTTTCAGGGCCTCATTATTCCACTGAAGCTCAGCTACTGTCATTTGAAATTGGACCACATATTAACCCACTGTCTACGAACCCTGCTTGAAATGTAGCAGATCAATAGAAGCCACTTCAGGCCTTCCTGGCTCGTCAAAAATTATCTTGAAAGCTGTGATGAAGTCTGCATAGTTGGACAGGAGTACATCATTCCACTCTTATAATGGTGATACCCAATCTAATGCAGATCATGTTAACAATTAAATTATATAGGCCACCTTTGCTCTGGGTGTTGGATAATTTTGTGCGAGTAACTCAAAATGAACTTCACATTGTTTGAGGAAATCCCTGCAATGCTTGGGGTTTCCATCAAAATGACTAGGGGTTGGTAACTGTAGATGAGACTCAGAACTTGTTGTTGGTTGCTGAGTTGGCATGGTGGAAGCCGCAGCTGCTTTAGGCAGCAAGGTGGTTGTTTTCAGTGCTGCTTGAATCCTATCCAAACAGGACAAGAGTTCCTGTAGGAATTGAAGTACCTGTCCATGCGTGCCTCCTGACTTTCTGTTCTTGAGGCAAGATTTTGCAAAGCATTAGGCTCCGAGGCCTGATCCTGTTCCAGGTTCATTGGGGCTTTGTAAACTGTCATGGAGTTTATTGGAGCAGTTCCTTGGTCAGGCTCAGAAGCAGGTAGTGAAGCAGCAGAAGGACGAAATTGAGGTGGACGAATGTAAGATCTTCTCATAGGTGGTTCATAGAAGCACGGACCCAGAGATATGAATTATCAGAAACACCAAAGTGATAGAACTGAAAGAACCCCAGCAATGGAGAGAACTTGGTATACTGGTATGTAGGTGTCGGAATAAACAGGTTGACTGGTTCTGAGAATTATAGCCGGGTGGTTTTGATACTACCCAACAGGCAATGACTGGAAATATAGGCCGAGCTGGACTTGACATTGAAGTAACCAGCTGATACCGGCGAGAATAGCGGAGCTGGACTTGGCATTTAAATAACCGGCTAGCACCGGAGATAATGGCTGAGCTGGACTTGGCGTAGTAATAACCAGCTGATACCGGTAAGAATAGCTGAGCTGGACTTGGCATTGTACTAACCGGCTAGCACTGGAGATAATGGCCAAGCTAGACTTCATGTAGTAGTAACTGACAGGTACTGGCGAGAATAGCCGTAGTAGTAACCGATGGGTCAAAACCCCAATCACTCTGAAGGACAACTGCAGACGGGGATGCTGGAGCCAAGAAACTAAACTAGAAGCGACATTGCACAGGCAATGGTACTAAATGCAAAAATCCCTTATATATCTATTGCTAAACTGTGATAGGCTGGAATGCTTCATCTGACCAAAAGTGAGCCAGCTATTGGTTAAGACAGTTTCAGTCATGTTATCAGAGCAGTATGGTGGAGCCCTTTGTCTGAATCTACCCGGAATCACATGGACCCGCATCCCAGAAAAGACAGCCGCCAGCGGGAGCTGCAAGGGGTAAGGATGGCACCCACCGCAGACAGGGGCCATGTGATGTAGCAGGTGACGGCTTCAGTGAAAGCCGCAGGCGAAGGCCGGGGAACATGGCAGACCTGCCGTCTGACCTGAGATCTCAGGGAAGTAGCCCACAACAAAAAGGATCTATTTGAAAATCTTATGGCCGCCTGGAATAATCTCTACAGCTCTTCTAGAGAACCTGGTTTTGTCAATGCTTAAGCACTGAGCAGATGTGCTCAAGTCTAGTGGCTTGCCAACCAACCACTAATCACTGCTAAGATATTGCTCACCCTTCTTATACTATTTATTTTGTGAATATTTATTTTTTTACTCACCAAAAAAGGTATTTTTTTGAGAATAAATATGTGTTTAATTGAAAACTGATTTATGTCTTTTTGTATTATTTCTACTTTTTGGTAAAAATCAAGATATCTATCAATCATATAAAAAAAAAGTCACTCCAGTATACTGTAGACAGAAAAAATCCCTAAACAATGATACATAACATGTGCATGTAGCTCCATGCAAGTTGCCTCAAATTGAACAGAAAAAGCATTTTGCGCTAGTAATGAAAGTCTTTTTGGCAGCACTGTATATTTTAATTATTCCCCAATTGACAGGATATTTTCATGAGCAAAACACTACATCAAAACTTGATAAAAACTGATCGTCGAAACGCGTTATTGGAAGGGCACAGGATTACCTTTGGACTTTGGCATCAGTGACCTGCGGTGGACTAGTACGGACCTATCATCCACTTCAGGTTATTGCTTTTATTTACATCTGCCTTTTGCCCATCGGTTACTCAGTCATTTTATGTTTAAGTGTTAAATAAAGCTGCTGGATCACTTTATGACGGAAAGTATCTGTTTCACTCTATATTATCCCCCCTGACCTTATTGGGATACGAGGAAGAAATATAGGGCAATAGAGGAGAACAGGACTCTAAACAAAGATACCTTTATGAACATATGAACCGATTTCAAATTGTGAGTTGGGGTACGTCCATCCTTTTGTTACTACATTCCATGTTTCACAAGGGTGAGCACTATCATTGGATAACTATTATTATTATTATCCTTTATTTATATGGCGCCACAAGGGTTCCGCAGCGCCTTACATAGTACATAAACATAGTGCACAAACATAGTACATAGACATAGTGCATGAGGACGCTCCATTTTCATGGAGGGCGGCCCTCATTCAGAGCGTGCGCTCTGCTCAGAGCGTACGGCTCTGAATGAGGGCCATTGTCCGCAAATTTCACGATCTTAGCATTCCGGGACTGGGATACACAATTGTGGGTGAACAAAGAATATAGAGCAGGGCTCAAAACACACCCCTGTGGGACTCCAACATTCAACACCAACTCCTTGGAGCTAGTTTTCCCCAACTTGACCACCTAGGGTCTGTCAGATAAGAAACTTAGCAACCATCTACAGGTAAACCCATTTAGACCTAAGCCAAACAACTTGGTAATCAAAGCACTAGGTACAATAGTGTTAAATGCTGAGCTAAAATCTACACATAAAATCCTTGCATAGGTATCCCTAGTTTCTACGTGGGCTTGCACCTGATGTAAAAAAGTTATGATTGCATTCTCCGTTGATCGATTAACCCTAAAAGCAAACTGCCACGGGTCAAAACCCACTGCAAAATGAGACTTTACATGATTCAGCACTAGCCTTTCAAAACTTTCATCACAAGTGAAGTTAAGGCTATCGGGCGGTATTCATTTAAACATTTCGTGGGACCAGTTTTAGGAATCAGGACAATTGTAGTTTGTTTCAGACACTTAGGGACAAAGCAAGTAGACAGGGAAAGATTAAAAATAACCATAAAAATCCCGGCTAACTGGTCACTACATTCCCTCAGGACTTTGCCCAAGATGCCATCCGGACCCGCCGCCTTTCTAGGGTCTACAGAACGCAGATATTGACGGACGGACGGCTCGTGCAGCACCAAGGGCAACTCCCCTACCCTTAGATCCAATATGGGAACGTCAAGGTTATTACACCCATCAAATTGAGAATAAAACTAATTTAAATCCTCAGCTGAAGAACTGTCCGCACTCCCGATCTCTAATGTTTTAGCTTTATAATCAGTGAGCCTCTGCAGGCATTTCCACAAACACCTGGGGTCACCACTCTTGTTAATCTTTCCTTCCATTTTAGCGGCATAAGCCACTTTAGCCCGTTTAATGCCCCTACGGAGATCTACCCTAGAAACACAATACTTGACCTTATCCGCAGACCTAAAACACCTATCTCGTGCCCTCAAAATGGAGCGGACTTCACCATTTAGCCAAGGCTTTTCATTTGCAAACACCTTAAAACTCTTTTTAATCGTTACACTCTCCACACAGCAATTTATATAGCCTATGACCATAGTGGTCAACAGATCCAGATCAACTGAACCATTTAACGTGGATTCCTCTAAGAAAAGATCCCAATTCATAAATTAACACTCTATCCCCTGAATGAGAAGCATGCCAGCAAGCAGGATAGCTCCTCCAACGACCACAATTGAACTTTGGCAAAAGTAGTCTATCTTTTTGTACTGAAATAGTCGCAGTCCTGACAGTTATGTAGTGTTTTTTTTTCTTTTATATATGTTATTAAGGTTATAGACTGGCGGACTAAATGCTGCCGGTCTATATGCCGACACGAGAAGCCTGAAGGACGACTTCAGATAGGCATCAAAATACAGAGGCCTATCTGAATCCCAATGCCGAAATGCCGAAAGACGACAGCCCGAACAAGGTAAGTCAGGGGCATCCTTAGGGTTAGCCACAGGGGGGGAGGGTTAGGTTTAGGGAGTGTAGCAGGGTTAAGTTTTGGGGGGAAAGGTTAAGGTTAGGCATGCCTAGGGGGGAGGGTTAGGGTTAGGCACCCCCAGGGGTAGGTTAGGGATAGACACCCCCCAGGGTGGGTTAGGTTTAGGGTACGGGCAGGGGCGGATTGGGAATTGAAAGTGGCCCTGGAAAAATCCGAAAAAGAGGCCCCGTGTGCGCGTGCCAACGGTGCGTGCGAAAAACAAAAATGGCGTGGCCTCACTGAAAGGGGTGTGGCCTCACATGATATGCCATGCCCGCAAGCCACTCCCTGCTATTTTCATCATGCTGGGGGCATACTCACCGCTCGAGGAGCTGATGTGCATGCCCACAGCCCCTCTTTCAAGTGAATAAACACAGCATGTGAATGAGCATTTTCTTACCTATATGATTTCTCTGCAATGGGGAATCTCTGAAGAAATTGATCCTGGACAGGCCGTGTCTTAAGTCGGTAGTCACTATTCATGCAGGAGATCACATGGTCTGGAAACCACCTGTTTGTGTAGCAATAAAGCCAATGTCACCATCATGCAATAGTAGTTCAACTAGATAATACTTAGGGGCCTATTCATCATCACTTGATTTCTACAAAAGGAAGTGAAAATTAACATGTTCACCTGCAATTGTAGAAATTAAGTTATCAGGCCCTTCATCGAGAAGGTACATCAGGAGATATCAGGCCATCCTCTTGCGGAATGGCCTGCTGACCCCATACAATAGTATGGCGACAGAATTTATCAAGCTCCGAAAATGCAATAATTTCGGAGCTTGACTGCAGGGAAACAGGTCCGGGTTGTGAAGAGGGATCCTTTTGGATCCCTCCCCCCCTGTCCGGCTCCTTCTGCCGGACATCAGGGCTCTTGTGCGCATGCGTGACATGTAGGTCACTCATGTGCACTTGTCTCACTGCGCCGAAAGGAGCAGTGAAACATTTCGGGGGGACAGCTGATTTTTGGATCAGCTGTCTCCACACCGGAGCAATGATGAATTGCTCTGATGCTCGCAGCGAGATGGAATGTTAATTATCCGGGTCCGTTCGGACCCTGATAATTAACATAATGAATAGGCCCATAGTAACAGAAGTTTTTGGCCAGGACAAATGTGAGTTTCCCTTATCAAACAAATTTATATTAATAAAATATATTTGTTAATTTGGTACCATTTGCATCAGTGATATGGTTTCATTTGAATTGTCTTACTGAAGATTACTGTCCGTCCCCCAGTCTTTTTTTCTAATAATACCAGCAGTCCTATTGTCCTCTGTGTGTCTCCGGCACAATCGCCTTGGTGTCTCCAGCCCATCCCCCCATGTGTCTCTTCAGTGCTTTCCTCCTGCGTCTCTTCAACACCATCTCCCTGCGTCTCCCCAGTGCCGTCATCCTGCGTCTCCCCAGCGCCGTCATCCTGCGTCTCCCCAGCGCCGTCATCCTGCCCTAGCACATAATAGCCCATTCCCCAGATAAATCATCTCCCCTTAGCACTAAATAACCCCACTCCCCCCCAAGACAGATCATTTGCCCCTAGAACAGAATAACCCCCTTCCCCCCAAACAGATCATCATTTCCCCCTTAATACAGATTAGCCCCACAGACAGAAATCCATTAGCCAGGGCAGCTCTGCAGGCAGCCTGTCAGTCTTTCAAATAAAATGTCCTGCAAGCAGGACTGACAGGCTGGCCGCAGCAGGTGCTAATAACAGCACTGGCCTGCAAATTGAGTCTCCTGGCCACCTCCAACTATCTCCAGTCATGTCCCCTATGAGTCCTCCTCTGTAGAGTCCGGCTGGTAAGCAGCAGGTGGGGACCGAATGAAGTGCAGAGATGGTGAGCGGGCATCGTCAGCACTGCTGTCTCCCCCGTCTAGTTTATCAGGAAGTGCCTTACTTACCTTTCCTGCTGGTCTCGGACCTGCTCTGCGGCCTCTACCTCCGAGGTGCGTGACATCACTGGCCGCCGGCTTTTGTGACGCAAGTTGTTCTCCCTTCAGCTGGGTGGGACTTGGAGCCTTTCCTCTTCCCGCGATAACAGCCGCGGGCCGCACTATTAGCTGTGACAGGCAGCTGGTGGGCTGCCTGTCATGAAAGAAAGCCATGACGGGAACTTGCTAAAGGGGGCGGGCCACAGATGACAAGCGGCCCCACACACCAATCGGCCCACCGGGAATCTTCCAGCTGTAGGCAATGGCCAATCCGCCCCTGGGTACGGGAAGGGGGGTTAGGTTTAGGCACCCCCAGGGAGGGACTTAGGGTTAGGCACTACCCTGGGAGTTTTAGGGTTAGGCACCCCTAAGGGGGTGTTAGGTTAGGGGGGAGAGAGGGGAGGGTTAGGGTACTTGCCAGCCGGTGTCAGGATCTCATGCTGTCGGGCTTCTCTTGTCGGGATTTGATTCCGTTATTAACCATGAGGTTTACATAAGAAAACACCGTTGATGGTCCAAAGTGCAATCTTCTCCATTCCTACCTACTGTATTAACCTTTACTAGAAAAAAAAAGAAGTCAGGTGGTACTCCTTTTATTATAGAAAAGTGCAGTAGATTGGTCCAACTTTAAAAATATCCATCCATCTATTGTTAATATTATTATTATTATTATTATTATTACTATTTTAACATTAATTAGCTGTTAATGCATGCTGGTACTTAGTAGGGGATGTAGTGAATATACCTACACCCGGCATCCTGCTGATGAAATCCCTGCGCCGGAATGCCACAATCCGACTGTGAGGAGTCGATGGTACTCAATGTTTCCAATGTTTGAGGATGTTTGCAAGGTGTTACGGATGTGAGAGAGGGTAAGTGGGTGTCTGCATGTTGTATGTGCGAGAGCTTTGCGATTGTAAGCGTTAGCATACTTTCGCAGCAGACCTGCGTGCACAATTGCAGCCATGATCGCAACAGCAATTCTTGCTGAATTAGGCCCTAAATTTTCACCCTTCAAATTGGATTTTAAAGCTGCGTATGATGATATGTTTTTGATTTATAAACTGCAAGTAAGACTTATGAGTGCACCCAGTATGCAGCTCCAATCAGAAAATGTAAACTACAGCAACCTCATACACAATATCATCTTTACAGGTGATTTTCCTAGAAATAAGCACATTTGTATCTGTATTGAATTTCTTCTGCATTCTATTTTTGGAATCGGTATGATTTACCGCCGGCCGCATGGCAGGGGTGAAGATCCCAACTTCTAATTTATGTAAATATCGCTAACCTAACCCCTTCCCTAACACTAACCCTCCCCTAGGGGTGCCTAACCTCCCACCAAGTGCCTAACCCTAACCATCTTTAAGTGCCTAAACCTTACCTATCCTTCCCCGCAGCCTAAACCTACATCTCCCTCCAAGTGCCTAACCCCCTTTAAGTGCCTAAACCTTACCCCTCCTTCCCCGCAGCCTAAACCTATGTCTCCCGGGGGAGTGCCTAACCTTAACCTGCCCCCGGGGGGCAGTGGTGGATCTAGACTGTTGTATTGGGGGGGCCAGTTAATGATTAATTCCACCCCCCACCCCCCCCCCCCCGTGGCAACCCCCCCTCCCCCCTTTGCTTTCACTTACCTCCGCTGCTCTGGTGATGTTCTCCCTCCGGGCTTCGGTCAGCTGCTCTCCCATCCTGCACTGTGAAACGGTCAGCTGTTTAATGCAGCAGCTCACCAGGGTCACAGTGCAGGTGCCGGGAGACCAGCTGACTGGAGGGAGGACATCACCGGAGCACCGATCTTCAGTCCCAGGACAGAGGTAAATTTTTTTTTTTCTTTTTTAGCAGTGATCAGCATGTGGTCTATTTACACCACACAGCTGATCACAGGGTGTGAGGAGCCGGCTGTGATCGCTTCCTCCGCGGCTCCCGGGTCAGGTGACAGCTTGTCACTGACACATCCCCCTAACTGGGAGACGGGAGCTCCGATCACAGCACAGCGGCCACAGCTCAGCCATTATCATCTCTTTCCTCTGAACTTAATGATGCAGAGGAGAGAGATGATAATGGTCGGACAAACCGTGCTAGGTGGGGGCGATCGCTCCAATCGCGCCCACTGGATCGGCCACTGCCCGAGGGTGCCCCATCCCCTAGCCTAACCCTCCTCGGGGGCTGCCTAACCCTAAGTCCCACCCAGGAGCCCCTAACCTGACCCACCCCCCATGGCTGTCCGCGCTCGGCTCCCTGCTTACTTTCGATAGGGATGCCAGACGTCAGGCTCCCGGCATAGGTAAAACGACAGGCGTTGGGATTTTAATGCCATTAGACCCTTGCCGGGATTAGACAGTCGGGATGCCGACGGTCAGCATTTAGATCGTTGGCATCCCGACTGCATACCCTATTTTATTACGTACAGTATATCACTGTTTCGGTTATTCCATAGTAACTCATTACAAAGTGACATAGCAAACAATTAACAATTCCTGTATACAGTTTTTTAAAGCATGACCTGTCTTATTATTTTCTCAGTAAATAAAATTAATGTCACATAAATTCCTTTTGCTGTTGATAGCCATGCATATACTTGCTATGTCACTTTGTAGCGTGAGTTACCATGGAATGACCCGTTTGTAATTGTACTGGGTTTTTAATACTATATTGTTATTTAATCATGAATAATTGTTTTATTTTAACTGACTGGACTGTAACATGTCTCTAGAGCATACAAGGCCTGTGCTCTATAACTTCTTCAAGTTAAGACTAATATGGAAAAAATAAACTCTGTCAACTTTGAGCAGTCCCTTAGGTAATGTTTGATACATAACAGAAGACTTATAAGCTTGTCACACATATCACCATAAAGAAGATGCTGGAGATTTCTCAGACTTGCTGCTGTCACATCTTTATTTTGCTGATACACTGTAACAGAAACAGCCGCCTGTATATGTCACTGGGCTCCAGTAAGTAATTGTATTCATTCAGTATTAGGTCAGTGTAGGTTTAATAATTAAATATCCGAAAAGCCATTTTAAGTTGTGATCACTGAGCAAGAGGGTATACTATGTCATTGTAAAAACATGGGACAATAGCTTATATGAAGTAGAGTGGAATCATATTTACTCACATTCTATTTAATTTTAACAAGCACAGACAGAGTGTACAATATAGAAAAGCAAAGACCAATGACTTAAAAGAAAATAGAGCTTATCATTTTAAACAATTCCTTATGATTGAATGAAGAATCATTTGTATAGTTTTGGTAAATTGATACTGCTGCCACAGCTATGAGCTTCTCTGTACATTGCAAGAATACTTCTTTGTGCAGATTTTTGCATATCCGCAGTTATTAACCACTTGTGCATAGGAAGATTTTTTTTTAAAATTATATCTTTCTGACTTTTTTTTGCTGTAATAATGTATACAGTTTAATGTTCCCTACTTGAATATGCTTATTATGTTCTTTTCCGGTTTCTATTCATTTGCCTGGAATCACAGTGATGAATAACTGCTAAGGATGTACTATCTGTCAGTTTTTCTGTTTAATGAGAATTAGATTGTGCAGGTGCACATGTCCACTCTTACAATACACCTCTACGTTATTACAGGCAGTGATGTGTGTGTACAGGATGTTACATAGCATGGGACTATTCTGCTATCTCACTGCCCTGAATATTAGTTCCTCTTGCTGACTTTTATTAAATTGTAACATTACTCTGTTACTCAAAAGTCAGCAATAACACTACACAGATGTGTACTCATGTAACTATCCTTCTCTATGAATACACACATAGGATTTTTTAAATACGTTATCATAAGATGTGTAGTATATCACAAACTATACAAAACAGTTCTTTTTTTTTTATTCAAATATCTTTATTGCACAATCATTCCATATTACAAAATGTTAAAAAAAAGGCATTTTTACATTGTATTTTTTTTATAATGTTCACATCTTTGTAAAAAAAAAAAAAATGTATTAATTAATTGTCTAAGATAAGGTAAGGGTAAACTCATAGCTGAATTAAGAGGTGCAAACAAAGATGTGAAAATTACAAAACGGTTCTATAGAACAATAGCTTGAGACACCATAGCATTTGTATTATGTCACGCTACTCCAATTTATTATATCCGGCCAGAAGCATAGTTAAGTGAGGACACATCTGTTGGTATTTTTTGTTTGATCTAATGTAGTAGTTGAATTGGTTGCATCTACCTTAGCACTGCAAACCAATTTTTATTAATATTGTATAGAATAGGCAAACAAGAGTAGCAGTAATGTTATACAGTCAGTATATTCCATAGAGCTGTTACATTTGTACCTATTTCGCCATCCACATATGATTATAACAGCCTGTTGCATACAAAAGAGCACAACTGTAATCCACCTCTACACCCTCAAGCCCGATTCTAAAACAGGGAGCTGCTGTTGCTTCGGGGTTTGCTGGATCACTGTTTTCTTTCTCACAAAAGAGAAGATTATTGTCCCTTGATGAAGAAGACAGACAGAGTTACTTAGCATTCATGTATCAATAAGACATATTGAATGAAAACCTTATTTTCCTTTGAATATCACTGTTGCCTCTTCCTTTCTGTTTACTTCCTTCTATATACAGCAATAAAATGAAGCCAATGACTTTTATACATTTATCAATATGCAACATATTGATAACGTCTCTTTTTTATAGGAATGAATATAACACATCATCTCAATGCAACAGATTTTTTTTTCAAAGGTTTATCAGAATCCTTGCCAATATTTATAATTATTATACTGGCCTATATCGTCATTATCTGTGGGAATGTCACCATCATTAGCGTTATCTGTGAGAACTCTCATCTTCATACTCCTATGTACATTTTCCTTTTAAGCCTGTCTATAATTGACATTGCTTCTACTTCCATTACTCTACCTAAATTACTAAACATGGTGATAACACAGTACAATGTAATCTCATTTACAAAATGTATGATACAGATGTTCCTCTTTCTCTTTTTGGTTGGAACGGAGGTCAACTTACTTGCCGCCATGGCATACGATCGCTATGTGGCAATCTGTCACCCACTTCATTACGTTGTCCTTATGAGTGTAAGACGCACTGCTTACCTGTCAGCTATAGCGTGGGTTGTTGGTTTTCTGGACCCAATCGCACACACTGTCCTTATATCTAAGATGTCATTTTGTTCTTCTCATGTAATAAACCATTTTTTCTGTGATGTTTTGCCATTGCTACAGATCTCCTGCAGTGACATATCAGAGGTGGAAATTTTAACTTACATTGATGGCACATTAATTGCATTCACTACATTTCTGCTTACTGTAGTATCATATATCTTTATTATTTCCTCTATATTGAAGATAAAGTCTGCAGAAGGTCAAAGTAAAGCCTTCTCTACCTGTACATCTCACCTGACCTGTGTTATCATGTTTTATGGAACATTAATATCTTTGCACATGAGACCCACATCCAATTACTCTCCAGAAGAAGACATGTATTTTGCTCTTTTGTATGTTGTTTTGGTTCCTATGTTAAATCCTTTTATTTACAGTATAAAAAATAAAGAATTCCAAAAGGCTTTGGCAAAATCGAAGAGCAAACTGGTCTTTAAGAAAAGCAAAATATGTTCTTCAAATGTCTGTGGCCTCATGCACTGGGCGTCTTTATGCCATATGGCGTGAGACACTCGGCGTAAGTGAGACGCTCTGAGATGAGTAGCATACTTTTTTTTTTTCATTTTGCATCTTAAGCTGGGTTCACACTGGGCGATATATTGGTCATTCAATCAAATGGGCGATATATATCGAGGGCGGGTGTGTATTGAACGATGTTCTTCACAGACATATGGCATCTGGTCTGCAGCACAGCAGATGGCCCATATATAGATCTGCAGATATATTGGTGCATCTGGCTGTGTGTACGGACGGTCAGCCGCCTGCCCGTACATATGCTGCAGGGACTGCTGGTGATTGACAGCTCAGCTGGGGGGGCAACTTCAAATGCCTGCCCAGTTGTGATGTCAGCTCAAACACATGGAGCGGCTGATTGGTAAGTGTTTATAGCTTGCCTGATCGGCTGCTCTGTCGGTGGGCCGGCAGAGAGATCTACCTGGTGTGTACCCACCTTTAGTCACAATGCAGACGCAGTAAAAAGCTGCTCACAGTGTACCAGAGATACTAGGCTGCAACTTTAACCACACAGGAATTTGTTTTATATACAGCACATACAAAGTCACAGATGCAGCACTAAGGAATTTGTTGCAAGGAAAAGCTGCATCAGAGCCATTTTTACACAGATTCAGACTCAGTCCCGCACAGACGTACAAATGTTGCTAACCTCAGTGGTCAGTGTATGCTAGCAATGCAGTTTAGTTGCTTCCTGAGAGGGCCTGTTTGGAGCAACAGAACTCACAGTATAGAAGGACACATCTATAGCATCTGTCTATATATAATGGGTGCAGGGTGTGCTGTACACATGAGCACCTGGGTCCAGGGGGGCCGCACACCACACAACTATAGTTTATTTACATTCTGCCAGCAAGTGTGTCCCTCCTTCTCCATGGCGCCATCTTCCAAGTGACATTTCCACGGAGATGGTGCCACACAGGGAAAGGAAAGACTTTGGCACTGTGCCATAGACTATACTCTCTTGTGCGTATGCACCATAATCCCGAATGCCACTAGGAAAATGGCCACGGAGGATGGACCTGCTTGCCGGCACGAGGTAAGATGCTGGGCTTGGGGAGTGGGAGGGGCGGGGACGCTGCTCAGAGGAGGTAGCCCATTACACACAGGCCCCCTTGGGCATTAATACACCCCTGATCTGTAGCCAATAAACAAATACCAATGAGTACTCACAACAATACAATATTACACTATTGCCGACACAGTTTTGCTGTACATGGTTTCTTTGATAAAACATTATGTTCTTTTAAAAAATAACCACCAGTTTTATCTCCTTTAATCCAGTTTGTGTTTTTTCACTTGCACCTCAGTGTAGCTCTTTCAGTTGAAATTATGCCAGGTGATTCCCCAGGTGTATAATAGCTGATACTGACGGTTTTGTCCTTAGAAGCCTGTGTGCAGGTACAGATGCATCCTGTTACATCGCTGCTGATCACACTATAAACGTGCGCAAGCATCGCGCCATGCGATTACCCACAGCTGCATATGCTACACTACGCTATGGCGTGCACTGCGATCGCACCATGCAATCCTATGGGGTATCCATTCGTAGGCGTGAGACTCGTGCCATGTGTGGCCAACTGGGCATATCTGTAAGCCTCAAACCAGAAAGCTTGTCACATGTTTAAATTTATGTGATTGTAATTCCATGTTTAACATTATTAGTGCTAAGGTGGGTGCACACTAGATGATATATTGGACAATCATCTGATCCGCAACACTTCTGCTTCACCATCTTATAGTGGGTGTGGTATATTTTGTCAACATTCATCATGTTGACATGAGAATATTGTCCTGGTCGTAATGTCGGCATGTAGCATGCTCTCAGTATCAACATTGACCAGATCGATATTCCTCATGTTGACACTGATGAAATGTTGACATGATTAAAATGTCCCTGGTGGTCTAGCGGTGACTTACCTGGTACGGTGGGTCTGGTGGCTCCAGCAATGTCTTGTAGGTCCAGCGGTCATTTGATGATGACGTCTGGCAGAACCAGCATCCCTTGTGGCAGTGAGCATGTCTAACCACTAACCCTCCCCCTACACCTAACCTGCCCACCCACAGCCTAACGCTAACCTCCCCTCCCACAGCCTAACCCTAACCCTCCACTATCTGTCCATGCAGAATGTCAGCGTGTCACATGTGGAAATTTTGCATGTCGACATTGTGAACATGTCAACAGTGTGCACATGCCGTCATGTGTAAAGACATTAGTGTGTACACCCAATTCCTAATATAAACACTACTCAGGTCACGTCATCCAATCAGACATGCTGCTCGTCACATGGGAAGGTGCAATGTACAATAATGTGTACAAATAGTAGTGTGTACGCACAATCACATGACATGTTGGACAATCATTCCTTTGAAGACATCGACTGAACTGCCACTCCCTGTTCTCCCAATACTCCCCGGTGTCAGTTTATGCAGCTTGGGGTGTTCTTTTCATTTGAGAATTTAGCGGTTTAAAAATGGCAGCCACTCCTAAAGCCACATTATTTTGTTGGCATCCTCGTACCATATTTGTATGTGATAATGCATTATTTAAGATTTGTTGAACAGATGTGGAGGATTCAGTAGAGGGCGCTGTAGTGACTAGCATAGCAGCAATAGTGGAATATTCTAGACATGTCTGGCTCATAATAAACCAGAAAGCTGACATCTATCTTTGTGTCATACATGCCTAACCTCCAGGAATTGTCAGGAGGCTCCCGAAAAATCGGATGGTGCTCCTGGCACCCCAGAAAAGTGGAGAAGTCACCTAAAGTCTGGAGCCACCCACCTGCGGCTGCCCATTTTCCAAGTGAAGAATGGTGGTACAGGTGGCTGATGACGCAATTCGTGTTGAATTGTGGTTCCGCCCACGCTTCACAGTGCTGGTAATCTTTACATTGTATGGCAAGGGGTGGGGCTTCAATGGCAGCCAAAAGGTTCGCAAGCAGTGGCGGCTCCAGGGGTTCGGCTGCAGCATACTCCAAAATTCAAATAGGGGAGTCACACCAACTGCCAGTGAGTCCCGGCCGGCGATGTTTGTCAGTGTGTGAAATGGCAGTTGGTGTGACTCCCCTATTTGAATTTTGAACTGCGCTGCAGCCCCACCTCTGGAGCCGGCACTGTTCACAAGTATGCTCTGGTTGTGCTCTCCACAACTTTCTACATCAGGTCACCTGTGCCCAACCATGGATATCTCTAAAACCTGAGCTGTTGGGGAGCCTTGTGGACCGTGGCCCTCATTCAGAGCCGTACACTCTGAGCAGAGCGCACGCTCTGAATGAGGGCCGGGCTCCATTTTCATGGAGCGTCCTCCTGGACGCTCGTATAGCTGTAGGTCACCACCCACAGGCTATACGAGCGTGCATTGTGATGGTCGCGATGGTCGAGACCATCGCGACCATCGAATTTGCGAGCCGGAGCCTGCGGTTGAGGTTTTCAACCGCAAGCTCCGGAGTGATTTTGGCTCTATCAGAGCCAAAATCACTCCCACTGACATCACTAGTGATGTCAGTGGGCCGGCTTCTGACGGGAGGCGTTCCCGTGGGAACGCCCCCGTCAGGGAGGCACGCCCCCTTTGATCGGACACAACGAGCGAAGGACTTTCCCTCCGTCGTGCGCATGCTCAGTCCATAACATCGACCCACTTGCGAGCGGACAGCCGCTCGCGAGTGGGTCTGAATCAGGCCCCGTGTTTGGAAACCTCTGATATACCCTATTTTGCACTATACATCACAGTGAGACTTTGATATATGGGTAAGATCCCACTTCTCTTTCCACAGTATTGCCAGCTGTTCATCAATTGTAGTATTACCTATGTAAGGCTATTATCTAGCATGTGTCACTAGTTGATCTGGTTATAGAAGGCTAATACTTATCCTGAGATTGTGGGGACTGACAATTTTGGCCCTGTTTCAGAGCCGGACGCTCTGACCAGAGCGCTCACTCTGAATCAGGGCCCTCCTCCATTAAAATGGAGCGTCCTCCTGGACGCTCGTATAGCTGTGGGTCACCATCCATAGCATATACGAGCGTGCAAAAAGATGGTCGCGATGGTCTTGACCATCGCGACCATCGGACTTGCGAGGGAAACCCTGCGGTCGGGTTTCCCAGCCGCAAGGCCAGGAGTGATTTTGGCTCTACCAGAGCCAAAATCACTCCCCCTGACATCACTAGTGATGTCAGTGGGGCCGGCTTCAGACGGTAGGCGTTCCCATGGGAATGCCTCCGTCTGGCAGGCACGCCCCCGGCACGCCCACCAAAGGGGGCGTGCTGTCAATCAACATCGACAGCACGCCCCCTTTGGTGCGAGACCCCGAGCGATGGAAAGCCCGTTGCTCGCCGGGTCTCGCCCATGCACACGACGGAGCTCCCTCCGTCGTGCGCATGCGCAGTGGGGAACATCGACCCACTTGCGAGCGTACTGCCGCTCGCGAGTGGGTCTGAATGACCCCCTTTGTTTTTACTACATTCCCAGGAGTGTCATTGATATTTTATGATTGTATTATGTTGTTTGAAATGTGCTTTTTTAATAAATGTAATATATTATTTTGATATTATTCTATCGGTATTTTGGCTGATATGTCCAGCGCCACCCACTATCCTTTTGTCTGTGTTTAAAAATAGTTACTGGAGACTGTTCATGAACAACAATAATTATTAAAGTACCTGTGTTAGATTGCATTTCTGCAATGTAAACGTATGTATTCATTGTTAATGTGATATTATTGATGAACAGTAATAGCTGATTTACCTGGACATACTGTTAAAGAGTGGAATATAACAATAAAAATGTTGCCATTTTGCCAAAATGTCAGATAAAGATGATAATAAACCAAAAGTCTTGAAAGCTAACATCTAACTATGGCCCTGATTCAGAGCCTGACGCTCTGACCAGAGTGCTCGCTCTGAATCAGGGCCCACCTCCATAATTATGGAGCGTCCTCCTGGACACTCATATAGCTGTGGGTCACCACCCACAGCATATACGAGCGTGCAGGTTGATGGTCGCGATGGTCTTGACCATCGCGACCATCGCCACCATCGCCACTGCGAGCCGAAGCCTGCGGTTGAGTTTCTCAACCGCAAGGCCCGGAGTGATTTTGGCTCTATCAGAGCCAAAATCACTCCCACTGACATCACTAGTGATGTCAGTGGGGCCGGCTTCTGACGGTAGGTGTTCCCTTGGGAACGCCCCCGTCTGGGAGGCACGCCCCCGGCACGCCCACCAAAGGGGGGCATGCTGTCAATCAACATCGACAGCACGCCCCCTTTGATCAGACACAACGAGCGAAGTAAAGTCCTTCGCTCGTCGCGTCTCGCCCATGCGCACGATGGAGCGCCCTCCATCGTGCGCATGTGCAGTGCAGACCATCGACCCACTTGCGAGCGGACAGCTGCTCGCGAGTGGGTCTGAATCAGGCCCTATGTGTGCTCTCGACAACTTTCTATAAGAGTTACCAGGCCCTTCAGATGCTCATTGGGAACCTGTAACATTAAGGTAAGTTACTATTTTATGTGGGTAGACACTCATTAATGTCAATTATAAAATAGATGTAAAGTGCAAGTGCATCACTGATAGGGACTCCTTTCCATGTCATAGCCCAGTGTGTATAAGTGTGTTGCTTGTATGTACTGTAGATGACCATCATAATTTTTGCTGTTTTTGCCACAACTGGTAAGCCCTTATTATTATTATTATTATTATTATATTATTATTATCCTTTATTTATATTGCGCCACAAGTGCTCTGCAGCACGTTACAAAGTACAAAGACAAATAAGAGAGCAAGCAACAAGTGACTTATAGCAGTGACGTCCCTCCCCGCAGTGACATCAGATGCGGGAAGGGGCGTGGTCTCGTGGACAGGGGCGTGGCCTCGCAGCCTGAACCCCGGCCTTTGGCTATCATCACTGGGGTGATGGTGTGTGCTGGAGGTGCGCAGTGCAGCTCCCTCCCTGTGACAGGAGCCGAGTGCTGCACATAATGCAACAGTGCAGCACCCGGCTCCTGTCACTGAGGGGGAGCCAGCAGCTTGGTATCACCCCTCAGCGGGTGACACCCGGGTACAGCCTGCACTCCCCTTGTGACGCCACTGACTTACAGTATAATACAATGCAGGACAAGGTTTATATACATTGCTGCATTAGTGGTCATAACACTCAAATAAGCAACAGGGAGTAAGCATCCAGGTGTTAGGTGCCCGAGTGAGGAGTAGATGACAGTATAAGTAATGAGAAGCACAAGAGGGTAGAGGGCCCTGCTCCTCACTGCTTACATTCTTTAGAGGGACATTGTAATTTCATACCATTCACTTATTACATTTATTGTGATGCCGGCAACATTATTATGTCCATATTCTATGTGCTCCTAACCTTATTTAAAAGCCTATACAATATACTAAAGATGGCAAACAGTGCCCTCCAATGTATCACTCTTTTTATAGCATCTTGCATAGCACCTGGCAATATATTGGAGCTATATATATAATGTTAATGATTAAAACAAACGTGAAAGTGCAGGTTATACAGTAATCGTCACCCTTTATGTTATTAATATAAGGCCACACATTCCACAGCGCAGAGAATATGTAATAATGCTCATCTATCCCTCAGAAAGTTTGATGCTCATACACAGAGATGCACATCATTTGTTGTTTAAATATATTTACCGGAATGTAGTTGGCATCCCAGCGCACACATTGCTGGCAGACAGAATCCCGGGGCTGGATTCCTGACAGTAGTCAGAATCCCAACTCAAGAATCCCGAAGGCTGCAATCCGTATAGTTAGATTTAGGGGTCTAACCCAGGGCTGGTTCTACACATACGCTGGTTACGCAGCTAAGTAGTGCGCCATATAGAGGAGGGCGTCCTGACCCGACCGTGGCCAGCGACATGCAGCTCAGCCTGGCGGGTGGCAGTCAATGTGACACAGCTGCCTGTACCGCGCCATTCTATTACAAGGGAGTCGGGACGGGATACGTCTGCTACTCCAGTTCCATTGGTTTCTATGAGTGGGTCTGCCGGTTGACGTGATGTCATGACATCATATCGCACTAGCAGTGCGCAAAGAATAAGGCTGGAGCCAGCCAGCCTGGAGCCCTGCGGCCGGCTTTGGAGAGGAGTCCCTGCAGCAGGCGCTGCCTGCACTCACTGAGTGTGAGTGACCACCAGGCACGGCTTTCCCCACAAAACCACACCCCATTAAGTTTTTCGCCCACGCGCTGAGGGCGCGCTTAATAATGCCCCTGGGGCACCATCCAGAAATTTTTGCTTACCTTAGAAATTGAGCTCGGGCTGGCCCTGGCCTAAACCTAACACTCCCCACCCACAGCATAACCCCAACCCTCCCCCTAGTACCTAACCATAACCCTAATACTTTCCACCAGGATCGCACTTGCCAGATTCTGACTCCTTTTGGAATTCTGGCACCGGGATTCTGGTCACCGGCATTCTTTGTGCCGGGATGCCCTACTACAGATACATATTTACCTAAATATATATCATTTGCCAGGACTACAATACAGAAATTGCTAAAACAACAGCTGTTGATGGACTTCAGCATTGATTTGTCAGACCCCTGCATTACCTGATGACATGGAGATAGTTATGACATTGATTGTATTATGATGGTTGTGTAGATCTTTAATGTGCACCTCACAAAAGGAAAGAAATAGTGACAAGGACTGTCTTGACATCTTGAATGATTGTCTTTGGTACATCCGTTCTAAAGATTATTTAAATAAAGCCAAAAGAGCCATTGTCATAAAGGCCCTGGTAGTAACCAGCAGAACGTACCACATTGCAGCCAATGCAGACTGGTTCAAGAGGATGTTCCTACATTTCTGGACCATCTTCCTCAAAGAGAATAAGAAGTAGGGGTGTGCACGGCCACTTTTCGTGTTTTGTGTTTTGGTTTTGGATCTGGATCTTTCTTCGTGTTTTGGATCTGGATTGGTTTTGCCAAAACTACCCTTCCGTGTTTTGGGTTCTGGGTTTTGTGTTTTGAATCTGTATTTTTTTGGAAAAAAGCATAAAAACAGCTAAAATCACAGAATTTTTATTTGTTGTTCCTACGCTATTATTAACCTCAATAGCATTAATTTCCACTCATTTCCAGTGTATTCTGAACACCTCACACCTCACACCTCACAATATTGTTTTTAGGCAAAAAGGTTGCACCGAGGTAGCTGGATGACTATGCTAAGCGACACAATTGGGGGCGCAAACACGTGGCCCATCTAGGAGTGGCACTGCAGTGGCAGACAGGATGGCAGTTTGAAAAACTAGGCCCCAAAGAGTATATACTGCAAAGAAAAAAAAGAGATGCAAGATGGAACTGACCTTGGGCTCTCCCACCCACCCTTATGTTGAATAAACAGGACATGCACACTTTAACAAACCAATCATTTCAGGGTCTGCCAGATGACTGTGGCTGAAATTATTGGTTCGTCTGGGTCCCCACAAAACAAGCTGGCAATTAGTCTGTCCCTGCACAAACTGTCTCTACAGAGGCAAGATGTCGTCCTCATCCTCCTCATCCACCGATTCCTCACCCTCCTCAGTGTTGTTCTCATCCTCACAGAGTATTAATTTGTCCCCGCTGGAATCTATCACCACATGTCCCTCTGTACTTTCTGGAGGCTGGTCTTCCTGGAAGAATTGATCATTCATTTTGATGAACATCATCTTCTACACATTTTGTGGAAGCAACCTCTTATGCCTTTCGCTGACAAGGTTCCCTGCTGAGCTAAAAACTCTTTCAGAGAACACACTGGAGGGGGGCAACTTTGGTAAAATAGAGCCAGTTTGTACAGGGGCCTCCAAATTGCCTCTTTTTCCTGCCAGTACAGGTATGGACTGTCTGACATGCCTACTTGGATGCTGTCTCCAATGTAATCTTCCACCATTCTGTCAATGGTGACAGTATCATATGCAGTGACAGTAGACATGTCAGAAATTGTTGCCAGGTCCTTCAGTCCGGACCAGATGTCCAAACTTGGTCCTGTCTGCCCTGCATCACCGCCAGTGGGTTGCTTAGGATACCTAAGTTGTTTCCTGGCAGTCCCAGTTGCTGGAGAATATGAAGAAGGAGCTGTTGACATGTCACGTTCCGCTTCAGCTGACAGTGTTTTCACCAGCAGGTCTATGCACCTCTGCAGGCTTGTGTCCTCCGGAAAGAGAGACACCATGTAGGCTTTAAACCTAGGTTCGAGCACGGTGGCCAAAATGTAGTGGTCTAATTTCAACAGATTAACCACCTTCAAATCCTGGCAAAGCGAATGAAGGGCTTCATCCACAAGTCCCACATACCTAGCGGAATCGCTCTGTCTTAACTCCTCCTTCTCCAGCTGCTTCTGCAAAAGCCTGATGAGGGGAATGACCTAACTCAAGCTGGCTGTGTCTGAATTGACTTCACATGTGGCAAGTTTGATGTGCTGGAGAACCTTGCACAACACGGAAATCATTCTCCATTGCACTTGAGTCAGGTGCATACCCCTTTCTTTGCCTATGTCATAGGTGGATGTATAGGCTTGAATGGCCTTTTGCTGCTCCTCCATGCTCTGAAGCATTTAGAGGGTTGAGTTCCACTGCGTCACAACCTCTTGCTTCAGGTGATGGCAGGACATTTTCAAGAGTGTTTGCTGGTGCTTCAGTCTTCGGCATGCAGTCGCTGGATGGTGAAAGTGGCCAGAAAATTTACAGGCCACCCAAAGAATCTCCTGCATGCCCTTGTCGTTTTTCAGAAACTTCTGCATCACCAAATTTATTTTGTGAGCAAAACATGGGACGTGCTGGAATTTGCCCAGATATAATGCCCCCACAATATTGGTGGCATTGTCAGATATCACAAATCCCCAGGAGAATCTAATTGGGGTAAGCCATTGGGCGATGATTTCCCTCAGTTTCCCTAAGAGGTTGTCGGCGATGTGCCTCTTACTGAAACAGATTGACCTATATATCAATGGGATTTTTGCTGGTGTTAACCCCATTCAAGTTCAAGGCAGATATTTATACCCAGGTATTAATATCTGATGAAACTCCCCACACAATGATATATAATATTACACTATATTTCATAGTATAATGCAGAAAATGTCACTTCAAACCTCAAAAAATGCTGAATGTGTTAGTGATGCAAGATTTTTGGCCACTACTGTTTATAATTTACAATTCATATGACATAACATGATCATGATACGTCATAATCCAGTTTTTAATGACTAATAAATGACAGGATAAAATCACACTCACATTAAGACAGTGTATAGGTAATATTGCCATCTTTGTGGCTATCTATAATATGTGAGAAAAAGAAGATATGGGCGCTTCAGTGAAGATCAGTCTAAAAACATCCTGTGTATCCTGCTCACCAGAAAAGGGTCAACAGATAGTAAAAATCATTAAAAGGTATTATATTTTATTATTATGTGTTTCTATATAAAGTGGTTGAAAAGTTACAGCCAGAAAACTGAATTAAAACAAACTAGGGGTGTGCACCGGCCACTTTTCGTGTTTTGTGTTTTGGTTTTGGATCTGGATCTTTCTTCGTGTTTTGGATCTGGATTGGTTTTGCCAAAACCACCCTTCCGTGTTTTGGGTTCTGGGTTTTGTGTTTTGCATCTGTATTTTTTTTAAAAAAAGCATAAAAACAGCTAAAATCACAGAATTTGTAGGTTTTTCTGCTCCTATGCTATTATTAACCTCAATAACCTTAATTTCCACTCATTTCCAGTCTATTCTGAACACCTCACACCTCACAATAGTGTTTTTATGTCCAAAAGGTTGCACCGAGGTAGCTGGATGACTATGCTAAGCGACACGAGTGGGCGGCACAAACACGTGACCCATCTAGGAGTGACACTGCAGTGGCAGACAGGATGGCAGTTAGAAAAACTAGGCCCCAAACTGTACATAATGCAAAGAAAAAAAAGAGGTGCAAGATGGAATTGTCCTTGGGCCCTCCCACCCACCCTTATGTTGTATAAACAGGACATGCACACTTTAACAAATCAATCATTTCAGCGCCAGGGTCTGCCACACAACTGTGGCTGAAATGATTGGTTCGTTTGGGCCCCCACAAAACAAGCTGGCAATTAATGTGTCCCTGCACAAACTGGCTCTACGGAGGCAAGATGTCATCCTCATCCTCCTCATCCACCGATTCCTCACCCTCTTCAGTGTGTACATCCTCATCCTCACAAAGTATTAACTCGTCCCCACTTGAATCCACCACCACAGGTCCCTCTGTACCTTCTGGAGGCTGGTCTCCCTGGAAGAGCTGATAATTCATTTTGATTAACATCATCTTCTCCACATTCTGTGGAAGCAACCTCCTACGCCTTTCGCTGACAAGGTTCCCGGCTGCACTAAACACTCTTTCGGAGTACACACTGGAGGGGGGGCAACTCAGGTAAAATAGAGCCAGTTTGTACAGGAGCCTCCAAATTGCCTCTTTTTCCTGCCAGTACAGGTATGGACTGTCTGACATGCCTACTTGGATGCTGTCACCAATGTAATCCTCCACCATTCTGTCAATGGTGACAGTATCATATGCAGTGACAGTAGACATGTCAGAAATTGTTGCCAGGTCCTTCAGTCCGGACCAGATGTCCAAACTTGGTCCTGCCTGCCCTGCATCACCGCCAGCGGGTTGCTAAGGATACCTAAGTTTTTTCCTGGCAGCCCCAGTTGTGGGAGAAAATGAAGAAGGAGCCGTTGACGTGTCACGTTCCGCTTCAGCTGACAGTGTGTTCACCAGCAGGTCTTTGCACCTCTGCAGGCTTGTGTCGGCCGGAAAGAGAGACACCACATAGGCTTTAAACCTAGGATCGAGCACGGTGGCCAAAATGTAGTGGTCTGATTTCAACAGATTGACCACCCTGGAATCCTGGCAAAGCGAATGAAGGGCTTCATCCACAAGTCCCACATGCCGAGCGGAATCGCTCCATTTTAGCTCCTCCTTCACTTTCTCCAGCTGCTTCTGCAAAAGCCTGATGAGGGGAATGACCTGACTCAAGCTGGCAGTGTCTGAACTGACTTCACGTATGGCAAGTTCGAAGGGCTGGAGAACCTTGCACAACACGGAAATAATTCTCCACTGCGCTTGAGTCAGGTGCATACCCCCTCCTTTGCCTATGTCATAGGTGGATGTATAGGCTTGTATGGCCTTTTGCTGCTCCTCCATCCTCTGAAGCATATAGAGGGTTGAGTTCCACCGCGTCACAACCTCTTGCTTCAGGTGATGGCGGGGCAGGTTCAAGAGTGTTTGCTGGCGCTCCAGTCTTCGGCACGCAGTCGCTGAATGGCGAAAGTGGCCAGAAATTTTTCGGGCCACCCAAAGCGTCTCCTGCACGCCCCTGTCGCTTTTCAGAAAATTCTGCACCACCAAGTTTATTGTGTGAGCAAAACATGGGACGTGCTGGAATTTGCCCAGATGTAATGCCCGCACAATATTGGTGGCGTTGTCAGATATCACAAATCCCCAGGAGAGTCTAAGTGGGGTAAGCCACTGGGCGATGATTTCCCTCAGTTTCTCTAAGAGGTTGTCGGCGGTGTGCCTCTTACTGAAACCGGTGATACACAGCGTAGCCTGCCTTGTAACGAGCTGGCGTTTCTGAGATGCTGCTACTGGTGACGCTGCTGCTGTTGCTGCGTAAAGTGATACATCTACCCAGTGGGCTGTCACAGTCATATAGTCCTTAGTCTGCCCTGTTCCACTTGTCCACATGTCCGTGGTTAAGTGGACATTGTGTACAATGGCGTTTTTCAGGACACTGAGGACACTTTTTCTGACGTTTCTGTACAGTCTCGGTATCGCCTGCCTAGTGAAGTGGAATCTAGACTGGATTTGGAACCGGGGACACACTACCTCCATCAATTGTCTAAATCCCACTGCACTAATGGCGGATACCGGACGCACGTCTAACACCAACATAGCAGTCAAGGCCTCAGTTATACGTTTTGCGTCAGGATGACTGCTGTCGTACTTCATCCTCCTCGCTAAGGACTGTTGGAGGGTCAATTGTTTAGTAAAAGTAGTGGTGTTCCTACTTCCTCTCTGGGATGATGAATGACTCCCAGCAGCAGCAACAGCAGCAGCGGCAGCAGTAGGCGTAGCAATGCAGGATCCTCCGGAGGAATCCCGGATAGGAGAGTCAGTCATGCCAGTGACATGGCCTGCAGGACTACTTCCGATCCTGACTAAGAAGGAAATTGACGAGGAGGGAGTTGACGGTGTGGTTTGCAGGCGCTTGGATACAACAGGACAACGGGATTTAGGTGTCCCTGGACTGCTTACGGTCTTAGCCAAAGTTTCTGAACTTGACAGTAACTTTTTATGAACGCGCTGCAGGTGCCGTATAAGGGAGGATGTTCCTAGGTGGTTGACGTCCCTACCCCTACTTATTTCACCTTTACATATGGTACATATGGCAAGACAGTTGTTGTCCGGATTTGGATAGAAATATTGCCAGACCAAAGAGGTGGAATGTTTGGTCTTCTGCCCAGGCATGACCGTGATGGGCTTTTTCATCCCACGGACAACAACTGTCTCCCCCGGAGCCTGATTTAAACAAACCACATCACCATCAGAATCCTCCTCGCCAACTTCCTCCTCAGCGCCAGCTACACCAGTATCCTCATCCTGTTGTACTTCAACAGTGACATCTTCAATTTGCATATCAGCAAGTGGACTGTGGGTGCTCCTATCAGCACTTGCAGGGGGCGTGCAAATGGTGGAAAGAGCCACCTCTTCCCGTCCAGTGCTGGGAAGGTCAGGCATCGCAACCACCACCACACTTGGACTCTCCTTGGGGATTTGTGATATCTTCTTAGAAAGCACAGTTCTTCGCTGTGCTTTTGCCAGCTTAACTCTTTTGATTTTTTTAGTGGGAGGAGGGCTTCCATCGTCATGTGAAGCTGAACCACTAGTCATGAACATACTAGGGATTGACCTTAGCCGTTCCTTACCACTCCGTGTCATAAATGGCATATTGGCAAGTTTACGTTTCTCTTCAGCTGATTTAAATGTCTTTTTCAAGGTCATTTTCCTGAACTTTGCCATTTGGGATTGTATGTGCCCTCTACTATGACATTGGGCATCGGCCTTGGCAGACGACGTTGATGGCATGTTATTGTCTATGTCATGACTAGTGGCAGCAGCTTCAGCACTAGGAGGAAGTGGTTCTTGATCTTTCTCTATTTTATTTTTATCGGAGAAAGTTTGGTCCTCCATTTATGTTATATCAATTTGATATATACGTGCGGCTAAACACAGAAAATAATTTTTTTTTTGGTTTGGACTGGAGTGTACTTTCGGGGGTTACAGCACCCTTAACGGTGAAGCCAGCCGGCCCTTTACTTATGACACAGGCGCACGCTTGGCACTACTTTGTTGATGCACGTGCGGCTACTGCGCACACAATTCACAAACACAGAAAATAATTTTTTTTTTGGTTTGGACTGGAGTGTACTTTCGGGGGTTACAGCACCCTTTAACGGTCAAGCCAGCCGGCCCTTTACTTATGACACAGGCGCATGCTTGGCACTACTTTGTTGATGCACATGCGGCTACTGCGCACACAATTCACAAACACAGAAAATAATTTTTTTTTTGGTTTGGACTGGAGTGTACTTTGGGGGTTACAGCACCCTTTAACGGTCAAGCCAGCCGGCCCTTTACTTATGACACAGGCGCACGCTTGGCACTACTTTGTTGATGCACGTGCGGCTACTGCGCACACAATTCACAAACACAGAAAATAATTTTTTTTTTGGTTTGGACTGGAGTGTACTTTGGGGGTTACAGCACCCTTTAACGGTCAAGCCAGCTGGCCCTTTACTTATGACACAGGCGCACGCTTGGCACTACTTTGTTGATGCACGTGCGGCTACAGTGCACACAATTCACAAACACAGAAAATAATTTTTTTTTTTGGTTTGGACTGGAGTGTACTTTCGGGGGTTACAGCACCCTTTAACGGTCAAGCCAGCTGGCCCTTTACTTATGACACAGGCGCACGCTTGGCACTACTTTGTTGATGCACGTGCGGCTACTGCGCACACAATTCACAAACACAGAAAATAATTTTTTTTTTGGTTTGGACTGGAGTGTACTTTCTGGGGTTACAGCACCCTTTAACGGTGAAGCCAGCCAGCCCTTTACTTATGACACAGGCGCACGCTTGGCACTACTTTGTTGATGCACGTGCGGCTACAGTGCACACAATTCACAAACACAGAAAATAATTTTTTTTTTGGTTTGGACTGGAGTGTACTTTCGGGGGTTACAGCACCCTTTAACGGTCAAGCCAGCTGGCCCTTTACTTATGACACAGGCGCACGCTTGGCACTACTTTGTTGATGCACGTGCGGCTACTGCGCACACAATTCACAAACACAGAAAATAATATTTTTTTTGGTTTGGACTGGAGTGTACTTTCTGGGGTTACAGCACCCTTTAACGGTGAAGCCAGCCAGCCCTTTACTTATGACACAGGCGCACGCTTGGCACTACTTTGTTGATGCACGTGCGGCTACTGCGCACACAATTCACAAACACAGAAAATAATTTTTTTTTTGGTTTGGACTGGAGTGTACTTTCGGGGGTTACAGCACCCTTAACGGTCAAGCCAGCCGGCCCTTTACTTATGACACAGGCGCACGCTTGGCACTACTTTGTTGATGCACGTGCGGCTACTGCGCACACAATTCACAAACACAGAAAATAATTTTTTTTTTGGTTTGGACTGGAGTGTACTTTCGGGGGTTACAGCACCCTTAACGGTCAAGCCAGCCGGCCCTTTACTTATGACACAGGCGCACGCTTGGCACTACTTTGTTGATGCACGTGCGGCTACTGCGCACACAATTCACAAACACAGAAAATAATTTTTTTTTTGGTTTGGACTGGAGTGTACTTTCGGGGGTTACAGCACCCTTAACGGTCAAGCCAGCCGGCCCTTTACTTATGACACAGGCGCACGCTTGGCACTACTTTGTTGATGCACGTGCGGCTACTGCGCACACAATTCACAAACACAGAAAATAATTTTTTTTTTGGTTTGGACTGGAGTGTACTTTCGGGGGTTACAGCACCCTTAACGGTCAAGCCAGCCGGCCCTTTACTTATGACACAGGCGCACACTTGGCACTACTTTGTTGATGCACGTGCGGCTACTGCGCACACAATTCACAAACACAGAAAAAAAAATTTTTTTGGTTTGGACTGGAGTGTACTTTGGGGGTTCCAGCACCCTTTAACGGTCAAGCCAGCTGGCCCTTTACTTATGACACAGGCGCACGCTTGGCACTACTTTGTTGATGCACGTGCGGCTACTGCGCACACAATTCACAAACACAGAAAATAATTTTTTTTTTGGTTTGGACAGGAGTGTACTTTGGGGGTTACAGCACCCTTTAACGGTCAAGCCAGCCGGCCCTTTACTTATGACACAGGCGCACGCTTGGCACTGCTTTGTTGATGCACGTGCGGCTACTGCGCACACAATTCACAAACACAGAAAATAATTTTTTTTTTGGTTTGGACTGGAGTGTACTTTCGGGGGTTACTGCACCCTTAATGGTCAAGCCAGTCGGCCCTTTACTTATGACACAGGCGCACGCTTGGCACTACTTTGTTGATGCACGTGCGGCTACTGCGCACACAATTCACAAACACAGAAAATAATATTTTTTTTGGTTTGGACTGGAGTGTACTTTGGGGGTTGCAGCACCCTTTAACGTTCAAGCCAGCCGGCCCTTTACTTATGACACAGGCGCACGCTTGTCACTACTTTGTTGATGCACGTGCGGCTACTGCGCACACAATTCACAAACACAGAAAATATATTATTTTTTTAGCACTTGGGGGGAGCACCCCTGATGGACAGTCCACCCCCTGGACAACACTACAGCACCCCTTTAGGACTGGGACACTGCACAGGACTTTGGAGTGGACACAGCCCCTATGGAGAACTGACTGCACAACACAGTCCAGCCAGTCCCTATGGACTTTGAAGTAGTGGACACAGCCCCTATTAACAACAGCAGCACAGCACAACACAGCCAGCCCCTATGGACTTTGAAGTAGTGGACAACAGCAGCACTACACTACACTACACTACACAGCCCTAACTCCCACCCTCCCTCTTCACTGTCCACAACCGAGTGAGAAAATGGCGCCGACGCGGGTACCTTATATAGGATCCAAAACTCGCGAGACTCGGAAGGCGGGATGATGACGTTTTGCCTCGATTTCAGATCCGAGTCAGGCGGGAAAAGTCGAGCCTGACTCGGATCGGACTCGGATCAGGGGGGCTCGGGGGGGGTTCGGATTTCAGAAATCCGAACCCGCTCACCCCTAAAACAAACACACATGTGATCATTGTTTGTTTCGCCATCATTTGACCAATCAGAGAATGTCAGCAGGCCTAAATTGAGATCATGAGCGCTCTTTTTGACATATTTAAAGTGCCTTCTAATCAGAAATTGTAAGCAATTAAGCGCCTGACCTGCATTGGCAAAGAAAACGTTGTTTGGGTATTCACGCTTGTAGTAGAGGGGTATTCTAGAAGACAGATTGCTGAAAGGATCAGCTGTAATGTGTCTGCTGTTGTCAGTAATCTTGCCAAATATAAGAATACTGGATCTACTGATGATTTGTCAAGATCTGGGAGGCCAAGGAAAAATTTGTCACAACAAGATCACATTTTGTAGTGCATTAGCCTAAACAATTGTCATTTGACATCTAATTCGGTCTCTGAGTTACCAGAAAAAAATTCTAAATTTAATGTTTTCAATGTGTCAACATCAATTTTGCCTCAAAGGCTTTAGAAGATTGGCCTCAAAGGACAGATGATGAGAAGAAAATTTAAAAGAGGGCAGTGGCTGTAATGGGTAGAGGAGCATGAATAAATTTTCTCCTGAGGGTCTAAGTGTGACTTTGAAGTATCCAGTAAAAGCCATGGTAAGGGGATGCATGTCAGCCACTGGATAAGACACTTTCTGTTACAAGATGACAATGCATCACGCCATAGGGCAAAAGTCACGAAGAATTGATTATCTCCGGTGTAACATCAGGTTGCTGAAATGGCCTAGACAGTCCCTTGATCTTAACAAAATTGAAAATATGTGGCTCAAGGTTGGGTATGAGATGTTACAGAGTTAGTCGGAGAAGTTCCCTGGTCAGGCTCAGGAGCGGGTAGTGAAGTAGCAGAAGGATGAAATTGAGGTGGATGGATGTAAGATCTTCTCCTAGGTCATTCCTAGAAGCATTGACTCGGAGAGCCGAAATATCAGAAGTACCAAAGTGTTAGAACTGAGAAAACCCCAGCAATGGAGAGAACTTGGGATTCTGGTATGTAGGTCTCGGAATGAACAGGCTGGCTGGCACTGAGAATTATAGCTGGGTGGTTTTGACACTGGCTGACAAGCAATGACTTGAAATATAGGCCAAGCTGGACTTGACATTGAAGTAACCGGCTAGAACCAGGGATAATGGCCGAGCTGGACTTTGCATAGTGTGATAGGATCACTGGTAAAGTGGTCTGTGGCAGGTACATTTGTCCCAGATTCCTGTCTTATGTGTTTTAAACCCCCAGGAGAAAGTCTGCAGTGTAGCAGGCTTGAGTCTCGGCTTTTTGAAAAGCCGGTTTGGGACCTGGGGGTTGTGGGTGAGAGGAGAGGGAGGGCTCCACCCACAGCCACTCCAGGTTTTGGTTCTCACAGCCTGGTAACAGGCTTGATAGGGTTCCCACCTGAGAGTGGCCAATATAAGCTTAGTTTGTTGAAGGCTAAGTGTCTCACCTGGGAGAGCAGGCAGGGAGTTTGCTCAGAGACACTTGAAAAACCTATTTGTAAGTACTGTGCTGTGCCTTGTTGCTGGTGAGGGCATTAGGCCCTGCCAGGTTCTTGTAGTGAGGGAACCACCTGTAAAGTTAGAGCCCAGCCAGGGCTAGGACTTACGTTTATGATTTCTTTATGTTATTTCTGTTTTGCACAATAAAGACTGGCGCCGACCAGCTTGTACTCGAATACAGTCTGGCGTACTGTTTCCCAGCTGCTGTGTGTGTAAGGAAGGAGTCCTCTACCCAGGAGAGGAACCCCTAATCTGACTGTGTCACAATAGTAATAATCAGCTGATACCAGATTGGCCTCAAAGGACGGAGCTGAGCCGGACTTGGCCTTGTAATAACCGGCTAGCACCGGAGATAATGCCTGAGCTGGACTTGGCATAGTAATAACCAGCGGATACCGGTGAGAATAGCCAAGCTGGACTTGGTTTTGTAATAACCGGCTTGCACCAGAGTTAACGGCCAAGCTGGACTTGGTGTAGTATTAACCGGCAGGTACCAGCGAAAATAGCCAAGCTAGACTTGGCATAGTAGTAACTGACTGGTCAAAACAGCAAACACTCTGAAGGAAAACTACAGACGGGGATGCTGGAGCCTAGAAATGAAACTAGAAGCAACATTGCACAGGCAAGATGCTAATCCCAGAGATCCCTTATATACCTATTGCTAAACTGTGATAGGCTGGAATACTTCAGCTGACCAATAGTGAGACAGCTATTGGTTAAGACAGTATCAATCATGTGATCAGAACAGCATGATGGACCCCTTTGTCTGAATCTACCTGGAAGCCCCTGGACCCACTGTGCACATCCCAGAGAAGACAGCTGCCAGCAGGAGCTGCAGAGCGGTAAGGGTGGCACCCGCCGCAGTCGGGGGCCATGTTATGAAGTGAGTGATGGCTGCAGTGAAAGGCCAAAAGGCATGAAAAGAGGCAGCCACGGGCAGGAGCCTGGGAGCATGGCAGACGGCAGCCGTGGCTGGGGACCGGGATGCATGGCTGCCATCAGATGCTACCTGACAGTACCCTTTTTTGTGTGGGTGTCCTCCGGACACCTACCAGGTTTCTGTGAGTACTTGGAATGAACACTGCAAACTAATCTGGGTGCATGTACATCAGAGGCATCAGTCTAAGATCTTTCTTCGGGGCTGTAACCCTTGCAATCGATGAGATATTGGAGGTGTGTCCTTAACAATATCATAAATCCACTATTTTTTTAACTTCGAATTCTGCACCACTGGGTGTTTGAATTTGTGGAGCTGGGCTGAGACCTGTTGAATTTATTCAGGATCAATGGTAGTAATAAAGAAAAATAGAAGGCATTAGGTATCCGAAGACGTGTGGGCAATTTTAATTTGTCCACCACAGAACTAATAACCCTTTCAATAGGGAAGGGGCCCAAGAAGTGAGGTGCCAGTTGCATGATTGGAACTTTGAGTCTTAGGTTTTTGGTTGAAAACGAAACGCGGTCACCAGGCTTGAACTTTGGTATCACGGAGCGTGAGGCTTTTTTAAAGATGAGTGTATTTTCCTCCAAATTTGCGACAAGTGCTGTAAAGCAATATTTGCTGCAGGGACATCGGCTGTGGGTATAAACGAAAATTCAGGAACTTGTGGATGTTGACCGTAATTGTCGAAAAAAAGGGGTTACTCCAGTTGCGGAGTGGTAATGAAAATTATGCACAAATTCGGTCCAAGGTAGTAAGTTCGCCCAATTTTCTTGGGATGAAGAAAAGTCTCCAACTCTAGATTGATTCTTTCTGTCTGTCCATTTGTTTTTGGGTGGTAGTCCGACGAGAAGCAGAGTTTGACCTGCATATCAGAACACAGTGCTTTCCAGAAGCGGGCATCAAATTGAACTCTGCGGCTGATCTAATTTCTTGTGGAAGACCGTGCAAGCAAAAGACTTTGTGTAGGAAAAGTTGACCGAGTTTGATTACCCTAGACAGTCCTGGTAAAATAATAAAGTGTGCCATTTTCGTAAACCAGTCTACCACTACCCATATCATTGTGTAGCCATCAGACTTATAAAAATCTGTAATAAAGTCCATGGATAGATGGGACCATGGTTTGGTGGTTATAGACAGGGGATGACGTAAACCTGCTGGTGATTGTCAAGATGTTTTGTGCTGCGCACATTTCGAACAGGAACAGATGAACTCTTGAATATCCCTCCTCATGGATGGCCACCAATAATTTTGTTGAAAAAACTGGTACGTCTTGTGGACCCCAGCGTGGTCCGCAAAAAAAGAATCATGTGCCCAAGAAAGTAATTTATAGCGTAACTTTTAGGAGCGAAGGACTTCCCATGAGGTGGTACAGGGAGGTAAAAGTGGTGGCGAAAGCCTGCGGGTCTTGGTGGATAAGTGTTGCTCACCTGTTGAGACAGATCTCGATAAAGCATCAGCTTTACAATTCTGGGCGGTGCTTTATTTTGAAAATAAAATGAGAAAAGAATAACGCCCAGCGGGCTTGACGTGGATTAAGGCAATGAGTTGATTTAAGATAAAGTACATTTTTGTGATTTGTATAAATGATAATAGGGTGTTTGATAACCTCTAATGGGTATCTCCAGTCCTCCAAATCAAGTTTTAATAGCTAAGAGTTCTTGTTCTCCTGTGGTGTAGTTCTTCTCTGCATGGGTGAAATTGCGAGAAAAGAAACCGCAGGGATGTAATTTGCCATCACTTGCATTTGTGATAGCACTGCCCCTACTCTGGAAGCCAAAGCATACACCTCTAAGATGAAGGTTCTTCCAGGTTCGGCTGCTGTAGAATGGGAGCTGTCAGAAAGGCTTCTGTTAAGTACTGAAAGGCTGCAAGAGCTTCAGAAGATTATTTAGCGAGGTTAGCTCCTTTCCGTGATAGAGCGACAATAGGAGAATGATTTAATAAACTTCCTATAATAATTGGCCAACAACAGGAACATTTGAATCGCTTTGAGGGTTGTTGGTAATGCCCATTCCTGTATAGCCTTCAACTTCTCAGGATCCATTTGGTGTTCCATGGCAGAAATTATATATGCGAGGAAGGAGATAGTTGGGACGTCAAAAACACATTTGCAAATCTTCCCATAGTGCTGATTGGAGCAATGTAAAATTTCCTTAACATGTTGCCGGTGTGTCGTTAAATCTTGGGAGAATATGAGAATATTCTCCAGGGAGACGACTACGAATTTATAAAGTATATCGCAGAAGATTTAATTTACAAAGTTTTGAAATATGGCTGGAGCATTACACAAACCAAACGGCATGACTAAATATTCATAGTGTCCATCCCTGGTATTAAAAGCCATCTTCCATTCATCTCCATCACTTATCTATATTAAATTGTAAACCCCTCTGAGGTTTAATTTGGTGAAAACGGTCTGTCCCTTCACTCTATTGAAGAGTTCTGTAATACAGGGCAGCAAATACTAATTCTTTATTGTTATGTCATTCAGTCAGTTGTTAGCTATACAGGGTTGGAGACAGCCATCCTTCTTCCTTAACAAAAAAGAAGCCAGCCCCTGCAGGCAACAAAAATGGATGAATATAACCCTTTCTGTAGGTTTACACTCTGACATAGCCTGAGTCTCAGGGACTGAAAAAGGATAGGTGCAGTCCTGAGGAGTGTTTTTTCCCAGTGATCAAATCAATAGGACAGTCCCAAGGTTGGTGCGGACAAAGCTTGTCTGCGGCTTGTTCTGAAAACACATCCGTGAATTCTCTGTAGTGACTATGAAGAAAAGACAGAGATGTATCTTTCACAGTACATAAATGGAGAACCAGGGTAAGACAGTGTTGGAAACAAAAGGGACTCCAAGCAAGGATCTGAGAAGAGGACCAGTCAAAGTGAGGATTATGTAATTGCAGCCATGGTAGGCCAAGAACAATATCATGAGTCACATTGGGAAGTACTAAAACTTTTAGTCGTTCCTGATGCAAGGCTCCAATCTTAATTGTGACAGCCTCTGTGCTGTGAGTAACTGTCCCATCAATAATTCAGCTCCCATTCACCGTGGTAAGCACAATGGGCTGAGACAGTCTCTTGACAGGAAGCGACATCTGTTGTACCACAGAGAGAGACTATTGTTATAAAACAATCTCGATTGGGAGGATGTTTGGTCAGCACCCCTAACTTGACTCCTCCTGGGCAGATTAGGTTCATCCGTTTCCCAGCTGTAGAGAACAAGACTTAAGGAAATGATCAGGAGAACCACAATACAGACACAGTTTTTCCTGATGTCGACGAAGTGATTCCTCGGCAGATAGCCATGAGCGGTTGATCTGCATGGGTTCTTTCAAGGCTGAGAGTTCTGAGCAGGCTGAGGGAGAGATTGTGGTCTAGGGCGATCTCCTTGGGACCTTTCAATATCTCAATCTCACATACGCAGGTCTAACTTAACACAGAGGGAAATTAAGTCCTCTAAACTGTCTTGGAGGTCCCATGTCACCAATTTATCTTTTAGCTTTTCCGACAGGCTTTTCCAAAAATCAGCTTTCAGGGCCTCATTATTTCACTGAAGCTCAGCTACTATCAATTGAAATTGGACCACATATTAACTCACTGTCCATGAACCCTGCTTGAAACGTAGCAAATCAATAGAAGCCACTGCAGGCCTTCCTGGCTCATCAAAAATTATCTTGAAAGCTGTGATGAAGTCTGCATAGTTGGACAGGAGTGGATCATTCCACTCTTATGATGGTGATACCCAATCTAACGCAGATCCTGTTAACAATTAAATTATATAGGCCACCTTTGCTCTCGGTGTTGGATAATTTTATGGGAGTAACTCAAAATGAACTTCACATTGTTTGAGGAAACCCCTGCAATGCTTGGGGTTTCCATCAAAATGACTAGGGGTCGGTAACTGTAGACGAGACTCAGAACTTGTTGTTGGTTGCTGAATTGGCATGGTGGAAGCTGCACCTACTTTAGGCAGCAAGGTGGTTGTTGTCAGTGCTGCTTAAATCCTATCCAAACAGGACAAGAGTTCCTGTAGGAATTGAAGTACTTGTCCATGTGCGCCTCCTGGCTTTCTGCTCTTGAGGCAAGATTTAGCAAAGCATTAGGCCCCAAGGCCTTATCCTGTTCCAGGTTCATTGGGGCTTTGTAAACTGTCATGGAGTTCATTGGAGAAGTTCCCTGGTCAGGCTCAGAAGCAGGTAGTGAAGCAGCAGAAGGATGACATTGAGGTGGACGAATGTAAGATCTTCTCATAGGTTGCTCCTAGAAGCACGGACCCAGAGATATGAAGTATCAGAAGCACCAAAGTGATAGAACTGAGTAAACCCCAGCAATGGAGAGAACTTGGGATACTGGTATGTAGGTGTCGGAATAAACAGGTTGTCTGGCTCTAAGAATTATAGCCGGGTGGTTTTGATACTACCTGACAGGCAATGACTGGAAATATAGGCTGAGCTGGACTTGACTTTGAAGTAACCAGCTGATACCGGTGAGAATAGCTGAGCTGTACTTGGCATTGAAATAACCAGCTAGATCCGGAGATAATGGCTGAGCTGGACTTGGCGTAGTAATAACCAGCTGATACCGGTGAGAATAGCTGAGCTTGACTTGGCATTGTAATAACCGGCTAGCACTGGAGATAATGGCCAAGCTAGACTTGACATAGTAGTAACTGACAGGAACTGGCGAGACTAGCTGATCTGGACTTGGCATAGTAGTAATTGACTGGTCAAAACCGTAAACACTCTGAAGGACAACTGCAGACGGGGATACTGGAGCCAAGAAACGAAACTAGAAGTGACCAATAGTGTAATATGTCTTGACTGTCCTTAAGTTATCATAATGGGGCATGACTACTTCCCCTTTTGTCCAAATATATACAGTCAGGTGCATAAATATTGGGACATTGACAGAATTTTTATATTTTGGCCTCTATTCACCACCACAATGGCTTTGAAATGAAACAAACAAGATGTGCTTTAACTGCAGACTTTCAGATTTAATTTGAGGGTAATTACATCTAAATCTGGTGAACGGTGTAGGAATTACAACGGTTTCTATATGTGCCTCCCACTTTTTAAGGGGCCAAAAGTAATGGGACAAACTAAACAATCCTAAATCTAACTTTCACTTTTTAATACTTTGTTGCAAATCCTTTGCAGGCAATTACAGCCTGAAGTCTGGAACTAATAGACATCACCAGATGCTGGGTTTCATCCATGGTGATGCTCTGCCAGGCCTCTACTGCAAATGTCTTCAGTTCCTGCTTGTTCTTGCGGCATTTTCCATTCAGTTTTGTCTTCATCAAGTGAAATGCATGCTCAATTGGATTCAGGTCAGGGGATTGACTTGGCCATTGCATAACATTCCACTTTTTAGCCTTACAAAACTCTTTGGTTGCTTTTGCAGTATGCTTCGGTCATTGTCCATCTGCACTGTGAAGCACCGTCCAATGAGTTCTGAAGCATTTGACTGTATATGAGCATATAATATTGCCCAAAACACTTCAGAATTCATTCTGCTGCTTTTGTCAGCAGTCACATCATCAATAAATACAAGGGAACCAGTTCCATTGGCAGCCATACATGCCCACGCCATGACACTACTACCACCATGCTTCACTGATGAGGTGGTATGTTTTGGATCATGAGCAGTTCCTTTCCTTCTCCATTCTCTTCTCTTCCCATCACTCTGGTACAAGTTGATCTTTGTCTCATCTGTCCATAGGATGTTGTTCCAGAACTGTAATGGCTTTTTAGATGTTGTTTGGCAAACCCTAATCTGGTCTTCCTGTTTTTGTGGCTCACCAATGGTTTACATCTTGTGGTGAACCCCCTATATTCACTCTTGTGAAGTCTTCTCTTGATTGTTGACTTTGACACATATACACCTAGCTCCTGGAGAGTGTTCTTGATTTGGCCAACTATTGTGAAGGGGTTTTTCTTCACCAGGGAAATAATTCTTCTGTCATCCATCACAGTTGTTTTCCGTGGTCTTCTGGGTCTTTTGGTGTTGCTGAGCTCTCCGGTGCGTTATTTCTTTTAAAGAATGTTCCAAACACTTGATTTGGCCACAGCTAATGTTTTTGCTATCTCTCTGATGGGTTTGTTTTGATTTTTCAGCCTAATGATGGCTTGCTTCACTGATAGTGACAGCTCTTTGGATCTCATATTGAGAGTCGACAACTACTGATTCCAAATGCAAATGTCACACCTAGAATCAACTCCAGACCTTTTACCTGCTTACTTGATAATGAAATAATGAGGTAATAGCCCACACCTGTCCATGAAATAGCTTTTGAGTTGATAGTCCCATTACTTTTGGCCCCTTAAAAAGTGGGAGGCACATATAGAAACAGTTGTAATTCCTACACCGTTCACCTGATTTGGATGTAATTACCCTCAAATTAAATCTGAAAGTCTGCAGTTAAAGCAGATCTTGTTTGTTTCATTTCAAAGCCATTGTGGTGGTGAATAGAGGCCAAAATATGAAAATTCTGTCAATGTCCCAATATTTATGCACCATTATGATAACTTAAGGACTTAGGGCCTGATTCAGAGCCACTCGTAAGTGGCAGCTCGTTCGCTCCGAGCGATGTTTGCCCAACTGCGCATGCATACGGATCGTTATACGCATGCGCGAACCAGTCAGTGCGGCCGAAATTCATGTACTCGCAAAATAACGAATGCCTGCTAATTTGAGTGACAGGATGAGGCGTATGTGGGTGATAACAGGGGAAGGTGCTTGAAAACGGGGAGTGGAGATACGATCGCAGGCGTGCTTAAAGGTCAAAACGGGCGTTTTATGGGTGTGCATATTTAAAACAGCAGCGTCATTGACCACGTCACTGGGTTATTTTATAGCCAGAACTGCTCGCAAAATTGTGGTAGCAAAAACCAACCACAAGAATAGCGAGCAGCTCATACCCTGTTCGATGTACTCGATTAATCTAATAAATAGCGGACATGACGTAGGATGCGAGCGGCCAGGGGGCGTAGATTCCCAAAAAACGACCGCAAGTTTTGTTCGCTCGTTCAGACCTTGAGGCGTGAACAGACCGCAAACAGCGAACGGTTCATTTGAATAGCCACCCCTATTTTCTGGACGAGCGAGCGCAAATAGCAACTGGCTCTGAATCAGGCCCTTAGTCAAGACATATTACACTATTTTTCGTTTCCTTTATCTTTTTCTTTGTCCCCATTCGACAAACATCAATGCAAGAGGAACTCTGCAATTCACCACGATGAACATTCTCGTATCCCATTGATGATTTTGAATTTGGGTGGAGTATTATTGTAAAGGTGGACAGAGGCAGCCGGCGCTCATAGGAGGGGCAGAGATGTTTCACCACTAGCAGCTCTTCTATGGAAGTATCCCCACTTCCTTAAATAATAAAATAAATTCGGAAAAAGTGCTCTGTGGTGTTGGGCAGAGTGTAATAATAAATGAATTTTTTATATATACCCAAATGTTCAGGGCCTGTTTGAGTGTATATGGAAAGTCACAATGGAGAATACATTGAAATGGAGTGAGATCAAAACTGGTGGGCAATATCTTGAGGCTGGGTGTTCAGGACTTGAGTCCCCTGAGACGCCAATAAGTCTATATGACAGGGAATGATCAGCAGAAACTTCTGGTGGGCAAAAACTGTCGGCCGGGTGTTGATTAGTCAATTTTAAATTAACTTAACTCAGCTAGGCAAAAACTGTTGGCAGAATGTTGAATGAAAACACATAGGCTTTGTCCAGGATTTTGGATGTAATGGGCCTTCTCCTCCACTGTTCACACCACCTCAGAGAAGGAACGCAGCATCAGAGTGACAGGTACACTAAATTGCAGTAACATAGGTGAGGAATAATTGCTTACCTGACCATGAAGTCTGCTGGTCCTGTACGTGCATGCGTTATGCAGATACTTTGTGCGAGTATCAGTGGGTGGCCTATAGTGGGTAATGAAGACTACGTGTACTGGATATAATAGAAAATTAGACTGTTTATTAAACAGTTATTGGACAGAATATACCCTTCAAACAGGGATTAAATTTAAAAGTACAGATGTGTGGGTAATAATGACCCAACGCGTTTCATCTCATTTAGAGACTTTTTCAAGGGCAAATGTTCTTTGGTGTCTCTCTCTTCTTATATACTGACTGTAATTAGCCAAAACAACCCCTGCTGTGGTAGTGCCGCACTTCCGGATGATACTTCCGGTTTGCGCGCGCGCACATTCATGATACCAGTGATCGTACATGGTGTCCTCTAGTGTCTAGTTTCTGTTTATAATATGAGTATGCGGCAGTGCTATGTATGCTCTGCCGTCTAAAACTAATGGGTGGGTAACACAGGACTTTCACGAGCTTCATTGTCCTTGTTCATGGTGGCAGCCATTTTTAATGAGCCTATTTCTTAACTTATGTGCCTGTCTCGCGATAACTCTGACGCCATCTGAATTATAGTGGATGGGAGTGATATGGTAATCCATCTGACTTCTTAGTCTTTAATATTGATGGCAGCCATCTTTGGTGAGGTGACATAAATAAATTGTATGTCAGAATGTTGTATTAACAACTGGGAACATACATAGCATAATAATAAATACTTGTGATGTCTGTCAGTATTTAATTAATATGATCAGTCTTATATATTGATGGAGTTTTTGTGAGTTTTCACCTGGTGGGGATATCGATCCATCTATTAGTGGAAATAATGAGGATGTGTGGAAAAGATCGTGGACTAACACTAATGCTACCCACTCAAGTTGTTAATATTGCAAATTGAATTAAAACAATGAAATAAATGAACCAATGTGAATAATACTAATAACCCCATCTGCGATAATCAATAAGGGCATTGGTATATAGCTGTGTACATAGATGAAGTGGGTGTTAATTAAGGTTATTGATAAGGGGATTTCTAGAAAGACGGTGTGGATTAGACATGTTTATAATATCATCATAGTTTACAATTTATGCATCTATATTCAGACCTTCCGAGTGTAAGGTTTGTAGGTCATATATCCATGGACTCTCTGCGCAATCTATGATGTCTATTTTATTACCTCCCCTCCAGTTGTAATTAATTTTATCAATTCCCGTGAATTTCAACCCCTTAGGGTTCCCCTGGTGAACAGATTTAAAGTGTTCAGACACACTATGGTTCTCAAAGCCTATGCGGATGTTTCTGCAATGTTCATAGATCCTTATTTTGAGGGGTCTTGTGGTGCGTCCCACATATTGAAGCCCACATGGGCACTCCAGAAGATATATTAGGTTGTTACTATCACAGGACATGGCGCCTCTGATCTTATATTCCTTCTTTGTTTGATAGGATGTTATTGTGCTTATAGGTTTGGTACTTGTATATCCCAGTAATTTACAATTGTGACATCTACCACAATGGTAGAATACATTTCTTACAGTGTCCCCCTCAATGGTCTTCTGTCTTACTCTGTTGGTTTCTTGAAGATGGTTATGCACTATTTTTTTCTTAATATCGGGGGCTTTTCTAAATACCACATCCGGTTTGGCCTGCACTATTGTCTTCAAACTATTATCCATCTGAAGGATATGCCAATGTTTTTTCAGAATGTTTTTTACTTTGTTTGAAGCACCTGTATATTCAGTAACAAAATAAACTTTATCAAGTTTATTCTTTTTGGTTGATGGTTCTGTCTCACAGTGTTTTAGTAATTGTTCTCTAGGTCGAGTTTCAAGTTCTTTGAATGCAGCTTCTACTGATTTCATGTTATAATTTTTCTCTTTGAATTTATGTGTGAAATCAAGACCCTGTTTGGTGTAATCTTCTAATTTGGTACAGTTACGTCTCAGACGGGTGAATTGGCCTCTAGGGATCCTGTTTATCCAGCTAGGGTGGTGATTGCTCTGTGCCAAGATGTAGCTATTGACATCTACTGTCTTATGGTGGGTCTTGGTATGGATTTTGGTGTCATGAATGAAAATTTCCAAATCTAAAAAAATAATATTTGTCTTGCTATACAATGAAGTGAATTTGAGGTTTTTATCATTATCGTTAATATAGGTCAGGAAGTGTTGTAATGACGTTTCATCTCCACGCCAGATGCACAAAACATCATCTATATAACGTTTCCAGAGGACCAAGTTTGCCCCGAGCCCCGCATTAGACCAGATGTTGTTGTCTTCCCAGTGACTGATAAAGAGATTAGCATAGCTCGGGGCAAACTTGGTCCCCATCGCTGTTCCTCTACACTGTAAGTAAAAGTCTCCGCCAAACCACATGTAATTATGTGTTAGAATATGTTCTATACCCTGAAGTATAAATTCTTTCTGTTCCTCCACCATATCCCCATCTTGATGGAGAAAATATTTGATACTGGACAAACCTTGCTCATGGTTAATAAGGTGACGTCGTTGGTTACCAACCAGAGATCGTCACTCCACTCTATCTTCTGTAATGTAAGGAGTGCTTCAGTCGTGTCTCGGAGGTAGGCTGGTTGTTTTTGAACGTAACTTTGTAGAAAGTTGTCAATATATTGTGAAAGGGGGGAAGTAATAGAGTTGATCCCTGATGTGATCGGTCTTCCGGGGGGTGACTGATGTTTTTATGCACTTTCGGCAAATAATAGAAGATGGGGATTACCGGATTGGATGTGTTAAGGAAATCATATTCGTGCTTATTAAGAATTCCATGGGTCTTTCCTATATTGAGGAGTGCTTGAATTTCTTTTTGGAAAGTGATTGTAGGATCCCCTTTTAGTCTCTGATAGGTGGTAGTGTCATTAAGGATCAGATAGGCCTCATCTTCATAGTCCCACCTGTTTAAGATGACTATTCCCCCCCCTTTGTCGGCAGGTTTTACAACAATATCCTTGTTCTTTTCTAGTGATCTTAAAGCCTCCCACTCCTCTTTTGACAAATTGGGTCTATTGCAGCCTACTTTGGGATCTAATTTCCTGATGTCGTCGAGAACTGCTTTTTCAAAGGTTTGGATGAAACATCCTTTTAAATGAGTGGGATTGAATGTGGATTTTGGTCTTAAACCAGTGTGTTTAAATTTGTCCAAGGGATCATTTGTGGTCCTGGATGTTTCTATGTTTTTGCCCAGAAAATATTTCTTGAGGCTTAGTTTCCTGGTGAAATTTTTTACATCTAAATATGTGTGAAACTTATCCAGTTTGTTGGTCGGGGCAAACTTTAGTCCCTTGTTCAAGAGCGAAATTGTGGTATAGTTAAAGTATGTTCACAAAGATTAAAAATGCCAATTGATTGTTCCATACTAGATGTTAGGTTCTTTCTAGCTTGCATTTTTTTCCCCTCCCCGGCATCCTTGTCTGGTTCGTCTAATTTCCTTTTCATTGTTGTCGGGGTGTTCCCTATCTCTAAAAAACTGTCCCCCCATTTTGACTCTACAGAATTTGATGGAGTTAAAGGTGTGTTCTGAGTGACCAGTGAAGTTAATTGGTGGTTAGATTGAGCATGAAGTATAGACTGTCTACTGGTAGTTTTGATTAGAGCTTGCCAGCCTCTTTCAAAAGATTGTCTAGCAAGATCAGAATTGTGTTCCTCGTCTTCATCTGAATCGTCTATCGAATTAACTGAAAAGCTCTCATCTTCAGTGTCACTATCTCCAATGGACAGTTGACTGTGCACTGTTAGATCTAAAAGATTAATGTCATGATCCTGTTTTACTGTATTGGTATGTATTCTGGTCATGAATTGCTGATATGTTAAATCAAGTTTTTTATATAGTGGAGTGTGTGATCCAGTTCTCCAACTATCGCTATGCAATTTGTGTTTAAATGCTGTATCAGATTTATTCAAATTATTGTTTGGAAGGTTCTTATGGAGTTGTTTTGCAGTTACTTTACTAGTGCGTGTTTTTTTATTTTGTTTGGTAATATGTTGTGTAGTGGATTTAATGGTTTTATTTTCTTTGTTCACAATTCCAAATTTGTCTCTTAAAATTTTGGACCTTTTGGTAGCGATTACCTCCCGTTCCTCCCTATCTAGTCTTTTTTTGATTAGATTCTCCAGGTTATTATATTCTAATTCGTTTTTGAAAGGTTCTAAATCTTGATCAAGTTGTATGATCCGTTCTCCTAATTGGACTAATTCTAGATTCCTCTCTTTAATGATCAATTTCATCAGTTTGAATGAGCATTCTCGTAAAACCCCTTCCCACTCTTGCATGAACGGTATGTTCTCAGTGTTGTGTGTTGGTGTTTTGTGTATTGTTAAGCCTTTTGGAATAAAATTTTGTTCAAGATACCAATTCAGGGTATTCACATCCCACCATGTTCTTGTTTCTTTGCCTAAAGTTCTTTCTAATTCTGTGAACGTGTTGCAAAATGCATGGGTGTTAGGTTTCAGTGGTAATCCTATCTCTAGATTATCAAAGAGGGAAGCGGCCCTGTCTAATCTAGATGTTCTGGAGTCTAATAACCCCATTAAAGGGATGTATAAGTCTATAGTTCTATAATTCCCCTTCTAAAGCTGCCAACTTAAGGATAATTACAAACAGAATAAAGGTGGACAGAGGCAGCCGGCGCTCATAGGAGGGGAAGAGATGTTTCACCACTAGCAGCTCTTCTATGTAAGTATCCCCACTTCCTTAAATAATAAAATAAATTCGGGAAAAAGCGCTCCGTGGTGTTGGGCAGAGTGTAATAATAAATGAATTTTTTATATATACCCAAATGTTCAGGGCCTGTTTGAGTGTATATGGAAAGTCACAATGGAGAATACATTGAAATGGAGTGAGATCAAAACTGGTGGGCAATATCTTGAGGCTGGGTGTTCAGGACTTGAGTCCCCTGAGACGCCAATAAGTCTATATGATGGGGAATGATCAGCAGAAACTTCTGGTGGGCAAAAACTGTCGGCCGGGTGTTGATTAGTCAATTTTAAATTAACTTAACTCAGCTAGGCAAAAACTGTTGGCAGAATGTTGAATGAAAACACATAGGCTTTGTCCAGGATTTTGGATGTAATGGGCCTTCTCCTCCACTGTTCACACCACCTCAGAGAAGGAACGCAGCATCAGAGTGACAGGTACACTAAATTGCAGTAACATAGGTGAGGAATAATTGCTTACCTGACCATGAAGTCTGCTGGTCCTGTACGTGCATGCGTTATGCAGATACTTTGTGCGAGTATCAGTGGGTGGCCTATAGTCGGTAATGAAGACTACGTGTACTGGATATAATAGAAAATTAGACTGTTTATTAAACAGTTATTGGACAGAATATACCCTTCAAACAGGGATTAAATTTAAAAGTACAGATGTGTGGGTAATAATGACCCAACGCGTTTCATCTCATTTAGAGACTTTTTCAAGGGCAAATGTTCTTTGGTGTCTCTCTCTTCTTATATACTGACTGTAATTAGCCAAAACAACCCCTGCTGTGGTAGTGCCGCACTTCCGGATGATACTTCCGGTTTGCGCGCGCGCACATTCATGATACCAGTGATCGTACATGGTGTCCTCTAGTGTCTAGTTTCTGTTTATAATATGAGTATGCGGCAGTGCTATGTATGCTCTGCCGTCTAAAACTAATGGGTGGGTAACACAGGACTTTCACGAGCTTCATTGTCCTTGTTCATGGTGGCAGCCATTTTTAATGAGCCTATTTCTTAACTTATGTGCCTGTCTCGCGATAACTCTGACGCCATCTGAATTATAGTGGATGGGAGTGATATGGTAATCCATCTGACTTCTTAGTCTTTAATATTGATGGCAGCCATCTTTGGTGAGGTGACATAAATAAATTGTATGTCAGAATGTTGTATTAACAACTGGGAACATACATAGCATAATAATAAATACTTGTGATGTCTGTCAGTATTTAATTAATATGATCAGTCTTATATATTGATGGAGTTTTTGTGAGTTTTCACCTGGTGGGGATATCGATCCATCTATTAGTGGAAATAATGAGGATGTGTGGAAAAGATCGTGGACTAACACTAATGCTACCCACTCAAGTTGTTAATATTGCAAATTGAATTAAAACAATGAAATAAATGAACCAATGTGAATAATACTAATAACCCCATCTGCGATAATCAATAAGGGCATTGGTATATAGCTGTGTACATAGATGAAGTGGGTGTTAATTAAGGTTATTGATAAGGGGATTTCTAGAAAGACGGTGTGGATTAGACATGTTTATAATATCATCATAGTTTACAATTTATGCATCTATATTCAGACCTTCCGAGTGTAAGGTTTGTAGGTCATATATCCATGGACTCTCTGCGCAATCTATGATGTCTATTTTATTACCTCCCCTCCAGTTGTAATTAATTTTATCAATTCCCGTGAATTTCAACCCCTTAGGGTTCCCCTGGTGAACAGATTTAAAGTGTTCAGACACACTATGGTTCTCAAAGCCTATGCGGATGTTTCTGCAATGTTCATAGATCCTTATTTTGAGGGGTCTTGTGGTGCGTCCCACATATTGAAGCCCACATGGGCACTCCAGAAGATATATTAGGTTGTTACTATCACAGGACATGGCGCCTCTGATCTTATATTCCTTCTTTGTTTGATAGGATGTTATTGTGCTTATAGGTTTGGTACTTGTATATCCCAGTAATTTACAATTGTGACATCTACCACAATGGTAGAATACATTTCTTACAGTGTCCCCCTCAATGGTCTTCTGTCTTACTCTGTTGGTTTCTTGAAGATGGTTATGCACTATATTTTCTTAATATCGGGGGCTTTTCTAAATACCACATCCGGTTTGGCCTGCACTATTGTCTTCAAACTATTATCCATCTGAAGGATATGCCAATGTTTTTTCAGAATGTTTTTTACTTTGTTTGAAGCACCTGTATATTCAGTAACAAAATAAACTTTATCAAGTTTATTCTTTTTGGTTGATGGTTCTGTCTCACAGTGTTTTAGTAATTGTTCTCTAGGTCGAGTTTCAAGTTCTTTGAATGCAGCTTCTACTGATTTCATGTTATAATTTTTCTCTTTGAATTTATGTGTGAAATCAAGACCCTGTTTGGTGTAATCTTCTAATTTGGTACAGTTACGTCTCAGACGGGTGAATTGGCCTCTAGGGATCCTGTTTATCCAGCTAGGGTGGTGATTGCTCTGTGCCAAGATGTAGCTATTGACATCTACTGTCTTATGGTGGGTCTTGGTATGGATTTTGGTGTCATGAATGAAAATTTCCAAATCTAAAAAAATAATATTTGTCTTGCTATACAATGAAGTGAATTTGAGGTTTTTATCATTATCGTTAATATAGGTCAGGAAGTGTTGTAATGACGTTTCATCTCCACGCCAGATGCACAAAACATCATCTATATAACGTTTCCAGAGGACCAAGTTTGCCCCGAGCCCCGCATTAGACCAGATGTTGTTGTCTTCCCAGTGACTGATAAAGAGATTAGCGTAGCTCGGGGCAAACTTGGTCCCCATCGCTGTTCCTCTACACTGTAAGTAAAAGTCTCCGCCAAACCACATGTAATTATGTGTTAGAATATGTTCTATACCCTGAAGTATAAATTCTTTCTGTTCCTCCACCATATCCCCATCTTGATGGAGAAAATATTTGATACTGGACAAACCTTGCTCATGGTTAATAAGGTGACGTCGTTGGTTACCAACCAGAGATCGTCACTCCACTCTATCTTCTGTAATGTAAGGAGTGCTTCAGTCGTGTCTCGGAGGTAGGCTGGTTGTTTTTGAACGTAACTTTGTAGAAAGTTGTCAATATATTGTGAAAGGGGGGAAGTAATAGAGTTGATCCCTGATGTGATCGGTCTTCCGGGGGGTGACTGATGTTTTTATGCACTTTCGGCAAATAATAGAAGACGGGGATTACCGGATTGGATGTGTTAAGGAAATCATATTCGTGCTTATTAAGAATTCCATGGGTCTTTCCTATATTGAGGAGTGCTTGAATTTCTTTTTGGAAAGTGATTGTAGGATCCCCTTTTAGTCTCTGATAGGTGGTAGTGTCATTAAGGATCAGATAGGCCTCATCTTCATAGTCCCACCTGTTTAAGATGACTATTCCCCCCCCTTTGTCGGCAGGTTTTACAACAATATCCTTGTTCTTTTCTAGTGATCTTAAAGCCTCCCACTCCTCTTTTGACAAATTGGGTCTATTGCAGCCTACTTTGGGATCTAATTTCCTGATGTCATCGAGAACTGCTTTTTCAAAGGTTTGGATGAAACATCCTTTTAAATGAGTGGGATTGAATGTGGATTTTGGTCTTAAACCAGTGTGTTTAAATTTGTCCAAGGGATCATTTGTGGTCCTGGATGTTTCTATGTTTTTGCCCAGAAAATATTTCTTGAGGCTTAGTTTCCTGGTGAAATTTTTTACATCTAAATATGTGTGAAACTTATCCAGTTTGTTGGTCGGGGCAAACTTTAGTCCCTTGTTCAAGAGCGAAATTGTGGTATAGTTAAAGTATGTTCACAAAGATTAAAAATGCCAATTGATTGTTCCATACTAGATGTTAGGTTCTTTCTAGCTTGCATTTTTTTCCCCTCCCCGGCATCCTTGTCTGGTTCGTCTAATTTCCTTTTCATTGTTGTCGGGGTGTTCCCTATCTCTAAAAAACTGTCCCCCCATTTTGACTCTACAGAATTTGATGGAGTTAAAGGTGTGTTCTGAGTGACCAGTGAAGTTAATTGGTGGTTAGATTGAGCATGAAGTATAGACTGTCTACTGGTAGTTTTGATTAGAGCTTGCCAGCCTCTTTCAAAAGATTGTCTAGCAAGATCAGAATTGTGTTCCTCGTCTTCATCTGAATCGTCTATCGAATTAACTGAAAAGCTCTCATCTTCAGTGTCACTATCTCCAATGGACAGTTGACTGTGCACTGTTAGATCTAAAAGATTAATGTCATGATCCTGTTTTACTGTATTGGTATGTATTCTGGTCATGAATTGCTGATATGTTAAATCAAGTTTTTTATATAGTGGAGTGTGTGATCCAGTTCTCCAACTATCGCTATGCAATTTGTGTTTAAATGCTGTATCAGATTTATTCAAATTATTGTTTGGAAGGTTCTTATGGAGTTGTTTTGCAGTTACTTTACTAGTGCGTGTTTTTTTATTTTGTTTGGTAATATGTTGTGTAGTGGATTTAATGGTTTTATTTTCTTTGTTCACAATTCCAAATTTGTCTCTTAAAATTTTGGACCTTTTGGTAGCGATTACCTCCCGTTCCTCCCTATCTAGTCTTTTTTTGATTAGATTCTCCAGGTTATTATATTCTAATTCATTTTTGAAAGGTTCTAAATCTTGATCAAGTTGTATGATCCGTTCTCCTAATTGGACTAATTCTAGATTCCTCTCTTTAATGATCAATTTCATCAGTTTGAATGAGCATTCTCGTAAAACCCCTTCCCACTCTTGCATGAACGGTATGTTCTCAGTGTTGTGTGTTGGTGTTTTGTGTATTGTTAAGCCTTTTGGAATAAAATTTTGTTCAAGATACCAATTCAGGGTATTCACATCCCACCATGTTCTTGTTTCTTTGCCTAAAGTTCTTTCTAATTCTGTGAACGTGTTGCAAAATGCATGGGTGTTAGGTTTCAGTGGTAATCCTATCTCTAGATTATCAAAGAGGGAAGCGGCCCTGTCTAATCTAGATGTTCTGGAGTCTAATAACCCCATTAAAGGGATGTATAAGTCTATAGTTCTATAATTCCCCTTCTAAAGCTGCCAACTTAAGGATAATTACAAACAGAATAAAGGTGGACAGAGGCAGCCGGCGCTCATAGGAGGGGAAGAGATGTTTCACCACTAGCAGCTCTTCTATGTAAGTATCCCCACTTCCTTAAATAATAAAATAAATTCGGGAAAAAGCGCTCCGTGGTGTTGGGCAGAGTGTAATAATAAATGAATTTTTTATATATACCCAAATGTTCAGGGCCTGTTTGAGTGTATATGGAAAGTCACAATGGAGAATACATTGAAATGGAGTGAGATCAAAACTGGTGGGCAATATCTTGAGGCTGGGTGTTCAGGACTTGAGTCCCCTGAGACGCCAATAAGTCTATATGATGGGGAATGATCAGCAGAAACTTCTGGTGGGCAAAAACTGTCGGCCGGGTGTTGATTAGTCAATTTTAAATTAACTTAACTCAGCTAGGCAAAAACTGTTGGCAGAATGTTGAATGAAAACACATAGGCTTTGTCCAGGATTTTGGATGTAATGGGCCTTCTCCTCCACTGTTCACACCACCTCAGAGAAGGAACGCAGCATCAGAGTGACAGGTACACTAAATTGCAGTAACATAGGTGAGGAATAATTGCTTACCTGACCATGAAGTCTGCTGGTCCTGTACGTGCATGCGTTATGCAGATACTTTGTGCGAGTATCAGTGGGTGGCCTATAGTCGGTAATGAAGACTACGTGTACTGGATATAATAGAAAATTAGACTGTTTATTAAACAGTTATTGGACAGAATATACCCTTCAAACAGGGATTAAATTTAAAAGTACAGATGTGTGGGTAATAATGACCCAACGCGTTTCATCTCATTTAGAGACTTTTTCAAGGGCAAATGTTCTTTGGTGTCTCTCTCTTCTTATATACTGACTGTAATTAGCCAAAACAACCCCTGCTGTGGTAGTGCCGCACTTCCGGATGATACTTCCGGTTTGCGCGCGCGCACATTCATGATACCAGTGATCGTACATGGTGTCCTCTAGTGTCTAGTTTCTGTTTATAATATGAGTATGCGGCAGTGCTATGTATGCTCTGCCGTCTAAAACTAATGGGTGGGTAACACAGGACTTTCACGAGCTTCATTGTCCTTGTTCATGGTGGCAGCCATTTTTAATGAGCCTATTTCTTAACTTATGTGCCTGTCTCGCGATAACTCTGACGCCATCTGAATTATAGTGGATGGGAGTGATATGGTAATCCATCTGACTTCTTAGTCTTTAATATTGATGGCAGCCATCTTTGGTGAGGTGACATAAATAAATCGTATGTCAGAATGTTGTATTAACAACTGGGAACATACATAGCATAATAATAAATACTTGTGATGTCTGTCAGTATTTAATTAATATGATCAGTCTTATATATTGATGGAGTTTTTGTGAGTTTTCACCTGGTGGGGATATCGATCCATCTATTAGTGGAAATAATGAGGATGTGTGGAAAAGATCGTGGACTAACACTAATGCTACCCACTCAAGTTGTTAATATTGCAAATTGAATTAAAACAATGAAATAAATGAACCAATGTGAATAATACTAATAACCCCATCTGCGATAATCAATAAGGGCATTGGTATATAGCTGTGTACATAGATGGGTGTTAATTAAGGTTATTGATAAGGGGATTTCTAGAAAGACGGTGTGGATTAGACATGTTTATAATATCATCATAGTTTACAATTTATGCATCTATATTCAGACCTTCCGAGTGTAAGGTTTGTAGGTCATATATCCATGGACTCTCTGCGCAATCTATGATGTCTATTTTATTACCTCCCCTCCAGTTGTAATTAATTTTATCAATTCCCGTGAATTTCAACCCCTTAGGGTTCCCCTGGTGAACAGATTTAAAGTGTTCAGACACACTATGGTTCTCAAAGCCTATGCAGATGTTTCTGCAATGTTCATAGATCCTTATTTTGAGGGGTCTTGTGGTGCATCCCACATATTGAAGCCCACATGGGCACTCCAGAAGATATATTAGGTTGTTACTATCACAGGACATGGCGCCTCTGATCTTATATTCCTTCTTTGTTTGATAGGATGTTATTGTGCTTATAGGTTTGGTACTTGTATATCCCAGTAATTTACAATTGTGACATCTACCACAATGGTAGAATACATTTCTTACAGTGTCCCCCTCAATGGTCTTCTGTCTTACTCTGTTGGTTTCTTGAAGATGGTTATGCACTATTTTTTTCTTAATATCGGGGGCTTTTCTAAATACCACATCCGGTTTGGCCTGCACTATTGTCTTCAAACTATTATCCATCTGAAGGATATGCCAATGTTTTTTCAGAATGTTTTTTACTTTGTTTGAAGCACCTGTATATTCAGTAACAAAATAAACTTTATCAAGTTTATTCTTTTTGGTTGATGGTTCTGTCTCACAGTGTTTTAGTAATTGTTCTCTAGGTCGAGTTTCAAGTTCTTTGAATGCAGCTTCTACTGATTTCATGTTATAATTTTTCTCTTTGAATTTATGTGTGAAATCAAGACCCTGTTTGGTGTAATCTTCTAATTTGATACAGTTACGTCTCAGACGGGTGAATTGGCCTCTAGGGATCCCATTTATCCAGCTAGGGTGGTGATTGCTCTGTGCCAAGATGTAGCTATTGACATCTACTGTCTTATGGTGGGTCTTGGTATGGATTTTGGTGTCATGAATGAAAATTTCCAAATCTAAAAAAATAATATTTGTCTTGCTATACAATGAAGTGAATTTGAGGTTTTTATCATTATCGTTAATATAGGTCAGGAAGTGTTGTAATGACGTTTCATCTCCACGCCAGATGCACAAAACATCATCTATATAATGTTTCCAGAGGACCAAGTTTGCCCCGAGCCCCGCATTAGACCAGATGTTGTTGTCTTCCCAGTGACTGATAAAGTGATTAGCGTAGCTCGGGGCAAACTTGGTCCCCATCGCTGTTCCTCTACACTGTAAGTAAAAGTCTCCGCCAAACCACATGTAATTATGTGTTAGAATATGTTCTATACCCTGAAGTATAAATTCTTTCTGTTCCTCCACCATATCCCCATCTTGATGGAGAAAATATTTGATACTGGACAAACCTTGCTCATGGTTAATAAGGTGACGTCGTTGGTTACCAACCAGAGATCGTCACTCCACTCTATCTTCTGTAATGTAAGGAGTGCTTCAGTCGTGTCTCGGAGGTAGGCTGGTTGTTTTTGAACGTAACTTTGTAGAAAGTTGTCAATATATTGTGAAAGGGGGGAAGTAATAGAGTTGATCCCTGATGTGATCGGTCTTCCGGGGGGTGACTGATGTTTTTATGCACTTTCGGCAAATAATAGAAGACGGGGATTACCGGATTGGATGTGTTAAGGAAATCATATTCGTGCTTATTAAGAATTCCATGGGTCTTTCCTATATTGAGGAGTGCTTGAATTTCTTTTTGGAAAGTGATTGTAGGATCCCCTTTTAGTCTCTGATAGGTGGTAGTGTCATTAAGGATCAGATAGGCCTCATCTTCATAGTCCCACCTGTTTAAGATGACTATTCCCCCCCCTTTGTCGGCAGGTTTTACAACAATATCCTTGTTCTTTTCTAGTGATCTTAAAGCCTCCCACTCCTCTTTTGACAAATTGGGTCTATTGCAGCCTACTTTGGGATCTAATTTCCTGATGTCATCGAGAACTGCTTTTTCAAAGGTTTGGATGAAACATCCTTTTAAATGAGTGGGATTGAATGTGGATTTTGGTCTTAAACCAGTGTGTTTAAATTTGTCCAAGGGATCATTTGTGGTCCTGGATGTTTCTATGTTTTTGCCCAGAAAATATTTCTTGAGGCTTAGTTTCCTGGTGAAATTTTTTACATCTAAATATGTGTGAAACTTATCCAGTTTGTTGGTCGGGGCAAACTTTAGTCCCTTGTTCAAGAGCGAAATTGTGGTATAGTTAAAGTATGTTCACAAAGATTAAAAATGCCAATTGATTGTTCCATACTAGATGTTAGGTTCTTTCTAGCTTGCATTTTTTTCCCCTCCCCGGCATCCTTGTCTGGTTCGTCTAATTTCCTTTTCATTGTTGTCGGGGTGTTCCCTATCTCTAAAAAACTGTCCCCCCATTTTGACTCTACAGAATTTGATGGAGTTAAAGGTGTGTTCTGAGTGACCAGTGAAGTTAATTGGTGGTTAGATTGAGCATGAAGTATAGACTGTCTACTGGTAGTTTTGATTAGAGCTTGCCAGCCTCTTTCAAAAGATTGTCTAGCAAGATCAGAATTGTGTTCCTCGTCTTCATCTGAATCGTCTATCGAATTAACTGAAAAGCTCTCATCTTCAGTGTCACTATCTCCAATGGACAGTTGACTGTGCACTGTTAGATCTAAAAGATTAATGTCATGATCCTGTTTTACTGTATTGGTATGTATTCTGGTCATGAATTGCTGATATGTTAAATCAAGTTTTTTATATAGTGGAGTGTGTGATCCAGTTCTCCAACTATCGCTATGCAATTTGTGTTTAAATGCTGTATCAGATTTATTCAAATTATTGTTTGGAAGGTTCTTATGGAGTTGTTTTGCAGTTACTTTACTAGTGCGTGTTTTTTTATTTTGTTTGGTAATATGTTGTGTAGTGGATTTAATGGTTTTATTTTCTTTGTTCACAATTCCAAATTTGTCTCTTAAAATTTTGGACCTTTTGGTAGCGATTACCTCCCGTTCCTCCCTATCTAGTCTTTTTTTGATTAGATTCTCCAGGTTATTATATTCTAATTCGTTTTTGAAAGGTTCTAAATCTTGATCAAGTTGTATGATCCGTTCTCCTAATTGGACTAATTCTAGATTCCTCTCTTTAATGATCAATTTCATCAGTTTGAATGAGCATTCTCGTAAAACCCCTTCCCACTCTTGCATGAACGGTATGTTCTCAGTGTTGTGTGTCGGTGTTTTGTGTATTGTTAAGCCTTTTGGAATAAAATTTTGTTCAAGATACCAATTCAGGGTATTCACATCCCACCATGTTCTTGTTTCTTTGCCTAAAGTTCTTTCTAATTCTGTGAACGTGTTGCAAAATGCATGGGTGTTAGGTTTCAGTGGTAATCCTATCTCTAGATTATCAAAGAGGGAAGCGGCCCTGTCTAATCTAGATGTTCTGGAGTCTAATAACCCCATTAAAGGGATGTATAAGTCTATAGTTCTATAATTCCCCTTCTAAAGCTGCCAACTTAAGGATAATTACAAACAGAATAAAGGTGGACAGAGGCAGCCGGCGCTCATAGGAGGGGAAGAGATGTTTCACCACTAGCAGCTCTTCTATGGAAGTATCCCCACTTCCTTAAATAATCAAAATGTTTGGGGAGTGACCGGCAATGCAGGCAGTACTCCATTGTCCCCTCTTGTGCCCTATTTCTGATTCACTGCACTTGCTCTTTAATTTTAGTAGATACCATTATACCAAATGAAGTGCCAATTTTTCCACCACCAGGAACTTTTTCATCATACAAATAAATAACAAAAATATACTTGAAATAGAAAATTACAAACAATTATGCACCTAGATGAAAGTTAACATATTAAATTCTAGAGCTGTAACTACACATTTTAGCACCCAGCATAGGAGAGAACACTGGCTCCCCCCCCACCACCGCCCCTCTCATAATTCTAGAGGAGGTGTGTTCAAACAACTGTGGCAGTCACTATAAATATTAGACTGCCCTCCAGCACTGTGCTGCTCCCTCCTACCTTTTTTTACTGCTTTGAATACCTGGAGGTGCTACTGGTGCACGTGTTTAAAGTTAATTTGCTGCTGGTCTGGATCAAGAATCATTGAGGACCTCTGTGGAAAAGAGACCCCCCCCTCATTACCAGCCTAACATAAAATCACTACTTCTTACTTTTATGCCTTTTTACTAAACACTATGCCATAGGTCTCCCAGGTCACATTATACCACATTGCCCAAGTTCACAATATGACACTGTGCCCCAGTTCACAATATGCCACAGTGTTCCCAGCTCACATTATCCCACAGTAGACATTGTTTCCAGTACACAATATGCTACAGTGCCCCAGTATACAATGTGCCACAGTGCCCCCAGTGTACAATATGCCACAGTGCCCCCTGGAGGGCTGTGCTGCTTCTCATATGATGTTATGATGCCTTGTGCGCTACAAGCAAGGAAACAATTGAATTCTGCATGCCGGGCACCATTACAACCAGGAAAGCCGCTGACCATGTACAGTATCTCCAGGATATTACTTTTGCTTTAAACAGGTATACACTATATTTTTCTCAATTTCTTTCTCCCTATACATAAAGGACCCGCTTATGGCTCAACTACATTCATGATCTTGTAAGCCTTTCTGTTGGTGTTGAATACTTTTTAAAAGAACTTGTACAATGCAATTATTACATCTATTTGTTGTAAACATTATACCCAGAGTGTTGGTGATCTGCATGGTGTTTGAATTCCACTATTGCCCGCACAAGAACACCGTCACCAATGTCCAGATATAAGATAACCTATTACAAACACTCCTTTTTTGTGAGCTATACCACCAGGGTTGATCCTTTAAATTTACAATGTTATACTATGTTATGTAGTGTTTTTTTTTCTTTTATATATGTTATTAAGGGATGCAGGTTATAGACCGGCGGACTAAATGCTGCTGGTCTATATCCCGACACGAGAAGCCCGAAGGACGACTTCAGATAGGCATCAAAATACTGAGGCCTATCTGAATCCCGATGCCGGAATGCCGAAAGACGACAGCCCGAACGAGGTAAGTCAGGGGCGTCCTTAGGGTTATCCGTTAGGGGGGGAGGGTTAGGTTTAGGGAGTGTAGCAGGGTTAAGTTTTGGGGGAAAGTTTAGGGTTAGGCACCCCCAGGGGTAGGTTAGGGATAGGCACCCCACAGGGAGGGTTAGGTTTAGGGTACGGGAAGGGGGGGTTAGGTTTAGGCACCCCCGGGGGGGGCTTAGGGTTAGGCACTACCCTGGGAGTTTTAGGGTTAGGCACCCCTAAGGGAGTGTTAGGGTTAGAGGGGAGAGAGGGGAGGGTTAGGATACATACCAGCCGTCAGGCTTCTCGTGTCGGGATTTGATTCCGTTATTAACCATGAGGTTTACATAAGAAAACACCATTGATGGTCCAAAGTGCAATCTTCTCCATTCCTACCTACTGTATTAACCTTTACTAGAAAATTTGCAAGTCAGGTGGTACTCCTTTTATTATAGAAAAGTGCAGCAGATTGGTCCAACTTTAAAAATATCCATCTATTATTATTATTATTATTATTATTATTATTATTATTATTTTTTTAACATTAATGAGCTATTAGTGCATGCTGGTACTTAGTAGGGGATGTAGTGAATATACCTACACCCGGCATCCCGGCTGATGAAATCCCTGCGCCGGAATGCCACAATCCGACTGTGAGGAGTCAATGATACTCAATGTTTCCGATGTTTGAGGAGGTTTGCAAGGTATTACGGATGTGAGAGAGGGTAAGTGGGTGTCTGCGTGTTGTACGTGCGAGTGCTTTGCGATTGTAAGCATTAGCATACTTTCGCAGCAGACTTGCGTGCGCAATTGCAGCCATGATCGCAACAGCAATCCTTTCTGAATCAGGCCCTAAATTTTCACCCTTCGAATTGAATTTTAAAGCTGCGTATGATGATTTGTTTTTGATTTATAAACAGCAAGTAAGACTTATGAGTGCACCCAGTATGCAGCTCCAATCAGAAAATGTAAACTGCAGCAACCTCATATACAACCTCATATACAATATCATCTTTACTTGCAAGATACAGGTGATTTTCCTAGAAATAAGCACATTTGTATCTGTATTGAATTTGCTCTTCATTCTATTTTCGGAATCGGTATGATTTACCGCCGGCCGCATGGCAGGGGTGAAGATCCAGACTTCAAAGTTAGGTAAGTATTACTAACCTAACCCCTTCCCTAACACTAACCTTCCCTTAGGGGTGCCTAACCCTAATCTCCCCCCCAGTGCCTAACCCCCTTTAAGTGCTTAAACCTAACCCCTCCTTCCCTGCAGCCTAAACCTACGTCTCCCAGGGGGGTACCTAACCTTAACCTGCCCCGGGAGGTGCCTAACCCTAACCCCCCATCCCCTAGCCTAACCCTCCCGGGAGGCTGCCTAACCCTAAGTCCCCGCGGGAGCCCCTAAACTGACTCGCCCCCCCACGGCTGTCCACGCCGTGCCCGGCTTACCTTCGATCGGAATGCCGGGCGTAGGGCTCCCGGCGTAGGTAAATTGACAGGCATCGGGATTTTGACGCCTGTCATTAGACCCTTGCCGGGATTAGACAGTCGGGATGCCGATGGTCAGCATTTAGATCATCGGCATCCCGACTACATACCCTATTTTTATTACGTACAGTATATCACTGTTTGGGTCATTCCATAGCAACTCATTACAAAGTGACATAGCAAACAATTAACAATTCCTGTGTTCAGTTTTTTAAAGCATGACCTGTCTTATTATTTTCTCAGTAAATAAAATTAATTTCACATAAATTCCTTTTGCTGTTGATAGCCATGCATATACTTGCTATGTCACTTTGTAGCGTGAGTTACCATGGAATGACCCGTTTGAAATTGTAGTGGGTTTTTAATACTATATTGTTATTTAATCATGAATAATTGTTTTATTTTAACTGACTGGACTGTAACATGTCTCTAGAGCATACAAGGCCTGTGCTCTATAACTTCTTCAAGTTAAGACTAATATGGAAAAAATAAACTCTGTAAACTTTGAGCAGTCCCTTAGGTAATGTTTGATACATAACAGAAGACTTATAAGCTTGTCACACATATCACCATAAAGAAGATGCTGGAGATTTCTCAGACTTGCTGCTGTCAAATCTTTATTTTGCTGATACACTATAACAGAAACAGCCGCCTGTATATGTCACTGGGCTCCAGTAAGTAATTGTATTAATTCAGTATTAGGTCAGTGTAGGTTTATTAATTAAATATCCGAAAAGCAATTTTAGGTTGTGATCACTGAGCAAGAGGGTATACTATGTCATTGTAAAAACATGGGACAATAGCTTATATGAAGTAGAATTAAATCATATTTACTCACATTCTATTTAATTTTAACAAGCACAGACAGAGTGTACAATATACAGCTTCTAAAGAAAAGCAAAGACCAATGACTTAGAGTTTATCATTTTTAACAATTCCTTATGATTGAATGAAGAATCATTTGTTTAGTTTTGGTAAATTGATACTGCTGCCACAGCAATTACCTTCTCTGTACATTGCAAGGATACTTGTTTGTGCAGATTTTTGCATATCCGCAGTTAATAACCACTTGTGCATAGGAAGATTTTTTTTTTCAAATTATATCTCCATCTGACTTTTTTTTTTGCTGTAATAATGTATACAGTTTAATGTTCCCTACTTGAATATGCTTATTATGTTCTTTTCCGGTTTCTATTCATTTGCCTGGGATCACAGTGATGAATAACTGCTAAGGATGTACTATCTGTCAGTTTTGCTGTTTAATGAGAATTAGATTGTGCAGGTGCACATGTCCACTCTTACAATACACCTCTACGTTATTACAGGCAGTGATATGTGTGTACAGGATGTTACATAGCATGGGACTATTCTGCTATCTCACTGCCCTGAATATTAGTTCCTCTTGCTGACTTTTATTAAATTGTAACATTACTCTGTTACTCAAAAGTCAGCAATAACACTACATAGATGTGTACTCACGTAACTATCCTTCTCTATGAATATACACATAGGATTTTTTATATACCTTTTCATAAGATGTGTAGTATATCACAAACTATACAAAACAGTTCTATAGAACAATAGCTTGTGACACCATAGCATTTGTATTATGTCATGCTACTCCAATTTATTATATCCGGCCAGAAGCAGAGTTAAGTGAGGACATATCTGTTGGGAGTTTTTGTTTGATCTAATGTAGTAGTAGAATTGGTTGCATCTACCTTAGCACTGCAAACCAGTTTTTCTTAATATTGTATAGAATAGGCAAACAAGAGTAGCAGTAACGTTATACAGTCAGTATTGTCCCTTGATGTAGAAGACAGACAGAGTTACTTAGCATTCATGTGTCAATAAGACATAATGATTGAAAACCTTCTTTTCCTTTGAATATCACTGTTGCCTCTACCTTTCCGATAACTTCCTTCTACATACAGCAATAAAATGAAGCCAGTGACTTTCATACGTTTATCAATATGCAAAATATTGCTAACGTCTCTTTTTTATAGGAATGAATATAATACATCATCTCAATACGACAGATTTTTTTTTCAAAGGTTTATCTGAATCCTTGCCAATATTTCTAATTATTATACTGGCCTATATCGTCATTATCTGTGGTAATGTCACCATTATTAGCGTTATCTGTGAGAACTCTCACCTTCATACTCCTATGTACATTTTCCTTTTAAACCTGTCCATAATTGACATTGCGTCTACTTCCATTACTCTACCTAAATTACTAAACATGGTGATAACACAGTACAATGTAATCTCATTTACAAAATGTATGATACAGATGTACCTCTTTCTCTGTTTGGTTGGAACGGAGATCAACTTACTTGCCGCCATGGCATACGATCGCTATGTGGCAATCTGTCACCCACTTCATTACGTTGTCCTTATGAGTGTAAGACGCACTGCTTACCTGTCAGCTATAGCGTGGGTTGTTGGTTTTCTGGACCCAATCGCACACATTGTCCTGATATGTAAGATGTCATTTTGTTCTTCTCATGTAATAAACCATTTTTTCTGTGATATTTTGCCATTGCTACAGATCTCCTGCAGTGACATATCACAGGTGGAAACTTTAACTTACATTGAAGGGATATTACTTGTATTCACTACATTTCTGCTTACTGTAGTATCATATATCTTTATTATTTCCTCTATATTGAAGATAAAGTCTGCAGAAGGCCAAAGTAAAGCCTTTTCTACCTGTACATCTCATCTGACCTGTGTTATCATGTTTTATGGAACATTAATGTCTTTGCACATGAGACCCACATCCAATTACTCTCCAGAAGAAGACAAGTATTTTGCTCTTTTGTACGTTGCTTTGGTTCCTATGCTAAATCCTTTTATTTACAGTTTAAAAAATAAAGAATTCCAAAAGGCTTTGGCAAAATCAAAGAGCAAACTGGTCTTTAATAAAAGCAAAATTTCCTCTTCAAATATAAGATAAAATAATTATCTACAGCTGTGGCCTCATGCACTGGGCGTCTTGATGCCATATGGCGCGAGACACTCGGCGTAAGTGAGACGCTCTGAGATGAGTAGCATACTTGTTTTTTTTCTTCATTTTCATCCTAACCTGGGTTCACACTGGGCGATATATTGGCCATTCAATCGAATGGGCGATATATATCGAGGGCGCGTGTGTATATATTTGTGAACGATGTTGTTCACAGACATATCGCAACTGGTCTGCAGCACAGCAGATGGCCCATATATAGATCTGTAGATATATTGTCGCATCAGGCTGTGTGTATGGGCGGTCAGCCGCCTGCCCATACACATGCTGCAGGGACTGCTGGTGATTGACATCTCAGCTGGGCGAGCAAATTCAAATGCCTGCCCAGTTGTGATGTCAGTGCAAACACATCGAGCGGCTGATTGGTAAGTGTTTATAGCTTGCCTGATCGGCTGCTCTGTGGGTGGTTTGGCAGAGAGATCTACTGTACCTGGTGTGTACCCACCTTTAGTCACATCGCAGATGCAGTAAAAAGCCACTCACAGCGTACCAGAGATACTAGGCTGCAACTTTAACCACACAGGAATTTGTTTTATATACATACACAGATGCAGATGAAGCACTAAGGAATTTGTTGCATCAGAACTGTTTTTACACAGATTCAGACTCGCATAGACCTACAAATGTTGCAAACTTCAGTGGTCAGTGTACGCTAGCAATGCAGTTTTGACATTTCCAGGGAGATAGCACCACACAGTGAAATAAAAGACTTTGGCACTGTGCCATAGCCTAAAGTCTCTTGTGCACCATCTTCCCAAATGCCACTAGGAAAATGGCAAAGGAGGATGGACCTGCTTACTGCACAAGGTAAGATGCAGCGCTTGGATGCTGCTCAGAGGAGGGAGCCCATTACACACAGGCCCCCTTGGCCATTAATACACCCCTGATCTGTAGCAAATACAATAAACAAATACCAATGAGTACTCACAACAACACAATATTACACTTTTGCAGACACAGTTATGATGTACACAGTTTCTTTAAAAAAAACATTATGTTCATTTAAAAAATAACCACCAGTTTTATCTCCTTTAATCCAGTTTGTGTTTTTTCACTTGCACCTCAGTTTAGCTCTTTCAGTTCAAATTATGCCAGGTGATTCCCCAGGTGTATAATAGCTGATAGTGACGGTTTTGTCCTTAAAGTCTGTGTGCAGGTACAGATGCATCCTGTTACATCGCTGCTGATCGCACTACAAACGTGCGCACGCATCGCACCATGCGATTACCCACAGCTGCATATGCTACACTACGCTATGGCGCGCACTGCGATCGCACCATGCACTCATATGGGGTAACCATTCGTAGGCGTGCGACTCGTGCCATGTGTGGCCAACTGGGCACACCTGTAAGCCTCAAACCAGAAAGCTTGTCACATGTTTACATTTATGTGATTGTAATTCCATGTTTAACATTATTAGTGCTAAGGTGGGTACACACTAGATGATATATTGGACAATCATCTGATCCGCAACAATTCTGCTTCACCATCTCATAGTGGGTATGGTATATTTTGTCAACATTCATCATGTTGACATGAGAATGTTGTCCTGGTCATAATGTCGGCATGTAGCATGCTCTCAGTATCAACCTTGACCAGATCGATATTCCTCATGTTGACACTGATGAAATGTTGACATGATTAAAATGTCCCTGGTGGTCTAGTGGTGACTTACATGGTACGGTGGGTCTGGTGGCTCCAGCAATGTTTTGTAGGTCCAGCGGTCATTTGATGATGACGTCTGGTGGAACCAGCATCACTTGCGGCAGTGAGAATGTCTAACCACTAACCCTCCCCCTACACCTAACCTGCCCACCCACAGCCTAACGCTAATCTCCCCTCCCACAGCCTAACCCTAACCCTCCACTATCTGTCCATGCAGAATGTCAGCATGTCACATGTGGACATTTTGCATGTCGGCATTGTGAACATGTCAACAGTGTGCACATGCTGTCATGTGTAATATCGATATTTTAATTGCAAGTACCAATAGTGACATTAGTGTGTACACCCAATTCCAAATATAAACACTGCCCAGATCATGTCATCCCATCAGACATGCTGCACGTCACATGGGAAGATGCAATGTACATTATTGTGTACAAATAGTAGTGTGTACGCACAATCACATGACATGTTGGACAATCATTCCTTTGAAGACATCGACTGAACTGCCACTCCCTGTTCTCCTAATACTCCCTGTCAGTTTAAGCAGCTTGGGGTGTTCTTTTCAAATGATAATTTAATGGTTTAAAAATGGCAGCCACCCCTAAAGCCACATTATTTTGTTGGTATCCTCGTACCATAATTGTATGTGGTAATGCATTATTTAAGATTTGCTGAACTGATGTGGAGGATTCAGTAGAGGGCGCTGTAGTGACTAGCGTAGCAGCAATAGTGGAATGTTCTAGACATTTCTGGCTCATAATAAACCAGAAAGCTGACATCTATCTTTGTGTCATACTTGCCTAACCTCCTGGAATTGTCAGGAGGCTCCCGAAAAAATCGGATGGTGCTCCTGGCACCCCAGAAAAGTGGACAAGTCACCTAAGGTCTGGAGCCACCCAGCTGCAGCTGCCTATTTTCCAAGTGAAGAATGGTGGTACAGGTGGCTGATGACACAATTCGTGTTGAATCATGGCTCCGCCCCGCCTCACAATGCTGGTAATCTCGACATTGTATGGCATGGGGCAGGGCTTCAATGGGAGCCAAAATGTTTGCAAGCAGTGGCGGCTCCAGGGGTGGGGCTGCAGCATAGTCCAAAATTCAAATATGGGAGTCACACCAACTGCCAGTGAGTCCCGGCCAGTGATGCTTGGTAGTGTGTGAAATGGCAGTTGGTGTGACTCCCCTATTTGAATTTTGAACTGCGCTGCAGCCCAACCTCTGGAACCGCCACTGTTTGCAAGCATGCTTTGTGTGTGCTCTCCACAACTTTCTACAACAGGTCAGTAATGCACATCAATACATTATAGAAACACTACACACTGCACTAAGCAAGGTTTTTCCTGATAAAAGTGTGTTATACATAAAGAAGTGTGATAAGGTATCATGGAATGCCAGATCAGTAGACGAAAACTGTTTTTGTTTTGTTAAACAATGAAATGCTAGTATATGCTTTATAAAAATAGTTAAGAGAAATAATCCTAGCGCTAAACTGCAATTGATGTAAATAGCTGCTGCACACCTGCTGAGAGAATTGCCACTTTTTACTGCCTCTTGAAAAAGCTGCTACTGGCAGTGAAACTGGTTGGGGAATATACAGTAGCATACAGTACCATCCATGGGACTCATACTGTTTGTTTACCACATCATTGTGCCTTCTATGTCATCTTTGTGAAAGGAGATCACCGAAACGAACAGCATTTGAAATAGGGTATATCAGAGGTTCTCAAATGCGGTCCTCAAGGCTCTCCAACAGTTCAGGTTTTAGAGATATCCATGGATAAGCACAGGTGGTTAAATCAAATTGACTGAGGTACTAATTAAGTCACCTGTGCTCAGCCATGGGTATCTCTAATGGAGCATACACACGGTCAGATTTGTCAGATCTGTCAGATGAACGATTTGAACGAGTTTTCCAAAGATTTGAATGATTTGAACGCTCTTTGACTGCATTAAAATGGATGGAATCGTCCAAGTCTGACTGCAAACACATCAGATGTCAGATATCGTTATCTGACCATCGGGAACGCGCATCGTTCATCGTCCATCGTTCAGGAATGTCAGATATGTCAGATTTTCCTTCAGATATGAACGATTGAACGATTTTTTAAATCGTTATCGTTCAGATCTGAAGAAAAATCTGACCGTGTGTATGCACCATAACACCTGAACTTTTGGGGAGCCTTGAGGACCGTGTTCGGGAACCTCTGATATACCCTATTTTGCACTATACATCACAATGAGACTTTGATATATGGGTAAGATCTCACTCCTCTTTCCACAGTATTGCTAGCTGTTCAATAATTGGAGTATTACCTAATTAAGGCTGTTATCTTGCATGTGTCACTGGGGTAGATGTATGAAGCCCAGAAGCGGTATCAGCGCACGTTATGTGCGCTGATACCGCTTCTCCCCTATGTATGATCCGGGGTCTGGGCGGTAAATGACAGTGGCACTATGCATCCCTGTCATTATCGGCATTGCTATCTGCAAGATAGCAGCACCGAGCGGCAGGGCCATGTATGAATGGTCATAACGCATGACCGTTCGGCCGGCTGTAGCTGTCATTACCGACAGCTACAGCCTGGCACTAGCCTATCCCCACAGCAGGGACAGAGCTGTCCCTGCTGCGGCAGCTGCCGGCTCCAGGCTGCACGAGGGGATCTCGCGATACTTGCGAGATCCCGCGCATGCTCAGTGGAGCCGGCCGGGACAGAGACACAGCGCATCAGCACTAGGCTGATGCGCTGCTGTCTCTAACTGGTAGCGCCGGAGGGGGGAGTTAACGCTCCCCCTCTCCGGCCGATGAGATGTTCTTACAGCTCATCGGTAGTGCTTCCTGCTTCGCCTCGGTAAAGAGGCGAATCGGGAAGCGTTATAGCGGCACGGTAAGTGCCGCTATAATACATCTACCCCACTAGTTGATATGGTTATAGAAGGCTAATACTTATCCTGAGATTGTGGTGACAATTATATATACTTTGTTTTTACTACATTCCCGGGAGTGTCATTGATATTTTATGATTGTATTGTGTTGTTCATACACATTTATATGTGCTTTTTTTAATAAATGTAATATATTATTTTGATATTATTCTATTGGTATTTTGGCAGATGTGTCCAGCACCACCCACTATCCTTTTGTCTGTGTTTTATAATAGTTACTGGAGACTGTTCATGAACAACAATAATTATTAAAGTACCTGTGTTAGATTGCATTTCTGCAATGTAAACGTATGTATTCATTGTTAATGTGATATTATAGATGAACAGTAATAGCTGATTTACCTGGACATACTGTTAAAGAGTGGAATATAACAATAAAAATGTTGCCATTTTGCCAAAATAGTCAGATAAAGATGATAATAAACCAAAAGTCTTGAAAGCTAACATCTATCTATGGGCGGAATTCAATTGATTACGCGGTCCGGATCTCCCGTCTAAAGTGACGAGAGATCGCGGGTCGCTATTCAATTGATGCCGTTTTTCGCGCTGATCGCGACCATAGAGGGCAGGTTTAGCCGCGTAAAGCGGCTAAACCCGACCAAAGTGCTGGGCGCGACCGCGAAGAGTGCTGTTTGCACCCGCGCACACAGGGGGGGTTTCTGAGTACCTAGAAACCCCCCTGCCAGCTGCTCCATCGCAGTGCAGCTGAACTATTTTTTTTTTTTTAAAGAGAAGTTCAGGCAACTGTGCCTGCTGTCATACTGTCCTGGCTGTAGGGGGAGCTGCAGCGGCAGCGCACAGTCCCTCCTAGGCTGTTCACATGGCCGCACCAGCATTGTGAGAGGCTGAGAGGGAGCTGCTGCCGGGTGACAGAGATCTGATGGTACTGCCGGCAGTCTCTCCTGGACTCGAGCTGCACTGCAGGTCTGTGTATAACATGTAGCTGTATTTATTTGTGTTTTTAAGTGAGAGGTGTGTGTCAGTGTAGTCTTTGTCAGTGTGTGAGTGTGTGTCAGTGTGTGTGTCTGTCTCTGTCAGTGTGTGAGTGTGTGTGTCTGTGTCAGTGTGTGTGTGAGTGTGTGTGTCTGTGTCAGTGTGTGTGTCAGTGTGTGAGTGTGTCTGTCAGTATGTGAGTGTGTGTCTGTGTCAATGTGTGTGTCTGTGTCAGTGAGTGTGTGTGTGTGTGTATGGCTAGTCTGTGTCAGTGTGTATGTCTGTAGTCTGTGTCAGTGTGTGTGTCTGTGTCAGTGTGTGTGTCTGTAGTCTGTGTCAGTGTGTGTGTGTGTCTGTGTCAGTATGTGAGTGTGTGTGTCTGTGTCAGTATGTGAGTGTGTGTGTCTGTGTCAGTGTGTGTCTGTAGTCTGTGTCAGTGTGTGTGTCTGTGTCAGTATGTGAGTGTGTGTGTCTGTGTCAGTGTGTGTCTGTGTCAGTGTGTCAGTGTGTGAGTGTGTGTGTCTGCAGTCTTTTAGATTTTTTTTTGTCATTGATTGTGTAACCTAGTATTTGGAAACCCCCCTTTGCAAATCCTGCGTTTGCCACTGGTTTGGGCGCCCATATAGGTCACTTTTCGCACATTTCAGCTCTCATCCCCCTGGGGCTGCGAGCTGAAATGTAGCGCTGGCAGCTGATCGCGCCCGACAGGAGCAAGAATTGAATAGCTCCATTGGGCGCGATAGGGGCTGGAATCAATTGAATTCCGCCCTATGTGTGCTCTCTACAACTTTCTATAAGAGTTACCAGGCCCTTCAGATGCTGATTGGGAACCTGTAACATTAAGGTAAGTTGCTATTTTATGTGGGTAGACACTCATAAATGTCAATTATAAAAGAGATGTAAAGTGCAAGTGCATCACTGATAGGGACTGCTTTCCATGTCTTAGCCTTGTGTGTAGGTGTGTTGCTTGTACTGTATATACTGTAGATGACCATCATAATTTATGCTGTTTTGGCCAATTGGTAAGCCCTTCTTTTTTTTTTTATTATTATTATTATTATTATTATTATTAATATTATTATCCTTTATTTATATGGCGCCACAAGTGCTCTGCAGCGCGTTACAAAGTACATAGACAAATAATAGAGCAAGCAACAAGTGACTTATAGCAGTGATGTCCCTCCCGGCAGTGACATCAGGTGCGGGTAGGGATGCCACTGGAAGGGGCATGGTCTCGTGGACAGGGGGCATGGCCTTGCAGACAGGGGCGTGGCCTCGAGGCCTAAACCCCGGCTATCATCACTGGGGTGATGGGGGGTGCCGAAGGTGCGGAGTGCCGGCTCCCTCACTGTGACAGGAGCCGAGTGCTGCACATAATGCAACAGTGCAGCACCCGGCTCCTGTCACTGAGGGGGAGCCAGCAGCTTGGTGTCACCCCTCGGCGGGTGACACCCGGGTACGGCCTGCACTCCCCTTGTGACGCCACTGACTTACAGTATAATACAATGCTGGACAAGGTTTATATACATTGCTGCATTAGTGGTCATAACACTCAAATAAGCAACAGGAGGTAAGCATCCAGGTGTTAGGTGCCTGAGTGAGGAGTAGATGACAGTATAAGTAATGAGAAGCACAAGAGGGTAGAGGGCCCTGCTCCTGAGATCTTACATTCTTCATAGGGACAATGTCATTTCATGCCATTCACTTATTACATTATTGTGTTGCTGGCAATATTATTATGTCCATATGCTATGTGCTCCTAACCTTATTTAAAAGCCTATACAATATACTAAAGACGGCAAACAGTGCCCTCCAATGTATCACTCTTTTTATAGCATCTTGCATAGCACCTGCCGCTATGTAGGAGCTATATAAATAATGTTAATAATTAAAACAAACATGTGAAAGTGCAGGTGATACAGTAACCATCATTCTTTATATTTATTAATATAAGACCACACATTCCACAACACAGAGAATGTGTAATAATGCTCATCTGTCCCTCAGAAAGTGTGACGCTCATACACAGAGATACACATCATTTGTTGTTTAAATATATTTACCGGGATGTAGTTGGCATCCCAGCGCACACATTGCTGGCAGACAGAATCCCGGGCCTGGAGTCCTGACAGTTTCCCGCCTCAAGAATCCCGAAGGCTGCAGCCGAGTAGGGCGCCGCATAGAGGAGGGCGCCCTGACCCGGCTGCGGCCAGCGACATGCAGCTCAGCCTGGCTGTACCGAGCCATTCTATTTCCCACGAGACCACACCCCATTAAGTTTTTCGCCCACGCGCTGAGGGCTCGCATAATAGTGCCCCTGGGGCGCCATACAGAAATTTTTGCTTACCTCAGAGATTGAGCTCGGGCCGGCCCTGGCCTAACCCTAACCCTCCCCACCCACAACATAACCCCAACCCTCCCCCTAGTGCCTAACCATAAACCTAATACTACCGGGATCGCAGCTGCCAGGATACTGACTCCTTCTGGAATTCTGGCACCGGGATTCTGGTCACCGGCATTCTTTGCGCTGGGATGATGACTTTATCCCTACTACAGATACATATTTACCTAAATATATATAATTTGCCAGGACTACAATACAGAAATTGCAAAAATATCAGCTGTTGATGCACTTCAGCATTGATTTGTCAGACCCCTGCATTACCTGATGCCATGGAGATAGTAATGACATTGATTTACTAAGCAGTGTTAGGAGACAGAGTGAAAAGTGATAAGAAAGTGATACGGTACCAGCCAATCAGCTCCCAACTGTCATTTTTCAAACACAGCCTGTGAGATGGCAGTTAGGAGCTGATTGGCTGGCACCTTATCATTTTTCACTCTGTCTCCTAACACTGCTTAGTAAATAGACCCCTTAATCTTTAATGTGCACCTCACATTTTCTTGACAGAAATGGAAAGAAATAGTGACAAGGACTTTCTTGATGTCTTCGGGCAGAATGATTGTTTTTGGTACATCCGTTCTAAAGATTATTTAAAGAAGCCAAAAGAGCCATAGTCATAGAGGCCCTGGTAGTAACCAGCAGAACGCACCACATTGCAGCCAATGCAGACTGGGTCAAGAGGACGTTCCTACATTTCTGGACCATCCCTATGGTACTATGACTTGATGTCCTTCACGTTGAGGCAGGAGGCACAGAGGTCATATTTGTATTCAGTGGATGAAGGAGTGGGAGAAGATCCTACCCTTAGTGAGATGGTAAGTGTAACTTTATATAATGATATATAAATAGCAATTTATATATACCAAAAAAAACACACTATGGTTAAACAAACATCATATAGTTTAAAAATTTCTATTTAAAAAATTAATTCTGCCATTGCATTGCCCCTACTCCGTAAAAAATGTCAGGTATTCCTCCCAGCTCTGCTTTGCATGTGCAGAGGGCGTTCACACTAACTTCCTCTGCATGCTCCAACTGTTTTACCATAACTAAGGAAGTCAACCTTTGACTTTGGCTTTTACGGTGCAGAAAGTTGAAACACAGCAGGCCATCACCACCCACTCAATCTCGTCAGTATGCAGATTTATGGCAGTATGAAATATGCAAAACCTTTTACTCAAAATACGAATGCATTCTCTACAACCTGCCTTGCTCTTGAGAGCTTAAGATTAAAAATCCTCTCATTAGTGTCCTTTGCAGGTTTGGCTTTAGTACATTTTCATTCAACACAAAACTCTCATCAGCTACAAACACTTATTGTAATCCATGTTTAGCTTCCTGATCAGATGGTACATTTAGGGGTATTTTTATTAAAGGTCCATTTTAATAGATTTTTATAAATTTAAAACCAATCAAAAACAATTTTGTAATTCTGAGGTTATATCACATATTTACTAACAGATAATTTTTATTTAAGTTTTAAATGTGTGATTTAGCCCCAGAAACACAATGTTGATTGATTTTTAAATCAATCAAAATCGATTTAAAACCAAACTTTAGTAAATAATCCCCTGAGTGTGTTTCTAGTCATTTTATGGTGGAATAAAAATATATATATAAAGAATCACCATTTTTAACTCATTCTTTCCAATGTCTATACCACAAAACCCACAAATGAACTGCGCTGAGTATCGACAACCAATAATAATAAATGTATACTTATGTTTGATTGATAGAATTAGCAATAGGCTACAAAAGTCTTCCTCAATATCACTTGTTTATTTCAATTAAATAATATTAAAGTACAAAATATGAACAGCATAATATATTCAAAATGTATCATCACATCAGGAACAGATAAATATCTCTAAATACACTAAATATTAGTATACACAATTGAATAATACAATCAACAATTACTAAAAATAGAAACAAGGTCACTTTAAGAGAGATACAACCCTATAAGTATCCACTCGATGACTGAAAGCTTGTAAAGATTGTATAACTTAGTTCAGTCATATAATGGGAATAATCCACAAATGCAGGTTGATGCTCCCTCGTGTCCAGCAATAATAAAATGGCAAATACACAGTCACTAATCACTCAAAGCCATTATTTTTAGATGATTCCAGTGAAATGGATATAACACCCATGTACCTTGATTATAACGCCTGTGGATATGGGCTATTGTTTAAACGTATTGATCAGTGTAACAGAGTCACATCACATAATTCCCCATTCACTTACGGAGTCCGGTAGTGTATATGTTACCGCTCACAGGACCAAATGCGGTCGTGGTGTAAGACAAGTCCCAGTTACCTCTGTATAGTGGGGAACGAAGTGTGCACCACCGTCTTCTACCGCAAACCCAGCTGCAGTGTGCGCCATGCAGTCTCACCGCAAATGGCTTGTCTCTGTCGACAGGTAGTTGGGGGCATGGTGAACCAGCCTTGATATTGCCTTAGTCTTTGTATAGGGCTGTAACCACATATGCTTGGGGTGCGCAATAGCTGACAAGGCACAATATCCAATAAGATCCAAAATTTCCTGTGCTGTGATGATCTTGAAAAAGACCCCAGTTGTGGAGCAAAACTAGTCGATGAGGGAGAGACCATTTTGTTTAAATTTTTGGATCATCACAGCACAGGAAATTATATATATACACACAGGAATAGACTCCGGTACTCCAGTGCTCTCTCTTTGATATCTGCTCCGGAGCCCTCCCTGAGGGTCACACACCCCCACAATATATACAGCAAAGGGAATTAGGCGGCACTCACAGACTCAGATCTTCAAACAAATGACCCCATGACCGGGCTGTTTTATTAGTGTAGTTGACATTTCGGGGAGCGTCTCCCCTTCCTCAGGACAAACAGTGTAGTGCTTTTACTTTTATTGTAAAATTGTTTTAAAAATTATTCACCATGAAATATAAATAGTAATTATTGGATACTAGTTACTGTAGTTCACTTTTAAGGATATCCAAATTGGTAGCATACTGGAGTTGGGGGAAGAGATCAATTAGAAAGGTGGAATGTGAGGGATCCCTGTTTAAAGACGGACTTATTGTTACACTTAATATACAAGTGTACTTATGGTATGGGTACTCACTTCTAAAAAATTGTTCATTGTATTATCTGACAATACCACACTATCAGGCGCTTGTCCCCTCTCTCTTTTTCTAATATATATATATATATTAGGGATGTGCAGGCTCGGATAGGTTCGAGTTTGCACGCCGAGTTCGGATTTTTCCCTCCAAAAAACGGGACACAGAAAGAGGCAAAACGTTATCTTGCATGGACAATCATCATCATTCCTGGACAAAAGTCCATGAATTATGAGGTTTGTCCATGCAAGATGACGTTTTGCCTCTTTCTGTGTCCCGTTTTTTGGAGGGAAAAATCATGCCCTTTTTTGGAGGAAAAAAGTTGTGCCCTTACAATAAGGCTGCATCTAAAAAACTGCAATTCTCCCATAGAGAATTCCGGGTGGGGGGGGGCTTGGTGTTTAAGGGGCTACACCTCAAAAGCTATAGGAGGTACCAAGCTGAAATTTAGCACGGGTAGGTAGAATTGTTGCTCGGTGCTGCAAGCCAAATTTAAGGCAAAAACATAACAAATTAGGATTTGGGAGTAATCTAAAGCTCCAACTGTCACTTTTTTCTTACATTTTCAATTAGTACCACTTTTCTGCTGTAATCTATGGAGTTTTTTTGGGAAGGCATAACTCAGGGTAGGGGGCGAATTTAGACTTGGGGTTTGTTTTATTAGGTAGCTATTGTGCTAGGGTAGGGCCTTTTGGAGTTCAGGTAAATTAGAAAGTTACAGTTTTTAAACTATTACCTCAAGAATGCACCATTGAATATATAGGACTTTTAAACTTGTTGCGCAGCATCAGTAGGAGCCTCCAGCAGGTGTAGTCACTGTGGCTTTACTTGGGTGCACAAAGATGGCCATCGTTTGGGGGCGGCAGCGGGGCTGGGTCTAGGAGAAGGAAGCCGGCATTTGCTGGGCCTGGATGTGGGTGAGAGGGAGTAGGGGTTAGCGGGCATTAGCTGTGGCTTGGAACTGGGGACAGTAGCGGGCGTTAGCGGTGGCGGTGCAGGTGGTAGTGTAGCAGGCATGATGACCCGGGGGAAGTAGCAGCAAACAGATGCAGGCTCTGATCTGGAATATCCATAATACCTGCATCTGTGTTTAAAAAAAACAAACACAGAAGCAGGGACGGGTCAGTGAGACTCGTCTGTGCTGTGTTTAATTAAACAAAAAAACTTGTGTAAAAAAATGGCGTGGCCCCCTCCCCAAAATCAACATCAAGCACCGGGCTTTGGAAAGCCAGTACTGGTTGGGCTAAATACAGGGGACAAATTACATAGAGGTCCCCCGTATGAAGCACAACCAGCACCAGGCTTTTCAGAACCAGTCCTGGTTGCCAAAATACAGGGGACAAATGATGTAGGGGTCCCCCGTATTCAGTGCAACCAGCACTGGGCTCTGAAGTGGCCCTAGTTCTGGAAATACAGGGGGGGAAAGTGCATAGGGTCCCCCTGTATTTACCAGAACCAGCAATGGACTCTTTCTAGTGGGGGGTGATGACACAGCCAGGGGAGCCCTTTCACTGGGCCCCCCAGCCAAAGCATCACCTCTGACCGCTAGTCAGCCCAGGCCAGGGACGGTGCTGGTTCTGGTAAATACAGGGGGACCCTACACATTTTCCCCCTGTATTTCCAGAACTAGGGCCAGCTCAGTGCCCAGTGCTGGTTGCGCTGTATATGGGGCACCCCTACGTCATTTGTCCCCTGTATTTTGGCAACCAGGACAGGTTCTGAAAAGCTTGGTGCCAGTTGTGCTTCATACGGGGGACCCCTATGTCATTTGTTCACTGTATTTAGCACAACCAGTACTGGCTTTCCAAAGCCTGGTGCTGGTTGTTGCTTTTGGGGAGGGGCCACGCCTTTTTTTTTTTACACAGTTTTTTTTAATTAAACAGAAGCACAGATGGGTCTCACTGACCCGTCCCTGCTTTTGTGTTTATTTAAATATAGGTATAACGGATCATTCAGATCCGAGCCTGCATCAGTCTGCTGCTACCTCCCCAGGGTCCTCATGCCTGCACCACTGCCGCCGCTAACACCCATGGGTCCCAGCCACATCTAACGCCTGCAATCCCCCAGGTCCAGCCAAAGCTTACGGCTGCTTCCTTCCCCCGAGCCCACCACCACTACCACCCACACTGATTTGCCACATTGGTGCACCCAAGTGAAGCCACGGTGAGTACACCTGATGGAGGCTCCTACTGAGGCTGCACATCAAGTTGAAACTTCCTATCTTTATAATGATGGATTCGTGAGGTAATAGTTTAAAAGCTATAACTTTCTCAATTACCTAAACCTAAACCCCAGAAGAACCTACCCTGGAACAATAGCTACCTAATAAAACAAACCCAAAGTGTACATTTGCCCCCTACCCTGAGTTATGCCTTCCCAAAAATCCCCCATAGAGAACAGTAGAAAAGTTACTCCCAAGACCTAATTTTTCAAGTTTTTCCCCTGAAATTTGGCATACATCACCGAGTGACAGTTCTACCAGCCCATGCCAAATTTCAGCACCATACCTCCAATAGCTTTCAAGGGGTAGCCCCTTAAACACCAAGCCCCCTCAGGATTTCTCTATGGGAAAATTCAGTTTTTTTTTCAAGAGGACGCCTACGTCGCTTTTCCCCTGTATTTTGGCAACCAAGACTGGCTCTGATTAGTCTGTTGCTGGTTGTGCTTGATACAGGGAACCCCTATGTTGTTTGTCCCCTGTGTTTGGCACAACCAGCACTGGGGCTCCAAAGCCCAATGCTGGTTGTGCTGTGCAGGCACGTAATTTTTTTTTTAATATTACACATTCATTTTTTAAAACAATACATGGATGAATCTCACTGAAAACACCTCCTGTGTGCTGTCTGCTCCTCTACCCGTGTTAGTGTACCTATTTGTTGTCCTTCTGCCATGCATGTGGTCTGGTTTGCTCGTCAAAACCCTGATGGTTAATAAATTATAAAAAAAGCAATGAAATTCCATAGACAACAAACCTTACGGTTTTACATGTCCCATTAAGGCTTCTTAGACATGATCTGAAATTTCACAAAACCTACTGAATTTGTGCCACTCAAACAAAAAAAGCAATGAAATTACGATCATTAACGCTGATGCCTTAATGGACGTGTTCCTCACGCAATACAGATATGGTATGCCATCACACCCTGTGGGTAACTGCAGATTCAGCACTCTCACGGAATGAGAAAGTGGTGTGGATGGGGGGAGGAGACAGAGCAGCGTGGATAGGTGAGACAAAAAGGCATGTAAAGGAGGGTAGATTAAGCAGTAAAGATGGGGGGGTAGCCAAAGTGTTGCAGATGAGGGATAAACAGTGGTGCGGATAGGATGGAGGAACAAGGTAATGTAGATGGGTGGAAAACAGTGGTGCGGATGTGGGGGAAACAGAGTGGCACAGTTTGGGGGGACAGCAACGTGGATGGAGGTAGAGAGCGGCATGAACATGGGAAGACAGAGCAGTGCAGATGGATAAAGACAGATTAGTGCGGATATGGGAATACAGACTAACACAAATGGGAGAACACACATCAGTAAGGATTGCGGAATACAGATTGGTGTGGATGGGTAGGAAGACAGAGTAGTGCGGGTGGGGGAAGAGACAGAGTTCCACAGTTGAGGGGACAGAGTGGTGCAGATGGAGGAAGAAAGAGTGCCACAGAGGAAAGGAAGACAGAGCATGTGGCTTAGGGGAAGGCAGTGGTACAGAAGGAAACAGAGTGGTGCAGATGAAGAAAGACAGATTAGTGCGGATGAGAGAACACAGACTAGCACAGTTCGGAGTCCACACAGCAGTAGGGATTGGGGAAGACAGATTGGTGTGGATAGGGAGTAAGACAGAGTGGTGCCGATGGGGGGGAGATAGAGTTGCACGGTTGGGGAACCAGAGTAGTGCAGATGAAGGAAGAAAGAGTGCCACAGATAAGAGAAAGACAGCAACGTGACTGTGTAGAAACCATGGATGCAGGGCGGTGCAGCTGGGCAAAAACAGATTGGTCTGTTGAGGGAACACAGACTAGCACAGTTGGGAGACCACACAGCAGTATGGATTGGGGAATATATAGCAGCATGGAGGGATATAGGGGAAGAAAGTTTACATGCATAGACAGAGTATTAGTGTTTACTCTAGCTCCGGCGGCAGGCAGGGCGCCGGAGCTAGAAAGGGCAACCTTGTGCGAGCGCGCCGAAGGCGCGTGCGCCTGAAAAGGGGGCGTGGTCATGAAAAGGGGGCATGTCTATAAGACACATCCCCTTTTCGTCATACTTAGGGGCGTGCCCGGCGCTTACGGACATGCCGGGCAGCCCCCAAGCGCTGCAGAAAGGGAGAATAGATGCCGGGCGTGGCGGTGACCGGGTCACCGCATGTTTCTCCACCCGCGGGACACCGCGCCCCGCTAAAACAACCTAGCGGGAACGCTAAGTATGATAGTTTTAAAAATAAGGGAGCTGAACGTGTATTCTAAATGAGATAAATGTATGGAGTGAGAAGGAAGCCAGTGAGATTGTTGTGATGATTGAATAGGAAGATTGTGGGCATTGAATGGGTTGAGGGAGCCACATAACTGCTCAAACCTCAGTTGCATAGACTACATGTGTGTATTCCAATGAGAACACAATTCTGTGAATTAGCAGCTCCACCATTTTGTGAGTGACAGCAATCTCATTCTGTGAGATTGCTGAATCTGCAGTTACCCACAGGGTGTGATGGCATACCATATCTGTATTGCACAAGGAACACGTCCATTAAGGCATCAGCCTTAATGATCGTAATGTCATTGCTTTTTTTAGTTTGAGTGGCACAAATTCAGTAGGTTTTGTGAAATTTCAGATCATGTCTAAGAAGCCTTAATGGGACATGTAAAACCGTAAGGTTTTTTGTCTATGGAATATATATATATATATATATATATATATAACCAAAAGTAACTCCATGGGTTGCAGAGATTAAGGATTAGGTGCCTGATTCAGACCCGCTTGTGAGCGCATAGCGCTCGCATGCGAGTCGATGGTCGGGCAGTGCGCACGTGCGGGGTGCACACTGCGTGTGCGCGAGGCGTAGAGCGAGTGAGAACTTCACTCGCTCGGGGCTCGCAGCAAACGGCGGCTGTCGATGTTGATCGACAGCTCGCCCCATTTTGTAGGCGGGTCGGGGGGTGGCTGCACAAATGGAGGCGTTCCCTTAGGAACGCCTGCCATTTGTAGGCGGCCCTACTGACATCACACGTGATGTCAGTAGTGAACTTCCTACTCTATTAGAGCAGGATGTTCACTGGGGCTTGCGGTGGACAAGACCCTACCACAAGGGTCTCGTCGCCAGCCCGATGGTCGCGATAATTGCGACCATCGCCAGGCAGCTTACTAAAGCTGTGGGTGGTCACCCACAGCTTAGAGAGCGGCCTGTAGGCCAGGGTAAAAAAAAAACATCCTGCCCTGATTCAGAGCGAGCGCTCGCAAATAGCGAGCACCTCTGAATCAGGGCCTAAGGCACTCTCCAGACTTGTTTATTCACAATAATACATAAGCTTTATTAGCATGCGTAGAAATAGTTGCCAGCATTTTGGTCCACATTAGAACCTTTATCAAGGCATAGTACAATAAAAGAGATACATATAGCTAAGAACATAGTGGCTAGAGCAAACAGTTAATTAATAATTAATAATTAAAGTAGGGAGAAAGAGGGGGAAATAAACATTTTTTGGGGGGGAGCGGTAGGAATGGAAACTCTCTTCAAAACTTTGAAGGCCAGCCAAACAGGGAGAGAGATGAAGGGCAAAAAACGAGGGGACAGAGGTGCATCTAAATTGCAAAAATAAAGGGGAGAGAGAAAAAAAAAATACAGATAATAGGGGTAGATGTACTAAACCTGGGAGAGAGATAAAGTACCAACCAATCACAGCTTGTAAAGTGACAGTTTGGAGCTGATTGGTTGCTACTTTATCTCTCTCTCAGGCTTAGTACATCTCCCCATAGAGAGCTACAAAATACCAGGAAGCACAGAGTAGTTGTATGAATACCAGGGAGCCCATGTTTCAAGGAATTTTCTGATCCTGTCATTAAGCAAACCTATGATGTACTCCATCGAGGCAAAGTACCAAATGCGAGAGCATTGGAATATTTCAGCAGTAAGTATATTTTGGCCTAGCTTATTGACAGATTTGCTAAGAGTAGGAATAGGATGACACAGTAGCACAACAACTACATATCTATAATTTTTACAAATGGTGATTGATAAAGTAATTCTTTAGAATAATTGATTTCCACAAAGTCTTGTTAGTAAATAAAAGTGATTATACTATATTAAAATATATAAGCTAAATGAGAACAATGTAAAAGTGATTAAAAGGTATCACTAACATTGTCACATGGACATGTCACATGTAGCCCAAAATTGTTCTAACTTCCATATGAAAATTATCAAGTTTTATAAATTTGTGTTAATATTAGTCTAATGTGATCTTGCTTCTTATTGGTCCAGGAATGATATCATCTTGGATTTCCATTTCTTGTAGGAACATCTTGTGGCCAGTATGACATCTTATGATTGACTTCAAATCCCAATAAATGTAAAAACTTTAACGAGAAACAGTCCTATATTTTCAGTAATTAAGCCATGTATAATGTCACAGTGAGAAAGAACTTTAATAATACAATCTTTACCAGAATGTTTTTAGATTAAATACATGATTCTTGTTATTCATTTCAAATAAAGTTAAGCACAAGGGAAGTTAAAAGGCACAACTTTCTTGACATCTAATATTTGCAATTTACAACACAATAAAATTCACATTCAAAGTAGAGTGGTTTGGATTCTGTGAAATCTGAAAACACCAAAACTTGGTTACGAGTCGAACCAAAGCATGACTCAGTTCGTCCAAGCAAATGTGGGTCTTAAAATGAGGCAAAACATCATAATCCTATAAATGCATGATCTCCCATGTTTTATATTGTATATAAATTCCCTCCCTGTCATATTCCAATTATGCAGCTTTGAATTGGTCGGCTGGCTGAAAGCGCTGCTCACATTAGTATGATCTATACAGGCTCCATTATATGTTAAAAATAGAAGATATAGGGGGTCATTCAGACCCACTCGCGAGCGGCAGTATGCTCGCAAGTGGGTTAATGTTCCCCACTGCGCATGCGCACGCCGGAGGGAGCTCCATCGTGCGCATGCGCGAGACCCGGCGAGCGACGGGCTTCCCATCGCTCCGGGTCTCGCACCAAAGGGGGCGTGCTGTCGATGTTGATTGACAGCACGCCCCCTTTGGTGGGTGTGCCGGGGGCGGGCCTGCCAGACGGAGGCGTTCCCATGGGAACGCCTACCGTCTGAAGCCGGCCCCACTGACATCACTGGTGATGTCAGTGGGAGTGATTTTGGCTCTGATAGAGCCAAAATCACTCCAGGGCTTGTGGCTGGGAAACCCGACCGCAGGGTTTCTCTCGCAAGTCCGATGGTCGCGATGGTCAAGACAATCGCGACCATCTTTTTGGACGCTCGTATATGCTGTGGGTGGTGACCCACAGCTATACGAGCATCCAGGAGGACGCTCCATTTTAATGGAGGAGGGCCCTGATTCAGAGCGAGCGCTCTGGTCAGAGCGTCCGGCTCTGAATCAGGCCCATAGTTACTAAAGAAATGTGTGGGGTCCCCCCTCCCAAATCCATAACCAACCCTGGACTTTTGAGTCTGGTCTAGTATTGGATAATAGGGGTAAAAATTGTGTGGGGTGGTGGGTTTTACAATGGCTAGCACCAGGCTGGACCAGTCAGGGGGCTGATGCTAAAGCAGTGAAACGCATAGCATGGGGCTACCAATCTCAAACTGGTCAGCCCAGGGCTGGAATGCCTCAGAAAGTCAGGACCCCCCAAAAATGTGGTCCTTCCTCCCAAGGAAAAATAGGGGAATCCCATGCTGTTTTTACCCCAATTTTCCAATACCAGATCATGCTGAGAGATCTGGAGCTGGTTAAAGGTTTGGGGAGGGACCCCATGGATTTAAAAAAAACTATTTTGCTGCTACTAGCAGCATCTAAACTAACAACTGTGGAAGAGTGTGATGGTAAAATATTTTATTTTCTACTAGGCTTTTGCTTTTAGTCTATTAGTTCTTGATTAATGAAAACATTCTATAGGGTCATATAATTTATATAAAGCTGCCATCCTGTCTTCCACTGCTGTGCCACTATATTCCATAGATGTGCTATGTTCTTTTAAACTGCCATGTGTTTGTGCCATTGCTCTTTTGCTTAGTTTAGCCTGCCAGCTCGCTGCAGCCCTTGGCCAATATTGGTGAAAATAATCATGTGAGCTGTGAGGTGGTCAAAATTGACTGGAAATGACTGGAAATTAATATTATATGGTTAATAATACTGTTGGCATAAAAGGTCCAAATAAAATATTAAAGTAATCCTGATCCAAAACCAAAACACTTGATGGTGGTTTTGCCAAGAAAAGAAAAACCCAAATTATTATTTACAGCCAAAACTAAAACACAGGGGTCTGTGCACATCTCAAACTTAAGGCCGTATGCCAAAACTTGCAAAAGCAATAAGACCAATTTAACTTTTACAGATGTGGCCACACTCATCCTTGCCGCAATGTGTCCGCACATGCACATGCATCGGGGCATGGCGCAGCATTTGCCAGGCTGCGAGTTCTCGTAGCCAACGTTAACTCCATAGACGCGGGCACACTAGTCACAACATCCATGCCGCAATGTGCTTGCATCGTGGGATAGATGAGCGTGGCTACATCTGTATCTAAACAACATTTTATGTGTGGAACATTTTATATTTTACAACAATAATATGTTTATTATAAAGTGGCTTAAATATATGAAATTATTAACGTTAACCTATTCTGTGATAACTGACAGCAAAATGCAAATATTTGGTAAATTGGTTGCCCAGTCTCAGCCTTTTCAACCACAAAACCACTTTTTTCTTCAAAATGAAGCCCCTGAAACTCTCTGGGTTCCTGGGCAACAGGTGTTAAAGTTAAAGATTCATGAGCAAAAGACCAGGTAAGCTAGGATGGGACTAGTGGCTGATGCAGAAGATGATGGAATGCAAACCTCTAAAAAATGGTCTAGAAAAAAATGGTAGATATTGAAAAAGATCATAATTTTATCAACGCATCAGAGAAGCAGGATAAATGCTCAGATGCAAATGTACACATATGTCTGCCCTGTTCTGCGTCAGATTAAAGTGGACGGATCTGTCTTTCTGTCAGATTGGTGGAAACCGGGCACCAACAATGTGAGCAAATGGAAACGTCCTGTCTTGTAGTAGTGTCATGAAGGTGTAACTAATGTGCTACGTGCCATTATATGAGTTGTGCGTATGGAGAAGGGAAGCCTGTATCTGGCAGATCTCTTGTACCTAGCATGGAGCTGCTGCAAGTGCAAATTCTAAAGATGACAGTTTCGGCAGAATGGGTTTCCACTTGCAGACGCGCAATCTCCTGCAGTAGCTGTATAGACTCTTACCTTAGCATAAGGGAATAAATAAGGCTTCTGCCGCTGCCTGCAACTACAGCCACTTTGCATGAGACTCAGAATTCCCCATACATATTACTTTGTTTTCCATATGTGAGTATATCTATGGCACTTAATGCAGATAAAACCTTTTACACTATGGCTGGACAAATTGGAAACTACTGATACAGTAAATTTACACTGAAATGTAGGAATATATATAATCACTGCCAAAATGACCGATTACTGTATGTTCATAAATCCAGACCTGCTTGGTACTCTAATTATAAATAATAAATTGATTGAACTAAACTATGTACTATTTACATTTACACTACACTATTATTATTATTATTATTATTATAATAATAATAATAATAATAATAATAATCGTATACTGTACAGCTCTTAAAACATGGTCCTAATACAATCATGATATTAGTTGATACAAGTAAAACAAAGTATAACAGTTAATAGTTTTGCCAGCTATAAGAACAGCACTCTATTCTGTACCACTTGTCCTATTGGTGACATATAACATATTAAGATGAACAGTTCGTTAATACATCACAGATATTCTCTGGAGCACAAAAGAAGAAAAAATCAAAGCAGATAATTAATTCTATTTGTAACTCAATCATGCATGATTGTCAAAGGGTCTATTTTTATCTTCCATGTTTGCTCTCCAATAACTTCGTCTGCAGGGAAAAAAACAGTGAGGAAACATTTACAGTGCTAAAGGGACATCTAGTGGTGACTTTGCAAATCTACTTCAACTAAATTTCATTTTTTTCCACATTTGCTCTCATCACCTTCCAACATCAATATCAATGATTTTTTTTTAATGTGGTAGCTACACAAATTATACCTTTTTTTTTTTCAGAAGACAATATTTTTAGAAATACCATTAGTCTTTTCACTCATTCTTACATGTCAATATTAATGAAATTTCAATAAAGGGAAACAAAAGTCAATGTGATTTTTTTTCTTCCATCTAATAAACACCACAAAGATTAAGCAGGATTATATGTGTGGGTTTGAAAAAAAAAAAATCTGCACTCGCAATGAAAATGCATTTTTTTTTTCATATGTTCACTGACTCGATTTGAGCGCTGCCTACAGTATGTGTACGAACAATGTGGTACTCCAACAAGGCTTACCATTTTAAAACTTGAAACCTACCTCTTTAATGGGGTCTGTTTGGGGGTTTTGGAAGATTTTCCATAGATTTTGCAAACCGGACACTTACTAAAGGCAAAACCGATGGAAAACCAACCAAAAATCTGACTTTAGAACATCGGACCAACATTGTCAAGAATAGGATCCTCAGATTATCTAATGGCTGGTGTTAAAAAAGACCAAAAACCAACTGCAAATCGATGGGAAATGTGCCCAAGCAATAGACCTGCCTCATAGTGACCTGTACAGGCTTTGTTACTGTAAAATGTACATAAAGGGTTACCTTTAAAAAAAAAAGCATGGGGTTCCCCTCCAATCCAGAACCAGCCCTGGACCTCTCAGTCTTAGCTTGTTTGGGAAAATAGGGGAAAAAAACAGTATGTGATTCTCCCTATTTTCCTATAACCAGTACTGGGTGGAACCAGTCGGGGAGATAATGCCATAGCATGAAGACACACAGCATGGGATCCCCCTAGCATCACATTATCCAGCCCAAAAATAGACTAGGACTGGAATTCATCGGAAATTGGGGACCCCCCAAAAAATGGGGTCACCCCTTCTGAGAAACTTCAACTCATGCTATTTCCCACACCCATAGTGGCAGTGAGTGCTGGGTTAATGGTAAAATAATAGATATTATTGTTGTTTACAGGAGGACTACAAGTACCGGCAAGCCTGTCCCCACATGCCGGCACTCGTGGAACAAGTGCCAGCATGCTCGGACATTAAGGAACCGCTAGCACTTGTTGTCTGACTGTTAAGATGGGGAAGCGCTGATTGGCTGAGAGTAGATGGTTGCTATGGCAGTGTCCACTCTCAGTCAATCAGCACTTCCCCATTAATTCCTATTGAGTGACAAGGCATCACCTCTCATTTTGGTTTTAGGCAATGTACAGTATGCACAGTGCTATCTGTGGAGATCGGGTTTTTGGTTTGTTTTTTCCTGAAGACCTATGGACTGCAGAGGAGTCCACCCAAGGGTATGGTAAGTATGATTTTTTTTTTTTAATTAAAAGATTAAGGGGTCTATTTATTAAGCAGTGTTAGGAGACAGAGTGAAAAGTGATAAGGTGCCAGCCAATCAGCTCCCAACTGTCATTTTTCAAACAGCCTGTGAGATGGCAGTTAGGAGTCGATTGGCTGGCACCTTATCACTTTTCACTCTGTCTCCTAACACTGCTTAGTAAATAGACCCCTAAAATATGCTGTGTGTTGCCTGAGTTTGGGATCCCCACTTTCTGAGGCTGACCAATTTGGGGCCAGTTAATGTGATGGCAGGGGGACCCAGCACCATTACAGGGTTAAAATCCACCATTTGCTGGCCTGCCTCCTGAGCCTCCAGTGTCTTGATATCGACTTCCGGGATCTAGTACCCAACTTGATTCAATGCCCGCTTCTCATGCATGCTCCTTTGGCACAGCCATGCTACAGACTTTTACAATGATGGGGGCTTGTACTAGTGAGCCAAATAATTTAAAAGTAGGGAATCCCTGCTTTCAAATATGGGTGCCCTCTCAGTTGCAGTTGTCATTCTGGGGGTTGAAATGGCACCTACTGCCCTCCCTCCATTTACGTATGTTTTCTATAGCATGTGATCACCAGGCAATACGTACTAAGGGGCCCCAACATTTAAAAGAAGGTGCCCCTATCTTTCTAGAATGCATGCCCTTTAATTATTAGTAGCCAGGTTGGAGGAGATCTTCCCCAATTTATGACCTACATTATTTTTCTGTAGTTAAGAGGGTTATTACTGTGGTCAACAGAAATTAGCTAATAGCTTTTATGTGGACACCATTTGAAAGCAGAGACTCTCCCCTTTCAAATGAGGCTACCTCCATCTTTCTAGACAGTTTGATTTGGTTGGGGAGTTAAAGGGACTTAATTCACTTCACTTCAATAATTTTTTTTTTTACACTGCTATTCCAAAAAAGTTGTCAGTGCCGACGTCACTTCTCGAATGAACCAAGCAGCTTCTGTGGATCCCCACCGTGAGGACCAATGTGGCACAGGTTAGTTTATATTTTTGCTTTGCCACTCTCTGCGGAGGATGAGTGGGGCTCATCCTTCACACTCTTACTTTATCTCCGGAGGACGAGACCCACTTCTCCTCCACAGCAAAAGGGTTAAAATTACGTATAATAAATCAACAGAAAATCAATAGAAAATTAAGGTACTTGTTTTATTTTGCATTACTAAATTAGCCAAATAGTGCTAGAAAATGCCATAATCACAGTAACAAAGTAAAATCTTGATTTAAACCATCAAAAAGTGCAAGACTCCACTGCAACAGTTGGCCATTCTGCCCCTAGTTATGTTGCGTACTTCACCTCCTCATACTGCAGTTCTCTGTTCAAATAGTCCACATGTGCTCTTGCCAAACTGGCAGCTCCTGCCTGAGTACAACTCCAAGTTTATTCTACAATATTTTAGATTATATAATAAAGTTCATGTTATAATTTGGCACCATCAGCATTGGAGCTTGTCCCAGAGCCTCTTTCAATGGCTAGAATGCTAGCTCACAATCAGATGTTCAGTCTGTTGCTCTGAGAAGTCATTTCTTAATGAAGTCTTTCATGAATTTGTCACAACACAAAAGTCAGGGACAAATAATTAGAAGACCATTAGAATGCCAGTACCTTTCTATGTCATGTGGACCAGGGCATGTCTCTGATGGTATCAACTTTCACTGTTAATGGCCAAACCTTCCTCTTCTAAAAAAAAAATGTCCCAGGTACTGCACCTTCTATCATACCCATCTGACAAATGTCTTCCCCAACTGACAGAGATGTTCCCTGACTCTTCCTTAACATGTACAAGATCAAGAGGGTAAATTTACTAAAGGTCGATTTTAATCGATTAAAAATAATTCTAAATCGTTCAAAGTCAATGTTTTTTTTCCAGGAGCTAAATCACACATTTACTAACAGACAATTTTTATATTCATTTTTAAGTGTTAGTAAATGTGAGATTTAGCCCCAGAAATACAACTTAGAGATGTTGATCGATTTATATTGATTTTTAAACCCTTCAAATCATTCTAGGTGCCTGATTGTGACTGGAGCATTCTATGGCATAACCATGAAATCATACAGGTCAAATAGTGTGATACCTGTTCTTCAGCCTCTGAGGGTATCTGCCAAAATCTAAATCAAGAGTGGAAATATACTTTGTTACAATCAACTCATCTACCAAAGCATCATTAGGAGTGAGGGCATAGGTATCACATACCAACACTTTTTAACCAGCATCAATTTGTCCTTCTTAACCACTTGCCTGGCATGGTTGTAATTTTCTGACCACTCCAGGCAGTTCTTTATCTGTACTGGACATAAAATTTCGTCCAGTCAGATAAACATGAGGGCGGCTGCAGGAAGAGAATCTTCCCGCAGCTGCTGCTCTCAGAGGGACCTTCTGATCCCTCTGCTTTCCAGCACCCTCTCCCCCTCTGCCTGCTGTGCTGCCGATAACTGCTGATCAGTCAGCAAGGCAGGACCCCATACCCAGCACCTGCAGAACTGAGCAGCCGCTGGAGAAAAGTAAGATAACCTCCCCCCTCACGCCCCTGACATACCTGGTTCCTGTATCCAGTCTCAAATTGAACATCACAATAGTCGCGATGTTTCCGATGCTCAGTTATTTTAAAAACTTTTTTTTTTTTTTTTACACATCAAAAAAAATTATTATTTTTTTTTTTTATATAAAATCATTTTGGATAAGTTAAAATGGATGTTCCTCACCTTATTCACTCATAAAAAAATAAAAATTTTGGAGTGGTTTTTGGGAAAAAAATCGTCAGTTAAGTGGTTAAGCAGGTAGCAGTATAAATGTTCCCCTCACCTCTGGTGAGATAGTTAATCATGCTCCATATTTGGCCTATAGTAACCCGTTTTCATGTAATACATCACCAAGGAAGTTTGGCCTGGCTTTCCACTGATCTGTTCCTGCAGCTATGACCAAAGTTGTATCGTCTTATGAATAACAAGTCACTTGCTCCAACACACTTAATCTACACCACCTTCACCTTCTGCAATGAAGTCAAGTTATGGATCACTACCTCGTTCCTCCATAGGTAATCTATGGCTACCAACTTCAAGTTCTCATATAATGACTTCAACTTCTCTATCAAATAACACTATTTAGGTATTTTTAAATGGTATACAGTTCAGCCCAGGCAGCCTAGAGTTTCTCCTGACATAAGGGCATAAAAATAGAAACCTTCTGCCCAACACTATGGAGCAAACACTTAAATTATACAAAGTTTTTTGCTTCGCCAGAGCTTATACAAGGTTGCATGAGCCTTGAGATTCTCTAACCAATCTTTATGCTTTGTTTGCTTCAGCATCCATTGAACCATTTGCACAATTTTTTGGTCTGGGAATAGTAAAGGGTGGTACAGAATTACCTCACTCTGCACACACAATGCCCAGAGACATTGTACCAGTTCACTCATAACCTGCATCCTTTTATCAATTAGGACCACACTGGGAAATCTTACTTAATATACATGGTAGAGGGAATTTATTCTTGGATGCAGGTTTAGAGGACATTGACCTCTCACAAAGTGAATGCTGCAATCTCTCACAGCCCTGGTGCCCTTGTCAGCTGCTGCTCCTCCAAAAATCTGGCATCCAGTCCCCTCCAATTGGGCATCTGTCCCTGTTCACAAAGCGGATACGAAACACAAATCTAGGCGACCGCTTTGACCCTAGCCTTTCCTCCTGTTGACTTCCACTTGGCTCTCAGATCCTGCCTCTTCCATATCCTGCTATCCAGACACCATGGCAAATTGGCCTTACCACTCTAGGCAACATCCATGATGTAACCTCTAGATACACTTTACCTAAACTAGACTGTCATGTTGGCCTGCTACACTATGCAAAAGCTTCTGCCTAACCATCAGTACTCTTCCTTCCTGGCTCCTGGACCGCCAGATCCTGCTGCCCACCATTTCCCAGATTGCTTGGTGGCTACCTCTGAACTTCCTAGCCCTTACCTTCCTGACCCTAGAGTCCCTCATCTGGACTCTCTCAGCACATGTCCTACTTCTGGATCTTGAATTCCAGAAATTGCCAAGCTGATCTCTGGTATCCAAGGACAATTTGTTATCTTCTAGCAGTGTTAAAAAAATAGCAATTAAGTACCAGTGACAATTCTCTGCAGAGTGAAAACAAGTATGACAATAAACACCCTAATTTCAGAAATTGTATATGAAGTTGATGATGGAAAGGAAACAATTTGACTTATCCTAAAATTGTACAGGAAAAAGCTAAGCTGTGATAGAAAGTGTAAGACATGCATTATTTAAATGGCCCTTACAAGTCAAAAACATTCAGTTTGGAAATTCTTCGAGAGTATCATGTAAAGCATGCCATTTTTTAATTAATTGAATGTACACAAAGGATCAGTAGAAGTTACCAGGGAAAAAAGTTCCAAGCATTAATACCCCTTTTACACTGACTTAAAAATTCTGGGTTGATGCACGAGAATGTGCATCAACCCGGGATTTTTGTCAGTGTAAACGGATCAACCCGGGTCCAGTGACCCAGGAATCTGACCTGGCTAGCTTGCAGGGTTGAGCACAGGTTGCTCCTGTGTCACCCTGCAGTGTACACGGCATAACCCAGGTCACGATGACCCGGGTCACGCCGCATGCTAGCTAATTGGCCGGCTTCAGCGGTGCTTCCAGATGACATAATCTCCAAGCGTCCACTGCAATGCCGAAAGACCCAGGTCCTTGCAGACCTGGGTCCGGTGTGAACAGTGCCAACCCGCGCATAACCCGGGTTGGCACCGCAGTGGGAAAGGGATCTGTCCCAGGTCTGATCCAGGTTGGAAACGTGTTCCAAATCCTGGGTCTGGCCCGGGACTTTTGGTATAAAAGGGGTATACCACTGATAAAATATTTGAATAAAAATTAGCATAGTGTCCTTTCTGTGAAATAAGACCTCAAAAATTAGTTGGCTTCACTTTGCATGCACCAGCACATACATGCTCAGACGAGCAGACAAGTGCCTTGGGAGGATGGGTTAATATTGACCATCCAAAATTATATTTTGCAAGCAGACTAGGACCTTGGGAGGATAGATCAACAATGACCATCCATGAATATTTTGCATATATATATAAAAGTGCAGATGTTCACTGCAATTCTGTCCAGTGGCTGAATTATTGCCACTGCAAGGGGAAGCTCAACAAAGCTGAGGCAGCCTACCAATGTAAGAGTCCCCCAAATTTTGCTATGAGGCCCAGAAATTACCTAATACACTCCAGTTCAACTTTTTACAATTTGAACTATAGCACTTATTGCACTTTTTCTAATCTCTTGCATACAGTGAGAGGCAATTTATGAAAGTGCAAAAATAAACCTCTGTCATTTTGTTGCAAAGTACCCTTTATTATGCAAATACACATCAAAATGGTCACGTTTACAGGGAGTACAAAAGTGTACATCATGAGAGATGAGGAGAACATTCAGGTGTGTCTTGCTAAATGCATTCCTGCTGCACTCATGAATCTTGTACTACATCAAATACCAAATATAACAATTTGTTTTTCAGCTTATTATGAAATCAGATTGGACGGAGGTAAAGGGCACTTTTATAGGGGTGCTCCCTTGTTATCAGCTGGTCACAGAGGGCCTGATTCAGAGTTGGGAATAGAGAGAGATAGCTCTCTCAACTGATCATCTTGGTGAAACCATGCTGCACTGCAGGTGGGGCAGATTTAAAATGTGCAGAGATATTTAGATTTGGGAGGGAGGTGTCCAAACTGACATCTAAATTGTAGAGCAATAATAAAGCTGTGCATTATTTGTGGGCTACATGTAAAAGCAGCCAGTATTTACACTACATGCAAAAACAAATTATGTATTTACACCCTTTGCATTGCAACATGGTTTGTCCAGGTACACAGTTAAGTGCTATCTCTCTCTCTATTCCCAACTGTGAATCAGGCTCATAGTCTCCTTCTCTCCCTCTGCTACTGAGATCAGGAATCCATCTTGGCAATCAATAAGTCATTTCTTGTATCAACCAAGGCCATATGATGCAGACAAGGTTATACTGGATGGAATATGTAGGACATAAACTTACTGAATCACTGGTATTTCAATTGTACATATAAATACATAAATACATCAAAGAACGGTATAACAAGCAATATAGAAGAACATTTACAGCATAATGAAACTTAACGGAAATCATAATTGAAGTTGTGTTTTGCTAGGGTCTTTAAAGAACCCATATAAGGCAATACATAATTTTCTAAAGGCATCTTTAAATTGTGTATTCTTCATTGTATAAATAAGAGGGTTGAGTACTGGGATCAATATGATGTACAGAAGAGAGAAAATCTTGTCCTGCATCGGGAAATATGTTGATATGGGTCTAACATGCAAAGAGAGAGAGGTTCCATAAAATATAACAACAGAGATGAGGTGTGAGGCACAGGTGAAAAATGCTTTACGTCTCCCATCTGCAGACCGAATATTCAGGATAGCAATTATGATAAATACATAAGAAGATGACGTAAGTGTGAATGCACTCAGTCCCACAATTGCCCCTAAAACGTATGTTGTAATCTCTACATGCATGGTGTCACTGCAAGAAAGCTTTAACAAAGGAGAAATGTCACAGAAAAAATGGTTAATTTGGTGGGATGAACAAAAGAACAAGTTTGCTATAAAAATAATATGTAAAACTGGTTCTAATGCAGCTGCAATCCACACAATTACTAAAAATATGGCACATTGCCTTACAGTCATCAGCAAGTTGTAGTGAAGTGGGTGACAGATAGCGATATAACGATCATAAGCCATGACGGCAAGTAGTAAGAATTCAGTACAAGTAAAATAGATGAAGAAATACAGTTGTGTCATACACCCATTGAAGGGTATAATCTTATGTTGTGTGAAGAGCATGGACAGAAGCTTTGGTAGAATATTTGAAGTAGACAATATGTCCAATATCGATAGGCTTCCAAGAAAGACATACATAGGGGTGTGCAAATTAGAATCCAAAGTAATACAAGTGAAAACAGCAATGTTCCCTAACACAATGTTAAGATAAATTAGCAAAAATATTATGAAAAGTGCAATTTCATTTTGGGAAATGTCAGAAAAACATTGGATTGTGAATTCTGTCCCCTTGTATTTTGAAGTCATATTAAACATCTCCAATACAAAGTAGGCCATCAGATTACGGATTATGAAAAGGGACCCTAGTTAAACACTTCCTAAAGGTCCTGAATCTAATTACAATGTCATAATCTTGTGACTATACCTTGTGCCACGTTATAGTTTTGTTCCTGTAACATCAGAATGAAACTTTAAACTCTTTTCAGGCTTTACCAAATAGTTTTGTGGGAATTGTTAGGAAAAGTATGATTGCAGTTACTTGTAAATAATAATACTAAGAAATTTATTATTTACCAGTCAGTAGAAATAATTGAATATCCAAAGCACCAAGAGTTATCCTTCTTTCCTCATATACAGTCTGCACTTTCTTAAAAGCGTTGCCTATTTTTGAACACAAGTTTTGGGACAAAGTTAACACACTCTCTAGAAAATATTTTCAATTGTGTGAAATGTTGTACAGAGATTTTAATTAACAATTGTTATTGTTATAATGCATATACAATTGTTATTGTTAATTCATTGTCAATATAGTTTTACAATTTTAAGTGCATCTTAAATAATGAAAAAACTAAATAATGTGGACATATTTTAATCAAAGTAGACCTTGTGGTGTTTTAATTACACCAAAAGGGCCGAATATTACCCTTCATTTTAGTAATACGTTAAAACAACACATTTACACAAACAAAGAGACACCTATCTGTAATAACATATCAGGAGGCATTTATGTTATAAACATTAGTTGTAATAAACAAATCTGACAACAATGCACAAAGGATCTGGGGCTACAGGTGAAGTCACAGAGAGTCACATGTGACCATGGTCCATCTAGCACTGAACACTACTTTAGTACTTTCTATAAGACATTTTGAAACAGACATAAGGGTGTATTCATAAAAGCTTGGTGACAGAAACAATTGTGAGAGATAAAGTACCAACCAATCTGCTCTTAACTGTCAGTGTACAAACTGTTTTAAAAAAGACAGCTTTATCTCTCTCCAAGCTTTCATGAATACCCTTACCCACTTGTAATTCTGAAATGTAAATTTTATTTTCAATCATAATGTCAGTTGCAAATATATATATATATATATATATATATATATATATATATGTGTGTGTGTGTGTGTGTGTGTGTGTAATTTCTCAACACCCCAACAACCAAAAACAAATATGTCAATGTATTATTGTCTACATCAACTAGTTAGACTTGTGCTTCCATTGCCTTACATCCCTGAAATTGATTAAAGCTGATTTGTTTCTATGGGTTACTGCTGAATGTATTTTAAGCCTTGCTAGTAAATAATCCCAATTGTGCGAAGTTCCCAGTATAATTCCTGTAAGATGCATTACCCTATGTTGCCATTTAAGATTTGTGAAAATTGTAAAACTGTGTTTTGTTTTATTTGAATACAGATCTTCAAGAGCTACTTATATAGCTCCATTTGTTCTCTAAGGCATTAAGCAAAAGTGCTAGAAACATCCACTCAGAACATGACAAATACTGTAAAATCTAATAAATGACATTATCAATCATTATATTTCTGGAGATTACTTGCTTGCATATTCAAAATTAAAGTTTAAATGTTACATTCTATTAAATAATGTCTCTAACTGTCAAATCTAAATGATAATTTATCAGAAAATAATTGATTCCTAAATAATTACAAACACTAATTACTCGACCAATGGCTAAAATAATGATTTTTTTAAGAATTAAACATGAATATTGAAATTTGTAAATTAATGTTAAAGATTATTTGGTAAATGTGAAGAAAATCTTATAATAGGTTAGTGAAACTTACATGAGTTCATGAGAACATTGTCTTTAAATTCTGTATAAATCTTAGTTAATAAACTCCATGATCACATTTTGGTACTTCAAATTATAGAAGGCTTTATATGAGTTTTGTTCTGTATTTAAATGTTTGCATCAACCATGTGCCATAGGGAACATAATTATAAGGATGCAACATGTTTCTGAAAACAGACATAACATCAGAAATAGCAACAAATTCTTCTTAACTAATTGAACCATGGAGATATATGCATCCAATCTCTATGGAATAATCCTTTTCACACCAACACAACTCCTTCTCCCGTCTAAATTATTGTCTGATATCGGGGACCTTACTTCATAGAGTTGCTGTTGCTGCTATAGCTGACATCTTGATTTTAGATCACGCACCCACATGGTTTAAAATTAGGTTGGAGGTTCCATGTCTATCTTTTAATTGGTGGTTCCCTGACTTTTTAGCCACTTCGGAGGATTTTCAGCATCAATTGCTCCAAAACTTTCAAAACTATCTTGATGACAATATTGACCAAAGCCAGGATATTAACCTTTTTTGGCAGCCATCCAAACTGGTCCTAAGGGGCCAGCTATTGGCATAGATGTCCATTAAAAAGATAAAACTTCAGCTAAGATTTCATCAAGCTAGTGTTGCAGTAACATCTCAGATTTATTAGCTGATCCCTCTGATTCCATAGATGAACATACAATGAAGTTAAGGCCTTAAATAATCATCTTTGTACAGAACAGGCCCAAATTAATTTATCAGAAAAATATATACTTTCCATGGGACAACAGCCCTGGCAAATTGTTAGCAAATATAGTCAGATCTTACACCTCTTCTAAACATATCTCTTCTATACAGACAGCATTGGGTGTACTCAGTACAAATTCAGAGAAAATTAATTACACCTTTCTTACATTTTTTGACTCACTATATCAAGCATCTCCTGATGATCCTACACAGGGGATTGAATTTTTAAGGCAGAAGACAGATCTCTATAATTGTAATAATGAAGATAGGGAAACTCTTTTATCCCTAATAACTGAAATAGAAATAGAGTCAGTGATCGAATTGCTACCGACTGGCAATTCACCAGCTCCTGATGGCTTCACAGCAACCTATTACATAATACTTTCCCCATATATTGCCCCACATCTTTGAACATTGTATAATTCTATTCTCACAGGTAATTCAGCTCCGCCAGGCTTTAATACAGCCTGTGTTATAGTGCTACCCAAACCAAATAAAGACCCCACAGGTTTCTTTTTATTGGCCAATCTCCCTGCTAAACCAGGATTATAAAATTTTCACAAAACTACAAGCTACTGTATATGTCTTCAGATTCTTTTATATAGTACTTAGCTGTGATGCAGAAAAAGCATTTGATAGAGTGTCTTGGCCTCATATAAGACTAGGTGAGGGCTGATTAGGCGCGAAGCTATTTAAGAGTCCTAATTTTTTGTAATTGTTTAGTGTAGGTAAGCTGTTGCTAGGCAGGTTTAGTAGGTTTTGCATGGGTGCTGGGCAGCCAATTAGAACGTAGCCAAGGGGTGTATACACTACAGGGGTATTTAAGGGCCAGTTTGAATTTAGCCCAGCCTCTTTTCAGTTGCAAGTCAGGCTGAGTACAATCTATATTGTGTCTTTGTCACCTCAGATAATTCTCTGTCATTTGCTTTCATTATTCACCCCTTTTAATTCTTTTATCCATTAATTTATTCTGGTTTATTTCACCCCATTTGTTCTTTCACTTTTTATACCACAGTTTTATATAATTTCTCTTGCATCCCCTTCTACTAATTTTCCCCAACTGCTCCTCACCCCTTCCCATTATCAGTATGCCCCGACCTAAGCGTTTCGCCCCCTCCCCCCAGCGGCTGGCTGAGGCAGCCCGCCCGCTGTCAGCCATGGGTTATAAGCGCTCCAGCGTGGGCATTTGCTTACCCGTGGCATCGGAGTGGGAAGCTGTGTACCAAGCTCCCTCTCTGGCGTCTATCTCCGGCCTCAGCAAGCAGCGCGGCTCGAATGATCTGGCGAGCCGCGAGACTATCGCTTGGGCCGGGGATGAGTCAGTTGATGACGCGAGCGCCAGGGACTGGGAATCCCCAGCCGCATCTATAAATGAAAGCCCCATGAGGTGAGGTGCGGGCTCCACGGACCCCCGTGCGGAGGTCATGGGACCCACCCCCATCAATCTTCAGCCAGGGAATGGATCACCGCTAGCAGGCACTTTGTCTGCGGTCCCTGCAGTGGTGTGTCAGGCGGGGAGATAAGGCCAGCTGTGGGAGCACTTACTGCAGCTCCCACAGCTGTGCATCAGCCAGGATACATGCTGCCAGCTGCGGGTACACTTACAGTGGTTCCTGCGGCTGGATCCCAGCATGGGTGCTTGTTGGAGGTAGCGGGGATGCTGATAGTGCCCCTTGCACCTGTTCCTCCATCAGGTTTGTTTGTATCAACTGCAGGGGCTCCTGTGGTTGTTTCACGGGCAAACAGCATGCTGTCATTGGCAGGGGCGCCCCCTGCAGGAGTGTCTCAAGTTACTGTTTCCCATCATTCTATGGCTGCTACATTTAATCTACCTGTGCAGCCTTCTCTGTTTTTCACTTCTAGGGCTGCAGCAGGTTACCCCTGCAGCAGCTTTTCCTTCCTCTGTCACCTCTATGCTGCCTTACATTCCAGTCTCTGCTAACCCCTATTTTAGCCCTCAATTTTCTCCAATGTTTTCCTCTCCTGCACATGTTCAACCCACATGGTCCACGCAGCTAGTTATGCAATGTCCCTTCCCCAGTGTAGTACCTCATTGCCTTTATCATATTCGGTTTTCACCACACCCACGTCAGTGGCCAGGCAGTTTCCATATTGGCAGCCTCCTTATGCACTTTTGCCACAACTAACTAGCACATACATGTCCCCATGGCAGGCTGCTTATGGTCCTCAGGGTCCTTGGTTACAAGGTTACCCTACCTCAAATATACCACAATTTTCTGGGGCTGCGGTGCACATGCCAGGCAATTATACCCATGCCAGGCAATTGTTCTCAATTGCCTTCACCTCAGACGGGAGGGAGCTCCATCGTGCGCATGCGTGAGACGCGACGAGCGAAGAACTTTCCTTCACTCATTGTGTCTGATCAAAGGGGGCATGCTGTCGATGTTGATTGACAGCACGCACCCTTTGGTGGGCGTGCCGGGGACGTGCCTGCCAGACGGAGGCGTTCCCAAGGGAATGCCTACCGTCGGAAGCCGGCCCCACTGACATCACTAGTGATGTCAGTGGGAGTGATTTTGGCTCTGATAGAGCCAAAATCACTCCTGGCCTTGCGGTTGAGAAACTCAACCGCAGGCTTCTGCTCGCACTGGCGATGGTCGCAATGGTCAAGACTATCGCGACCATCATCCTGCACGCTCGTATAGGCTGTGGGTGGTGACCCACAGCTATGCGAGTGTCCAGGAGGACGCTCCATATTTATGGAGGTGGGCCCTGATTCAGAGCGAGCGCTCTGGTCAGAGCGTCCGGCTCTGAATCAGGGCCATTGATCACTATTTTCAGCTCAGGTCGTCCAATTAATTTAGCTTAGAGGAATCTATCTCAGGAAAATGTAAACTTATAGACAATACAGTGGAAAACCATGTAATTTATTCGTATGACCCTAAGATCAAATGTGCTCAAATTACAAATGCTACCATGATACATATATTGTGCCAAATTGGGTAAAAATCCATTTTAAAAAAGTATTTTCCCAATGCATAAAGGAAGGTTATTCAGTGCTCTTACTGAACACCAGGTGTGGGATGGGAAGATGGATGGGGTAGCTGCTGGTCAGGAATAGTGGGTATTCGCTAACCAACAGGTAGCACTGTGTGGTGAAATGGTATGTGTGTCCAGCGCTGATGAGGCCAAGGGTGGTCTCACAATAAAATGAGTAGGGAAAAGGAAAATCAGAACAATCCAGTTAATAAATTATGTGTTTTTATTTGCGGTATAAGGATGCATTATCAATGGTATGAATACAAGGTTAAAATAAAATTAATGTAAAGAAGATGTTCTAGGTAGTCTCTTAAAATTAAAAATCATAAAGTGGGAGCTGTTTGGTATAGCCTCTGATAAATGCATTATAAGTAAACAAATCTTCCCTAGTAGAAGTAAGTAAACAAATGTATCTTTCTGATATTCCTGCATGTGACTGGGCTCCTAAGGTAACAGCAGAGCCTGTAGTACCAATGTACAGTGATGAGTCCTTGAGTTGCTGGGACAGTCCCATAAAGTACTCTCCTGTGTCTCAGTAAAAAGCTGTAAGCTATTGGTTTGGTTTCAGTGGTGGGAGCCGTTGCTCACAATATCTTGCACACTGTAATCAGGTGTTATGGTCCCCTCTCTGTATCCTACATGTTTTTAGCATTTTCCAGGCTTTGTCGGGGATGATTGTCGATTCATGGAGAGTGCCCATAGAACTTTTAAGACGGTCTTGTTAATTGGATAATTGGTGATTATCCAATGCATGTATTAACCTGTGCAATGTGGAAAAAATACTATGGGCCTAATGTAATAGGTTGAGAGTTTAGAAAATGTGAGAGATTATCAGTAAACTCTCACACTTTTTGAACTCGGCCAATGTAATAGAGCCTGAGACAAACTTGCATGTTTTTAGACTCAAAAAACTCTCCCGATGTTTTCCCATTTTGAAGATAAAACTCAACCAATGTGAGCGTTTACTGCTAAACTGTCACATTTTCTAGCTCTCACCCTATTACATTTGGCCCTATTTGTGAAATCCTAGATAGAGGAGTATGTAAATCAATCTTAATTGGCTTGTGTCAATAGGGTAATTTCCACCTACGCTGTATGCTATACATATTATTTTTTTTTAATAATTAATTGCTACTTCTTCTGATATAGAAAAAGAATGAAAAATAACCTGAATGTTACTTAATTTGCCAGGTGGGAAACCATTTGTTTACCAACATCACACTGGATGCCCATGGGTACTAAGAGGAAGCTATTACTTTTAACACCCAACATCTCCTGTACTTCGTGTTAGGTTTGGTGATCCCAGAATCTACATAATATGACATTGTGTTGACTTTTTCCCCACAACATTTCTGCACTGTATTAAAGCCCTCTAGCTTCCTATCCATATAGTAGCTCAGAAAAAGGTAGAACCTGGTGGATTCTTGCAACACCTATCAGTACACAAATAGGAGCTGCTGCCTTCACATTCTCTTCACTCTGAATTAACATAGTTCGGGAGCAACAGTTTTAAGGTTCAATTAAATCACTCACATTAGCTATCCATGTGGGGATTGTAGGGGATAGTTCAAGGTGGATATTTCATCATACATTTTTAAAATAATAGCATTATAGTTGTACTGGCAGCAGTTCATATTTGATTCTTTATCTTCTAATATTCATTTAGCAATCATCATTTAATAAGGTAGACTTATGGTAATAAAATCTCTATTTTCATTGTTTTTATTTTAAATGTTAAAAGTGATTATTTATATAATGAACATGATATATTATTATGTACAAGCTAATTTGTGTTGTTATATCATTTATATTTTATGTATTATGCTGTAATACATCTATAACTGTGTACAACACAGGTGCCTAAATATAATATTAAATTACCATTACTTACTAAGAATTATCTAACTCATGTGGGTGTTTACGTTCACAGATACTGTCTTGTCAGTAGCTGCTCCTGCTAATCTATGATACTTTTATGTAAGCCACCCAGTGGTTTAATTATTGAATCAATGCATAAGTGTTTAATAAACCTTAAACTAAATACCCAATGCCAATACAAAGGTTTGGCAAAAGAGTTCCCAGCATAATTGTATTGATCACTTCGAATTGAAAAGTAGTGCACCCTTGGCCACAGCCAGATAATATCTTTTAAATAAATTGGGGCAGCACCCACCCCAGTACAAACAGGATTGGACAATATCACTCCCCCTAAATCGGCTAAGCACTGGTCCCTCCCTGAGATGGGGACTAAGTCCTCCCCTGAGGTATAGACAAAACTCGCTGCTTTCAAAGAGAAAATGCCACCCAACCATCTTGCTCCACAAGAGGCCCCTGAGGTGCACGTTGGAAGAAAGACAATAAACCACAATCCAATGAAAATAAAAAAAGACATACAGTACTTTACAAACCACCAAGTCGGAAGATGGCTCCTCTACCAGCTTACTTAAGGAAACATAATCCCTTCCACTAGCTTCCATTGGCTAACAAAGGATGCCTTCCAAACCAATAATGCAGAATCCTGATCATTTAGCTCTTTTACAACCAAAGTAATTGATTATATAAAAAAAAAACAGGTGCTTACCTCTTCTCACACTTAATTTTATATTCTGATCCTTTTGTGTCAAGTCATTGTTGAATGGTCAATATATAATTTGGTATTGTGGAATTATGTATTATTTGTTACTGTCTGCATTGTTTTATACTGTTTAGAGAGTTCTCTGATCACCCCTATGTACAGCACAATGGACAATTTGTAGTGCCTTACAAATAATAATAAAACTACTAATAATGTTTATATGTTTTGTATTGTAAAGGTAACATAGAATATCTGTAGTATAATTTAAAAAGTTTTTCTCTGGACATATTAGCCAGATATTTATATCATTATTTTGTAATTGTTTGAATTCTTATCTTTTACCTTTGATTAGATAATATTAATTTTATAAATTACTGTTTTTTTAGAGACTCATAGCATCAATGTGCTGTATAACTAACTGATTAATAACAAATCTTAATAAAGATACATTTGCTCCTACTTTATTATTGTATATTGGATCTTTGGTATATGGACATATCTATTAGAACTAATCCTTCTGATGAAAGTGGATCATTCACTACCATCAAATAGAGTGTTTTATAGAGGTACATAAATACTGACAAGACAGCTATTTTTTTTTATATAATTCTTTATTTTCAGTTGTCAATCAAAATTACAAAAGAAAAAGAAGAACAATAGCGTTGTGGTGCAGGGAAAAAAGGCATCAAAATACCGACGCCTATCATAATCCCGACGCCAGAACGCAGAGGATGACATCCCAAATGTAGGTAAGTCCGGTGTGCCCTAAGCGTTAGCCGCGAGGGGGGAGGGTTAGGATTAGGGAGTCTAGCGGGGTAAGGGTTAGGTTTGAGAAGGGGATTAGGGTTAGGCACCCCTAGGGGGGAGGGTTAGGGTCAGGCACCCCCAAGGAGAGGTTAGGTAGCCGCCGGTAGGGTTAGCTTTAGGGAGCAGAAAGGGGCGGTTAGGGTTAGGCACCCCCGGGGGTAGGTTAGGGTTAGGCACTAGGGGGGAGGTTAAAGTTAGGCACCACTAAGGGAGGGTTAGGGGGGGACAGGGGAGGTTAGGGTACTTACCTGTCTCTGTCGGGATCCTGATCCTGTCGGGCATCCGCTGTCATGATTTGAACAGCCGCCGGCATTTCAATCCCATTCCCTCCAATGAATGGATTATTAATATATGGGGAATGAAGCAGATACATTTTTGTGTTATTGGTTCAGAAACATTTTTACTTTTTTATTCATTATGATACATTTTTACTAAAAGGTTATTTATTAGAAAATAATATATGAAGACATTAACACTACCTGTTGTAACCTATTTGCATTATAAGTAGTACTGAGAGTGAAGGATTGAACACCCAGGTTACTGTATAAAGTGACACTATATTCTAAATAAAATATTATTTTACTATTGGATTATTATTCTTTGATATCTGATGAAAATGAATCATTAGTGGATCTCCTATTTTTGAAAATTGTTTATTAGAATTACACTGCAATTAGAGTCCTCAATTATTAAGGGTTTGCACATTATTTTGAACTATATCATACATCTATCATATAATTTTTATGGGGTGCCTAGTCCAGAGCTGGAGATAAACAAATCTATCTTGCTGTTTTACTGATAACAAGGGTTTTCTTCCTCCTATCAGAAAAGGGCTTTACTATCTAAGATTTCTCCAGAGGTGCCCCTGATTAGAGAAATAATCACTTCCCTCATAAAAAATATTGCCATCTCTGGAAGCCCTGTTGTGGGAAATAAGCAGAGAAGTTTAATATTTCCCTGCCTCTCCCTGGACCAGAGCCGGCCCTAGCCAATTTGGTGCCCTAGGCAAAATTTTGACTGGTGCCCCCTACACACATATATATATATATATATATATATATATATATACAGTCAGGTCCATAAATATTGGGACATTGACAGAATTTTCATATTTTGGCCTCTATTCACCACCACAATGGCTTTGAAATGAAACAAACAAGATGTGCTTTAACTGCAGACTTTCAGATTTAATTTGAGGGTAATTACAACCAAATCAGGTGAACGGTGTAGGAATTACAACGGTTTCTATATGTGCCTCCCACTTTTTAAGGGGCCAAAAGTAACGGGACTATCAACTCAAAAGCTATTTCATGGACAGGTGTGGGCTATTCCCTCATTATTTCATTATCAATTAAGCAGGTAAAAGGTCTGGAGTTGATTCTAGGTGTGACATTTGCATTTGGAATCAGTTGCTGTCGACTCTCAATATGAGATCCAAAGAGCTGTCACTATCAGTGAAGCATGCCATCATTAGGCTGAAAAATCAAAACAAACCCATCAGAGAGATAGCAAAAACATTAGATGTGGCCAAATCAACTGTTTGGAACATTCCTAAAAAGAAAGAACGTACCGGAGAGCTCAGCAACACCAAAGACCGGGAAGACCACAGAAAATAACTGTGGTGGATGACAGAAGAATTATTTCCCTGGTGAAGAAAAACCCCTTCACAACAGTTGGCCAAATCAAGAACACTCTCCAGGAGGTAGGTGTATATGTGTCAAAGTCAACATTCAAGAGAAGACTTCACAAGAGTGAATATAGAGGGTTCACCACAAGATGTAAACCATTGGTGAGCCACAAAAACAGGAAGACCAGATTAGAGTTTGCCAAACAACATCTAATAAAGCCATTACAGTTCTGGAACAACATCCTATGGACAGATGAGACAAAGATCAACTTGTACCAGAGTGATGGGAAGAGAAGAGTATGGAGAAGGAAAGGAACTGCTCATGATCCAAAACATACCACCTCATCAGTGAAGCATGGTGGTGGTAGTGTCATGGCGTGGGCATGTGTGGCTGCCAATGGAACTGGTTCCCTTGTATTTATTGATGATGTGACTGCTGACAAAAGCAGCAGAATGAATTCTGAAGTGTTTCGGGCAATATTATATGCTCATATCAGTCAAATGCTTCAGAACGCATTGGACGGCGCTTCACAGTGCAGATGGACAATGACCCAAAGCATACTGCAAAAGCAACCAAAGAGTTTTTTAAGGCTAAAAAGTGGAATGTTATGCAATGGCCAAGTCAATCCCCTGACCTGAATCTGATTGAGCATGCATTTCACTTGATGAAGACAAAACTGAAGGGAAAATGCCCCAAGAACAAGCAGGAACTGAAGACATTTGCAGTAGAGGCCTGGCAGAGCATCACCAGGGATGAAACCCAGCGTCTGGTGATGTCTATGCGTTCCAGACTTCAGGCTGTAATTGCCAGCAAAGGATTTGCAACAAAGTATTAAAAAGTGAAAGTTAGATTTAGGATTGTTTAGTTTGTCCCATTACTTTTGGCCCCTTAAAAAGTGGGAGGCACATATAGAAACCGTTGTAATTCCTACACCGTTCACCTGATTTGGATGTAATTACCCTCAAATTAAATCTGAAAGTCTGCAGTTAAAGCACATCTTGTTTGTTTCATTTCAAAGCCATTGTGGTGGTGAATAGAGGCCAAAATATGAAAATTCTGTCAATGTCCCAATATTTATGCACCTGACTGTATATATATATATATATATATATATATATATATATATATATATATATATAGATATATATACAGTGGTGGCCAAAATTGTGGACACTTTTTGAAATTTTAATGTTTTGACTGTTTTTCAACTTCGAATGCTTATAAAAACTGTTGCAATGATTCATTTATCAAATGAAAGGATATGTAATGCTGAATTCAACACAATAAACAGAGGTCATATATTTGCATTCCAAGGGAAGTTATGCAGTGAAAACAACACTTAGGGTGAAAATCCCTGTGTACTTATGATGTTACTGTCCTATCAGTATTTCGTTGGGTATCCTTTATTTTTCAAGACAGCAGCACAGCGACGTGGCATTGAGTCAACCAATGTTTGGAGCTCATCCTTCTTTATTATGTGGTGCCATGAGACAATCATAGCCTCAATTAACTGTCTTTTATTGGATGGACGCCTCAGATGTACCAGTTTTTTCAAACGGAACACAAATGTTCTATGGGGTTCAGGTCTGGGCTGTTTCCCGGCCATCCCAGCACCTGTATGTCATTCTCCGTGAACCACTGTTTGCTTATCCATGCAGTGTGGCAGGGAGCTGAATCCTGCTGGAAAAAAAATGGGCATTAACTGGAAAAAGATCCCTCATAGAAGGTAGAAGTTGTGGTTGTAGGATGGTGTCAATGTACTTTCTGCTGTTCAGTGTGCCATCTATGACATAAAGCCGGCCTACAGCATCTGCTGTCATACATGCCCAGATCATAACACTTGTAGGATTCTTTGTTGTCGCTTAAATGCAATCTGGGTGTACCTCTTCCCCGATGCGACGTCTCACATATTTTCTCCCATCACTCCCACTGACCTTCTGTCCATGCAATGTGTTCTTTTGCTCAGTGTATTCGTTTCTGCCACTGCTTTTTATTCAGCAATGGCTTTTTTCGGAGAATCCTACCTTTTAGGCCAACATCCGTTAGTCTTCTCCGTACCGTTCTTGCACTGACAAAAACACCAGTTGCACTCAGTTCACTGCTAATGGCTGCAGATGACATCCATCTGTCCCTGACACAAATTTGTTTTATTCTATATTCAAATATTTGACCTTGTTTATTGTGTTGTATTCAGCATTCAATTTCCTTTCATTTGATACATGAATCATTGCAATGCGTGAAGTGAAACAGTTTTTATAAGCATTCAAAGTTGAAAAACATTCTAATTTCAAAATGTGTCCGCAATTTTGGCCACCAGTGTGTGTGTGTGTGTATATATATATGTATATATAGCAAAGTAGAGACGGATGGCACTCCAGTATAGAAATAATAAATCAGGCCACTCAGTAGTGGTAGTCAACGTTTCAGAGGCGTGATCTCTTTTATCAAGACCTTAAGGGACTTTATAAGGTCTTGATAAAAGAGGTCACGCCTCTGAAACGTTGGCTACCACTACTGAGTGGCCTGATTTATTATTTCTATACTGGAGTGCCATCCGTCTCTACTTTGCTATACTATACCTGTACCATACGGATTACAGCAGGAGGGGCACCCGGACTGTTGAATTTATTCTTTGAGTGCCGGACAATTCAAGTACTGTCTATATGTATATATATATAAATATATATATATATGTATATACACATATATACACACCAGTCCAGTCAGGATGTCACTCACCTAAGTTACTTTAATACCCCTGTTCACAATTCACATGCTGAGCTGCTCCAGCGGTGGCCATCTTTGAAAAGGACGCAATGACTCATGGGACTTGTAGTTTCTCTTTTACTGCTAAGAGTCTGAGCAGTAAAAAAGAAACTACAAATCCCATGTCACTCCACTTCCTTCTCTGGCTGGTTGGGTGCCTCAGCTGCCCAGTGCCCACCCCTAACTGTATATGGCCAGCGCGGCCAGGCCCCGGCTGGCACCTGCGGCTGACCCCAGCCTCTACTGCCTGTAGGATCAGTGTTAAGGGGACAATCACCCTTATCGCCCCCCCCCGGGATCCGCCACTGTCTCCTGTAGCCAGAATGAACTTCTGTAAAGAAGCTCATTCTGACCTGGCCAAGCACTGAGCTGCCGATCTGAGCTGATCTCCGATCGCAGCAGCACCAGGGGGGCAGCAGCAGAGACATTGGATGCCCCTGGGCATTCCAGTCACCCCTAGGCATTTGCTTATTATGCCTATGCCTAGGGCCGCCTCTGCCCTGGACATTGTCATTGCCTCCTCCCCCTTTGCCCAGTGTCTGACATTCGCCATCTGACTTGTCCAGGCACTAACGTGTAAGGCACTGTCGGCACATGTGCAGTATGCACAAGGCTTTCCAGATTTGCAGTATTCTGGTCTCTGCATTGGTTGGCTGGATGAAGGATGGGGTTGCTTATTGGAGGTCGTCACTGGAAGGTTAAGTATCCCTGAATGTCGACTTAAAAAGAGTATATATCGGATGGATATGATGCGATATAATATTATTATTATTATTACTGTGCATTAGACATTTGATTGCTGTACGGGCTTCTATACAGATGTTATATTATAATGTCCTTAGAGCTTATAACTGGACGGAATTTATGTCCGTTTCTTTATACTTATCGGCATTTTATCCTTTTCTATACAGTAGAACTATATTGACTTTATTTAGTTCTATTTTCCTCAATCTGCATCTGCGATTGGCAGATGCATGTGTCTTATAGTTATACATTATTGTGAATCCATGCAGAAGATGTTTACAATAGCTGCTCCATTTCTGTTATAGAACAATTACAAATTTATTATGCAGAGGGCATGTATATGTTAGTGTATGTAAGGGAATATATGTTAAAGAACGTAATACCTGAAAAGAAAAAAATTGTTATATAACAGTAACATATGTTTATAGCTCTTTGGCAGAGTAAAGTGGCCCATACACGGTGCGATAGGCACCGTGTGACGTGATGGGGGATCCAACGTCCGACGCATTGGGCGGTCCCCACACATGGTGCGATCAGGTGGCCGACCACCCAATATGCTGGCTCCACCACCCACATAGCGCTACATGGGATCGCACATCGCATCCCCTGATCAACTGAATATGCAATAAGATCTGGAGGTTCAATGTACGACCCCACGGGTGCGCTTTTGGTCTGACATCATGCCCACATATGGTGCTTTATAGCAGCCAAATCATAAAAATCCATCGGATCACATGATTTATCGCACCATGTATGTGCTGGGTTCCTTAAATGCCGCTTTGAAAGGAACTGATGGCTTGGTAGACACAACATCAAGCTTTCCCTATTGCTGCCTACCTTTTCCACGATGTCATTCTTCAGCTGGTCCCTGCTGCACCGGAGCACATGTCTGGCCGGCAGCGCCTTTTTTTGTGAAATTGCTCTTTAACTTCCGGTTTGGCCACACACTATCCATGCTGTCCAGCGCGTTTCATGCTAATGCACTTTGTAAAGATACATGTGTCTATCACATAGAAAACCCTCCTATCAGCTATAAAAGAGGGTTTCCATAAAACCAAGATCAGATACCTAATTGGCCAGTCAGGATATCAGGTCCCTCCTTATTGCCTCAGGACCATGCCAATCACTGAAGAGTCCATGCTAATTGACTCACCCACAGGCCCCTGGGTCTCCCAAATGGAATTTAGACCATCCAACATGTAGGTATTCTATTTATTATGTGTCAGTGGGTGCACTCCCTTCCTTTTATGTATACCTGTTACAAGTCACGGTCACGACTTGTTTCCACACAGCAATATACCTTTACCTTCCTGTATTTTGTCTAGAGTCTTTCCGTCGGTTGCTAGACAATCCGGACACCGCAGGATGTCATGTGTGAACCACAACACAGCGTGATTGGATCCTTTTCTTATTTATTCATGCTGGCCTTTGCCGCCTCGCCAACTATAGCATTCCTTGTGGATCTCTCGGCTCTGCTACATGTTCAGCATTATTGTTTATCCTGGTTGTTGTGAATCTTGTTTCTCCAGCTCTCTAGCTGCTCCATCATCCTCCAAGCAGCTACCGGCTCCCTGGCCACTCCACCAACCTTCAAGCTGCTACTGGCTCCCTAGCCGCTCCACCGGCTCTCTAGCCGCTCTGTCAGCTTCCAAGCTACTATCAGCTCCCTAGCCACTCCACCGGTTCTCTAGCTGCTCCATCAGCCTCCAAGCTGCTACCGGCACCCGAGCCGCGCCATTGGGTCTCAAAGCCGCATCACCAGCTCTCAAGCCACTCCATCAGTTCTCCAAATTGAACCACCGTCTCTAAGCTGCACCATCGGCTTTCAAAGCCGCATCACCAGCTCTCAAAGCATCACCGGCTTTCAAGCCACTCCATCAATTCTTCAAATTGATGGAGTGGCTCTGAGCCACACCATCGGCTCAAAGCCGCATCATTGGCTCAAAGCTGCATCATCAGCTCAAAGCCGCACCATCGGTGCTCGAAGCCACACCATCAGCAATCAAAGCCACACCATCAGCTCTCAAAGCCGCATCATCAGCTCAAAGCCGCACCATAGGTGCTCAAAGCCGTACCATCGTTGCTCAAAGCAGCACTATCAGTGCTCGAAACCGCACATTCGGCTCTCAAAGCTGCACCATCGGTGCTCAAAGCTGCACCATCAGTATTTCAAGCTGCACTGTCAGTATTTCAAGCTGCACTTTCGGCACTCGAAGCTGCACCACCAACTCTCCAGTTACTCCATCTATTCTCCAAGTTGCACTACCAGTTGCATAGCCGCACCTGCGGCTCCCAGACCACTCCACTGATTTTTTCTCTTATTCGTATCTCACACAATTCCCTGGCTCCCAGAGGTATCCATGTAAACCACTACTACTCCGAGTTTTAAGACCAGGCCGCTACTTAAGTACCGGTGAACACTTCTAGTTCTAAGGGAACAGCAGGTGGCTGTTAGTGGCGGAAGACCTCGTTAGCCTGGATTCTAGGGGGTTTACATGGAGCAGCCTTAGGATCTGTAACAATACCCTGCGCTGCAATTGGCACTAGGATTCTCACAGGCATAGCAGTGGATACTTTGGCACTCCTTTCTTTTTTAATCCTATCACTGTGAGAAAAGGGTCACTGCACACCTGCTCTTCACTGCTACCCCACACAAAGCAGGAAGCAGCACTGACCTCTAGATAAGCATAGATATACAGTACTTTTTTTATTTTTTATATATATATCTTCTTTTGGAGTATTGACCTATTAATACACACTTATCTTGCAATTATTTTTTAATGTACTCTCATTGAATACCATAATCTCTATGTGATCCTGCTCTTATTTAATCAAGAATTACTATAGTTTACTTTCAACAGTAGATACAGTCACATTTGTGCTATGGTGGTCCTCTGTAGAGAGATTGGAAGACATGAACCCAGGTTGAGAAAGGAATTGGAGGTGAGGGGCCTGGATATATTCCTTCCTCATCCACAAGTACCGGATGTTGGCTAGACCTGACCAAAGGTGCGGAGTCTAACTTACTGGGAGGTGTTTGCCAGTAACCCTTCCATGCAGGATTTGGGTTTAAGCTGCACCCAGCAAGCAGGTCACGGCCCTTTGTTCAAGTATCCAGCACAAGTGGGAAATGGAAGAACACTATCACAGGGAAAGAACAGGAAAATGATACTGGAAGTTTTGCACTTGGGTGATGTACTGGGTACACATCCTGTTGATCCAGATGCAGGGCTGGCACAGGAGAATGGCACTAGGAGATACCTGGATGATGTACTAAGTACACACACTGTGGCTTCTTCAGAAACAGAACTGGCACAGGAGAATGGTACTAGAATTTTGTACTTGGATGATCTGCTAAGTACACACTGTGACTTCAGATGCAGAATTGGCACAGCAGAATCACACTAGTAGATTGTACTCGGATGATGTACTGAGTACACACACACACCATGGGTAAACACTAAGAGAATATCGCTGGAATAAAGGAGCTTGGAACCTGGAACACTGCAACAGCAAGTAAACACTGTAAGTACTGACATTGTACAGGCAACTTCCTGTTGTCTGGAGCCTGGCTAAATACCCTAAGGTAGCAGTCCATTGGAGGATAGTGTCAGCTGACAGCAACCAATGCTACCATTGGGTAAAAAGCAATCAGGTGATGCAGACTGTCATGGCTGCACCAATGAAGGTAACCACAGGAACCAAATCATGGAGCGAGCACATGGATGTCCTAGCAGACCCCAGGTATAATCCTCAGTGCATCACTTACCACTGCATCTGGTGTCTGACCGCTCGAGAGGTCAGGGGAAGCTGGCGTTGAGGTGAGTAATGGACGATCCTAGGCTGCAGCCTGACAGATACCTTTCTCACATATTCCCACCTCCAAGTGCTTCAGAGGGTTTACTCACACACTGTTCAGTACTTATTAGCACACAGTGTGCAGCAGCTATCCACCTTAGACACTATTATATTATCTATCCTATTACTATGCTGTTACTCTTGATACCTGTGGAATATCAATATTATGTGTATCCTATATAGTCTGACACATTCTCTGCATTCATTTTTTTATTTTTATTTTTCCATTTGTTTGGGGGGGGGGGGTTGAGAGTCTAACTGCATAGTTTTGTTTTTGATATTGTTACATATTGTTTGCCATTCATAATAGGGGGAATGATTCAGGGTTGATGCAATGCCAATGCTGGAGCAGTTGAATGGTTATTTGCTACTGTGTATGCACAAAACGTCCTGGAAATCCTTATGGCGCATGAGTACCACTGTTGTGTATGGAATCCCTCCCATTTGAGCTGGCAGCAAAAAGCCATGGGAATTACGGGTTGGTTACTGGGAGGTCGTCTGAAGAGAACACAAAAAATGGCCTTCTCATGGTTGTATTATGGCAAAGCCTATGTCAGCAAAAATGGCTTAAATGCAGTCCATGTTTACAGGATTTTCAGAAAGAGGCCCTGTGCCAGCCTGGTTGGGTATGAAATCCTGGTGGCTTAATAGTGGTGCCTAGCCCTAATCTCTAACCAGGGGTGCGTAACCCTAACCCCCCTTTCTGCACCCTAAACCTAACCCACCCTGGGGGGTTGCCTAACCCTAACCTTGCCCTGGGAGTTCCTAACCCTAAAACCTCCTCTCCATAGCCTAACCCTCCCCGGGAGTTAATTAACCCTAATCTCCCCCTGGGGTCCCTAAAACTAACCCTCCCCGACCCGTTTCTAACACCTTACAGGGCCCCGCTTACCTTCGATCGGGATGCCGTCTGTCAGGATTTTGGCCTCGGGCTGAAGATAGGCATTAGGCCGGACTTCCCATGTTGGGATTCTGACTGCCGGCATTCCAGCCGCCAGTAAATTAACCACATCCTGTGCCATTCATAGGCTGTCATAAGTGTTGATGGTGCAAGTGATGATGGTGGAGTGTTTACAGTCATCATTGGCATTGTACTGTCCACGAGCTATGAAATTAGTTGTCTCAGAACTTACACAGTCCATCATGGGGAGGGCTGAAACTGTCATTTACATATTACTGCTGCTGCGACTCTACACAAATGTGCAGTAGTTATATTTCTGGAGACATTTTCTAATTTTTTATCTATATTTATACCTATGTTTAGTTAATTTATGTGTTTATGGGGTAAATTGACTAAGGTCGAATGACATCATATGCAGCTAAATCGCACATTAAATGCATATTCGGAATTTACTAGAGGCTAAACTCTGCCGACTTTGCTCCATTCAATGTCTAAAGCTCTGCCGACAATACCTGTAACTTGGCCGGTAACAAGTTTTCAAACATATAGACCATCGGAACAACTCGGCAGCACATTGCCATAGAAAGCAATCGGACCTACAAATTTACTAAGGATTATAATTTGTTTTAATGGCCGAAATATAGTGCAAATTGGCCACAAAACACACAAAAAAGAACCCAAATATAAAACTCAAATAGTACACAATTTTCTATTCGAGTTCACATCTGAACCTACACAGATACATGTATGGATCAAGGAGACCCATGATACATTCATCTGTGTATAAATAAATAAAACAGAAGCACGGCCTGGATCAGTGAGATCCATCTGTGCTTCTGTGATAAAAAAATTAAAACCAGTGTAAAATTAGAAAAGAAACAGTGTGGCCCCCTCCCCAAAAGAACAACCAGTACTGGGTTTTGGAGCCCCAGTACCAGTTGTGCTACATACCGGGGAAAGACGACATAGGGGTTCCCCATATTAAACACTGGTGGGTGCCTGATTGATAGTGTAGTGTGGTGTAAAAAATAGATAAGATAATATTGTTTTTTGCTGTGGAACTACAGGTCCCAAAAGCCTCCCCCGCATGCTGGTACTTAGAGAACCTCAAGTACCAGTATGCGAGGCATTACGGGCCCACTGGTACCTGTAGTTCCACAGCAAAATAAATATTTAAAAAACCACAGAACTCACACACCGTGACAGTACAAGTTTACATACACATACATACACACTCACTCACACTCCCTATCTCACATACTCACCTATGTATCCCTGAAGCAATCACGTCCACTTCTCCAAGTAGAATCCATAGGGTACATGTAATAAAAAGTCCATACTCACTTCCTTCTATGCATGGTTCATGTCCTCTACTATCCATGTAGGCATCCACAGGCTTGGTAAAACAAAAAAACTAAAAATCGTGGACCCACAAACTTAGTGCTGTCCTCTAAGGACAGTACTACCCGAATTAGTGCACCACCATGGGACTTCAGTATAGAAATCCCGGTGCTGGGATTTGATTGGCTGAGAGAGGAGAGCCTTCCGCCTCTTAGCCAATGAACCTTTGCAGTTCTCACCATTGAAGTCGATGGTGGGACCCATTAATTGGCTGAGAGGTGGAGGTGGAAGGCTCACCTCTCTCAGTCAATGAAAGCTCAGCACCGGGATTTCTATAATGAAATCCCACAGCGGTGTGCTCATTTGCATAGAAAAGCTCCAAGCAATTTAGCAAATTTAGGAATGGCCGCTTTCTAATACTCTCAGGACTGTTCAGCACTTCCTTGGGTTTGCGAACTACTATCGCAAATTCATGTATAACTTTTCCACCATCATTGCACCTATTACCGCTCTCACCCGGAAAGGTGCCCATCCTGCTGGGTAGAGGAAGCAAAGGAAGCCTTCCAAAAAATCAAACAGAAGTTCATTTCAGCCCCTGTTCTTCGTCAACCTGATGTCACACAGCCATTCGTATTGGAATTTCCGTAGGAGTCAGTGCTGTGCTCTCTCAATATGCTTTTGATGGTTTTCTCCAGAATATTCACTCTGCATGACTGCAACTACTCTATTGGGGATCAAAAACTTCTCGCTATTAAGTTAGCCTTGGAGGAATGGTGCTATCTTTTGGAAGGAGCTTCCCACTTCACAGGTCATGTAGGCATACAAAAGACCTTCATTTCCAGGTCTTACTGGTGGCCCTCTCTCAGAAAAGATGTCCAAGACTTCACTGCTTCTTGTAATTAGTGTACCCAGCATAAAGTGCCTCAACAGTCTCCAGCTGGGCAGTTACTTCCACCCTCTGTTCCACATCACCGTGGTCACATCTGTCTATGGACTTCATTACCGACCTCCAGTATTTTAAACAAATTCAACACCATCTGGGTGGTAGTTGACCAGTTCACCAAGATGGCTCACTTCATACCCTTCACTGGTCTTCTGTCAGCGCCCAAGTTTGCTCAATTATTCATGCAATAAATCTTCAGACTTCATGGACGACCTCTGGAAATCAGCTCTGACTAGTGAGTGCAGTTTGTTGACAAGTTTTTGCATTCCTTGTGATCTTCACTTCAAGTCACGCTTAATTTCTCCACTGCCTACCACCCCCAGTCTAATGGCCAGACGGAAAGAGTCAACCAAGATATGGAGTCATTTCTTCATTTATATGTATCCTCCTCTCAGGACAACTGGGCTGAACTGCTTCCTTGGGTGGAATTTTGTCACAACAATCAGTACCATTCTTCATCGGGTTCCACGCCATTTAATGCCACTTATGGCCTTCACCCTCAAGTTCCTGAGTTTCAGCCTCTTCCTGCCTCACAGGTTTCAGCTGCTGACAACACCTTACAGCACTCTCCTAGGTTTGGAAAGAGTTCCGCTCCTCCCTGGTAAAGGCTTCTGAGTGGTACAAGAAGTTTGCTGACAGGAAGAGGAGAGCAGCCCCTGGTCTCAAATAAGATCACATTTGGCTCTCTACACAAAACTTGTGATTAAGAGTTCCATCCATGAAATTTGTGCCCTGCTACATTGGGCCATATGCCATTGAATGTGTTATCAACCTGGTTTCATTCAAACTCAAGCTACCTCCATTCCTGAGGATACAAAATTCCTTCCATATTTCTTTAATGAAATTACTCAAAGATTTTTTAATCTAGAATCCATTATGGATGTCTCCAATACTTGATTGACTGGAAGAGCTACGGTCCAGAAGAATGTTCCTGGACTTTTGCCTCGGATGCCCATGCTCCTCAGTTGATCTAAGCATTCCATGCAAAGTTTACACGTAAGCCTAAGTGGTGTCCTGAGGCCACCCATGAAGGGTGGGTGCTGTCACACTCCGGCCCTTAAAAACCACTTTCTTACCTCTCTGGTGTCTGTCCAGACTAGCAAGAAATATCTACCTGAACATCCAAGAATCGTATATAGAAAAGCTCCGACAATTAGATCTTCATTAGTGATTAATAATCTAAAAGAGAAAGATACCCAGAAGTCATCAAGAATTACAGGCTTTTCAAGATGTGGGATCTGTATGGCCTGCAAGAAAACAAAGTGGAATCATATACATTTAACCAAACAAGTTACATCCTTTAGTAACAAGAGGGTATTTTCCATTAAAGATTGTATCAGCTGTCAGACCACAGGGGTTGTTTATATGTTGACGTGCCCATGTGGCCTACAATATGTGGGAAAAACCAAAAGAAAACTCCATGTCCGTATACAGGAACATCTCTGCAATATCCAAAATCAGAAAGAGAACCACAGTATTCTAATCCACTTTAAAGAAGAACACAACAGCAACCCCAGAGACCTACAATTTATTGGTCTCAAGAAAATAATACCATCATGGAGAGGAGGCAATGTGGATAACTTATTAAGTAAAGAAGAAACTAAAACAATATACGAAATGGGTACACTGCACCCAAAGGGGCTGAATTTGGATATTGAGAAAGCACCGTTCCTATAAAATGAGTATCCTCTGGGAAGGAAGATAATAAGTAATTTCTCCACTAATCAATCTCTTCAATTACCATTAATATTTGTTACTACTATCAATATCTAAGATCTGTGAGTTTTACATTCCGTATATTGTATGCCCCTTAATAACATCCTTGGGGCATCCTTATCATTCATTCATCATTTTTGAAAAATAAAAAAGACCTCGAATAGAACCATAACAGTTATTTATTAATTTATCTATACGAATGAGTTAGACACCACACACGATGAAAATCCCCTAATTACACTTCATGCATGATACAAACAGCCTTTTTAATACCAGTGAATTTATGCAGTAATTTATTTAACTTATTTTTAATTTTGATAATATCTAAGAAAGGTTAATAACTGGACCGAGATCATAATATAGATTTACTTATTTACTAATTTATTTATTCATTAATATATTTTTATATTTTATTTATCTATTTATCTATTTAATTATTTATAAAGCTGCACACCACATATGGTAAGATTGCTTATAACCCCTTCGATTTGACATGTATAATCTTTATAAAAATGTTTTGATAGCTACCATTTATTTTAACAAATACATATATATATATTTTTAATTAGTTCAAATATATTCATTATTTGTCATTGTGTTTTTATGTTTTTGTGACATCGTGTTAAGAATATATACTTATATGTACACATTTCCTGGCAACTTTCGATTGATTTCCACTCATCAAAATGGCCGTTATCAAGATCCAGAAGGAGTCATCTACAAGATGGGCAAACATCCCTTAAACAAAATGGCCACTACCGCCTCTCTTGCCGGATCACTTAAATAGAGCCCCAGTGGAATGGATTGGCATCTGTTATCCTGAGGAAGCCTTAAGGCAAAACGCGTTGATTGCAGAAAAGTCGATCCCACCTGCGAGCCGCATGAGCAGCCACGCGCTCACCGCGGCTCGCTGAGGAAGTCTGCCGGCAGACACATCATCTCCACAGGACTCGTAGGAACTTATCCGGAGAGCAAGCGCATCTGAGTACATCCGGATTGTGCACAGAAAATCAAGGTAATCACCTAGCCAACTGAGAAGCATAAGGATCCATTACTGCCTATATTGACTCTGTGCCAGGATTTCATGTACAGCACTGAACGCTCATTGGAGTTACACTACGGCACATAGTGCCCAGCCAGCATTGAACTTACCATATGCAGAGTGAGTAATACGCTCATAGCGTATCACTCTGCTTTATACACACATAGTGTCACCAGTTGTGTTTATGTTATATGTATTGTTGGTCTGTTACACGTTGTATACCGGTATTAGTTTTTAATAATTTCAGTACTTTATAACTAAAATTGTATTAGCTACAATACCCTTATTTCAATAAACATTGATTCTTTAACACTCAACCTCAGTGACTCATTTGTACTTTTAGACTTCCATGTATTTAACTTATTAACTACTATGTTGCTATTCAGTAATTTCGACATTACCGGTTTGTCCATTAACTAATTGCTATTTATTGAACATATGTTGTGATTAATTACTAAATTGCATTTTACTCGTACACCTGACTTATTTAGGAGTATATGCGCTGAGTATTCCCCTTTTTGTTTATCATAGCATAAAGTTCTGCCTATTCTGCACATTGCTCGCAGCAGGTGCTGATGTCTGTCTGTGCTGCTTCTGTCCAGTCCGCTCAGTGTCCTGTCACTGAGCATGGAGATGGCTCTACCTTGCTCACAGCGTATCTTCCCAGCATGATGGCACACAAGCTGCATGCCAGAGTTCCCTCCTAAACCATAGTATGGGCACAGTCATGTTGGATTCTGTCACCTGACACTCATACAATCCCTGGGGAACCTCCCTATAAATTCAATTTCCTGACTGGCCTCTGTAGCCAGTACAACATGCTTCTTGCTGAAGTTACAGCTCTGTGCTGAGCTCCCAGGTACTCTGTATCTGAATGGTCCCAGTCCATTATATTCCAGTTCCAAGTCTGATAATCAAGTCTCCTATTCCATTTAACATTCCAGTCTGGTTTTACCACAGAGACTTGTTAACATTAACCTATACCAGTTCCAGCTGATACCTCCAACCATTGGTCCCATACGATACTGTCATCATCGGTTCCAAACCAACCCACTACTGCAATTCATCATCATCGGTCCCAAACTGATCCAGTACTGCAATTCATCATCATGGATTTCAAACCAGCCCAGTACTGCAATTCATCATCATCATCCCCAAACCGATCCAGTACTGCAATTCATCATCACTAGTCCCAACCCAATCCAGTACTGCAATTCATCAACATCAGTCTCAAACCAATCAAGTTCTTCAATTCATCAACATCAGTCTCAAACAGATAAAGTTCTTCAATTCATCAACATTGATCTCAGGCCCTGATTCAGAGCTGGACGCTCTGACAGAGCGCTCGGTCTGAATCAGAGCCGTCCTTGATTTTTAGAGCGGCCCCCTGGCCGCTCGTATAGCTGTGGGTGACCACCCACAGCTATAGCGAGTGGCCAGGAAGATGGTCGCGATGTTCAAGACCATCGGGCTTGCAACGAGACCCTTGTGGTAGGGTCTCGTTGCCGCAAGCCCTAGAGTGCTTTTGGCTCAAACAGAGCCGAAAGCACTCCCACTGACACTTGTGATGTCAATGGGGCCGGCCCCAGACGGTAGGCGTTCCCATGGGAATGCTGTCACTCAACATCGACAGCACGTCCCCTTTGGTACGAGACCCGGAGCGACGGTTTGCCCATCGCTATCTGGGTCTCGCGCATGCGCACGATGGAGCCAGCTCCGTCGTGCGCATGTGCACTGGGCCACCATCAACCCGCTTGCGAGTGCTCAGTGCTCGCGAGTGGGTCTGAATCAGGCCCTCAAACTGATCAAGTTCTTCAAGTCGTCAATATCGGTCTCCAACCGATTCATCTCTCAATCCATCATCATCGGCCCCAATTCGATTCTGCCCATCTCTTTAGTATGATATATCCAGTTCCCATTTCTACCTGCTGCTAAATAAAGACATTTACTTTGCTGTGCTCACCTTCAGGCCCATCATCCTCTACAGTTGATATTACTCCTCTTCAGCCTCCCACGGCATTTCTGACCAATTCCTAACCTTAGGCGTGACACCTGATTTTTCATTTCCATACCCACCAGTGATATCCACCTACAGTACCAGTTCCTTTCTTTTTCCCCTTGATTTCTGAACTCTATTCTCCATCCCTACCCTGTGTCCCATCTAGTATAAAATCATACCTGAGTATGAAATGCATTTAACTTATACAGTAAATCAGTGATGTCTTCATTTAAAAGAATCACAATTTTACATAATTGCATCACTTTATTTAGGAGCTACTTTGACTGAGCAAAAGTTGTTACATTGAACTAAATTAGTAACATTTTAAATATGTTCAGTTTCAACCCTGTAAAGCAGATCAGCAAATAATAATATATATTTAGAATTGTTTTTATCATTAAAAATAAAACTTCTGGGGCCTGATTCTTGAATGGGCGCAGCCGTGTCCTTGTGTGCAACTTTTACTGGTGTTGCATATGCGACTCTATGCAAATACTGGCACAAGCCCTTTCCTGGTGTTCAGTATGAATGCTCAAATACTAAGACACCCACTTTAAGCATCTTTAGATGCAAACATCGATCGCATCATTGAAACTTGCACCAGCCCCATGTTCGCTGCAACTTCTCAGTCAGAGTATGACCTCCAAAGTGAGCGACTAAGCATCTGAGATTGCAGCCAGTTCTGCGACATAATCGCGACACTCCCATAACACGCTCATAAGACGGTACATCTCTGTGCTTCTGCATAGCCACCTCCCAGTCACGCCCTTGAATGCCCAGCACATTTCCACTACATTTCACACTCTGTGCGTCTCAATCACTACTGTGACTCAGTGCGTTCACACATTGTAATGCATGTGCCATGTAAGCTTTTACAGATGTTCACGCAGTAGCAAGAACTCGCTCCACTCCACTAACATCGATATTGCATGTGTCACAAAAACAGGTCTTTATTATGCAGCTGGTCAAAATTCGAAAGGGATTCTAAGAATGTCCATGAAACATAAGTACAATTGGCAACCATGTTACCTGTGAATACATATAATTACTATAATAATTCCTGCTGTCTGGATCTCCAGGCTGTTTTTCTTTTATTACAATACTATACATTTTTAAAGTTTTGGCGTTTTTTTTTACCATATTTGGTACAGGGAATTGTTTTCACTAGTGCCTGACAAGAAGTGTTGTATGAATCTCACCTGCTCTCTGCTAATATTGGTACTGATTAAGAATTGTTTGCAAACCGGATGATTTGTTTATAACGCCGATGTTTGAAGATCTGCACATCCGCAGAATCTGTGCTTCTGCGAGCTCGCAGTGCCCGGATGCCAGAGCCTGATTAACAGGCTATGCCCATTTGGGGGCGATGTCAGGCAGCATCCCAGAAAAGGGGGGCTCATCTGCCCTATTTTCTCAGAGTGCTGAAGCCAGTGGCTGCTTCCTTGTATATAGCTTCACTGGCTTCAGCAGCATGGAAACACTGGTCATCATGAGTAACCCAAAGTTTATTCAGATGACTGATGTTCACACAGAGTGATCTGATGCTGCGTCCTCGGACATAGCAGTAGACCAGAGAAGCTGGCAGGAGGCCAGGGATTAATCAGAATACCGATTTTTTTTTTGTTTGAATTTATTATATCATTTTATTTTAATTATTAAATATGAAATTTCACATCACATAAATGAATATTTATCTGTATTAATAAAACATACAGACAGGCAGATCAAACAAAGCTTGACCAGGAATACAGTAATGGATGGACATGACCATTTTCACAGGTTTTCACAGATAACATATCTATAGATCTTAAATTCAACTTTTCTTCATGTTTTGTGATGTAAAAATAATACTTTGACTAGTTTTTTAAAGGCATCTTTAAATTGTTTATTCTTTAGTGTGTAGATGATGGGATTGAGTGTGGGTATTAGTATGATATACAGGAGAGAGAAAAACTTGTCCTGCTTTGGAGAATACATTGACGTAGGTCTCATGTACAAAGACAGTATAGTCCCGTAAAATATAAGAACACAGGACAGGTGGGAGGTGCAGGTAGAGAATGTTTTTCTTCTCCCCAATGCAGAGTGAATCTTCATGATGTTAGTTATAATAAAAACATAGGAAAACAATGTTAGCATGAATGTACTCAAGCCAACGAGTGCCCCAAAAATGAATGTTATGAGGGTGACGTGAGACGTATCAGTGCAGGAAAGCTTTAACAGTGGAGACGCATCACAATAAAAATGGTCAATGTGATTGAATGAGCAAAATGACAATTTGGCTAAAAACACAGTAAATACAACCGGTTCCAATAAAGCAGTGAGCCATACAGAAACTATGACATAAAGGCAATGCTTTATACTCATGAGAAGGGAGTAGTGAAGTGGGTGGCAGATTGCTACATAACGGTCATATGCCATAACTGCAAGAAGAATCATTTCAGTGCAAGCGAAGGACAGGAAAAAGTACATCTGAACAATACAACCTGCTAAGGAGATGGTCTTGTGTTGGGTGTAGAGCATAACCAGCAGGTTGGGCAGAATGGTCGATGTGTAAGAAATATCCAGTAGCGCGAGGTTACTTAAGAAGATGTACATAGGCGTGTGCAACTGAGAATCAAACATGATTGCTATGAAAACAGCAATATTCCCAAAGACAATATTCATGTAGATAATAAAAAATATTATGAAAAGAGGAACTTGTAGAGCAGGAAGATCAGAGAAACATTGGACTGTGAATTGCACCATTTTTGACTCATTCACTGAAGTCGCTTTAAACATCTTCCTTAGAAAGCAGACAGCATTATTATTTTCTTTCTGCAAATTATTGCCATGCTTTATGTTAACAGGTTTTTATTTATTTTAGAGCATTTTGCACAATCTAAATGAAATATCCCATAGTTAATTAAAACTTCATGTTCTCAGCCATGCCACCATAGAATCTACATTGGTGATCATCTGCTTCCAAGGGACCTCAGATGTCAGTCTAGTATTCACTTTCTTCATCATAATTAGTAATAAGATATCTACATTTTACTGTAATATTATTTTACACAGTGAACATTAAGACACACACCCAATGATGAAGTCTCCTTGTTAGACGAAACGCGCCAGAACTGAGATTATCCCATGGACAGATAATTGCTTATTTTTCTGTTTCTTGTATTTGTGCGACTTATCATTTGTTCTAATGTTCACTGTGTAAAATAAATATTGAACCTTTTTTTATATAACCTACCATACCTTTGGTAGTGATACCTGTGTGGGAAATTAAGATCCCTAAAGGGTAGTTATGGAATTTTAAAGGTTTTTTAGTGGTTCTTAATACAGTGCAATTCTTTATACCAGTGCACACTATGTTTTATTTCGTTTTATCCTTTATATGCTGAAGATCTATGGTTGGTCTTTAAGACCAACCATAGACCAAAGAAACTGGCAAAAAGATAAGCAAGACAAGTTCTCATCTTTACTCCATTATTGATACATTTTATATATGTGTGAACTACCATTACATATGCTGCTCACATAAAGTGTGAGGTGTGTTTTTTAATAGTTTACTAATATATATATATGTCCAGATTGGTCAGACAATTCCTGTATTTACCTGTCTGCCAGTGGGTATCTCTCTGTGCTATAAATTATGGGCACTTAAACACAATATATAATTGATACAAATTTTAATTAGATGTTATGTTGCTGATATGGATCTGGCACACAAGAAACTAGACATAAAAACCATATCGCTCTCTATGCCTATTAGATTCTTGTGAGCCAGAACCATAGTTTGCAGACCTTTGTTGTTAAAATAATTTTAGCTGGTTGTTAAGAGCTACCAAAACTACATTAATCCAAATCTACCTACTGTTAATTTAGTTTTATAACTAAAGTCTTATTAAATTATTAAGTCTTACTCAGGAGGAAATAACATTAAAATCCTAGACATAGAAAGCCAATATGATTTATAATGTCAAATTAAAATCCTACTTATATAATGTGATATACAGTAGAACATAACTTTAAGCATCAGAAAATACTAACAACAACAATAATAATAATAATAATAATAATAATAATAATAATAATAATAATAATAAAAAATAATAATAATAATAATAATAAGGCTCTAAGAACAGTTTCCACCCCTAACACTTACCCTGATAAGAGCAGATTCTGTTACACAGTCAGGTAACAATGTGTTGCTTTATTAATGAAGAGTTTATAAATAATATAAATACTCTAATGATTAGGTATCAAAGGACTGTGTCTTCTCCACAGATCCATTTGTGTCAGACAATAATATCAGAGGAATGCACAAAATCCCAATATGAAGTCATTAATGTGGAGAAACGATAGTCAAGTGCTTGAAATAATATCCCAATTGTTTTGCAACATTGTAATGAGATTAGGACTGGTTTTAGACAAAATGATATTGACTATGCAGTAAATGTTGTAGCATTGACTCAACCTTACTTTACTTGCCCTGCTACCAACCTTATAGCACAAACGACAATACAGACTACATCCTACAGATCATACTGCAGACAAAATGGTCACTGATAGAGACCTTTTTTACAAAATCTATGCACCATCCACTGAAACTGTTTGACGGGCACATATTTTATTATTATTATTATTATTATTAATATGGTGCCACAAGGTGTCTGCATTGCCTTACAAGGTACATAGACAGAAACAGTAAGAACAAAATAAGAACAAAGTCACTTACAGTACAGTACAAAACATGGCAGGACATGGTTTATAAACATTGCATCAGCAGTCATAATACCCAAAGGAAAGGTGCTGTTGTAGGCAGTGAGGAGCAGATGATGGTATGTGATAGAAGGCAAAGCACATGATGGAAGAGGGCCCTGCACGAGAGAGCTTACAGTCTATAGAGGAGGAGTAGACAGACACGGGTGACCAGGGCCGTAACTAGGTTGGTTCGACCTGTGCCATGGCACAGGGCACCACAGAGCAGGGGGCGCTGTTTGGGTTTGTCAATTTTTCTGTTTATTATTGTTCTCACTTGTAGCTTCCTCTTATTTTAACCCCAGCATCTCCTGGCCTCCCCCATCTCTTCCCTGGCCCTTCCCCATGAGGATATGGCCCCTTTTTAAGGTGCACTAACTTATGTCCCTATTTAAAAAATGGGGGTGGGGCGCCAATGTTCTCTCTGGCACAGGGCACCAATAAGTCTAGTCACGGCTCTGCGGGTGACACAGAGGGGAGAGACAGTGAGCAAGGAGCATGGGGCAGTGGGTTTGCAGGTTTCACTCACAGCCATGATGTATGCTTACTAAACCAGAGCTGACTACCTATGCCTTTACAACACCCTCAAGGTTCAGTCCACTTCAATATACAACTTGTGAGGTAGGCTGAGGTACCTAGAGCAAAATCAGACCACATCAAATGTGTCCAAAATGAAAAAGGCAGCATACAAAGTGTACTTCACCTTATAATGTATCATATCTTGTACCAAGTATAATATGTAGAGCAATAGTAGGTACAAAGTATAATAAACACTATACAAAGCCATAAATGATATAGAAAGTATAGAAATTAAAAACAAATCTTCTGGTCATCAAAATGTACTGAGAAATGTCTGGGGCCACATACTCAATGTTAAACAATATCTGATGGCAAGTATAATTCACTGACCTCTATCTGATGCTAAATATACAATGTGAGCCACATCGGGTTCCAAGTGTAAAATTTACTAGCCATGGCTGGTGCTAAATAAATAAAAATCTGGTGCTGAAATCTAATATGTAGAACTACATCTGGTACTTATTTTATTCTGCTGAGGCATTTTTAGTAGCAATAATACGGACACTAATAAATTTAGTTTTTGTGGGAAAGGGTATCTGTATGTGCTACAAACAAAGGGCCTGATTCAGACCCACTCGCGAGCGGCTGTCCGCTCGCAAGTGGGTCGATGTTCTGCACTGAGCATGCGCACGACGGAGGGAGCTCCGCCGTGCGTATGCGCCAGACGCGACGAGCGAAGGACTTTCCTTCGCTCGTTGTGTCTGATCAAAGGGGTGTGCTGTCGATGTTGATTGACAGCACGCCCCCTTTGGTGGGCGTGCCGGGGGCATGCCTCCCTGACGGGGGCGTTCCTAAGGGAACGCCTACCGTAAGAAGCCGGCCCACTGACATCACTAGTGATGTCAGTGGGAGTGATTTTGGCTCTGATAGAGCCAAAATCACTCCGGGCCTTGCGGTTGAAAACCTCAACCGCAGGCTCCGGCTCGCAGTTTCGATGGTCGAGATGGTCAAGACCATCGCGGCCATCAAACTGCACGCTCGTATAGGCTGTGGGTGGTGACCCACAGCTATACGAGCGTCCAGGAGGACGCTCCATAGTTATGGAGGACGGCCCTCATTCAGAGCGTGCGCTCTGCTCAGAGCGTATGGCTCTGAATGAGGGCCAAAGTGTCCTTCACCAAGAAAAAAGTGTCAGGCATAGAAAACAGGGTTTTTACAGATGTCTGGTTCCTGCTCCATCAGGCTACTGCTATCACTCTTGGGGAGGAGCTCATGCTGTGAAGTTTCGCTGATAGCTGGTGTTACAGCCGGAGAAGAAATGATAAGTGGTATGTGCTGCTGTCTATTGCCAATTACTTTCCGCTACCCACTGTCATATCACAGTAATGTAATGTTTGCAACCATTAATACAACATTTGGATGCAGTACAACTATTATTGGCAAACTCTGATCCAGCTCCAGATGTCACAACACCTACAACTCCAGTGGGAACCACCTCACAACTTAGCATACTACCCCATTAAAATATTAAAGTAGCTGAAGACTGTATAAGTGTGATGATATATAAGCACCTGGTTTTTTAAGGAATATTTGGCACGGTTTGGTAAGGGTTAATGTTTGTTGCAAGCAAAGTGGAATGAGATGTCAGTCAGGGTTCTTTAGCCTATCAGTTTAGTTAATGGGAGGGGTCTTAGTTAGGCTTATAAATAAGCAGTTCAAAGGGCATTCTCCCTCTTTCCAGTTTTGGATCCTCCCAGGAGAGTTCTGCTGGCTGAGTATTCCCCAGAGTTTTCTGGAAATTTCTATTGAACTTATATCCCTGTCTCTAACTGCTTTTCTTAACCTTTTCCTTTGCTTTCCCTCAGACTTTTCATTTCTACACTCCTGGCAACCTGCCTCTATCTCTACCATCTTTTCCATTCCCTTCACAGCCTTAGCTGTATTCCTGTTACAGCTTCTACTGCATTTAACCCCCCCTCCACTTGCCATTATGCCATGCCCACGCCACTCTAGACTTTGCAACACAGGTTCCCTCAACCCCCCCCCCCTGCTTTTTCACCAGGGGCCTTTCAATTTCTGGCAAGCTTTGCATCAGCCTTTAGTACAGGGCCCGCATGTGGCAGGGGTTCAATGCACCCCCCTTTCATGTAAGCCTGTCCCCCTCCATTGGCGATGGAGCCCACCCCTTCCCCCTCCAATTACTGTGCCTCAGTCTTCCATTGATTTGCCAGTGTCAAGTCCTCAGGTTTCAGCATCTGCTGCTTCCGGGGTTGCGCAAGAATTGGTGGTCTCTGTTCGGCTTGATGCTTCGTCCGTTGAAGGTGTGGTGGGTGCACCGCACAACGTGGGACAAGCTCTGGCTTTGCAGGTTTCCGCACCAGTCCCTTCAACATCTGGAGCAGGTGAGCATGCAGTTCTTCCCCAACTTAGCAACAGTTTCCCAGTATCCGACGATTCCAGTAATTCATCATCATCATCATCAGAAAAGCCGCGCAAGTTTATTAAGCTATTATTGCAGCATTTGAAAGGGAAGCGTAAGAGTTGAAAAAAAAGTCTAGCGCGTCCACTGATAGCTTTTTATCGGAAAAGTCAGGTGATATGGTTTTCTGTGCAAACACAGCTCTTGCTAGAGGGATAAGGTTCAAAATTAAGGAGCGCATAAAGAAGGGGAGGAAGGCTGAGTCCAATGGAGCGATGGCTGAGGAAAATAGGTGCTCTTACTTGTATTGGAAGTCTGGCATGTACGTCTTTGCAGGTTGTTATTTGGAAACTAGACCTGGGGAGTACTTAAATATTTAAAAATATATGCAGCTAATACACAGCATGTGTGTTTCCTCTAAGGGCAATGTGTGGCGGCATTATGGCGAAGCCTTTACGAAAAAGCAAGAAGGGAAATCAAACTTTAAGTTTGGTTTTAAGGATCTGGAGGTGGTGGATGGAGATGACACAGCATGCTAGACCTCCTTTGGAGTCCAGCACGGGCAGAAAACAGCCCTTTTCTGACCGTCCCGGATTCTCCAATAAGTGAAATGCTACGCGTTTAACAACGCCCAGTGCAATAGAGGGTCAAACTGTAAATACAGGCCTACATGCATGCTTTGTGGGGGAAGTCATCCAGCAAAGGAATGTAATCGTTCCAGCAGTTTGTCAGTGGGTTGTGGTGAACAGAGAGGAGGTGCTAAATAAGGCTCATTCCTTGGTTAATTTCCAAGTTATCAAAGGTTGGCTGGATTGTTATCCTCTTAGGGAAGAAGCGGTCATTTTGTTAAATGGTTTCTGTGACGGTTTTCATTTGCCTTTAGCTCGTGAAGTTTGGGTGGTGGCCAAGCAGAATTTAGTCAGTGAGGGATTTGCCTGAAGTGGTTAAGTCCAAGGTTTTAGGGGAAGTTTAGGTCGCATGTGTGGCCCATTCTCTTCACCACCACTACAAAGTTTATGTGTTTCTCCGTTATGTGTAGTTTCAAAGAAGGATCTGGGTAAATTTAGATTGATACTGCATTTATCTTACCCGGAAGGGGGCTCGGTGAACAACTATTAGATCCTTTTGATTTCAAGGTTGTTTACCAGTCTTTTGGGCAGGCTTTGGGTATAGTGCAGGAATTCAGGAGGGCAGCTTTATTGGCCAAGGTGGATATTGAGTCAGCCTTTAGGCTGCTGCCTCTTCATCCTGAATCTTTTCGGTATATGGGTTTTCAAGTTGAGGGCCTTTATTTCGTCGACAAGAGTTTACCTATGGGTTGCTCAATTTCCTATTCCTTTTTTTAATGTTTCAGTTCATTTTTGCAGTGGTGCGTTCAGTCTGGTTTGCAGCAATCATGCATAGCCCATTACCTAGATTACTTTTTGTTGGTTGGGCCAGCTGATAGTACAATTTGTAGACAATTGTTATTTTCAGTGGAAGCTCTTTCTTCAGTTATGGGTATGCCAATTGCTAAGGACAAGACTGAAGGACCCACAACTTGTTTATCCTATTTAAGTATTGAAATCGATAACTCGTTACTTTTGTGTAAATTGCCAATGGATAAAGTATGTCGCTTGGAAAAGTTGATTGATATTTTTCTGTTGGCAAAAAAAGGTTACTCTTAAGCAAATGCAATCTCTGCTGGGTTTGCTAAATTTTACTTGTAGAGTTATTCCGTCAGGAAAAGTTTTTTGTCGTAGGTTGTAAAGGGCTACAGCTGGGGTAGAAAAGCTGCATCATTTGATTCACGTTTCGAGGGACTTGAAGGAGTGTTTATTAATTTGGAAGGAATTCTTGAGCAAGTTTAATGGGATTTGGATCTGGTTGCCCCATCAGTATTGAATTTTGATTTGCAATGGTTTACAGACTCTTTGGGTTCCATAGGTTTTGGTGCCTTTTTCAAGGGAGAATGGTGTGCGGGGGCATGGCCTGAGCAGTGGAGGGCTCGGGTTTAACTGCTAACATGCTATTGTTGGAGCTTTTGCTGATCGTGGGGGCAGTTAAGCTTTGGGCATTCAGACTTTGCAGTTATCGCAGGATTATTTTCTGGTGTGATAACCTAGGTGTTGTGCATGCCATCAATAACCAGAGATCTGATTCAGTGCCAGCATTGCAGTTGTTGAGGCACTTAACTTTTTCGTGGTTGCAGGAAAATATTTATTTTCATGCTAGACATGTTCCAGGCATTGATAACGGGATAGCAGATGCTTTATCTCGTTTTCAATTAGAAAGGTTTAGGTTGCTGGTGTCCAATGCTTGTCTGGTAGGTTTAACCCATCCTGTGCATGTATGGTAGATAATCAAGCCGACATTGAGAGGCTCGCGCTGATGGCATTGGCTCCGAGCACACTGAAGGCTTATTCAGCAGCTTGGAGTGATTGCCAGGGTTTCCTCACATCAGGAGTACAGGGAGGTAACATGGTAGAGGACTGCATGTTAAATTACGTTTGGCAGTGTCATGAGTCAGGGCGTTCTAAAGCCTCCATGTCTACGGGTCTAGCTGGCATTTCTTTCTTTGCCCGGCTATATGGTTTGGTTGACCCAACTAAATCATTTTTACTTTCAAAAGTTCAAGGATTGGGCGAGGGAGCAGGAAGAGAAAGGTGACACCCGCAGGCCTATTGATTTGGAGCTCTTAAAAAATCTTATTATTGCTGTGTCAGGGGAGGTGATAGATGAGTATGAGGCAGTCCTTTTTAGTCTAGCCTTTTCATTAGCATTTTTTGGAGCCTTTAACATAAGCGAGTTAGTGGCAGCAAGCAACTTCATCTGGCTTATTATTCAATAACGTGATTGTTAAACAAGATTTTGTTCTATGTAAAATTCACAAATCTAAAACAGATCAATTAGCCAGGGGTAAGTGGATTTCAATTAAGAAGAATTTAGATTTAGACATTTGTACGGCCTTGTGTGGCCTTGGCGGAGTATTTTGCAAATGTGCGTCCGAAAGGGGGAGACCAGTGGCTGATTCATGCTAACTTGTTGCCTCTGTCCAGGTTTCAATTTAATAGCGTTCTCGACAAGTGTTTGGTTGCATTGTTTTTACCGTTAGAGCTCTATGACACGCACTCATTTAGAACTTGTGCGGCTACTAGCGAGCGGCAGTAGGGTTTTCCATTGACGCGATAAAGCAATTAGGCCATTGGGAATCTTCAGCTTATAAGCGTTATTTGCATGGTGATAAGCCTCCTTGCTAGTTGCTCTCCTTGCTGGTGTGTTAGGAAACCTTGTGTCCTTATGCCTCCCGCTGCTTTGGGGGTATGAAGTTCTTTTCAGTTTTGCTTTCAAGGAGGTTTTCTGTTTTTCACCTTCATTCTGGGTCACCCAACTCACCTTGTTTCCCCCTCCTTGGCTAGGTTTCCTTTAGATAAGTTACTGTTGAAGTTGAATTGGAATATTACTTATGGTTTCCACACCTTTCAATTTCAGTCTCGGGGAATCTGGATAGTCAGTGTGGTTTGTCGGCCATTCGTACATTCACTGGGCAAGAGTTCACCCTTTAGCTTCTGGGGCCCAATTTAGTTTGAAGGCTAAAGAGGTTCGTTGGTTAGGCTGTCAGGGTATGAGGTGGTCAGGTTTGCTGGATACACTGTGGGCTTCTAAGGCCCCCCGAACTGGGTGGTTATTCACTTAGGGGGAAATGATTTAGGTACCTGCAAAGGCATTGAGCTGATCAATGCCATTAAAAGAGACTTACAAGTTTTGGAGGTACGTTGGCCTAGTGTTAAGGTGGCTTGGTCAGAGATAGTTCCACATTGCTTTTGGAGAGGTGATCATGGGGGAGCGGCATTGGATACCGCCCGGAGGAAAGTTAATGCAGCTATATCTAGGCTTGTGGTGTCTATGGGTGGGCATGTTATCAAGCACCCCCAATTGAGATTTGAGGAAGTAAGTTTCTATAGATCAGATGGTGTTCATCTTTCAGATGAGGGACAGAGCATTTTTTATTAAGGATCTATGCTCTTTTATGGTTTAGGCGGACTTTATGGTGGTGGGCCGGCCACCGACACGTTTCAGGAAGTTCCGCTCCTGGACTTCCATTTTTTAACAATGTTGTTAATAAAGCTCAGTATAAATACAGTAGAAGTAGAAAAGAATATTATCTCCATCCTTGATAAAGGACCCAGTGAGGTCCAAAACATTTCGGAGAAGTAGGAGCCTTTGGAGCCAGATCGAGCGCACCCTACCACTAAGTCCAACTACACCCGGCGGCTGACATCACACCTGACTGCCGCATGTGGAATTGGAACCCGGTAGAACAGCACCCCGCTAAGCAGGGAGAAGATCGCTACCACCTGGAACCAACAGGTATAGTAAGGCAATAGTTTTACCATACGGACTATCTTTGCGGACCATATTGGGAAAACATCACTACACCTCCAGCCCTACAATTAGTCTTAAAAGACTATAAACATTTTAAATGTAGATGGTGTTTGTTTGTTTATTATGTGACCTTTTATCTCATAAGCGCTCAACTATACCTTGATTCCTATTTATTTAACTTTTGAGCAGCTTTCAGTCACAGTGCAGACACAAATTCATTTTCTTCTATAAAAATTTAGCACATATTGAAACAGCCAAATGACTTGGGGCCTGATTCAGACCCGCTCGCAAGCACTATGTGCTTGCGAGCGGGTCGATGGCAAGACAGTGTGCACATGCGGCGTGCGCACTGCTCGTGCGCGAGCCCCGGAGCGAGCGAGAAATCACTCGCTCCAGCTCTCGCATCCAAAAGGGGTGGCTGTCGATGTTGATCGACAGCTCGCCTCGTTTGGTAGGCGGGTCGGGGGGGTGACTGGCGAAATGGAGGCGTTTCCCGAAAGAACACCTGATGTTTGGGGGCGGCCCCACTGACATCATGAGTGATGTCAGTGGTGAGCTTCCGGCTCTATTAGAGCCGGAAGCTCACTGGGGCTTGCGGCAGTCGAGAACCTACCACAATGGTCTCGTCGCAAGCCCTAATGGTCGCGATGGTCAAGACCATCGCAACCATCACCTGGCCGCTCGCTAAAGCTGTGGGTGGTCACCTATAGCTTAGCGAGCGGCCAGGAGGCCGGACTGAAAAAAAAAATGCCCTTCAGACATGCGAGCGGGTCTGAATCAGGGCCTTAATTCCATACAGGCATGCTGGGCATTATTTTTCACCTGCTTCAACTATATCATCTCTTTCCATCCAGGATCTAAGAATATCAAGGCGGATGTGCTGTCCAGGAGTTTTCTACCTGCTCAACAGTCCATGGGCTCTGATGAACATATTATTCCTGCTTCACGTATCCATCTGGCCCTTGTACACAACTTGGCTGATTCCCTTCAAGCCTGTCAGTTGGAAGCCCCATCTGGAAAACCTGCCGGACTATTATTCATTCCAGAAAGACTCCGGGATGCAGTTCTGTTTGACTTCCACTCCCAAAAGGCCATAGGTCATCCAGGTATTTCCAGGACGGTGAAATTACTTCTCGTTTGGTGTGGTGGCCTTAGTTGTCAAGAGACATCTGTGAGTCTGTTCTGGCCTGTGACATCTGTGCTCGGAATATGACTCTGCGAGTTGCTTCCTCTTGTCTCCTTCTACCTTTGTCCATACCCATGAGTCCTTGGATGCACATTGCCATGAACTTTATTGTTGACCTCACTGTCTCTTCCCAATGTTCTGTGATTTGCACTGTAGTGGACTGCTTTAGTAAAATGGCACATTTTATTCCTCTACTCAAACTTCCCACTGCCAAGGAACTTTCCATATTGTTTCTCAAGCATATTTTTCATCTGCATGGGTTACCTTTGGATATTGTGTCTGATCGGGGAACTCAGTTCATTGCCCAATTTTGGAAGAATTTCTGTTTCTCATTAGGTATTTGCCTTAGTCTTTCCTTTGGGTATCACCCTCAGTCCAACAGTGCCAATTAGTCTCTGGAACAGAACCTCCATTGTTTTGTTTCAAAATGTCATAATGTTTGGGTTACTCATTTGCCCTTGGCGGAGTTTGCTTTTAATAATGCTTGCCATTCTGCTTCCTCCATTCTACTGTCACCGGACAACATCCCAGAGCAAATTCCTTCAGACCCAATGCCAGGGGATCTACATCTCCAGCCTCAGTTTCCAAGTAGTGCTTCATTTGGACCAAGGTTTGCCAGTGTCTCCTTAAAACTTCTATGCACTCCAAGAACCTTGTGGTCAAACATCGGAAGCCATAATAATTCAAGGTTAGAGAGTGGGTTTGGCTGGCTATGAAGAACATCAAGCTGCTACAACCCACACAGAAATTGGACCCTCGGTTCATTGGCTCTTTCCGAATTGTTGCTCGGGTTAATCCTGTTGCTTTTTGACTCAAACTGCCTAAGTATTTACGCATTAACAACACTTTTCATTGTTTCTTGTTGAAACCGGTTTTCTTCTCCTCAAGATTCAAATCCAGGCATCCAGTTATACCTTCTCCAATCGGGATTCAAGGACAACAGGAATTTGTGGTGGAGAAGATTTTAGATTTAATGTTCTCACGAGGACAATTACAATTCCTGATCCATTGGAAGGGATATGGTCCGGAGGAAAGGTCTTGGGTTCCGGAGAAGTTATTACATGCTCCAAGATTAAAGAATATGTTTTTTGAGGACTTACCTGATAAACCAGGTTTTAAGGGTTCTTTAAACCCTCATCAAGGGGGTTACTGTTACAAGTTGCCGGCACGACTTGCTACCCTACAGCACTTTGGTGGTTACTCCTTCTACTTCCGCCTGCCATACGAGTACTGCAACATCTGTTGCTAGGCAATCTGGACGCCAGATGACATAACGTGTTACTGGGACACAGAATGATCTTCCGTTACTTTGATTGGTTCCTCACTGTTAAATATCCAGTGGCATCTTCACAGCCTTGCTGGCTATAGCGTCTCTGTATGTGCCCTTCCGGTCCCTGTTGCTAGACTCAGCTTTTTCTGTGATTTTCTCACAGCATTGCCACATGGTCTGCGTGTCTTCTTCCAGAACTTGTTGTTCCAGTGGATTCCCTCCTTTCAGCTTCCACATTGCTTTCTCGGATCTCAATCCACACTACTGGCACATTTAGCCACACCTCCAGCTCTCAAAGCAGCATCACATCACTGGCTCTCAAGCCACACTACCGGCACTCAGCTGCACCTCCAGCTTTCAAAGCTGCATCACATCACTGGCTTTCAAGCCACAGTACCAGCATTCAGCCACACCTCCGGCTCTCAAAGCCGCATCACATCACTGGCTCTCAAGCCACGCTACCAGCATTCAGCCGCACCACCGGGTCTCATAGCCGCATCACATCACCGGCTCTCAAGCCACAATACCGGCATTCAGCCGAACCTCCGGCTCTCAAAGCTGCATTAATTCTTCCAGCTACTTGCTGCATCAATTCCACAGGCTATACCAGCCACATCTATTCTACCAGCTACTTGCTACATCAATTCAACAGTCTATACCAGCCACTTCAATTCTACCAGCTACTTGTTGCATCAATTCAACAGGCTATACCAGCCACATCAATTCCACCGGCCATTAGCCGCATCTGTACCACCAGTGGTTCATTAGCCGCATCTACACCACCAGTGCTACATTAGCCGCATCTATACCACCAGTGCTACATTAGCTGCATCTATACCACCAGTGCTGCACTAGCTGCATCTCTGCTACCGGCTCTCGTTGGTGTCATATTTTACTCTGGTTCTCCTGGGAGATCTGTGTAAACCCCTACTACTCCAAGCTTAAGTCCAGGCGGCCACCTAAGTACTGGTGAACGTGTCTAGTTCTAAGGGAACAACAGGTAGTTATTAGTGGCAGAAGATCTTGTCCATTGAGTTCTAGGGGTTTGTGCAGGGTATCCTTGGAAAACCGTAACAGGAGCAAAGAAACACATTTATGATATACTTCTACAGGAAACCCCATGAACCCCCAGGGCCTTAAAATGAGAGAAGTAGGAGATGGCAGCATCAAGCTCTTCCTCCTTAAAAGTAGCATCTGAATACTCCACAGCCTCTTCTACCAAATGAGGTAAACAAACAAATAAGTCCAAGTAAGCACAAAGTTGGGAAGGAGAGTAAGACACTTAGGGCCGTATTCAATTAGTTTCACATCCGTAATAAAGTTCTGCCGCCATATTGAATCCCAAAAGACGCAAAAGCAGTGACACGCAAAGTCAGTACAGACGGAAAGTGGTGCCAGAATTGGGGAAATCAGCCAGAACCCCCCAAAAAGATGCAGAAACATTGGGGATCAATGTAGTAGTGCCCGATTAGGTCTAATAAAACTGTTTGGAGTACTTAAGTTGGTACAATTACCTCTAATTAGCGTCTTTGCACAAGTGGTGAAGAATGGCATAATGCAGTATTTTTTGGAGAAAAGAAGTAGTCCTGCCAAATTTGGGGTATCTGAAAATGGGTGCTAGCATCTTTTAATGTCTTTGAAGTGAGGCTATAGTAAAAGTAAAAATCCTCCCTCATAAAAGCACCTGCAATCCCAAAACCACTTGAGCCCTTCTTAGAGCACCCCCAGAATCTTATTTAGCTAGTTTGCAAAGTTGTCCACCCACTTTGTGGCGAGACCTTTGTGGTAGGGTTTGGTTTCCGCAAGCCCCAGTGGACTACCTGCTCTAATAGAGCAGGAAGTCCACCTACTGACATCACGAGTGATGTCAGCAGGGTCGCCCACAAACGGCAGGCATTCCTGCAGGAACGCCTCCATTTGCCCAGTCACCTCGCCTTCCAAACGGGGCGAGCTGTCGATCAACATCGACAGCCGCCCCTTTTGGATGCGAGCGCCAGAGCGAGAGCTTTTTGCACTCGCTCCAGGGCTTGCGCACTCGTAGTGCGCATGCCGCACGTGCGCACTGCCTAACAATTGAACCGCTTGCGAGCGGGTCTGAATCAGGCCCACTGTCTCTATCATATTTACGAAAAATTAGTCTGCTTAAAATTATTATATTCCCAAAGTCTTTGTATCCCTTTCTGAAACTTCCTCTCCTTTGACCTATAAAAAAAGTCTCAATAAATTATCTGATCTCATGGTGGCAGTAATCTGCCTATTGCAGAAATGTTCATTTAAGGTACCTATAAGGTTGGCTTCTAAACAACATGTATGCTAATATCAATTTGGAACAGAATTTATTTCCAGAAGTGAATTTTATGGGAACAAAACCTTTATTGGTAACTTTCCTAATATTGGTGAGCTGGACTTGGCATATGCTAAGACATAAACATGGACTGAAACCTTACTATTCATTTACACCTTTTATTATTGGGCAACTTAACCTTTCATAGGGTTGGGTATGAAATACCAACGGCTTAAAAGCTGTCGGTTCAAATCCCGACCCCGAAAGCCCAATACATTGTATTCCCGACGCCGGCCGATCACTATATTTAACCCTTCTTCACCCAACCCTCCCCTGGGGGTGCCTAACCCAAAAAATCAGGGGGTAATGCCTAACCCTAACCTCCCCCCGGTGGTGCCTAACCCTAACGCCCCCTTCTAGCATAATCCTAACCCTCCCGGGGGGAGTGCGTAACCCTAAGTCCCGTCCGGGATTCCTAAACCTAACCCTCACCACCCTCCCCCCCCCCCCGCAACCTACTTTTGGTATGCCGGGCATCGGGATTTCGGCATGGTGCTAATGATAGGCGTTGGTATGCCGGGCTTTCAGTGGCGGGATTCTGGCGGTCGGCATTTTGGCAGCCAGCATCCTGACTACAACCCCTTTAGTAATGGCATGGTGGCGTACCCGTTCACATTATGGCAGCAATTGTCATACTTTTTCAACTTTCAGCACACTGACCAAGATGCTAAAATTGTCAAGGCACACCACAGATATTTAAGGAGAGATGTTATCTTTACAGTCCGCTTAGATCACATTATGCCATATTGTAGTGCCCCTAGATCACATTATGCCACATTGTAGTGCCTTTAGATCACATGATGCCACATGGTGAAAATTGATTAGCACCATTGTTATGTTTCAGGTGCTAAATCACACATTTACTAATACTTAAAAAACAACTAATAAATTGTCTAAGTATTAGTAAATGTGTTATTTAGCCCCACTAATACACCTTCAATGTTGATTGATTTTCATCGAATTTTATCAATTTTTAAACTGATTAAAATCGATTAATATTAACCTTTAGTAAATATACCCCTAACTCCTTTGGGATTGCCCTCTCATTAAATATTTGTTTTACCCAGGTCTGGAGAAATACTTACCTCTTACCCCTGAATAGACCATATTTAGGGGGGTATTCAATTTGATGGCAAAAAGTCAGAGGTCGGACTTTCCGCCATCAACACTGATTTTTCTGGAATAAAGTATCGGGCGCGTGCCCGCTTTATCCCACTATTCAATTAGGATCTGGAGAAAACGGGACCCGGGAGAAAGGTAAGTATGGGAAAGTGCAGCGAATTTTTGGGAAATCATCCTGGGACCCCCCAAAGATGTCCAAACATGGGGGATCACTTTGGGAACCCCCATTTTTGCCTGCTGAAGGGAGTCACAGTTTTTAAATAACTGCGGCAGGTGCATAAATGCACCTGTGAAGAACAGGTGAAGAAGAGCATTTATCTTTTTTTTTTTAAATAACTATGGCCATCAAATTTGGGGTACATGAAAATGGGTGCAAGCATATTTTTAAGTCCCTAAAATGATTTTTAAAAATTCTTCAAAAATGCACCTGCCCCTACCACCGGCATTCTTTAAAACAACGGCCGCATACTTGGGAACCCCTTAGGAATCATTATGTTAGGTTAGAAGTTTGTTCCCTCTTTTTTTTTTATCCCCAAAATTCAAGATTTTTTATGGGGTGTCCTGAGGATTTTTTTTATTTTATTTTTTTACACAGATGACTTTTATATGACACTCCCAGGGGTGCAGGCTATTATTTCTAAGCCTGCACCCCTAAACCCCAAAACTGCATTTTTTTTGCCATGGAGGGCGGTGCGGCAGTTCTCGCTGCCACTTGTGTAGGTACATCACTAAGACACCGAGATAGACGCTGGGATCAGCAATATAGGACTTCCGCCGGGACACACACACGGCACACGCGAACCGGAAGTGACTACCCGGAAGTGTGGCGCCGCTACACGTGGGTAATAACGATCAACGAGGCTGCCTATATAAGATGCAACATACACTAACAACACCATTGCCCTTGATAAAGTCTCTATTAGAGATGAAACGCGTTGGGACATTTATATGAGCATATATGTACTTTTAATTACAATCCCTGTTTGAAGGGTATTATTTGCTTTTCTTACTACTTTGTATCATCTCCATACTGTTTAATAAAACAATGTTGTATTATTTGATGGCCAGTCATTTATAGTATTATAGCCTCCCCCTGCATACTCACACACAGTGATGGTGGACACAGAGTGACACAGGACCAGCAGACTTCATGGTCAGGTAAGATAACATTCCATACCTAAAGCAACTGCAATTCTAGTGTTGCATGTCTCTCTGATACTACGTTCCTTTCCTGAAGTGGAGAGAGCAGTGGAGGAGAAAAGATCACGCTGTTGACGTATCCTGGTTAAAGGTTTATATGACATACAACAACCGGCCCACAGTTTTTGCCTATTTGCAATCAGCATATTGCTACAAGAACACTATATCTCTGAATATCCTGCCGACAGTTCTTGCCCACCTGTAATATATGGTGTCTGGATAATACATCTATTGAAGATACACATCTCAATTACTATAGTGGTGTCTATGCCAGACCAGGACTTCAGACGTTTATAGTTTTAGTCGTGAAAACCCAGCCTCAAGTTATTGCCCACCAGCTGGTTAATTGAAGCAGACTGTGGTATATAAATGTAGAGAGCCATTACATCAAACGACATCTCATACATAATCAATCTAATTTTGAACACACAGCCCCAAGTTTTTGCCAACCAGTTTTGTTACTGATCACCGACATATTTGAGATACGGGACTACGGATAGTTACCCACTATCGCATTGATATTTATAGATTAGATCTATTACCACAGAGCGCTTTATCTGATTATTGCTTATATCTGTTTAGGAAGTGGGGATACTTCCAGAGAGAGCTGTTAGTGGTAGACAAACACCTCTCCACCTATGAGCGCCAATTGCTTTATGTTGTTTTGATTTCAATCCTTATCCCTAAATTGGCAGCTCTAGAGAGATCTAACATTAATGGGGTTATTGGACTCAAGGTCATCTAGATTAGATAGGGCCAATTCCTTATTTGTCAATTTAGAAACAGGAATACCGTTAACACCAGATACACATACATTTTACAAAACATTTACTGATTTAGAAAGAACTCTAGAAAAAGAGACAAGAACATGGTGGGATATAAAAACATTAAGCTGGTATCTTGAACAAAACCTCATCCCTAAAGGTTTGCAAATACAAAAAACACCTACTCACAATACAGACAACATACCTTTTATGACAGAATGGGAGAGTGTTTTACGTGATTGTTCATGTAGTTTAATGAGATTGATCATCAAGGAAAAGAATTTAGAATTAGCACACCTTGGGGAACGTATCACACAGCTTGACAAAGATCTTGAACCCTTCAAAAATGAATCAGAATATGCCAATTTAGAACAACTTATCAAAATCAGATTGGACAGGGAAGAACTTAAAATTATTGACAGGAAAAGATCTAAGATATTAAGAGATAAATTCGGGATTAGTGGTAGGAAGAATAAGGATAAATCCATCAAGATTCAGAGAACACAATATTGTAGTAACAAAACGGTGTCTACAAAACACACCAAAAAGATTTGTCCAACAAAAAGTCCAATGTAGTCAAAAACAACAAACTACAGAGTGATAGCTGGAGGTTTGGGGCACATACTCCATTATACAAAAAACTCAACTTAACCTATCAGCAATTTATGACAAAATTACATACAAATACAATATCACAAGACAATGATATTAATCTGTTAGAATTATCAGTCTACAGCCAATCATCTATTGAAGATAGCGTGAGTACAGATACCAGTTTCTCGATCCACTCCATACAAGATTTAGAGGAAGGGGATCATCTGTCCACCTTAGCCCGACACTCCTTTGAGAAGGGCTGGCAGGATTTGATAGACACTACAAGTAAAACACTAAAATCCACTCTCCAGTCTAGTTCTAAATCTACAGCTATAGCCACCCCCGATACACACTCCACTTCAACGTTCCTAGAGGTACCAAAATGGGGGGATTCTTTTTTAGAAATAGGCAACGCACAGACAACCATGAAAAGAAAGTTAGATGTACTAGAAGAGGATGTCGGGGAGGGGAAAAAAAGCAAACTAGAAAACACATAGCCTCTAAAACCGAGAAACCTATTGGGATTTTTAATCTCAGTAAATGTACTTTAACAACACCACAAATTACCCTTTTAAATAAGGGTTTAAAATTCACCCCCACTAACAAACTGGACAAATTCCACACATATCTAGACGTTAAAAATTTCACAAGGAAATTGAGCCTCAAAAAATATTTCCTAGATAAAAGTATAGTCACACATACCTCAAAAAATGGCGAGACAGATAGATTTAAACACAGTGGATTAAGATCAACATCCACATTTAACCCCACACACTTGAAAGGATGCTTTATACAAACTTTTGAGAAAGCAGTCCTAGATGATATTAAAAAATTAGATATAAAGACTAGTTCCACCAGACCAAATTTGTCAAAAGTTGAATGGGAAGCCTTAAGATCACTAGAAAGGGAGCAAGATATTGTCATCAAACCCGCAGACAAGGGTGGGGGAATAGTCATCCTTAACAGATCAGATTACGAAACAGAGGCTCTTCGGATCCTGAACGACATCACCACGTATCAAAAATTAAAGGGAGACCCTACCAATACATTTCAAAAAGAACTACAGATATTTTTGGATAAAGGTAAAAACAGCGGGATCCTCAACAAGCAAGAACACAATTTCCTAACTCCCACAAATCCAGTAATACCAGTTTTTTATTATCTCCCCAAAATTCATAAGAACACTACCCATCCGCCAGGAAGACCAATCACTTCTGGTATCAATTCAATCACTTCCCCCCTTTCTGAGTATATTGATCAATTCCTACAAGGATATGTTCAAAAACAACCATCTTACATCCGAGACACGACTCAGGTTCTTTTAACATTACAGGATATAGAATGGAATGACAATCTCTGGTTGGTAACCAGTGATGTCACTTCATTGTATACCGTTATCGATCATGATTTAGATCTAGATAGTATACAACATTTCCTTGAGCAAGATCAGGATATGGATGAGGAACAAAGAGTTTTTATACTCCAAGGTATCAAGTATATCTTAACACATAATTACATGTGGTTTGGGGGAGACTTTTACCTGCAATGTAAAGGGACAGCCATGGGGACCAAGTTCGCCCCTAGTTATGCAAACCTTTTCATGAGCCATTGGGAACTTAACAAGATCTGATCCAAAGAGAGGTTTGGGGCAAACTTGGTCCTATGGAGACGTTATATAGATGATGTGTTGTGCATTTGGCAAGGTGATGAACACTCGTTATTACAATTTCTGTCCTATATTAATGATAACAACCTCAATCTACAGTTCACTTTGTCGAAGCTGAATAATTGGCTGAGACAAGTTCAGTTTAAAATTTAATCGCGGCGACGCCATCTTGCGAATGGCCGCAAGACTCCATTTTGGAAATGAGATCGCAAGACACAATTTTTGTGGTCAGCGTCAATTCAAGTTATAACTCAGGAGCTAAGAACAGATGGCAATGTTTTTGTTAACCTACCAAGGGCAACTGGAAAAACAAGCTTTCTGAGTAAAAGTAAATAAGAAGAGAGACAATGGGTATTTTTACATACAAATTGGGAATCCCTGGATGCAGATAAAGTATAGTTGTGGCAATTGTAATATAATATCTACACAATTGGATTTGTCTGAATCCTAGACAGGATGGCCCCAAATTCCACAGCTTGATGTGGTAATACATTTGCATTTCACACAAGAGTCTGTGAGAACAAAAGAGGTTTTGTTTTCCTTTGAACACACAACAGGTGGGGGCCTGCTGACAGAGGGCATGTAGAACTACAACCCTCAGCCATCCACACTGCTGGATGTTCACTTCGTGTATGAGAAATTATGCACTTAAATCTCACCCATTAATAACTAGCATCCTTATATCAAACCCCGAATACTCACACACTACATATTCGCACACAAGGTTCCATTAGCATCAAATTGTATGATTCAAGTTGGTTAAGTTAGTTTAAATGCTAAGAAATAGAGGTTTTTGATATCTAAGGTATTATACATGATAAGCAAGGTGTGTTTGGTTTCGTTCTGATGCGTACGCTTTTTACAGAATCCCGGTGTTATCGGTGGAGAGATCGCATCATGCAAACTCAAGTTACGGAACGCAGAACTTACAAGCAACAAAATGTTTAGTTGATGGAATGTTACAGGAGGCGTTACCAGAAAGACTCCGGCTGTTAGAGGCAGGGAAAGTCTATTTGAAACAACCTGTTAAATGTGTCGTTACATATGCTTCTCCTCTGGGAACCAATGAGATCAGCAGGAAGTTCTCCCTTTGTCCTGTTTCAGTCTGGGGGGGAATAAATACATGTGTCCAGACACTGGTTTGCCAGTTCATGCTGAATTTTGGGTGAACTGAGGATATCTAGTCAGAAGTCTATCTCTGGGTCCAGAGGCGCAGCGTATGTATAACCGTACTTGGCTCTGTATTATTTCCTTTTACGCCTAACTTGTGTATGTATAGATTGCATGTAACTGACTGTACTTTTACCTGAATAATACTTGTGCGTTGGAAACACAGATTCCACTCCTGTCTTTATTTGCGGTTAAACTGCGTACGCAATTAGCGTTCTGTTTAGAGGTTTTAGGCAGGGTTTTGTCTTAGAGGTTCTAGGCAGGTGAATCTTAGAGGTTTATAGGAAGGAATATATTAAAAGGTTTATTGACGAATTCAACAGTGGGGGCTCATCGGTTTATCACACTATTTGATACACAATAACACTCGGTCAGTCCTCTCTCAGCAAAAGGGCAGAGGCGCCTTTTGGGAGACGCATTAGTCTTTCATTACCACAGTGTTGCTGAGAGCGTACTGCCGGTTATTGTGTAGAGGAAGCGCTGATTAGAATCCAGGGACAAGAGAGGAAAAAAAAAAAGTTTGTTTTTCCTCTGTTGATAGAACCTTGTGTTTAGAGGGGTGCTGCAGTATTTGCGTACACAGCTAAAATGCATTTTTGCGTACGCAGTTAAAAAAAAAAGTAATTATACGCTTGTGTGGTAGTCGCATAATTGTGTATGCAGACGATCGCACAATAGCGTATACGCACTTCCGGTTCTGCTGCCACGTGTTTGAACCAAGCCATCGAGGTTTACATTTTTTTCTCTCTACCAATATCTAGGTTAAACGTTTATTTTCTGCGCAGAGAAAAAGTGTGTAACAGTGTGTGTATTGTTGGTAGGGGTAATTTATTCCCTAAAGTTAAGGGTACCATATGATCCTTAAGGGCTAGGTGCAAGGGTTAGCCTAGTCGCTCGGTAAGCAGCTTTACCGTTCTAAACACAGTAGCAGGAGTACATGTTGTCTTTGTTGTATAGAGGTGCGTGAGAGTGTCCGACATACAAACTCTCATAGTTTTGGAAGTTACCTTACTAAAGCTTATCCGGGTCTGGAAGTTGCCTGTTTCAAAACTTATCTAGGTGTGGAAGTGGCCTTACGAAATCTTATCCAGGTGTGTGGGCACCGCCGACTTAAATCGTTCACAGGTAAGTGAAAGTATCTTGATTGTCTTTCACCAGTTTCAATTTTTATTGAAAAGCGTAGGAGTTGTCTCAAAATGGGAGCCACGCAAACGGTAGAAATGTTAAGCAATGATGTGCTGCTAATGGAGGCTCCGATTGGATCAGCCCGTCGTATTATGCATACTAAGTATGGTACTTATGCAATAAGGTATTGTGATATATGGTTTAATATGACGAGAAAGAGTGTTAGACCGTTTCCCAGAATTGGTAGTTTTGACAAAAATGTGTTAGATAATGTGCAGGATCACATCAGTATGGTGCGATCCCGAGAGAAAAAGATTAAGTATTTTGAATGTTTCAAAATATGGCAGCATGAAGGGGATGCTTGGCTTACAAATGTGCAAACGATGCAAACTAGCGTTGCGAATGCATTGCCAGAAAATACATCCGCGACACTGAGTTGCAATACGGGCGAGCCGCAAATTGGCTCGCACGGGCGGCAAAGTAGCGTCGTGGAGAGTATTGCCAGCAGTTCACGCTCACCTCCCCCACCTTATGTGGATGGAGGTGCAAGTACAGTTACCAAAAATACCAATAAAAATGTAACAAGTAATTTGTACCCCCTCTTAAGTAACCATAAAGAAAATGTTTATGATGTAGAAGATGAGCCTATTGTAATGTCTGCTATTTCCCATGCTGTACAAATGATAGATGCTGCATCACCACAATCACGGGTGGTGCCTCCATCTCCATCGGTAACAGCAAGGGAAGTGTTAATACACTCGGCACCCATTGAGGAAGTTGTTAATACCATACGTAGCAGCAGCAGATTAAACCCCCAGCCAGGTAACCAGGTCAGAGGTAGCAACGCTGCCGGTCTGCATACCATTCGGACAATAACTGTTCCAAATGGAAATGCAGATGTAAACGGTGTAGTGCCCACGAGGGAAGTAGTAATGCATTGTACATGGACAAGAGCAGAACTGAATTCCATCATAAATGATTTCCCCAATCCCAAAAAGGAACTAGCCAAATGTCAAAGATTTTTGAGAAATTTGGGTAGTTCTCATGAGCCCACTAATAAAGATTGGCATGTGGTGTTGAGGGCCTGCCTGCCACACAATACCGACGTGACAAAATTTATCACGGACTGTGTATTGGATGGCGACATTCCCTTAACAGACCAAGTAAACCAAGGTAACATTTCCCGCATTGTGACTCAATTGGGTGTATATTTTCCAGTAGTAGTTAACTGGAACAAAATCTTCACAATCAAACAAAAAGAGAGTGAAACTGCAGAAGAATATTGCGACCGGGCTCTGCAGGCTATCACCCAGTACACTGGGATAGAATATATTAAAGATAGCACTCACCACAGGGGAATGATAGTCACGATATTAATGGATGGTTTAAAAGAGAATTTAAAAACTCGGGTTCAGACCTCACAGCCTGGCTGGCGGGGACTTACAATAGATAACCTCATAGAGTCTGCCATAGAACATGACAAAAACATCTCAAAAAAGAGGGAGACCCAGAGCGAAAAATTAATGGCTGTCAGTATACAAGCTCTGGAGAGAATGACGTTCACATCACAGCCAACAGACACGCTTGCACTTGCACACACACTCATGCCAGAACAAGTTGCTCTCACTAACCCCACTCAACAACAAACACAACTCTATCCCACTAACCCAATGCAACCACAGGTCCCAGGATATCCACCCACTTCTTTTCCCCCACAATACCCTTACCCTCCCTATCCTTACCCATATCCACCACCTTTGCCCTCTGCTCAAACTTCACAACAACACATGCTTTCACCTGAATCACGGACATGTTTTAATTGTAAACAAACAGGACACTTAAGTAGAAACTGCACAGTAAAAAGAGTATGGACCCCACACCAAGGGAAACCTGGATATCCCCATAATTGATATGTACAGAGATCAGCAAATATTCAGCAAGCACCAGTTCCAATTGTAGCCGTAAATGCTTTATTGGAGAATGGTAGCCAACGCTAGGGGTCAGGTCATACCTGTAGTCTACTGATAGTCAGGTCAATGGGAAGTACTAGGGAAGAACCGGTCTTGATGGCTGATGTAGCTGGTACTGAATATCCTTTTCTTGTAGACACAGGGGTGACCAAGTCAGTGATGAAATCTCCCGTTAATTTACAGGTGACCAATGAGACAATACCAACAATGGGTGTGACAGGTAAAGTGGAACGTTATCCTTTAACCAGACCCGCAGAAGTTAGTATTGGGCCATTGCATACCAGATATTCTTTTCTTCTTGCTGCCGCGGCTCCTACTAACCTGCTGGGCAGAGACTTGTTGTGTAAAATGGGATGTGTCATATATTGCACCCCTGATGGTGTATATTTAGATATCCCAGAGAGAATGGTATATGAGGTGCGGGATATGTTAGACACCCCACAAAGGATAATGTACCATTCTACAGTTTTAAAAGAAAATCCATCACAAGTAGATGAAATGTTGTCCCAAATTCCAGATTCCCTTTGGACAAAAGATGGACAGGACACTGGATTAATGGCAGACGTAAGCCCGGTAATGATACACTTAAAAAGCGGTAGGCAAGCTCCAAAAATTCCCCAGCACCCACTAAAACAGGAAGTAGAACTAGGGGTGTTTCCAATAATCGAGCGATTATTGCAACAGGGAATTTTAGTTTGTACAGCTAGTGTAGCCAACAGTCCCATCTTTCCAGTAAAGAAGAGTGGTGGGAGGGGTTATAGGCTGGTGCAAGACCTTAGAGGTGTTAATAAGGTAGTAGAGAGCCAATTCCCTGTAGTGCCGAATCCAGCTGTCATCCTAATGCAGATCCCACCAAATGCAACCCATTTCACTGTCATTGACCTCTGTTCTGCTTTCTTCTCTGTGCCTCTCCACCCTGACTGTCAGTACCTATTCGCATTTACATACAGAGGTGTGCAATATACATGGACACGATTGCCCCAAGGTTTCATAGACAGCCCCAGTATTTTCTCCCAGGCATTGCATGACTGTTTGCTTTTCAACCTGCCAAAGGATCAGTTCTAATTCAATATGTGGACGATTTATTGCTATGTTCTGACTCATTTATGTCATGTGTGAATGATACTAAACTTTTGTTGCTTCATCTCTCGCAAACAGGACACAAAGTGGCTAAGGACAAGTTACAGCCGTGCCAGCCCAGAGTAAAATATTTGGGACATTGCCTAACCCAGGGGTTACGACATCTCACAAATGATAGAATCCAGGCCATACAAAACATGACACTGCCGCAGAATCAACAGCAAATTCGTACCTTCTTGGGAATGTGTGGATATTGCCGAATGTGGATCCCAGGTTTTTCTATTTTGGCCTTGCCTTTACAGGAACTAGTCTCTTCCTCAAAGCCCGATCGCGTCACACACACTGAGGAATCAGAACAGGCTTTTCTTAATCTTAAGGATAGCCTGACAAAAGCTCCTGCATTGGGAATACCTGATTATGAAAAACCTTTTGATTTATATTGTACGGAAGCCGATGGTTGTGCTGCAGGTGTCCTTACACAAAAACATGGTGATGCCAGTAGGCCCGTAGCATACTACAGTGCCCAATTGGACACGGTAGCAAGATCACTCCCCACCTGTTTGAGAAGTGTAGCAGCTACCACTTTATTGGTGAGTAAAAGTGAGGACGTAGTATTGGGCCATGATATGATTGTCTACACTCCCCATACTGTATCTGCTCTGTTGAACTCAGCTCAAACCAGACACGTCTCCTCGGCTAGGTTCACCAAATGGGAACTAGCCCTAATCGCTCCTGCAAATATTACAGTTAAACGTTGCAGTACGCTGAATCCAGCAACATACCTGCCATATGTACAACATGATGTACAAAGGGTGGAAGGAGAGGAGTTGCTGGCGGGAGGTGAGTTCAGTAGACATGATGACACCCACGATTGTATGACATATCTGAATCAGACCTTTACTGCTAGACCTGACATACATGACACACCTTTAGAGAATGTGGATGTGACTTTCTATACGGATGGGAGTTGTCATAGACAAACAGACACTGGTGAATTATGTACAGGTTATGCTGTTGTAAATGACACAGACATCATGGAAGCTAAACCTCTCGGTCCTCCTCACTCAGCCCAGGTGGCAGAGTTAGTAGCACTGACTAGAGCATGTGAACTGGCAGCAGGCAAATCTGCTAACATTTACACTGACTCGAGGTACGCGTTCGGGGTGGTGCACGATTTTGGGGCTCTATGGCGTCTGAGAAATTTTATGACAGCAGCAGGCACACCAGTTGCACACTCCCGACACATAAAACATCTCTTAGAAGCAATCCAGCTGCCCAAAGCAGTGGCAGTAATTAAATGCAAAGCCCACACATGTGAGGATGACCCAGTGTCACTGGGCAACAACAGAGCTGACGAAGCTGCAAAATGGGCAGCGGGGTTAAAAATGCCTTCTACAATTGAAACAATGATGTAATTCCAAACCATTGATATGCTGAAATTAATTGAGATGCAAAATTTGTGTTCAATTCAGGAAAAATCCATATGGAAGTCCAAGGGGTGTGGGCAAGAGTCCTCCGGGCTCTGGAGGGACGGACATGGTAAGCCAGTAGCCCCCAAGGCATATTACCCCAGCCTGGCTGAAGCAGCACACGGTCTGACTCATCTGGGTAAACAGGGCATGTGCAAGTTGGTGAGGGCATACTGGTGCGCACCAGAGTTTTCTTCACAAGCAGAGAAGATAGCAATGTCCTGTCTGACCTGCTTGAGAAAGAACATAGGGAAAGTGATCCCTACCGAACCGTCCCACATTCCACCGACTGATGGACCTTTCCAGGTGATACAAATTGATTTCATCCAATTACCACCCTGCAGGAACCTTAAGTATGTATTAGTGTGCACAGACGTATTCTCTAACTGGGTTGAGGCCTACCCAGCAGCCACTAATACTGCTGCGTTTACTGCCAAGAAAATAGTTCAGGAATTTGTATGCAGGTACGGTATCCCTAGAATCATCGAAAGTGATAGGGGTACCCATTTCACAGGTGATGTTTTCCAAAATATGTGTAAGCTGATGTGTATTAATAGCCGACTTCACACCCCCTACCGACCGCAAGCCAGTGCCAAGGTAGAGAGGATGAATGGGACTATTAAAAATAAGCTCAGTAAAATCATGGCGGAGACTGGACTAGGATGGCCAGAAGCTTTACCTTTGGTCCTACATAGTATAAGGACCACTCCTAGATTTCCTCTGAATCTGTCCCCATTTGAAATATTGTTTGGTAGACAACCTCATTTGATTATAAGTCCACAGGAAGATCTAAAGGGTAACAACGAGGTAACTGTGAAGTATCTTATATCAATGAGTAAGCAGTTAAAGCAACAGCAGCAGAAACTGAAATTGTTGTCCCATGATATGCCTGAAATGAACTGCCATGATGTTGAACCAGGAGAATATGTAATGATCCGAAATTTCTTACGTTCAGGTTGTTTGACTGATCGGTGGGAAGGTCCGTACCAGGTGCTGCTGACAAGTACTACATCTTTGAAGGTGGCCGAGAGAGATAGCTGGGTCCATTCCACTCACTGTAAAAAGGTCAATCAACCGGTGGAGAAACAGGTCGGAAACAAAGCTGATAGTGTGGATCTGTCACTCGCGAGCTTGTTCCGGGAGGATTGAAAAGGTTGTAGTGAGATACCTGAACTGAGAGAAATTTGCAGGTCTTGTTGTGACAATGGATGGGCCTGCTGTGTTCATTTTCATATTCTCTTTTAGAGTGTTCACCATCCTGGTCAGTTCGGGAATACCCAGTGTCTGTGATGGGAGACCTATTGAGGAAACAGGAGCTGATGGCAGTGCTGATGGAGTGGAGAAAGGAGGAGTGCAATGCCAATTAGGGGAGTGTCTGACCAATCTTAGTACTGTTATTGTTAAGAGAGCTGTCATTCCGGATACTCGGGGAAGGTGTGAAGGGTTATCGTCTGAAGATTCCTGTATTTGTGAGTTTTGTGGGTCCCTAGTTGATGAGAACTGTATTCAACGGTGCCAACCTAAATATAACCCGTACTGGGGAGGGTATCCTTTAGAGGATTATCACAGCATGGTAGGCAAAGTGTTAAATCAAACCGATTGCTGGGTGTGTTCACATGTGCCACAGGGACAGCATAATGTAGGGTTGGTGCCATTTCCGCTGAATATCACGGAAATTTTAGAATTACAAAAGGGGAAAACATTGGATGGAAAATCCCTCTCATCCAAACCGCCTCATTTCAAACTCTCTCAATTTCAAGTAGATAAATCACTTTTGTGTTTAAACATAACCAACCCCAATAAACCCGGAGGTTGGGAAGTGACGGGGAATAATCAGACGATGACCTTCTCACAAAGAGCTGATAATGAGTCCATAAACTATGATCTGCTACGCTCAATTAAATCAAGTGGGAAATATTTTAGGTACCGTTATACATTGAGTTCCACCAAAGAAATGATTGGTAAAGTACCAGATGGTTATTGTGCTAAAATAATACAACCAGAAACTTGCATATACCAGATGGAAGAGCCTGAGATAGGATTGTTTGCAAGAGAAATGTGTTTAATGATAATGATGCATACCATTCCTTATATTCTCCCTGATAATGTATATTTTATATGTGGAAGAAAAGCGTATAAATGGCTCTCCCCGAGTTCCGAAGGTTTGTGTTATGACCCTCACACATGTTGAAATGTTGAGAATACATAAAAACACACCGTCACCATAGCTTCACACACAATATTAACACAGAGGCAAGAGAAATATGATACCTGGTGATATGCATAAAGCCGCTCAGTTAATCAGTGAGACAACTGGTTCCAAGTTTTAGTCGCCCTGGATCCCACCAGAATTGCTAGGGGTACATTAAATTTTAGATATATCCAGGAACTTGCTAAATTAATAGATAATATCACCGAGATGTACGATGACACATTCAGGTACACAGGGAGAGAATTGCAAGCGTACAAGAAAGAACTAGTGCAACACAGGCTAGTGTTGAATTATTTAACTGCTGTTACTGGAGGGTATTGCGTAGTGTTAGCCACCCAATTTGGAGTAAAGTGTTGCACTTATGTCACCAATGATACCTGCGACCCTAAGGAGGTGATAGACCAGAAGATGGATGAGATTCTGCAGTTAAAGTGGGAATTTCGTAAGAACCATAACGCATCAGTGGCTGAAGCAGGGGAAAAGATAGAAGGATGGGTGTCATGGCTGAACCCAGTGAAATGGTTCTCGGGTCTAGGAGAGTGGGTCCAGGAAGTGGTCGCCAGCGTAGGCAAATTCTTGATCCTTATACTGATTGTCATCATAGTAATTGGCATATGCGTCCGGTGTGTTCCTATTGTGTTGAAGTGTGGAAAATGTGAAAACAGAGTGAAATGAAGGGATGAAACTATGATGGTGGTCAGAAATGATAATATGTATACCAAGGTAGATACAGAACTGCACTACAACCCTGAGCTAGGAAGTACCATCATTTAAATGTATAATATTTAGACATGCATAGAAGATATTATTGAAATGTTATTTATAGAACACCCAGACAATGTAAAGTCTCAAATTCCCCTTCAAAACTACTGTTATAAGACTGGTGCATCCCCACATCTGTCACATGATCTCCCAAGATCCGCGGTGTGCGTATAATAGTAGTTTTATGCCCCCGCCTAGAGACACATTGTTGATGGATTAAGAACCACCTTGTGCCATCCCATGATAACACTAAATAATATGTGAATGTAAGCCCAAAATAAATTTTTATAGCAGATTGTGATAGCATGTTGTTTGCTATCAAAGGGTGGAATGTCGAAGCTGAATAATTGGCTGAGACAAGTTCAGTTTAAAATTTAATCGCGGCGATGCCATCTTGCGAATGGCCGCAAGACTCCATTTTGGAAATGAGATCGCAAGACACCATTTTTGTGGTCAGCGTCAATTCAAGTTATAACTCAGGAGCTAAGAACAGATGGCAATGTTTTTGTTAACCTACCAAGGGCAACTGTAAAAACAAGCTTTCTGAGTAAAAGTAAATAAGAAGAGACAATGGGTATTTTTACATACAAATTGGGAATCCCTGGATGCAGATAAAGTATAGTTGTGGCAATTGTAATATAATATCTACACAATTGGATTTGTCTGAATCCTAGACAGGATGGCCCCAAATTCCACAGCTTGAGGTGGTAATACATTTGCATTTCACACAAGAGTCTGTGAGAACAAAAGAGGTTTTGTTTTCCTTTGAACACACAACAGGTGGGGGCCTGCTGACAGAGGGCATGTAGAACTACAACCCTCAGCCATCCACACTACTGGATGTTCACTTCGTGTATGAGAAATTATGCACTTAAATCTCACCCATTAATAACTAGCGTCCTTATATCAAACCCCGAATACTCACACACTACATATTCGCACACAAGGTTCCATTAGCATCAAATTGTATGATTCAAGTTGGTTAAGTTAGTTTAAATGCTAAGAAATAGAGGTTTTTGATATCTAAGGTATTATACATGATAAGCAAGGTGTGTTTGGTTTCGTTCTGATGCGTACGCTTTTTACAGAATCCCGGTGTTTTCGGTGGAGAGATCGCATCATGCAAACTCAAGTTACGGAACGCAGAACTTACAAGCAACAAAATGTTTAGTTGATGGAATGTTACAGGAGGCGTTACCAGAAAGACTCCGGCTGTTAGAGGCAGGGAAAGTCTATTTGAAACAACCTGTTAAATGTGTCGTTACATATGCTTCTCCTCTGGGAACCAATGAGATCAGCAGGAAGTTCTCCCTTTGTCCTGTTTCAGTCTGGGGGGGAATAAATACATGTGTCCGAACACTGGTTTGCCAGTTCATGCTGAATTTTGGGTGAACTGAGGATATCTAGTCAGAAGTCTATCTCTGGGTCCAGAGGCGCAGCGTATGTATAACCATACTTGGGTCTGTATTATTTCCTTTTACGCCTAACTTGTGTATGTATAGATTGCGTGTAACTGACTGTACTTTTACCTGAATAATACTTGTGCGTTGGAAACACAGATTCCACTCCTGTCTTTATTTGCGGTTAAACTGCGTACGCAATTAGCGTTCTGTTTAGAGGTTTTAGGCAGGGTTTTGTCTTAGAGGTTCTAGGCAGGTGAATCTTAGAGGTTTATAGGAAGGAATATATTAAAAGGTTTATTGACGAATTCAACAACTTCAACATTTAGTAAAAACAAAATTGTTTTCCTAGATTTGGAGATTTTCATTCAAGACAACAAACTGCACAGTAAAACACATCATAAGGCTGTAGACGTAAATAGTTATATACTGGCGCAAAGCAATCATCATCCGAGTTGGATAAAGGGAATACCCAAGGGCCAGTTCACACGTCTGAGACGCAATTGCACTAAATTAGAGGATTATACTGAACAAGGTTTGGATTTAAAACAAAAATTTAAGGAAAAAAAATATAATATGGAGGTAGTGGAAGGAGCTTATAGGGAATTGGAATCGAGACCGAGAGAGACACTACTTAAATATTCAAAAACGGAATCAGTGAACACTATTGAACAACATGAGAAAGTATACTTCGTGACTAATTATTCAGGTGCCTCTAGCAAAGTACTGAACATATTCAAGAAACATTGGCATATTCTGAGTCTGGACGAGAATCTAAAAAATGTAATTCAGGACAAACCAAATGTGGTGTTTCGGAAAGCTCCAGATATAAAACAAAAAATAGTTCATAGCCATCTCCGAGACACTACTAATAATATAAGACAGAAAACCATCGATGGGATTAATGTCAGAGGGATTCTATCATTGTGGAAGGTGTTCCAATTGTAAAATGTTGGGGTACATAAGCACGAGACCCATAAGTGTTATAAAATCTAACCAAACTGACAAGGAGTATAAAATTAGAGGTACACTATCATGTGACAGCGATAACCTAATATATCTGCTTGAATGCCCATGTGGGTTACAATATGTGGGACGTACCATAAGAACCATCAGACAAAGGATTTATGAACACTGTCGGAACATTCGAAGGGGATTTGAGAACCACAGTGTTTCAGAACATTTCAGAAATACCCATAGTTGCGACCCCAAAGGCTTGAAGTTCACGGGGATTGACAAAGTTACTTACAAATGGAGGGGAGGTAATAAATTAGAAGCCATAAACCGCAAAGAGAGCAGATGGATATTTAATCTGCAGACCCTACACCCTGAGGGCCTCAACATAGACCCCTAAATGCATTAGAAGAAACACCCTTAAAATACACCTACTACAATTGTCGATCATATTCTAATAGGTATAGTGTATATCAAAACACTTTTCTCTATTTGATTACTTTATTTATTTTAATTCACTATATTTCATTTTATGCCATATAATGGGACATATTTGGTAATGACCTTTAGCAAGATTCATGCCATATTCTTTTTCAAATGATTCACAGTTACATAGAATCAATATATCAACATAATTAACCTTTAGTTAGTTTAATCCGGTATGTTTGCCCCCATATGTCATTAATGCTCTATTTTAATATATATGTTAACATTAGCTTTCTACTCTATATGGATGTCCTACTTGTCTTTAGTAGTGTATATCCAGATTGAATCCAACAAAATGGCCGCCGCCATATATGAGGACATAGAAGCCAGGCTTCTATGATGCCTCTGATGTGTGCATACGACTGTATGGATGCCTTATTCACCCTTATTAGTATGTACTCATATCAAACCCAACCAAAAATGGCCGCCGCCATATCTGAAGACATAGAAGCCAGGCTTCTATGTTTCTCCTGATGTGCGCACCCGGAGGCCGGTGCGGCGGTTCTCGCTGCCGCTTGTGTAGGTACATCACTAAGACACCTAGATAGACGCTGGGATCAGCAATATAGGACTTCCGCCGGGAGACACATGCGGCACGCGCGTACCGGAAGTGACTACCCGGAAGTGCGGCACCGCTACACGTGGGTAATAAAGATCAAAGAGGCTGCCTATATAAGATGCAACATACACTAACAACACCATTGCCCTTGATAAAGTCTCTATTAGAGATGAAACGTGTTGGGACATTAATATGAGCATATATGTACTTTTAATTACAATCCCTGTTTGAAGGGTATTATTTGCTTTTCTTACTACTTTGTATCATCTCCATACTGTTTAATAAAAGTGTTGTATTATTTGACGGCCAGTCATTTATAGTATTATAGCCTCCCCCTGCATACTCGGACACAGAGTGACACAGGACCAGCAGACTTCATGGTCAGGTAAGATAACATTCCATACCTAAAGCAACTGCAATTCTAGTGTCGCATGTCTCTCTGATACTACGTTCCTTTCCTGAGGTGGAGAGAGCAGTGGAGGAGAAAAGGTCACGCTGTTGACGTATCCTGGTTAAAGGTTTATATGACATACAACAACCGGCCCACAGTTTTTGCCTATTTGCAATCAGCATATTGCTACAAGAACACTATATCTCTGAATATCCTGCTGACAGTTCTTGCCCACCTGTAATATATGGTGTCTGGATAATACATCTATTGAAGATACACATCTCAATTACTATAGTGGTGTCTATGCCAGACCAGAACTTCAGACGTTTATAGTTTTAGTCGTGAAAACCCAGCCTCAAGTTATTGCCCACCAGCTGGTTAATTGAAGCAGACTGTGGTATATAAATGTAGAGAGCCGTTACATCAAACGACATCTCATACATAATCAATCTAATTTTGAACACACAGCCCCAAGTTTTTGCCAACCAGTTTTGTTACTGATCACCGACATATTTGAGATACGGGACTACGGATAGTTACCCACTATCGCATTGATATTTATAGATTAGATCTATTACCACAGAGCGCTTTATCTGCTTATTGCTTATATCTGTTTAGGAAGTGGGAATACTTCCAGAGAGAACTGCTAGTGGTAGACAAACACCTCTCCACCTATGAGCGCCGATTGCTTTATGTTGTTTTGGTGTAAAACATGGTGAAAAGTTATCCCCGATTTTTTACAAAGACTTTTCACACCGGCGAAAAGTCTTTAAAATTGAATACGGGGATAATTAAAACAGGCAAAAATGACAGCTTTTCGCAGTCAAATTGAATACCCCCCTTACTATTTTACCACAAGGCACTAGAATATCAGTATCAGCAGCAGCAGAAACAAAGCTGTGTTCCAGACTTGAATACAAATTCATTGCTAGGCTTATAGACTTAACATATTTCATGGACATATCATTTTTCTAAACAAGCTCCAAATAATCCAGGATTAGGTAAGCAACATCTGAGTTTACGTTTCTAGTCCTGGCTATTGCTAGGCAGCAGGGAAGCGGTCAGTATTGTGGAGGCATTTAGCTGCAGCCAGTCTGTAATCAAACTCTCTGTGTGTGCAGTTCAGCTGCAATTTAGTCTGCAATCAAGGAGGCTGGCTTTCCGGTGATAGTCTGTTCCTAGTGTCCAATCTGTTTGGTTACATCCTGTTCCTGGTCCTGTCTCATCAGAGCCATTTACTTGTGCTTGTTCATCTGTGTTCCTGGTCAAGTATCTCCCAGACTGCTGTGATCATTATCTCCAGCCTGCAGCCCAGCCACTTTACCAGCCATGTGCAGCCCAGCCACATTACCAGCCTGTGGTCTAGCTGCATTAACAGCCTATGGCCCAGCTGCGTTACCAGCCTGCAGCCCAGCTGTTTTACCAGCCTGCGGCTTTGTGTATGATCAATCATCTGTACCTCAGTCTACAGTCCAGCTGCACCATCTGAAGCCAGCCGCTGTTCCTTCCTGTGGCCCAGTTGTGTACAAGTCAGCGGTTCTCAATTCATATCTGTGACTCTTACCATCTAATGCAACCCCTACCACAGCATTTCTCCATCATTACCTGCAGTCCACTCATACTCTGGTGTGTGACCTGCAGATGTTAATAAGATAAGCCCACACTGTGCCAAGAGTAAGTCCTGGCAGCAGCCTAAGTACCGGTGTGCATATTCAGTCACTAAGGGAACAATGGGTTGGAGTTCTAGTTGGAAGATCTCACTTAGTGACTCTGTGGGTTTATCTTTCATCACACTGTAGCATCATAACATTAAGATATGTGAAGCAGCAGTAGTTAAAGCTTCAAGAACAAGTAGGTGAAAGCAAAGCAGTTTGCCAAAGGTCTGGTTACTGTGGGGGAAGGGGGGAGGCCCAGTTTTGGTGTCTGTCCCACTAAATCAAAGCTTTTTCCCAACTACAGGGACAGTTAGGATGTATGTCCCGCTTCACACTGCTCTGCTCGGGAATTGCGTGCTACTGATAGTAGTGCATGCAGCATTGTATTTGAAGGTGATCAAAAGGCATTGCAAAGCAACCAAGCACTGTCTAATATAACAGTCATGCCTCTAGCAGGTTAGCCATGTCCACTTTGGAGTGGTGATATAAATAAAGTATTTGAAATACTGTACCATTAAATAAATTATACAACTAGTCACAACGTTAACGTGAGTGATTGATCTAACTTTATAGAAAAACTATGACCATAAAATTTTGTGTTTTATACTAAAACCAGATATACATTTAAATACAATGTCAGAGCTGTCTATTTTTATTAGGGAAATTTTGATCATATTATATAACTAGACTGCATTAAAAAGGGCAATGCAATGTTTACAATGGCCACTGGGGGGCAACATAAAACTATTGTTGTAGTCTAAAATGGGTAAACTAGTTTCTGCACTATCAATGCTTCTTTTTAATCAGCACTGGATTTTGTTGACAGCTGTACAATGCAATTTATTTACATTTGATGAAAGAAAAAATAAATGCAAGTGCATCAACACGAAAGCAAGAAAGCACAAAAATATGTGGACTGTATTAAAGATACTAAAAACCTGAAATACAAAAATATATATATATATATATTATTATCATTTATTTATATGGCGCCACAAGTGATCCGCAGCGCCTTACAAAGTACATAAACAAATTGTAGACAAGTGACTTACAGAACAATACAATACAGGACATGGATAATATATATTGCTACATTAGCGATCATATCACCCAGATAAGCAACCAAGTGTTAGGTGCCCTAGTGGTGAGTAAGAAGTAAATAACACTATAGTAAGGATATATTAGATATATTAATTTACATTCACAATTTACTGTGTAGTTATTTAATTTAGTATTTAGCATGCTAATTAGCATTTTCTAAAATAAAAATATAGTTGTTCAGACCTCATCTGGGTTTATAATGATACCTCCCAACTAGAGATGTGCGGTTTGGTTCTCCTGAATTTCATGAAACCAGACAGATCCGAGTCGTGGTTCTGATCTCCTGAGTAGATCCAGATAAATCAAAGTTGCGATACTGATTGTCCAGCGGTTTGGAATTTTGATTTAAAATCCGAATTTCATGTTTTGGATTGCAGAAATTACATGATTCTAGCTGTTTTAAAAACATTTTATCTTTTTTTTTTTTTAAATCCAGATCCAAAACCAAGATCAAAACATGGGGGTCAGCGCACATCTTTACTCCCAACAAACATTTCAGCAACGGGACGGGGCCGTGACTGCGGCACACTCTGAAGGCATGGCCTCTGGTGGATGCTTTTTACGCTGCGGAGAAACCCACTGTCACAGTGTACACCTCCCAAGCCGCTGCAAATCAGAGAGAACGTCCTGATCACATCTTCAAAAGTAGAGACTGTCCTGCCAAGAAGTGGGACAATTTGTGGTAGGCTATTATATTACGCACCTCAGCCATTTACAATGTGCAGCCACAATCCTGTGTCCACCTACTGATTATTGGCCAAAACTGCTTGACATATATTTATGTATTTTTTATCACAGTAATGTATAAACTGTACATATATATTACGCTCTTTACAGAGAAATGGTACAATAGGGGTTATTTAAAATTTAATTAAAAGATCCCCTTTGCATATACTGAAATTTTGAGTAGTAGACATGCTGTGATGGAACCGGTATGATTTACCACCGGACGCATCCCCTAACCCTGCCTTAGGGGTGCCTAACCCTAACCTCCCCCCCCCAAGTACCTAACCCTAATCCCCCCTCTAAGTGCCTAACCTAATCACCCCTCTTCCCCGCTGGGGGTGCCTAATTCTAACCTCCCCCCGTGGGTGCCTAACCCTAATCCCCCCTTCCCCTATCCTAAAGTTAACCTTCCGGGGAGGGGGGTGCCTAACCCTAAGTCACCCCCGGGAACCCTAAACCTAAAGCGGCTATCGGCGCCCGGCGTCCCTTCGATCGGGATGTCTAATGCCAGGCGTCGGCATATCGACGCCTGTCTATAGACCCTTGCCGGGATATGACAGTCGGGAAGCCGGCTGTCGGGATTAGGTTCACCGGCTTCCCGACTGCATACCTGCTGGGATACACCTAGCCCTATAAATAACGTATAGATGTGTGCTCTGTAAATACCCGTTTGCAAGGCAGACACTTGGAAGTTGGAACCCGTCTTATGCAGTTACATATTTAAAGCTGTGTGTAATGTAAAATAGCAACTCACAAACCTAAATGGGCATCGCTAAAGTGCATGAACTCTCTTACTGTATAAACTTGCATGTGTTTGCCCCTGATCTGCCTTTAGATGCACATGCGCACTGTAACCTGTGTGAGATGCATACTGTAATTACTTTCCTCAAATGCACTTTCATCCAAATCTAAGGCCCAAGGTAATTAACCATGATTTTCATAAGCAGAATACTGTAAAACAACAAGGCTACCCATGCACAAATAACATAGCAATGGAAAAAAATGGCAATAATGAGTATCATATTCATTATCTTCTAATGTCTTTCTAACTTTACAATCATCAAGAATGATTTACATATATATTTTGTTGGTGTGAGCCCCTGGGGACGTATTTGTCAGATAATGCAGCCAGTACCGCAGCGAGGCTCCAGGGACGTTACACTGTCAGCTTAGCTTGTGAGCTAGGTTCAGTGGCTGTATGTACCTAGTGGCTATGGGTAACTAGAAATGACTGGCTCCCAAAACAAAAATGTGAGAGATCACCCTTTTACATATCACCATGAAGGGGCTGTTCATGGTAAATAAGCCCCAATATGTTTTAACTGCTTTTAACAGAAATCAAATTCTTTATGCTCCCAAAACATCCTAATAGAACTAGATGAGACAAGCACTACCACAGTTACGTTGCTATAAAAACACAAACAATTAAATATAGTTCTTACGTAGCATAATGCAAGGTTACTAAATGGATGGGCTCCGATCCTCTGCCCCTTGCAAGCTACAGCCCCAGAGAAACAGATAAGTCTGAATACAAGCAGCAAGGTAGGTGGTCCTTAGTCTGTGACACTTTACTTTTATCAGTACCACTGGCTCTTCAGTATTGTGCACTCCTTGTACGCTGCCATGTTCTACTTGAGCTGGCCACACCCCCTCTAGCAGCTGGCTGCAACCCTTCAGCGTCACATCACAGGGCCCCTAGCAAATAGCAATGTATTCCAGAGTGCCCTTAATGACCCAGTCGGCCCCCACATGCTGGCCGCATCTCCTCCCCAGACACACATCAGTACAATATTATTCTTACTAGTGTATGCATCATGTTTCACTATTAAAACAAAATGTTAAAAGCATAGACAGTGCATGTATCGGGTGTACTGTATGCCTGATGTACCCCAGACCAAATGCTATGGGTGCAGACCGGCATGAATCACGTGATTTTTCCAGCTTTGCTTTTTCACGTAATTTTTTATTATTTAGTGAACACAATTTACATCCACTGTACATTTTAGGATGCTGATGTGTTTATTATTATTATTATTATTATTATTATTATCCTTTATTTATATGGCGCCACAAGGGTTCCACAGCGCCTTACAAAGTACATAACAAACGAGCACACAAGACAACAGTTATTAACAGTACAGACAATGCAGGACAAGTACATGATTTATAAACAATGCTGCATAACACCTAAATAAGCAGCAGGGTGTCAGTAAGCAGTTTTAGGCACCATTGTAAATGAAAGTAAAAGTAAGGCAAGAAGAAGCACGTGAGGAAAGAGGGCCCTGCTCGTGAGAGCTTACATTCTGAGGGGAGGGTCAGACAAACAGGGGTGACACAGATGGGCTAGATAGTGAGGAAGGAGCATAGAGTAGTGGGTTAGGATGAGCGCTGGAAAGCATTGAGGAAGAAATGGGTCTTGAGGGCCCAGTTGAAGATTAAAAGCCAGGAAGCCAAGTGATAGAGGAATTTTGCAGGAGCAGTGGTGTCAGAGGGGTATAGCCAGGGTTTGGTGATGGCAAGGAGAATCAAGGCATTACAGATGAAGTGCTCATGAACAGGAACCAGTTTATTATAGACAAAACTGGCTTTCCAGAGGGAACAGGAGAGAGGGACAGAGTTAAGAGGCGAGAGGAGAATGAGATTATTAGGGTTGTTGTAGTGTGGAGGTGATATTGATCTAGAGAAGGGGGATAAGGAGTGTTGGGTTATGTGGCTGGCTTCTGAATGAGGAAGGGTGACAGCAGGTGATGGGTAAGGTGGAGGTTTAGTGTGGTGTGGGGGGGGAGAAGGATAAGTATCTTGGAGAAAAGAGAGGGTGCAGAGTTTAGTGGTGGTGCAGCAGGACCATGGTGGGAGAGTTGAGAATAATACTGGAGTTGTGGGAGATGCAGTTGAGAGACTAATATGTGATGATATTCAGTCTCTATATACGTTTCCTTAATTTACTGCTAATTAGATTAAAATATTAATGTTTTATCCTTCTATTCAAAATCAAATCTGATGTGTGTTTGCTTTAAGCACCTCACAAATGCGCATGCTGCCTCCATTCAGCTCTTGGTCTGAGGGGTAGACTGCATCTCTCACTCAGAGTCATCTAAAGATTAACACCTATTAGTGTCCTACTTAACATCTTGTTAAAGACAAAGCTAGATATTTTCCAGTTCTCGGCTGGCTGATTGATGACATCCTTTAGAAACTTTTCAACAGTAAAATGTTACCTCACAATATCCACAGGTTTTTTCTAGCAAACCGTACACTACAGTATAACGTGCAATGTTACAGTGGCTCAGGTATTGGCAGTTAAACTGTGCTGTCCATCAACCGCAAAATAATAGATAGAAAATGGCTGATTCTGAATCACATGCAGATTGGCTTTAGTTGCTAGCGGCCACGGAACCCTGATTTACTACCATATGCTACTGCTAGAAGCAGTAGGGCTAATTATGGAGTTTGTGCATCTGCAAACGGAAGCCTGTACTGCACATTGATTTTACACCAGCCTCTGCAACGGCCATCATTAGTATTGGCACTTGCACCAGCCCCATGCTAGATGCAAGAGATCCGTCAGAAACAGGTTTCCCTTCCTCATATTCACGACACAGATTCGCACTGAGCATTAAATAGTGATACGTGCCCATGACACTCCCACAAGACAAGGCGGCTCTGTGCAATCGTATTGTTGCCACCCAGTTGCCTCGTTGAAACTCCCAATTTCGCTGGAAGACAGATTCGGCCAAGTTCTGTCTGAATAGAATGGACATAAGCAAAAGTGTGTAAATGCGCTAGAGATGTGCGGGTCCAGTTCTCAAAGAACTGTCAACAGCCGAATTTAGGGGTTCCGAAACATGTCTGAGTTCGGAATCACTTTGGGGTATCAAATCGAACCAAGTTCCGGTTTGGATCTTCTTGCGGTTTCGGAATGGGTTTTGGATTGTATGCTAACAGGTCAAAATTACGTCATTTTAGCTGTGTTTTCTTGTTTTGTTTTTTAAATAGAGATCCAAAACCAAAACACGTGAGGGCGGTTTTACAAAACAAAAACAAAAAGATGAATCCGGATCAAAAACCAAAACGGGGGTCGGCGCACATCTTTAAAATGCGAATCTGCAAATGCGCTGTATTTAAAAAATCGCCAGTTGTGCACTTATACAGAGATTCATCCAACTCAGAATCAGGCCCAAAGAGCATATTAACTACTCCTCATGACGAGAGTTATTCTGATTTATTATTATCATTATCCTCCTTTATTTATATGGTGCCATAAGGGTTCCGCAGCGCCTTACACAGTACATAAACAAATGAGCACAAAAGAAAAACAGTTATTGACAGTACAAAACAATGCAGAACAAGGACATGGTTTATAAACATTGCTGCATAACACTGAAATAAGCAGCATGGCTCCAGCAGCCAAGTGTTAGGTGGGCTTGTGGGGAGTTAGGAGTAAAATATAATATAAGTAAGGGAAGGAGAAGAATGTTAGGGAAGAGGGCCCTGCTCGTGAGAGCTTGTATTCTAAAGGGAAAGGGCAGACAGACAGGGGTGACACAGATGCAGTAGTGAGGAAGGAGCATGGATAAGTGGGTTAGGATGGGAGCTGGAAAGCTTTGATGAAGAAGTGGGTCTTGAGAGCCTGTTTGAAGATTTGTAGAGAGGTGGAGAGTCTTCTAGATAGAGGGAGAGAATTCCAGGGGTAGGGATCAGCATGGGCAAAATCTTGAAGACGGGAGTGGGAGAAAATAATCATTTGTCAGAAGAGGTGACATGTATTTGTGGAGAGAAGTGGGTGGACAGGAGTGTGAATGGTGATAAGGTCAGAGATGTAAATAGAAGAGGATTGGGTGAGGGCTTTGTAAGTGAGTGTGAGAAGTTTGAATTGGGTTCTGAAGGGGAAGGGGAGCCAGTGTAGAGCTTGTAGGAGAGGGGAGGCAGATGTAGTATTTTTAGAGAGGAAGATGAGCCGGGCAGCAGCATTAAGGACAGATTGGAGTGGAGAGAGGTGGGAGGCCAGAAAGTAGGAGGTTACAGTAGTTCAATCTGGAGATGACCAGTGAGTGAATGAGGGTATTAGTAGCCTCCAGAAAGAGAACTGGAAACATTTCTGAGATGGAGACAGCAGGACTGTAAGATGTACTGGATCTGTGGTGTGAAGGAGAGGGAGGAGTACAGGATAACTCCAAGACAGCACATTTGTGGACTAGAGGAGATAGTTGTGCAGTCAATAGATAATGACATTGTGGGAAGTGAGGTTAAGCGGGAGGGTGGGAAGATGATCAGCTCAGTCTTAGACATGTTAAGTTTAAGAAAGTGCTGGGACACCCAGGAAGAGATAGCAGAGATACTGGTGAGGAGAGAGGGGGAGAGGTCAGGGGTAGAGAGGTAGATCTCAGTGTCATCAGTATGAATGTTTTAAAATGGAAAAATCAACTGTATCTAGCAAGATTTTATTTTTTAATATTAATTTGTTTTATATTAATATACATTTCGAATTACATGATACTGTAGTTTAAAGGTAAGATATATAAGTTTCATAAATTAACCTCCTGCTAACAGTGAAAAGTCTTACTCCCATTGTAGAACTGTCAGACTAGTATTTGTTTGTGAACCCGGTGTTGGATATTCGTCTGTGTTGGTGTCTGGAGGCGTGTACAGAAAGCTGTCAGGCCTAAGGAGACCTCCTGGCATGTAGTGAAGAACACTTCCCTGACCGGGAATCAAACCCAGTCTTGGCGGAGAGATGCCAGATCGTACCCACTAGACCACCAGGGACGTCGGTGTTGAAGACAAGTTGTTATGTGCAATCAGAGGAGAGTGTTGCAGTAGATTGACCAGGCTGACACTGGATTAATACTGTAGATATATAATAAAACACTCTTCTTACTGTAACTGGAATGCTGGAGTGGTAGATCTTGGCAATGTATTCACCAGGCTGAAACTGGGTTGTCGCTCTAGTCCAGGATCCAGGAGCACTCAGATGGTAGCAGGACCGGATGCAGACAAAACAACGGAATGGGTAGTAGGTGATACCAGGAACGGCATCAAATGGAGCAGGAACCAGGAACACTCACCATGTAGTGAGAAAGGTATACACAGAAAGTTGTAGGTTCGGATAACTGGAACAGGTAGGTATTCTCTGTGCAACAAGTGGGATAGCTACATCAGGCATAGAAAGAACCGGATGCTGACCAGACACCAGAATGGACAGTGGATGCTAATACCAGGAGTGGTATCAATGGTGCAGGAACCAGGAACACTCACCATGCAATGAAAATGGTATACACAGGCGAGTTGCAGATTTGGATAGCTGGAAGAGGTTGAGATTTTCTGTGCAGTCAGTGGAATAGCTGGCCTAGGTGCAGGTATCCGTATAGCAGAAGGAAGCAAAACTGCGCAAACTGGATGCAAGTAAGCAATAGGAGCTCAGTATAGCTCACTCAGTAGGAACTGAGGTTAGACATTGTACTGGCAATTAGGTAGAGTCAGCAGCTGGGATATATACCCCTTGGTTACCTGGGATAGGCTGAGCAGAGACAGGTGGTACGGTGAGGCTCAGGCTATCACTTGATTGGCTGTTGCAAACAGGTGATCGGGACTTGTCACTGCAGTACTCTGTAGCAGGCTTAGATCTTGCTTGAGGCCTAGCAGGCCGAGAAACACTGAAGCTTGTGCATCTGGGATGTGATAGAGAATGCTGGCAGAATCGATAATTGACCCGGCGGTAGGGGAAACAGACCCGGGTTGTGACAAGAATCAACCTTCATTAATTTCAGTCTCTCTATTTTTGCTTTAGCCTCACTGGTTTAGTCTCTTTTATGTCTTAAATTATGCAAATGAGGGTACCTCAGAACTGTGTTTATTACATTTGTCACTTTTGTGTGTTTGCATGTTTTGTGTGTTTGCATGTATTTATTGCATTAAACTGAGTTATAAAGCGTACTTGTCATTTTGAATTCCAAAACCCTTGCATGTCCTCCTGTGGAATGGAGATTGCTGTATGGCACCCCATGGAGAATGTGTTCCTAAAAATACCACCTTTATTCTCTCCAAAAACAAAATCTTTATTTTGCATGTGGACGCATTTATGTAACCAGACAGCAGCTCTGCTAAGCTACCTAGTGTCCAATGACTCACTTAGAGGCCAAAAAACCTTAAAAAAATATGTTTTCTCACTTTTTTTTATATCATTTGTACATATCAGCAAACTTTACCAATTCAGTAGCATATGAATGTAGGAGTGAGCACGGAGTTGCTACCTGGACATTTGTGATGAGGGAACCAAGATCTATATATACCACTGGGCCTAATTCAGACCCGCTCGCGAGCGCTGAGCGCTCGCAAGCAGGTCGATGTTGGCCAAGTGCACATGTGCCCGATGGAGGCGGCTCCGTTGTGCGCATGCGTGAGACCCGAATAACGACGGCCAAGCCGTCGTTATGGGTCTCGCACCAAAGGGGCGTGCTGTCGATGGTGAGTGACAGCACGCTCCCTTTGGTGGACGTGCCGGGGGTGTGGCTGCCCATGGGAACGCTTACCGTCTGGGGCCAGACCCACTGACATCACTAGTGATGTCAGTGGGAGTGCTTTTGGCTGTGATAGAGCCAAAAGCACTCCAGGGCTTGCGGCAACGAGACCCTACCGCAAGGGTCTCGTCGCAAGCCCGATGGTCATGATGGTCTTGACCATCGCGACCATCTTTTTGGACGCTCGCTATAGCTGTGGGTGGTCACCCACAGCTATGCGAGCGGCCAGGAGGCCGTTGAGAAAAAACAGAGGGCCGGCCCTGATTCAGAGTGAGCGCTCTGTCAGAGCGTCCGGCTCTGAATCAGGGCCACTATTCATTGAGGTTGACACTGAGCCCTGTTTTCTGGATTCATTCTGGAAACCATTTGTTGATACCGACATGTGATATTCTTCTTGAAGTTGCCAGCTCAATTGCACACAAGCTCATCAGCTAAGAGTTCGCTATCTGATGTAATGATCCCATTCATAGCAGGGTCAATAAATGCACAGTGCTGGCTTGGCCAAGATAGAAAGCTCTCACCCAGGCTTGACACGTAGGCGAGAGTCACTGGCAGGGCTAGAAGAGAGGGAGATGCAGGATTTGTTTTTCCTGGGCTTTGGTGAGTGTGGCCATCTTAGCAGAACTCGGGGATGAGAGTAGAGGAGCTCCCGGATCCTGGCATAGAAAGGGGGTGCATGACAGTGGCAACAAGCCCCAATTTTATGCGAAGAAGTGGAAGTCAAGAGGCCCCCTGGAGAAGCCCCAGGAGTTTGAAAACCCAACTGTAAGAAGCACCTTCAGTGTGACAGAGGAGGGGACACATGCCTGCACAGCGAGGCTGTCAGTACAGTGAATGCAAACAGTGAAAGAGTCCTGCATTATGCTGAGATCCCTGCAAGAGAGGGAACATTAGAGATCTCTGTGAAGCAATCCAGGGAAGAGGTGAGTGCCTTCATGTCATGTGCTAAAGGAGAGAGGGGTTTTTTATGTTTTGGAATGTTCCGAACATTAGAAGTCTCCCATATGGGTTGAGACGAGGTGCAAGAAACTTAAAATCTTGAGTCCCCTGTGTGCTGCATTTTGTATTGAATGGACTGACATGCTGTAGGACTGTTGTGCCCAGCAACACTGGGTATGTGCTGCCTATTCACTGCTGTGACATTTATGCCTAAGACTGAGCTGGAGGTGTTAGAGCAAATTTGAATATTTGCAAATTTATTTCTAATGCAACCATTAAAAGTAGTATGCAGGTTGAGTAGGATAATTAGGGATGAGCTCAAGTCTCCAGGTGAATCATACATTAAATTTTTTTTTAAAAAGCTTTGCAAATAGTGTAACTTGCCTGTAGCCTTTACTTAGACGAGAGCCCAATATCTTTTCATTTCTTGTTAAATATGTAACAAAACTCATATTATAGCTCCCTACCCCCACTAACTTGTGTCAGGTTATTCTATATATGCCTAATAAAGCTGCTACTGGTTGGGGAGTCGTTGTTTTGAGAAGCTGTGAGCAAGTAACACTCAACCCTTTTAGAACCATTTTCAACAAGAATTTGGTCTTAATTTCAAATTGAAATTGCATGTAGGACTGTACAGAAGGGGAACACTTTGATGTGAGTTTGTTAGCTTACTGTGAATTACATTATATCAAACTAATACTTCATGTTTTTAAGATGAAGTAGCTATAATAGCATTACACTATCTTCTGTGAGTATGTTCATTAATTCTTCTTAATAATATAACTTTGTACAGTAAATTTTCATCATATTCCAGGATATAGCCCCACCAGCAACACAACCAAACTTCCATAAGCCACAGCCTTATTATTGTACTGAATCTTTATAGACCTGACTCCTGCTATTTCTCAAGTCTTGTCTAATGGTGCACTGCATAAAGCCTAGGAGAAACACATTACTCAGTTTACAGTTCTCTAGCCCCGATGTTCAAAGACTATGGGCAGCTCTAGAAAGAATCTGCAGTTTTCATAGATGGGAGACCATTTTACGTTTGTTTGACCAATCCAAAACAATGGATCACTAAGGGTCTATATTATCCATTAAGGTAATGGATGGTCTATCCTGACTTAAGAAATGTAATCATAAAAGACAGGAATTTGTTCAGAAAATCCACCCTGTGCATGGCTACCTTTGGAGAAAATTGTCCCTACAACTTCCCCCCTCCAAAACTGCCCACTGGTTGTCATCAGCACTTCTACGATTCACCCCCCCTCTCCCATTTGCACTTTTAAAAAGAAAGCTGCCCACCCCCTTCCTTATTCTTATTTGCACCTCTAAAACCCTCCTTTCCTGTTCTCTCTGGAACCTCCTCTGGTTAGTACCTGGGCAGCTACACTGCTTGCACCACCCTTGATAAGGCCCTGCTTTGTGTTGTGACATCATACAAAGTAATTGTACTGCTGTTATGGACACATGCATAGAGTACAATAGTGTCAACTGCAGGATGAGCAGATTTTAAACAGTATGATAAGTGGAACTGGTTAAATATGGTAAGAATGGAGAGCACTACTGTACAGACTCCATATTGATCCTCCAGGGTGGCTTCATTCCCTATTCCAAGATGGCCACTAACCTAAGTACTGTGCATATGCTGCACCATCTTGTTATTGTGTTGAGTGCCACAGTAGAAGACAGTTGTCCTCTACTTAGCTTCAGTGAGACCCAGTATTAGCACTGACCAGAATGCTGTTCCAGCATCCTTACACTGATTAAGAAACTGGGCTGTTCTTAGTCTAAGGGCATCCGCTGGTGTGTACATAAACTCTGCTTCATCATCAAACCTGTACCCACATATTTCCTACAAAGTACATGTGGATTGGGATGTTCCATGTGCAGGGGCGCTGAGAGGGGGGGGAGCGGGTACTATTTACCTGGGCCAGGGCTTAATGAGGGTCCCGGCGGGGGCCCAGCGCCGCCCCCCCTCCCTTCTCTCTCCCTCACAGCAGCCCAGAACACAGCGTGTGCTGAGCTGCAGTGGGAGACTGCTCGTGGCTGCTGAGCAGCAGCCACAGCAGTCTTCTATGCCTGTGGAGGGGAGCGATCACACTGATCATGCCCCCCTGGCTTTGCTCACAGCGCCCCCCTCCCCAGCGCTCAGCGCCAAAAGTGTGTTTTTTTCTCAAGGGGGTGTGGCCATGCCTCCCGCAATTAGGACACGCCCCCCTCTGTGCCTGGGCCCGGCAGGGCTCTCTATGGCCCTGTCCATGTGGAGTGCAGGACAGCAGCACTCTTTTATGTAAAAAAAGATCTTATCATGTTGAAATGCGGTTATTATACCTCAACTCAAGCATCATATTTCTTTTACTATCGCAGTTACTTTTGCTGAATTAATTAAAATTACCCTGTACTAGAATCAGTTATTTAAGATAATGAAACCTATTCATCATCACTTAATTTTTACAAAAACAGGTGAAAATGTGCATTTTTCACCTGCTTTGGTAAAAATTAAGTTATCAGGCCATTCATATCACAGATATCTCTACTTACCTTCCTCTTGCGTAATGGCCCGCTGTCCCCATACACTAGTGTGGGGACAGAATTCATCAAGTTCCGATAATATAATATTTTCCGAGCCATGTTCAGATGGCGAGTGCTCCCGCTACCTGCTTCTTCCCTATGGGAAGGAATCTTGGGTTGCGAAGAGGGATCTTTTCGGATCCCTCCGCCCTCATACGGCTCCTTCCGCCGGACGTCGGGGCTCTTGGGCACATGTGTGACCTGTAGGTCACACATGCGCACTAGCGTGACCTGCAGGTCACGCATGTGCACTAGTGTGACATGTAGGTCACTCATGCACACTAGCATCACTGTGCCGTTAAGTAAAATCATGAATAGACATAATAGGCTTATGTATCAAACAGTGAAAAGAGTGGAAAAGTGGACCAATTGAGAAGTTTCCCATTAAAACCAATCAACCTCTATCTTTAATTTTATAGAATGTACTTGATAAATGCTACATCAAAGTTGATTGTTTGCAATGGGCAGCTTCTTCACTAATCCACTTATTCATTCTTTTCACTTCTTGATACATCAATCCTATAGTTTGACCAAAAGAGCAGCATTTTTGAAGACTAAGGACTCTATTTACTACAATCCGCATATTGAATGCAGATTGTAGTGTGATATTATCGAATGAATTCGTATTGCGAATTCAGGCAATATTACAGGGATTTACTACAAATCCCTTGCAGGGACAGAGATTGCAAGAAAGCTCTGTCCCTCCGAATCCCCTCCGCACACTAGTCATGGTATTTTCACAAAAAATACCGTGACAAAGTGCCCGCGCATGCGCCGACCGGCCGGCGCTACCACCCCCGTCGCTAAGCCCTGCCCCTGGCACTAAGCCCCACCCCCACGATCACGGGCCCCCCGTGACCCCCCTCCCTTAATAGCACTTACCTGCATGATCCGGGCCTCCGGTGATGTCCTCCATGCGTCCGGTCAGGTGAAAGCCCATACTGCACTGGGACCCGGTCATCGGTCCCTGGAGTCAGGTAAGTAAAACAAAATTCGACTATTTTTTTTTTTTTTACAGTAATCAGCTTGAGGTCTGTTTAGACCACACAGCTGATTACTGGGGCCGACTCCCGACTCTACTCTCCCCGTTAGAGTGGAGCAGTAGTCCGGTAACTGGGGGAGACCCTGGATAACACCACCTCCAGGGGCGTTTTTATCAAAGGGCCTCCCTAGGTATTTTTTTCACAATTTATTTTTAGTAACTGTGGTCGGATCACATTTCCCATTACAGTTATGGGAAATGCGATCTGGTTACTAAAAATAAGTGATACTTAGGGGTTGGAGTAGAATTTTACGAATTCTACTTCAATTCCCTTTAATAACTATAGGTGATACTAAAATAATGTGAAAAGGGTGTGAAAACACCCTTTTTCACTTTATTTTAGTCAAAATAATGTTAATAAATAGAGCCCAATATGATAAGCTCAAATTATTTTGGGAGTGGCAAAAATGGTATAATATGCATTATTCTAAGGTGAATTTTTGCAATTGCAATCAACACTATGCCAAAATCTTGAACAAAATGGGCAATGCTGTAAAATAGGAGCATAACTTGAAGCTGAGTTGTCCACCCTGACAAATCTGAAGTGACTTTCAAGTAATCTGCAGTGAAATTAAAGTGTTTGGAAAGTCTCACTTCTAAATTTAGCATTTCAATGAGATAGATGTTCGTTTGACTGCATACTTTCTTGAGTCAACCTATGTGGATTAAATGACACCTGACAGACATATATTGTTCTGCGTGAACAAGAATTCCTTCTTTTTAATTGTTGGGTATCTGAATAAACTCCTCCTACTTCACGGCTCCTCAGGGCATTCTGGCTGTAAATTACCGAATACTACAAGGTGTAGAACTTGCCACTTAGGAAATATGCTTCAGTACTATAAATCCTTTCCTAGAAGGTGTAAATCAGTGCAAAGATAGTTTTGAAAAAGACAGAACTGAGGGAGGTGGGGTTGCCCCATGCAAGGCTGCTGTGGACTCCAGGACAAAGAGAGCTAATTCACAATTACCTGTAACATAGCAAACAGCTGAAATTGTGCCCTAGGCAGCCATAAAGTCAAATAAAGGCTGTGAATATGAATAGGCCCCACTTTTACTCCTTTTTAACCTCGCACTTTCATGTTGCATCTACAACAATGCACTGCAGTTCTAGTCTGATTGTTTTTAGGCCTCTACTAATTGCCCCATCAACCATTCTCTTCACAGACCTTTTTCTCTTTGTTTACCTTGTGTATTTAATGCAGTAATAAGTGTATAGTGCAAAACCTGTGAAAGTGCCATTTGACTCTCATCACATAGGTTATGAACAAGGACAGGGCCCACAACTGCACGCTGACTATTCTCAGACCTGTGGAGGATTATAGTGCCAGATTATGCTATATTAACATGCTCAGATTAAATAGCCTTACTTATCCTTCCCGTGACCTTGAAATCTTTCATACACTGTATATATTTAAATACAGCCTGCTCTTCCACTGTAATTTGCCCCTATACTCCCAGGCTCTAACGTAGAGATGGATACAAGTGCATTTGTGTGACATGAAGATGCTTCTTCATGCAAAATGAATACGCTACACATGCACATCATTTACCTGTACAGTTTCCTGTGTTTGCAGATCTCTGCATTTCAGGAGCATTAACGCGCAAGTGTAATATTTTAAGGCAGTGCAGACGCAAATGATGTTCCCCCGTTCCAGGTGCAATTTATTCTGAGTTGACACAAATATATTAGCTGCTAGGCAAGAACTGTTCATTTACATAAATCCAGGTGCAAGTTTTGGAGTTGATGATGATTGTTGCATCTTTGTGATGGACGCATCTGCACTAGATTAAGGCCGGGTACACGACAAGGATATCTGCACGATTTGTCGTTTACAGGCAAATTGGAATGACAATCGTGCATATTGTGCAGTGTGTATTGTATGCACAATTGCGCACTCCCTCGAGTCATGCACAATATCTTTTGGTTGGCCGTGCTGCGTGGCCAATCAGAAGATACTGGACCTGATTCAATAAGGGTCGCTATTGCGATCGCAACTCCGTAATCACACGCAGGTCTGCTGTGAAAATATGCTAATGATTGCTATCGCAATGGCGGCATAAAGACGCCTACTGGCTCCCACTCCCACTAGCTCACATCCGTAATACCTTGCAAACCTCCATAAACATCTGTAACATCGAGTACCATTGGCCCCTCATGGAGAATTACAGCAGCCCTAACCTTACTTAGAAATTTCTAACCTTATTGCACGCAGTGGGTACTCAAACTGCGTATGCAATCGCAATGGCTAATTTATGCACAAACGGACAGATATGTCTGCATTTTGCAGACCACCCTCCCCCCTGTCTCCACCCCCAAATTCTCACTGCCTGTCGATCACTCTGCGATGGCTCTCTGTGGTCTCCGTAATCACAGTGCGCTCGCAGTGGTGCCTTCGCGCATGTGCAGTACACAACAATCACCAGTCTGCGTACACTTTAGCAATAGCAATCCTTAATGAATCAGGCCCATTGTGTATGCTGCGGTGTAGTTTAATGAAAGGTGGATGGAACGAGATATCGTTCCATCATTCATTAAATTGCACAGTGTGTACGGGCAATCACATATGGTCCGGGATGAAGGGAATTCGTCCTGACCATCGTCCCGATTGCCCGTCGTTGTAGTGTGTACCCGGCCTCAGATTGCACATTGCTTGAAATGATACATCTCAAAATACATGCAAGCGCAAGCATTCATATCATCTGTGCTCAGAAACAAATGGGACATCTTTCCCTCCAACTTTTAAACCGGATCCCAGTTTCTATGATGATATTCCAGCTCATAGCCAGTTAATGGCAGAATTCAACTTCTAAATATAAACTGCAGAATAATAAAAAAATAATAATAATATTTGTTGGTGAATAATAGAGCATGCCACAGAGCTGTACCTGCACACGTTTGCACCCAGCTGGCCGAGAAGTGCTCCCTTCCCAGTGCTCTTTGTCCCTGCCTTCTCTATTCTTTTTGTCACTGCCAACATCTGGAGGCAGTAAGAAGCTGGGAGCCTTCAGGGCCCATTGATAGATAACTGTGTTGCCCCCTTGGCCTTGCACCCTGGTTGTACCGCTCTCGATGTCCCCCAGTCATGGCACAAAACATATTTCCTGCTAGTATAATTAAAAGCTTTAATACCCATTAAAAAATGTTAGTGTGTGACAAAAATGATGATCAACTGAACTATGAAGGTGAATACACTGAACTGAAAGTGATAAGGACACAGAGAACGTAACAATGGGGTGACGAGGGGTAATAAGGGTGCAAGGAGGGATAAGGATGAGTAATGCAGGGAAAATGCTAAAGTAATAGACTGAATAGGTTACATGAGGAGAAGGAAGGGAAAGAAGAGGTCGACCTGAAGGTTAAAGCAAAATATGAGTGGAAATGTGAAGTGATTGCACAATATCACATGAATACATTTGTTATAATGATATTTCTGTTCTCAAATTTGAAATGGGCATAAAGTAATTGGTAATATTTATCCATGAAAGCAGATCCCAAGCTTAACAGTATATTAGGTAATGTTAGGTCAAATATAGTAAGCTGAATTTCAGCACTGGAGCTGAATGCATTCCCGAAACTCAACACTGGAAAAAAGTTCACTATTTTTAATAACATGTATTGAGGTTAAGATCAAACAGAGGGTGTTGAAAGAAATGGAGTGGAAATGTTTGTAGAGGTGGGGACACTATTCTCCTTCTCCTTTTCTCTAATGTCCTCAAGTCCTCAAAGTCTATTTTATTTATGTAACATCTGACCAGAACTGACGCCAAATACTCCAGGTGTTAAAAATATTTTAGATTGCCTTAAAAAAAAATCTCATCTTTTATATCCAGGAAAAAATGTTCCTCCAAGCTGGTACAGACACTTCTAATACTTGTAAGTACATTGAAATTCCATCACTAATTCTGGTTTCTGTTGCTTCTTAAAGTGGGCAGGATGCCAGTTACATAATCTGCCAGGATAATTCAAGCCTAGGATTTACTTAATTAGGTTCTGTACTGTTAAACACCTGGCTTTATATGTGATATGACTTGTTTTTTACATATAATAGTTTAATATCAACATGATAATAGTAGGCTGACTTATATTGCATTTAGAACATGTTTACAGAACACTGAGGATTTCCATGGATGCATCTTACACCTGAACATGGATAAGTAGACAGTTCTCCCGGTCTATGACTTCGTACTTAATACTGTAGTATATATACATATACTAGGGTATTGGCAATAGCCATAAAATATATGTCCACTTTCCGTCATGTCTTATAATATATATAATAGAAAATACATGTAAAATAAATAAACAAATAAATAAAGCATTACCTGCCCATCGTACTTGTTAAGTGGAATTTTTTTTCCTTGGGACCCACTTTTTGTAAGTTCCAGAGGACCCCCGAGAAAGTGGTCAGTTGCAAAAATGTACTTAGTAGCCACATATGACGTTACCATTGGGTCTAGACCAGGGACATTTTTAAACAAATGCATGGTATTACTATTATTATTATTATTTACAAGTGTTCTGCAGTGCCTTACAAAGTAAATAAACAAATAAGTAACCAGTGACCAGCTATACAATACATGGACTAGGATAATAAACATTGCTATATTAGCGACCTTTACACCTACATAAGCAGCCAAGTGTTAGTTTCCCTAGTGTGGAGTAAGAGATCAATGAAAATAAGTAGGGAGAAGCACAAGAGGGTAGAGGGCCCTGCTCAAAAGAGCTTACATTCTAAAATGGAGGGGCAGACAAATAGGAGTGACACAGATGGGGTAGGCGGGGAGGAAGGAATATATAGCAGCAAGTTAGGATGACAGCTGGAAGGCTTTAATGAAGTAGTGGGTCTTAAGAGCTCATTTGAATGATTGTAGAGAGGTGCAGAGTCTGATGGGGAGAGGGAGGGAGTTCCAAAGTTGGGGAGCAGTGCGGGCAAAATCTTGGAGGTGGGAGTGGGAAGAAGTAATCATTTGGCATAAAAGGCAGCATGTATGAAGTGAACGAAGAGGGCGGACAGAAGAGTGAAGGGAGATGAGATCAGAGATGTAAATGGGAGAGGAATGGGTGAGGGCTTTGTAAGTGAGTGTGAGAACTTTGAATTGGCTTCTGAAAGGGAAGGGGAGCCAGTGGAGGGCTTGTAGGAGAAGCGAGGCAGATGTAGAGCATTTGGAGAGGAAGATGAGCCAAAGAGCAGCATTGAGCACAGACTGGAGAGGAGAGAGATGGGATTTGGGGAGGCCATATAGGAGGAGGTTACAGTAGTCCAATCTGGAAATGACTAGTGAATTTATGAGGGTTTTGGTGGCATCCTGTTTGAGAAAGGGTCTGATCTTGGAAATATTCTTGAGATGGAAATGACATGACTGTGAGAGGTTCTGAATATGTGGTTTGAAGAAGAGGGAAGAGTCCATGATGACTCCAAACAATGCACTTTGGGACTAGATGAGATAGTTATGCCATCTATTGATAAGAAAATAGTGGGAAATGAGGTTATGTGGGAGGGTGGGAAGACGATCAGCTCAGTATTAGACATATTAAGTTTGAGAAATTGCTGGGACATCCAGGAAGAGATAGCAGAGAGACAGTTGTAGATACGAGTCAGTAGAGAAGGTGAGAGATCAGGTGGGGAAAGGTAGCTCTGAGTATCATCAGCATAGAGATGATAATTGAGGTCAAAAGAGCAGATGAGTTTACCTAGACAGGATGTATAGAGAGAGAATAGGAGAGGTCCAAGAACAGAACCTTGGGGAACACCTACTTTAAGAGTATGTGGTGGAGAGGAGGAGTCATGAGAGGAAACAGAGAAGGAATGGTCAGAGAGGTTGGAGGACAGCCAGGAGAGAGCAGTGTCACATAGACCAAGGGAGTGAAGGATATGCAGCAGGAGAGGGTGGTCCACAGTGTCAAAAGCAGCAGAGAGGTCAAGGAGAATGAGCAGGGAGTAGTGGCCATTGGATTTGGCAGCAAGGAGATCATTGCTGACTTTCGTGAGAGCAGTTTCAGTGGAATGGAGAGAACGGCGGCCAGACTGAAAAGGGTCAAGGAGGGAGTGGGAGGAAAGAAATGTGGTGAGGTGGTTGTAAACAATACGCTCATGGAGTTTGGAGGCAAAAGAGAGGAGAGAGATGGGTTGGTAGTTAGAGAGATTGTTTGGATCAAGGGTAGGTTTTTAAGAATGGGGGAGACAATGGCATACTTTAATGCAGAAGGGACAGTGCCAGAAGAGAGGAAGAGGTTAATGAGGTGGTCAAGATGGGAGCAGGCAGATGGAGAGAGGTAGCGGAGGATGTGGGAAGGGATGGGGTCAAGGGGAGAGGTGGAGGAGGGGGGACTGGATGAGGGCCTTTACTTACTCTCCAGATACAGGGGCGAAGGATGTCAGAGTTGGTAAAATGGATGGTGAGGGGTTATCCAGGATAGGTGGAGGTAGAGAGCTGGGGGAGTGGTTGGATATGATATCCTGACATATGGAATCAATTTTAGATGAAAAATAGGTAGCAAAGTCAATGGCAAAGAGCAAGGAGGGGAGACAAATAGGGGGTGAGCAGAGGAGGGAGTTGAAGGTAGAACAGAGACACTGGGGATTTGAGGACTGGGAAGAGTTGAGGTTCTTGAAATATGACTGTTGAGAGAGGGAAAGGGCAGCACTGTAGGATGACCACTGTAGGATGACAGCAGGAATTTGAAATGGAGAAAATCTGCCTGAGAGAGTGATCTTCTCCACTGTTGCTCAGCGGTTCGGGAACACTTTTGCCGGTATCTGGTGCATTTGGAATGCCAGGGTTGAGGTGTGGATTTGCAAGGGTGAGCAGTGATCGCTGGAGCAACAGAGTCCAGAGTAGAAGTAATGGAGGCATTGTATAGGTGAGTAGCTGGTTCATGGCAGGAGAAAGAGAGGATAGGGGAGAGAAGTGAGTCAAGTAGGCAAGAAAAGAAATCAGTGTCCATAGCCTCAATGTTATGCTTAGTGATGGTGGCTTTTGGAGGTAGAGGAGGGGAAGGAGAGAGGCATAGTTTAAAAGAGAGAAGGTGATGGTCAGAGAGGGGGAATGGGGAATTGGAGTAGGCAGAAATATCACAACGGTGAGTGAATACCAGATCAAGCAAATGCCCACTCGCATGGGAGGGTGAGGAGTTTGTAGGCAGAGGATTCTGTGGGGATATCAATTGGAATATTGAAGTCACCTAGGATAATAGAGGAGAGAAAGTGAGTCAGCCAGGGGGCAAAGTTGTCAAGGAACTTGGCCAGGGAAACGGTAAATGACAGCTACTTGGAGGTGTACTGGTTGGAAGAGGCGTATTCCATGAACTTCAAATGTAGAGAATGTAAGGGATGGTTCTGAGGGTATGAGGTGGTATGAGTAACCAGGGGATAGAAGGACCCCAACACCACCCCCATGGTGACCCCCAGGCTGGGGTGTGTGGGAGAATGTGAGGCCACCATAAGAGTGAGCTGCTGGAGAAGTGGTGTCAGAGGGCAAAATCTAGGTTTCAGTTATGGCAAGGAGATTCAGGGAGCTGGAGATCAAAAGGTCATGGGTGGGGACCAGTTTGTTACAGACTGATCTGGCATTCCAGAGGGCACAGAATAGAGTGACAGAGTTGACAATAGAAATGTGAATGAGATTATCATGGTTGCTACAGCGTGGAGATGAGATTACTTTGGGAGACCGAGATGAATAGAATTTAATGGGTGTGCATAATTAGCAAAGTAGCGTCATTGCACACGTGACTTGGTTGTTTTTTAGCCTGAACTGCTTGCAGTGCTTGGGGTAGGTTAGGTCAACCCCAAGCGCTGTGAGCAGCTCCGATGGCCCTTGATGTTCACTATTAATCAGACTCTTCCAGGAGATGACGTGTGCTGCGAGTGACAGGTGGGAGGTTTTATACTCCAGCGTACGCTAACTGCCGTCGCTCACTAAGACATAGAGGGCATCCTTACAGCGCAAAGAGCGATCGCTTGATTTGCATACCCGGCCCCTTTTTGCAAGTGACCAATCGCATCTTGCGAGAGACTCTGAATGAGGGCCATGGTACTTCTAGCCAGGCTTTCCAGCCTACTAATGACCCATACATAGGAGCAGGGGCGCCGAGAGGGGGGGAGAGTGGGTACAGATTACCCGGGCCCGGGCTTCCTGAGGGGCCCGGTGGGGGCCCGGGTCCGGCGCCACTCCCCCCCCTCACAGCAGCTCAGCACACAGCGTGTGCTGAGCTGAAGTTGGAGACTGCTCGTGGCTGCTGAGCAGCAGCCACAGCAGTCTCCTATGCCTGTGCGGGGGAGCGATCACACTGATCGCGTCCCCCTGGCTTTGCGCCGGGCTGAGGGGGCCACGCCTCCCACGATTAGGCCACGCCCCCTATTACCGGGGCCCGCCACGGCTCTTGGCGGGCCTTCATAGGAGATCTGCGACGTGAAAGTACTGATTGCAAACAAGCCCAGCACCCTCCCACTAATATGGCTAGCAATAAATTGAGTAAAACATACAAATAGCACATACCACTAGGCTAATATCAGGCTCTATGAGCTAACTAACAAAGAAACCAAAAACCCCATCAAACTAGTATACAATGCTGTGATATGCTATTTAACATTGCTTATCAGCAAATGCTGAGACTTGTAGTTCATTACCTAAAGTTATCAAGAAGTGTAATATTGGTATGGTTAGTATTTGCTGTCCAAATATAACAACATTGGTGAAGCAACATAAAAGGAAGATTTGGGGAGAGAGCAGCTATAACAGCATATACAGTACTGCACACAGGCCCTGATTAAGAGCCGGACGCTCTGACAGAGCGCTCGCTCTGAATCAGGGCCGGGCTATTTTTTTTTAGAACGGCCTCCAGGCCGCTCACCTAGCTGTGGGTGACCACCCACAGCTACAGCAAGCTGCCAGGAAGATGGTCGCGATGGTCAAGACCATCGCGACCATCGGGCTTGCGACGAGACCCTTGTGGTAGGGTCTCGTTGCCGCAAGCTCCAGAGAGATTTCGGCTCTAACAGAGCTGAAATCTCTCCCACTGACATCACTCGTGATGTCAGTGGGGCCGCCCCCAAATGGAGGCGTTCACATGGGAACGCCTCAGTTTCGGCAGCCACTCCCCCGGCCCGCCCACCAAAGGGGGTGTGCTGTCACTCAACATCGACAGCACGCCCCCTTTGTTGCGAGACCCGGCTCCATCGTGCGCATGTGCACTGGCCCACCATCGACCCGGTTGCTAGCGCACAGCGCTCGCGACCGGGTCTAAATCAGGCCCACAGTTCCATCAGGCCCAACGTTTGGGCTGTCCCTGCCCAGAGGTGAGAGCAGTCACTGTAAAGTCGTATGGAGTGGTCTGTACGTTTTGAAAAGAACATGTCTTAAAAGAAAAATGTCTAATGATAATTGCCACCTCAGCCATTTAAAACTGGACACTTTGCAAATACCATTGTCTATTGGAATTCTCTGCAAAAATATATTGCACCTATACTGTACATAGTAACACATTAAAATAAATTCAGTAGATACAGATTTGCCCAGCTACATCCTTGCCGTTAACGTGGCAAATCGCACCATGTATAATGCGAGACAGTAACAGAAATCTTGGGGCCTGGAGCACTGTTTTTTTGGCCACTATTCCTCCCCAGTAGTTCGACCATTTTTCTTATCCCCCATGAATTTCTCCAGCCTCATCCCCCCCGTCAGGTATAGAGGTGCAGGGTGTACAGGAGTCAGAGAGGTGCAGGGCAGGGCCGGCCAATTATGCCAGGTACGCAACCGTGTACGGTGCCAAGCCGTAAGGGCGCTATCTCTTGAGTCCTGCCACTGTCCCCCACAGCAGCCGGCATTACTATAAGTCACACTGACTTATTATACTGTATATCGCTGTGCTGCCCGCTGACAGCCAGTGCCGTGGCCTGAACACTGTCGGTTATTGACAGTACAGGCACCGCTGGTGTGGGAGTAGGGACCACTCTCTTTTCTCTTCCCCTCTCCTCAGCTCCTCCCCCCAGAGTGACATAGCCTGGCTTACTGGAGTCCATCCATATCCTGGCTGGAGGGGGAGGAGAGGCCGTGCTCTCCCCTCTCCTCTACTCAGCTCCTCTCTTTCCACCTTATGTTCCCTGGCTTCCTCTCTCTCTGAAAGCTGTGCTTGGGTACTGGGAATCTGACGTCACGATCTTGTGACCATCCCCGGCGTTAATTCCAAGGAGGAGCCACCATCCACGCGCTGCAGTTCTGGGTTCAGGTAAGAAAATTTAAATACTGTATATATTAGTCATCCACCAGCTTTCACCCTCTCCCATACCTCCCAACTTATCCACTCCTTGTAAAGGAACAATTTGCGCGCCTCTGACGCGTGCATCTGAAAAGGAGGTGGGGTTCCACTAGAAGGGCGTGGCTTGTCAGAAAGGGGCGGAGCCCCATGGCAACCCCTGTTTGTATCATCATAGGGGGCGTGCCCAGCACTATCCGAGATGCTGGGCAGATGCTATGCAGAGCAGCGGTATGTGCTCTCCCCAACTTCCCCCACACTGCGGGACACTGCAGCCCGCGGGTGGGACAGCGGGACAGTCCCAGAAAAACAGGACTGTCCCGCTGAATGCAGGACATTTGAGAGGTATGCTCTCCCTGTCACCCACTGCTATCACCCTCTCCCTATCACCCACTGCTGTCACCTTCTCCTTGTCATCCACTGCTGTCACCCTCTTCCTGTCATTCCCTGCTCTCAGGGCTGCCATCAGAAAATATGGGGCCCGGGACTGACAAAATAGGAAGGGCCCTCCCAACCCCGTATTTTCTGCGACTCCAGCTCATAATAGTGTATCTCCAGTTCCACCCAACCCCCCTTCTATCTCCCCAGCCAGCCCCCCTTCTGTCTCCCCAACCAGCCCCCCTTATGTGTCCCCATCCAGCCCCCATTCTGTATCTCCAGGCTAGACCCTTATGTGTCCCCAATCAGCAACCTTCTGTATGATAAGCCCAGCCCCTCTTCTGTGTCCCCAATCAGCCCCTTCTGTGACCCCAGCCATCACACACCTTCTTGTTGCTCCGTCCAGGGTATCCTTCGTCCAGGTGCAAGTCCTCTTCCTCAAGCAACGCAGCTCTTCAGCGGTGCAGTGTGACGTCATAAAGTCACACGCCTCTCCAAAAAAAGTCTAACCTGTATTCCACGGTGGTTGGTGGTAGGCGTGCCGGTGTGCCAGATTGGGCAGCAAGTGGGCCAGATCGGGTAGCGGGTGGGCCAGTGAGCAGAGGGTCAGGATTGTGGGTCCACTTGTCTGTCGAGGCCAAGGACTCCAGTCCCAGCAGTCCCCCCTTGATGGCTGCCCTGCCTGCTGTCACCCTCTCTCTGCCACCCACTGCTGTCACCCCTCCCTGACATTCACTGCTGTCACCCTCTCCCTGTCATCCACTGCTGTCACCCTCTCCCTGTCGTCATCCTCTCCCTTTCACCAACTGCTGTCACCCTCTCCCTGTCACCCACTGCTGTCACCCTCTCCCTGTCACCCACTGCTGTCACTCTCTCCCTGTCATCACCCATTGCTGTCACCCTCTCCCTGTCACCCACTGCTGTCACCCTCTCCCTGTCACCCACTGCTGTCACTCTCTCCCTGTCATCACCCTCTCCCTGTCACCCGGTGCTGTCACCCTCTCCCCATCACCCAGTACTGTCACCCTCTCCCTGATTATGTATCTTTAGGTATAATAGTAGTTTAGCACTCAGGGTGGTCCTGCTGTATAAGGACTTCATTCATATTCATGTATGTGTTTGTTAAAATTATTTTCATGTGGGGGCCTATGTGTTTTTTATTTTTTTCTGCAAAGCCTATGTGTTTTATTTACCGGTGGGGGCTAATGTGTCTTTTTTTTCATGTGGGGCCTACAGTATATGTTTTATTATTTGTCTGTGGGGGCCTATATGTGTTTTTTCCATGTTGTGGCCAATGGCCCTGATTCAGAGCCGGATGCTCTGAAAGAGCACTCGCTCTGAATCAGGGTGTTTATTGTGTTTTTTTGGAGTGGCCTCCTGGCCACTCGCATAGCTGTATGAAATATGAGGGTTTATTTCACCAGGGGGCACCAAAATCAATATGCGCTTACCAAAAAAATTAGGCTTGGGCCGGCCCTAGTGCAGGGCGTACAAGAGTCAGGGATGGGACTGCAGGGTGTAGAGGAGTCAGAGATGGTGTGACAGCATGTATGAGGCAGGGACACAAAGTACAGTAGTTATGCATGGTGTGACAGGGCACACAGATATCAGGGATGGCGTGAGAGGGTGCACATGTGGCAGAGACAAAGTGATGGTACATACCAGAATCTGAGAGATAGGACACACTGCTGATGGATATGGAGTGAAGGGACATACCTGCTCTGGGGATGGAGAGACAGGAGAAGCATGTGACATGGATGGAGTGCTGGAAGTTACAGGAGTCAGGCATATAGTGATGGGACACATAGTAGTGCCCTTCCACCTCCGTCCATCAGCCCACTCATCCTGTGTCTATCCTGCACTTCCCCCTGTGTCTGCCCAGCCCTGTGTCTTCAGCTCTATACCCCCCTGTATCACCTCATCTTCAGCCCCTCCAGCCCTGGCTCCATCCAATCCCTGTCTCTCCAGAACAGCTAGGTGTACACTTACCTCCTGCTGCCTGCTGAAGCTGCTGCTCCTGTTTGCGGGTGGCTCAACTCCTCTCTGATCCAGCAGCGTGATGTTGTAACATCACACGTGCTGTGCCGGCACAAAAGAAAACTTTATTGTGCCAGCCGCCGGAGATTTACTAAAGACATATCCGACAGGAAATTGCATGAAAAATCTGACTTTAGATTAGGGATGTGCGCCAGAACATTTTTGCCGGATTTGGATTTAGTTCTAATTCGTCGTCCGGCTTTGGATTTGGATTTGCCAAACTGCGGTGACTGGCTTTGGATTTGGATTTGGATTTGTTTTTTTTTTTACAAAAATACAAAAAAAAGCTAAAATCACATAAATTGGTCTTTTTATTCTTCCTAGAGTATTATTAACCTCAATAACATAAATTTCCAGTCAATTTAGAACACCTCACAGCTTATAATATTGTTTTCAACATTATTTGCGAAAGGTTGCAGTGAGCTGACTGGTTACTAAGTGACAAAGCAGCGGCACAACGACACAGACACCACAGTATAAAGCACATCTATGAAACATTGCCACACAGCAGTGGCAGAAATGAAAAGTAGTGCACCCACCCAGTGGGGTACGGCCAGCAGAATCATAGTACTTGTTTATAAAGTGGGCTACGGCCCTAGGAGTCACAATGCACAATCTTATTCACATTACACTGCACATAGGGCCTGATTCACATTACACCATAAAGTTGTGTCTCTTATTTATGTTACGACACACAGTAGTGCCCCTTTTACACAATGCCCACAGTAGTGCCCCTTTTACACAATGCAAACAGTAGTATGCCCACCAGTAGTATGCCCCCCCAGTAGTATGGCCCCCCCAGTAGTATGGCCCCCAGTAGTAGGCTCTCCAGTAGCAGGCCCCCACAGTAGCAGACCCCCAGTATTATGCCCCCCAGTAGCAGGCCCCCCCAGTAGTATGCCCCCTCAAGTAGCAGACCCCCCAGTAGCAGGCCCCCCAGTAGTATGCCCCCCCAATAGCAGCCCCCCCCAGTAGCAGGTCCCCCCAGTAGTATGCCCCCCCAGTAGTATTCCCCCCCAGTAGTATGGCCCCCAGTATTATGCCCCCCAGTAGCAGGCCCCCCCAGTAGCATGGCCCCCCAGTAGTATGCCCCCCCAGTAGTATGCCCCCCCAGCTGCAGGCCCCCAGTAGTATGCCCCCCCCAGTAGTATGCCCCCCAGTAGCAGGCCTCCCCAGTAGTATGGCCACCAGTATTATGCCCCCCAGTAGCAGGCCCCCCAGTAGCAGGCCCCCCAGTAGTATGGCCCCCCCATTAGTATGCCCCCCAGTAGCAGGCACCCCCAGTAGTATGCCCCCCCAGTAGCAGGCCCCCCCAGTAGTATGGGCCCCCCAGTAGTATGCCCCCCAAAGTAGCAGACCCCCCCGTAGTATGCCCCCCAGTAGTTGTGCCCCCCAGTAGCGCCCCCGGCCCTTACACACATAAAAAAAATAAAAAACTTACCTGAATGCCCGCTCCCGCGCCGTCCGCTCTGCATCCATGCGACGAGGAGGGAGCCGGAAGACGGAGCTCCTGAGTATCCTGGGCAATCTCTTTGTGTGAACAAGCCTCTTGGGCGAAACGCGCGTCAGCACCTACCACCTGAGTACATGTCAGCTGATTACGGTCACATGACCGCAACTGCATGTTTGTCTGCAGAGTCGGTTTTCCCTAAGTCAGACTGGAAGCCTTATCTGAGAGCTGGAGACTTACAGCCCTGACTACAGCGCTTGTCAGCTGAGTATCAATGTATGATTACTATTGTGCGATTCACTATGGGCATTCCTCTATATCTGACTTGGGAGATGTGCATTTAACCGCTGGGTGTACTGCATAGAGACATGTGATCGCCGCTGTGCGATTCTAAGCAGACGCTACTGTGCTTTTGATTAATAGATTTGTGCATTGCTGACAGGAAGAGAACACAGCAGCATAGTATTGGACTAATTCATGTATTTAAACACTATGTGCATGGTCTAATAGATATTTCTCTATCTCTCCTGGTAGTGGTCTGATTGCTCCTGGGTGCATTTAACCCTGCCATGCCTTTATGGTAACAAGGTCTATCTAACACCTGGCAGAGCCCTAACAGACCTTACCATTGCTGTTGTTTCTATAGACACCAGTCTCCTCACTCTCTCATTGCATGGCTTGCACTATTTCCATGCAAAAGCAGAAGTGGGGGTGACACTTAGCAGTGTTTTGACTTTTCTTATTTCTTTACATTTATTCACTCATAAGTCTATTTTTGTGCCACATATGCAAGTGATTTATGTACAAACTTCTCATTTTTATATGTACACAATTTAATTGTATGATATCAACTTCTCATCAATTTTTATATGTACACATTTTTATTGTGTGACACTTGAATATAATTTTGATTCAGACTATTCGCAGAGTATTCTGAGTTGATAAAAATAATAGACCTGAGACAATTTTCTTGCAAATTCTGACTAGAAACAATTAATTGCATTATTTTACAATATTTTGAGCTGACTTACAATCTTTGGTGTCTTATAGTAATTATTATGATTATTCATCGTAATCCCATACATAAAAAAGATACTATATATTACCAGTGTTAATTTTGTAGCTGCTATTATACATACGATAAAATATCTATATGTGAGTCTCTTTTCTTTTCTTTCTCCATATATGGGATAGAGAGATAGCTCATATTACATTCGCCTAATCTTTCCTGCTATAAATCAAGTTTTTCTCTGTAAAGCAGGGCTTTGCTATTAAAACTAGTGATTTTTCAATCCAAAATAAAATATATTTTGTATATATTTATAGTGGACACCTTACCATGTTTTTCTGGGTGTCTGGCACACTATTATTTTAACAAGTATTATTAAAAGTTTATGTTTTAAATTAACAAACTATTCAATTTCTCTACTATTATAATTCATTAACTAAGAGTGCCCCACACAATAGTCTGTTTGGCCTGCCTGTGCAGGAATTTTTTTCAATTTGCTGTAACAAACACACAGCTGCTGCTGGCGGCTGTGTGTTTGTTCTGTGTAGGGCAGACCGCTATCACAGCGGTCTGCCCTACACTCGAGTAGCCCTGATGTCGGATTCTCTAGTGAGAACGGGGATCCGAGTCAGGCGGGGAACACCTGAACAGCGTTCGGGTGGACTCGGATCCCCTATGTTCGGAGCAGTTCGGATTCCACAGAATCCGAACCGCTCATCTCTACTTTAGATGGTAATAGATGGCATTAGATCATCGGACCAAACATCGAATAATTATCATAGACAGGAATACAAATCCAGAGTTACTGTCCATTGTGTTAGTAAAACCGTTATAAACTGCTGAAAAATTGCAACACAATAGACAAAATAAAGAGACTACCAAATGAGTTACGGGTTTGCAAGTCAAAAGTGCTCCAAATTGTCCAGGCTTCAATATGATGCAAATAAATGGAGACTAATTCACCTGCAGCAATGTGGCTGATCCAAACATGACAAGAAACAGGCACTTTGGCTGTACTGAATAGTTACCTAAAATCAGCCAAAAATAAATCCACCAAACTCTTCCAAATAGCTCCCTCAAACCTCTAACTTCGTTTTGAAACACAAAACATAAAAAAGTTTACTCGATGTTCTTTTTGTTTTCTGCTTACACTGTAGTTTTGTGCACAGGGTCTGTATGGGGATTTGTAAGACTAGACAAAACACACTGTCCGTGATGCTGAGCTGGGCCCACGTCCATTTTTTTGTGTGGGAAATCTGCAATTCTGTACCGCACATGCACACAGAAAATGCATTTCCATACATCCATATTCAGTTTTGGTCTCATCTAATACTTGCAACTACTTCGGGTTAGAGAGGCTGGATGGTGAGGAAAGGGGTTGGGAACAGTAAAGAATTGGTCACGTAGCTGCAGTATAATCAGAAGATCTTCAGCACTGATCTTTGCAGTGTAACCACCAAATTTTAAATAAATAATTAAATATTACAGCAATTGGCTGCTGAACCTTGGGGGAGTTGCAGCGCGCAGCTTCTCCCATACAGTTCCCATAAGGCTTTGAGAGCTGGCCGGGTCTGGTGATGTCCTCTGCTCCGTCCCAATTTCCGCAGTCCTCAGGTAAGTTGGCGCTTGCCTGCCCTGGCTGCAATCTGTAAAAAGTGATAACAACAATAGCAGTAGCCAAGAAGATAGTCAGGAAGTTGGGTGGGAGGAGGGAGATCAGCAGCCATGCACACAGTCAGGGGGAGGAGCATCAGCCATGCACACAGTCAGGGGGAGGAGCATCAGCCATGCACAGTCAGGGGGAGGAGCATCAGCCATGCACACAGTCAGGGGGAGGAGCAGCAGCCATACAAATAGTCAGAGGGAGGAGCAGCAGCCATACAAACAGTCAGAGGGAGGAGCAGCAGCCATGCACACATGCAGGGGGAGGAGCAGCAGCCATGCACATATGCAGGGGGAGGAGCAGCAGCCATGCACACAGTCAGGGGGAGGAGCAGCAGCCATGCACACAGTTGGGAGAGGGGGCCAGCAGCCACGATGTGCTCTCCATCTTTCTTCCTCCCCTGTGTGCTCCCCATCACCCCCCTTCCCCTCCGTGTGATCGCGATCTCTCCAAATGCGAGCTACCCTTTGAATGTGGTTCCCATGTCTCTTTCCCCATGCTACCCTCTCATTTACTCCCCTGTGCTACCTTATTTCTGTCCCTCCCACCTTGTCTCAGCAGCTCCCTAAAAATGCCAGTCCAGTAACACATGGTCACATCAGTTTTACGAGTACACATTACTATAAAGAGCAGTCAGAACAGTCTGACTAATCCTCGCTTTACATCATTTTTTTATGTTTAAACATTGATTTTGTTGAAAGTACCACTAAATCTAAAGGTTTAATTTTTATTGACCTTTATGTTTTTATTCCCATAAATCGGTGGGTTGGGGCCCCAGTGCCAGGAGCGTATCTATAATGGGTGCAGGGTGTGCGGTGCATACTGGACCCCGGGTCCAGGGGGGGTCCGCACCGCACACCCTGCTCCCATATTATGTAAAACTTACCTCTCCTAGCCAATCAGCTCCTAACTGCCATGTGACAGACTGTGTTTGAAAAATGTCAGTTAGGAGCTGATTGGCTGGTACCTTATCACCGTTCACTTTATCTCCTAACAAAGCTTAGTAAAATAGACCCTCAGCAAAGTAGTTTGCACAAAATTTTATTTGTTTGCAACATGGTATATAAATGGTATAAATGTATTGAGTGTAGTGCTAAGTAACTCTTTTAAAAAAAAAATCCACCTGTTCCCTAATTGGATAATTTAGATATTTGCTTTTTTTACCCTTACATTTACTTTTTTTTTTTTTTATTTAACTTGACCAAAGAACCAATCACACTAATAAATAGGATTGAGGCGACCTCACACCGTCATAACCCCAGTAAACCGTTAATAATAATGATTACCAGCAACCAGTTAGGGGAAAATGAACAATTTGCTTAAACTCCTCAGCCAAGTTAAAATGAATTTACACTAAATTACATAACAAGACAGGACTACTTCAAAGTGCAGTGCATAACTCACGAGTCTAAGAAGAATTGATGTAAGCCAGATGTTTGTGATACTGAGATGTATCTATTACCATTTTTCTTGGCAATGCTTCTCTCCTTCATACAGTCCCCAAGTCTCAAGTGCTATTCATCTTATTAAATCAAGAAACCAGCAGAGTCAAAAATATCAGCAGAGATGGGTTCCTTGTCATTCCGACACCTACTATTTCATTACAAGGTAGTCTTCATTTCAAGGTGTTACCCCCTTTATATCTGTGTTTGCTCAGAAACTATCTGGGTGGCCGGTCTGTGCAGCATTTACAATCCTCATTATGGACATATATATTTTATTGTAAGTTACTGGATCTTGTCTTCTATTTTATTGTATGCACATATTGTTATCAGGTGTGGAATTTTTAAAGGGTGGGCGTCAAATCATAAACTGCATAGTGGGGTTCTCATAGGGACACAAAGGATTTAAACAAGTGGCATTTCACCTATAATTTATTAACCGCTTTTTATATTTATTACATTGTGTTTATTTACTTACCTTTATTTATATAGTGCCTACATATTATGCAGCACCTTACATACAATATTTTATTATTCGCTTCTGTCCTGCACCAGTGGAGCTAACAATCTATGGGCCTGATTCAGAGCTGTATGGTATTAAACAGCTGCAGGGTAGCGCAGGGAAGCGGCTGTGCTGGGGGCGTCTGGTGTAAATAGATAGACGCCTCCTGACAATATTGCAGATCCGAGTGCTGCATCCAAGACCATCGACAATCTAAATAACCCTGAAGTGACTCAGATTGCCCCTCGCAGCTACGTAGCTGAGGCCAGGAAGTCTGCTTCGGAAGACGCAGACCATGCCCTCGGAACTCCCTGAAAATGGGGGCGACACGCTCCTGTTTTCCGTAACGGAGGCCGGCCCGTCCACTCCCCTTCCCCAAACATCCGCAGCCTGTCAATCTGGCTGTGGCTTTGGGAAACTGCGAGAGAAGAAGAAGACCGGCACATGCACAGTACAAACTCCTCATCGTGCCCTAGTAGGAATTGACTGCAGCATGGTGAGCAATGCTAACCAGCGTGCCACCATGCCGTCCTTTCGGAAACATTTACAAATTTAACATTCAATATTTACTATGCACAGCATACATAATCAAAATACACATATAATACATATGATTTTTGACCTAGTATAGTCTACAAACTAAGTTGTATAATAAATGTTTTATTTTTTATTGAACAGTAGCCTGTTGTTTACGTCATTAATTTTTTGTACAATTTTAATTGTTTTAGGCAAATTACGACACCTCCAACTTTCATATAAGCACATCAGTGGTCACCAAGGTATGCGGACATTGCCTCACTTCTGTACTGTAGAGTATATTGTGCTATGTAAAAGATAATGATATTAAATATAACAGCTTTGTATCAAGTTTGTTTTGTGATGCCTACAGTATGTTACTTCTTATGTCATTATTATACAATTAAGGGTCAGAGATGAACGCAACGGCGATTACGTACATAGGGCCTAATTATTATACAATTAAGGGTCAGAGATGAACGCAACGGCGATTACGTACATAGGGCCTAATTCAGAGCCGGACGCTATTTGCGCTCGCTCATTTAGAAAGAGGGGCTGGCTATTTAAATTGACCATTCGCTCTTTGCGGTCTGTTGACGCCTCTATGTCTGAGCGAGCGAACAAAACATGCGGACATTATTTTGAAAAAAACGCCCCCTGGCTGCTCGCATCATACGTCATCTCCGCTATTTATTTGATTAATCGAGTACATCGAACGGCGTATGAACTGCTTGCTATTCTTGTGGTTGCATTTTCCTACCGCAATCATGCGAGCAGTTCTGGCTAAAAGACACCCAACTGACGTGGTCGATGATGCAGCTTTGTTAATTATGCACACCCTTAAAACGCCCGTTGTGACCTTTTGGCACGCCTCCGTTCGGATCTCCACTCCCCGTTTTCAAGCACCTTCCCCTGTTACCCCCCACAAACGCCTCTCTCTGTCACTCAAATTAGCAGGCATTCGCTATTTTGCGAGCACATGATTTTCGACCGCACTGACTGATTCGCGCGTGCGTACTAAAACCCATACGCATGCGCAGTTGTGCGAACATCGCTCGGAGCGAACGAGCAGCTGCTTACGAGCGGCTCTGAATCAGGCCCATAGATCGAGCAATTGTTTATGATTGGGTATGCCTATAAGCCGCATTACGCATGCGCAGCAATCGCATTGCGATTATGGAGGCACTTTGGAATTCATCGCACAGTGATTAAAAGGTTGTCAGCGTTTGGGAGTGGAAAAACAGGCGTGTCTGTCCATTTGAACGCTGTTTAATGGGCATGCATAAAATAGTCATTGAGAGTGCATACACAGCATTGAGAGTGCATACACAGCATTGAGAGTGCATACACAGCTCTGTGTGTCAGAAGAGCTCCCAAGGCTGCGGCTGGTCAGACCTGCCACATGGGCAAGATGGCTGATAAATGTGCGTCGATGGTACCAATATTTCCGCAGTTATGCGTTGTCGCACACAGGTAAAAAGGCAGCAGTGGGCGTATTTGTGCTAATGTGATCTTTGCAGACATTAGTATATTTTCACAGCTGAGACTGCGTTAAAGTTCATCTCTGAATCATGCCTTAAGTCCTTACAATAGCCATAGATTTGCACCAAACACATTTTAATTATTATTTTACTTTAGACCTAATAGAAATGACAAACTTTCATGGTACAATTCTACCTTATGTAGTTTACAAAAAAAAGCAATGTATTTCTTTCTGAACCAACTTATTTTAAGTCAAGTGTCTGAAAGTACAAGTTATGCTATAATGCTCACACACAGTCACACACATCAAGTTGGCAGCAAGACGCAACCAGGATACTATGTTTTCTAAATGAGTTTATGTTTTCCAACTGGTCTTGTATGCATCAGTACCAGACTACAAAAGGCTCAGTTCCAGGTCACTCAGGGGTTATGCCTTGCAATTCGGAGGCAATTGATCTCTGTAAATCTTGCTACTTTTCCCCTAATTATTGTAGTGAGAAACTAGTACCTAATGACATTAAAAGCATTAAAATAAACTATGTGTAGAATTCTTTAGCACAAAGAGAGAAACTTTGAAGTCGGTGGCACACTGTAACACATAGACTTTGGAGACTTCCAGTTAGGTATATGAAAGAAGGGAAGAGAACTCAATGATACCAATACAGCTAGGGTCATTGTGCCCATTCTTCCTGTTGAACTAAGAACTTTTTCCTTATTATGTGTAGGGTAAAATATGAAACTGAGCATTGCAATGTAAGTCATTATGTACTAGTTATTTATAACTCATAATCATAACCAGCTCCTGATCAGGACCCCATAGGCCTCTAGGCAAGATACTGGATTTGACTCCCTCAACCCCATCTTTTTGTCAAAAGCTCCCCATATAAAAATTGCTTCGGGTTTCTGGGCCCCTCAATGCTCATGAGGCCCAAGACGAGAGCCTAGGTTGCCTAATGAATGATCTGCCTCTGGTTATAACATACTAGTGGACCTCCTCAAGCTACAACATGTATGTGGGCTTCCTTACTCTATAACAAACAGTATATGTGGACCACCTTACATTGGACAGGATGCATCAATTCATATTTTGCGGTCACACCTCCGAAATAGAAGTTTTCGGAGGTTTGGCCCCTTACCGCATATGCGCCAAGCTTCTGAATGCGATACATTCCAGAGCTTGATTGGGTGAGCAATGCCATCTTTAGATGGCATTAACCAATAGAAGCCTATGGTCTTCTAGTCGCACTTCCCCCTGAGAGGTATCCAATCAGATCACTTGATGTATGCTCAGAAGGACTCCCGGATCCTAAACCCAGAAATCCTTCTATTGCAAAAGACAGCTCTTACCGGGAGAGCTGTCCTTTGATATTTTCTTCAAGCATGCAGCATTAGTAAACACTGTTATGCTTGTGATGAGTGGCGGGATGCATTGCCTTCACAATGCGATGTTTCATGCATCCCACCCATTATAACATAGATGTGATCCACCTTATGTTACAATATAAATGTGGTACTCATCACACCATGACATAGGGTGGACCATATGCTATATATATTGGTTTTAACTTTTAAGTTGTGGCTGCTTTAAAAGATCGAACAGATGTGAGAGATTTCGCTGATGCCTACATCTCGCCCCCTATTACATTAACCCTTTAGGTGTCCTAGTGGTGATCTATGAAATTGTATGATACCATGTTGTATGTACTGGCAGCAAAGATAATTTCATGATAATATAAATGTTTGGCGCTGAGTGATTATTATTGATATCAAGGGGTCTATTTACTAAGAAGTGTTAGGAGACAGAGTGAAAGGTGCCAGCCAATCAGCTCCCAACTGTCATCTCACAGGCTGTGTTTGAAAAATGACAGTTGGGAGCTGATTGGCTGGTCCCTTATCACTTCCTTATCACTTTTCACACTGTCTCCTAACACTGCTTAGTAAATAGACACTTATGTGTGATATGGAAGCATCTACATTTTTTTTTAATGAGTCAGCTGAAGTATATAGGACATTGCTGCTCACAAAGCAGTCTATGCATTGATCCAGTGACCTGTGATGTGAGACAAACGTTCAAAGAAAGAGACTCACATTCAAATTTAACAGAAACAGGTAATATTGCTAAAAGTACATATTTATAAATCTATAGATATTATTAAACTTTCTATCGGCTGATGGGTGCCATGTGTGCATGTCAACTAAAACAAAAATATTAACTTAATAAATTAAGAAAAATGTTAGCTATTTATTGAAAAACATTAAATAAAAACCATATGGTGGCAAAGAAAGACAAGCCAGGATCAGTGCACCCCATTAATGCACAATAAACCAACAACCATCATGCATTGCATGTTCACACCGCCAAGGGTGCCATTCATGAGCCAACACAAACCAGGATATCCAACTGTACATTCTAAATTTAATAAACAGTAGAGCAGTGATTCCCAACTTCGGTCCTCAAGGCACACTAACAGTCCTGGTTTTAGTGATATCCATGGCTGTGCACAGATAGTTAAATCAAATTAACTGAGGCACTAATTAAGTTTCTTGTGCTCAAGTATGGCTATCCCTAAAACCTGGACTGTTAGTATGCCTCGAGGACCGTGGTTGGGAACCCCTGCAGTAGAGTGATGACTCTGCCCCTTAGGGTGGTACAGCCCAACTAACCAGTCAATGAGTGTGAGTGCACCCCAAAAACTAAACAGTTGCATCCAGGCTGATGATCTTCTGTTCTTTCCCACCTATAAAAATAGCCAATACAACACTGAACACTAAAGTGACCAATAAAAATATGGAGAGGGAGGGTGGATAAAACACAATGATCAAAGAGACTTGGGCCTTAATGGTGCAGCCTTAAATAAACTAACTTTGTAACCCCCTCCCCCAAACACAACTGGACACTAAAGTACATGTGACATGCACATAAGCCAACCCCCAGCTTTGAGGTTTAAAACCATCTCAGTCTTACTGCAATGCTACAGCTAACTATACACTGGAATTGATCTTTTGCACTGCATAACTATATTAACTGAATGATTATTGTTTCTGGACCAAACAAAAATAACTAAAAACAAGGTTTTACATAGTGTCCAGGGTGTGCTTAGGGACACCCTAATGTCAGATGCCATTTCTGTGCCATCAAAATTAGCAGTGTCACTGACTTGCTATAAACAACAGCATCACTCAATGACTCCTAAAGAAATAACTGTGCAGTTATGTCCTCCTCTTCTATTTGCTCCCTAATTATTCCCACCTCCGGAGGAGACAAGAATGGAGCAGTGCAGAGAATTGTATATATACACTAAATAAAATGTTCAGACCAGTTGTATTTGGCATAGTATGAACTGCAGGCACTACTGTGTGGATAAATATGGTCAAAGGTAAGTGAGGTTAGGTAGTTGGAGGGACTGATGGGGTAGAGTAGATAGGATATGATATGGGGGAGACTAAGGGGACATGATAATGAGTAGGGGGAATTGATAGCAAGAGAATTTTGCTAGACACAGTACTGGTGATGCTAGACATACCCCTTAGCTTTGAGCATCGCCCTAGATTTACCTTGGTTCCCCATCTAATTAAATGCGTTGCACACTCCAAAGGGACTTATTTTGGCTAATGGTGCCCTAAAAAGGCCAATTTGTTTAATTGATTCAATTAACAAAGAACCTGCAATTTGGCTTACATCCATAATAGGAACAAATGTCAGAAATCTGTATTCATTATATCAGCTTGTGAATATAGACGGGTCCCTCCCTACCATCATTTGAGTCAGTGGGTGTAGTGGTTTCTGTATGAGCAGATGAACACAATGTTTGGTGGAGGGATTGTGAGCATTTCAAGGTGCTCCAGCTAAAATCTTGCCTAGGGCACTAAATTGGTAATACAAAAATAATGTGCTATTGCTGAAGGTGGTGCGCAGGAAAATAGAGATGTTGAGGGTACTGTTATGGGCAAATACTTTATACGCGGCAGCCGAACATCGCAGTGATGTTTGGTGGCACATCATTACCCATCATTGAATCAGCCCATTAGTGACAGTGGAAAATAAAAAACTACACAAAGGCTGTACTGTATGTTGTCATGATCGGGGCATTAGATACATCTCATCTAAGGTCTGATCCTCCTTTGCCAACCTTGTTTGTACTCATTCTCTTTCTATGCGTGATTTGAATTTTGTATGATTTTTCCGGTGCTTCAGAGCAAACAATGATGTAGGTGATGAGAATTTGTATAGACTCAAAATACTTACATGAGGTTACAGTGAGAAAGCTGCACACATGACAACAGGGCCACAGCAGGGTGCAGAGACATCCCGGGCAACTCCCCACTCCTCCCCACGTCATGACAGTACAACGGCCAGGAGCCGAAAAATGGGTGCTGCACCTTTTTATGAAAAAAGGGGCCCTCTTCAGGCTATCCTGTAAACTGGAAAATGGTGCCACCAGGGCAGCGATTGTGCTTTCCCCTCGGACTAGCGCCTTGGGCACTTGCACCGTTATCACACTCCTCATTGCGGTCTTGGATTACATCTCTTACAGAAGCAGCAAGAGCAAAGTTCTTCAGCGCTCTTAATGCTTAGTCTGGGTATCAGTACAATGCACATTTTTCAAATGAAATATGTTGCTAGGTAGATTTACATAGAACTTTTCACAACATTTCTTGTATTACAGTCAGAGATGTATACAAACCTGATGGCTTATACATCTCCGAAGTTTGTTGAACTGCACAAGCGCAGGACCCAAGCTTCAGTTGTCAGAAGCAGTGCAGCTGCAGACGTCAGGTGAGTGATGGTCTGCAGCCATTTGGGGGGCGGGTAGTTGGTGGCGACGGGGAGGATTTTACATATTGTAGGCGTGCCGAGGCCAGTGTCTGCATCTTCTGACGCAGCTTCACTGGTCCCAGCAGAGTGAAAACGCCGGCTATCCTGAGAAACCTGTGGGTTACTCAGATGACTGATGGTCACGTAGGTGATCTAATGCTGCGTCCTCGGGCACAGCAGAGAATCACAAAAGCATGCAGTGGGGTTCTTTCTACTACAGAATGCCTCCTGCTGCTTTTGCATATCCGCTGTATAAAAATTTGCAGAGGATGTGCAATACTGTCCATCTCTGTATTAGGCCCATTGTACAGTATTAATGCTATATTATAGTATTGAGTAAAAAGAATCCTGAAAAAATGATATAGTAGTGGATTCCTTTCAGCAGAATAAGCACTTTGCCATTTAAAATACACGTTAGCCTTTGTCCCAGGCTAATACACATCCTTATGCTGTACATACTATATATAGACGGATACACATCCCGGCTTCTTACATACATTATAGTATACTGTAGGAAAGCAGACGGCAGCTCATATGCTGTGCTGATGAGATGGTAAATCATAGCCCCTCCTTTCCCCCAAAAAAACTGCTTGGAGGTAAATACTTCGCTAGTATCTCATAAAAGTGGAATCATCGCATTGTTTTCAATAGAAACCTAATCCCTTGTGTTTGTAGTTTCCAACAATTTACTGATCCTCACTGATTCCACGTTATGATTCATTGCATTGTTTGCACACGCCTCAGTGCCTTTGTATACAAATCACCTGTTGGTGTTTCTCAGTGGAACTGGCAGGTATGCGTTCTAGGGAGCTATATACAACAAACAACTCAATAGGTGCAGATAAAATATATCATTTCTCTCTGCAGGGACTGATGAATGGAAGCTGGCCGTAAGAGGTGTGCTTTCTGCTGCTTAGGCTTTCATGCACAAATTAATCAAGGTGTCACTTTTCACTACCTGGTAGCTGCTCTATTCAAGTCAACGCAGGGATTTGTTTTAAAGGGAATTCTCATCTATTATTCTTTCAAGGGTTATATACTCTTATGCTTCCACATGCCTCCCTGCTTCCACATCCCCAGACAAAAACCTCCAGTTAGGTAGGTGTCCTTCCCTACTTAGCATTGCTGCTGGTAATCAGAGGAGAAACACAGGATAATGCATGATTCAATGCCTCAATTAGTCACTGGATAATAGTGACACATGCATCAGAGGAGTGTGTAGAAGCTGGAACTTTTGGTTGAATGGGTTCTATGGACATTCAATCTGGTGACTTTCACCAACAAGGGACATCATTTCTGTGGTGATGATTGTGTGGGAGCTCTGGACCCATCCGCCCATTGATGGTCCCAATTGAACTGGATTGTGGGCAAAGGAAAGTGATATCATGGATTCATAGCATTCTATTGTCCGTGCGTTCAAAACCCTCCTAGGCTGTGATAAAACCTGCTTTGGCCGAATTTTCATGCAGCAAAAGAGCGTTCTGTGCAGTCACACCCCACTAGAAGGTGTTCATAGCACCAACTTTTGGCAATGCTTCATGTCCACTCTAGGTGAGGTCTCTTCCCTGCATCCCTGGACGGTGGATGCAGGGGTAATGGGTTAATTGAATTAATAATAATATTGTTCTATTGTTCTTCACAGTGGAACTACAGGTAACAGCCAGCCTGCCCTTTGGCACTTGTACTTGTACTATAAGTGCCAGCAGGCCGGTGGCACCTCTATCCCCACTGTAAAAAAAATATTAAACAAAACACAGTACTCACACACTGAATATTGTAAACCGTTCACAACTCCATGGACAGGCAGCAGGCAGTGCCCACTGCCACCCGAAATTACTTATGGTCATTCCCGGTCAGCTCCATTGACTATAATGGAGGGGCCATTACCATGGGAGCAGCCACTCTCAGCCAATCAGTGTCTGCTGCCATGAAAACCGACCGCTGTAGGAACAAAAAAAAGGCCCAAATTATATGATTTTTGCTGTTTTTATCTTTTTTTAAAAAAAATCTAGATCCAAAACGAAACCCAAAACACTTCAGGGTGGTTTTGGCAAAACCAAAACACGTTGATGAATTAGAACAAAAACCAAAGCATGGGTGTCCATGCACATCTCTAGTACCAAATATACAGCGGAATCTAATTAGCCCCGAACATTGTTCAGGCGCTAATGAATCCCCACGATCGTCGAAAAATGGGGATTTTTCACCGATTATCCACTTTTTCACTGATGTTTTTTTTCACCCTATCCTATTATTTAGATCGAAATAAAAGGATATATTTCACGGAAAAAAAAACATAGGGTCTGCAATAAGCCTTTTTTGGGGTGAAAAAACAGCATTTATCATGGATTATTTTCGTGACACATCAGTTTCCATAAAAAGCCCCGATAAGTGTTGGCATCGGGCTGACTTCGGGGCTAATTGGATAGCCCCGGGGAATCCATTAGCGCCCGAACAATGTTCGGGGCTAATTGGATACCCCCATAGATGACAGTTTTGTGTGATTTTTTATCTCAATTTGTAAAAACAGACAGTACAGGTTGAGTCTCCCATATCCAAAATGCTTGGGACCAGGGGTATTTTGGATAACGGAATATTCCGTATTTTGGAATAATTGTATATCATAATGAAATATCTTGGGAATGGGACCCCAATATACACACAGAATGCATTTATGTGTTATATACACCTTATACACATAGCCTGCAGCTCATTTTATATAATATTTTCAATAATTTTGTGGCTCAAGCAAAGCTTGTGTACATACATGAAATAAATTTATGTTTCATTTACACCCTATACACACAGCCTGAAGGTAATTTTATACCATATTTTAAATAATTTGTGCTTTAGACAAAGTTTGTGTATATTGAACCATCAAAAATCAAAGGTTTTATTATCTCAGTCATGCCAAAATTATTCAGTATTTCGGAATATTCTGTATTTCGGAATATTTGGATATGGGAGACTCAACCTGTAATACCCCTTTCAGACTTAAGATATGTGAATTTGCTGCGTATATCAGCCTGACCCTGGTAAAGAGCAGTGTCGTGGACCCGAGACGTCATCCCTGGTTGTTTGCGTTCACACATAGCAAAAACTTGGGACGGTGTGCGTTCACATGCAATAACCCAGGTTTTTGCTCTGCGTGTGAAAGGGGCATAAGAAACAAATGCAGGCACAAAAACAGTGAAAATTAAATAGAAAGTAGAATTTATAATAAGTGACTGCGATAATACTAGATGGCAATATTTAATTTTTAGGGAGTGGGTTTAACCCTTCCTAATAATGGATGTTTGCTTTGGTTGAAGATTAGGGTAGTGTTGAGTAGAAGTCATTCTTTAGTCTTTCCAAACACTAAGAGAAATCCAGACCTTAAAATTAATGACTTTATTTAAAAGCATAATTTTTCTCTGATAATGGCAAATGGCTACATCTGGGACTGGAGCTGCCTTTTTTCCTGAGTGGTAATAATAAGATGTAAGGAGGATGCTCTGTTTGCTGTCTAGCATGTAACGCCACCTTGGAACTTAGGGGGCGATTCAGACCCGGACGCAACGCAGTGCACTTTCGCAGCCGTCAGGGGCAGAGTATGCAAATTCCGTGATCGCACGGCCAGGCATAAGGATGCCCCCTATGTCTTAGAGAGCGGCGGCAGAGTGAGCGCACGCCTGTGTAAAGACTCACACCTTTCTTTCTTAACACACGTCATCAGGAAGTGTATGATTAATCAGAACCATCGGAGCTGCTCGCAGCCCTTGAGGTCGACCCTACCCCACCACAAGCACTGCGATCACTGCAGGCTGAAATACAACCAAGTGACGTGTACAATGACGCTTCCATGCTAATTGCGCACATGCATAAAATGCCGTTTTGATGCCCAGACACAACTGCGTTCGCAGCACCATTCCCCGGTTCACAAGCACCTTTCCGTGTTACCACCCACAAACGGCACTATCTGTCACTCAAAGTAGCGTCCAGTCTGTGTACTACGAGCGCATAATTCCCTAGCGCAGTGAGTGACTCGCGCATGCGCATATTGATGCATACGCATGCACAGACGGGTGCCGACAAGTATTAATGGATACATGGCCGTAGCCCAGGCTAATAAAAGTTGGACAACTCTTTTTATAGATGTTTTTGCAAATGTGCAGTCATACATATACACCTTACTTATTATGCACAGCGAGTAAAAAATGATTTGCCAGTATGTAACAAGGAAAAACAATAAATAAATACTGTATGGTACCCTGATTAAATGAGTACTATTTAATTGTATAAACTATTCTAAATGTAATTAAGTGTTTGCTTAGAACCTCTTACTCTGTAATGTGCTGTGGGTAAATAAAAAATGAAATGTAGGAGGGGAGCAAGGGAACGAATAATGAAATGCAATAAAATTGCAGAGTTCATTCATATTTAATTGCACTTGATGTAACATATTAGGAATGTATTTTTTCATGGTAGTTTTTCATTAACAGTGTTGATAGCTACATACTGTAAATGTGTATGGATGGACGAGCACCTATCTCTTTAAACACCTCACCTAGCGGCCTATTTATCAACACTAAATGGCCCGATAACCATGCGGAAACGCATACCGCGCCATTCATCATATGAGGTCCGCAAAGGACCCCTGATATTCAGCAAACTCAGAAAACTGAAAGTTTTCAAAGTTTGCTACCGAGAACAAGCGCCATCTTCAGACAGCGTTTGTTCTCGTATCCCCACTACTTCCTATGGGAAGGAGTTCTGGGTATGCTAAGAGGGATTTGCCACCTCCTCAATACCTCCCCGGCGGCCTCTGTAGCTGCGGTACTAACCGTGGGGACAGCTGCTTTTCATAGCAGCTGTCCCCGGACTGAAGCAATGAGGAATTGCTCCGGTGCAAAGTTTCCCCCGCTGCGAGTTGGAAGCTTAAGTATCCCTCACAGCGAGTTCAATACTTCATAATCCATGAATAGGTCCCCTAGCATTTAAAATGCACATTGTGTCAATGAATCTTAGAGAATTGTTAAGTTGCATTCTCATAAATATTTGTTCAGCCCATAGAATGTCCCCACTGTGTGTAGGCAATGGGGGTTAACCTGGTGCTAATGATATAGTGAAATACAAAATAAATTGATATAGGAGTATAACAATTAAGCAGCAAAGCATCAGTGTGCTTGTGGTTGCACACAAACAAACACCTATAGATCAGGTGTTCCACAATAACAACAGAAAGGGTGTTTTTTCTGTTGTTACATCACTAATATACCTGGCACTGCAACTAAACATATTGAGAAGATTGCTTGCCTCTCCTAAATGTCACCATATGGATTTTACTACAGGAGACAAGAACAAGTCTCATTAAAGGGGTTGTACAGTATTTTCCTTTAAATAAAATAATGGCCACTAGAGGGCACCATATGGCAATGGCACAACTTGAACAAGCCAGTATAGCAGCCCTATTCCCATTTATGGACAGACATTAGCAGCTTGTCAGTCACATGAAATAACCCATTGGTAAATTCCACCTGTTTGAGTTTATTGTAAAAGTTCTGAAATTAACTTAAAACCTCACAAGGCCTTAATTATCCATATACATAACTTACATTTTCTTCTATATACAGTGCGTCACTTGGTCACTGCTCCTCCAATCTTATTTCAGCCTAGTAAAATGATTCTGACACTGTCAGAACCATACTAGTATTGTCCTCAACTTATTTATGTAAATCAAAGTCTATTTTTAAGAGTTATTTTCTCCTGAATTTCTGACCCGCGCAGTGAAATGCTTTTTGCTTCTAGCAGGTACTTAGGCCTATCTCAGGCACTGATAAGCTAACAGCTCTGGCAGGCTCTAATTCAAATGTACAGCTGGATCCAGTCTACAGATTTGCTTATCACTATTTTTTAGTCCTACCTGCATAAATTGCTCCTATCAGCCTGCAACTTAGCAACTGTGTTACACATTACACATAGAGATACCATGGATATTTTTTTTTATAAATTCTGTTATGTGTACATCTGTAACTGTAGCAATCAGAGGCACGCTTTCATTTTTACATTGCATTTGAAGAAGATTGAGAATCTGAATGTTTGGCATGGTTTAAATAATATCTGTGTGCATTTTCCCATTTTATTAAATATGCTCCATAAACTTTGCTAATATATTCTCAGAATAGCTATTAAGTTGTATTATTTTTTCCTTGGTGAATTTTTATTATTATTATTATTATAAGAGATCCATTGGCAGGGGCGGTTCTAGAGAGGAGGGGACCCGTGTGCAGTCTCCGACACGGGTCCCCTCCTCTCTGTCCGGCGGCCAGCAGCGCACTGAGCAGTGCGCGGCCAGCGCCAGAGTTATAGACTCTGGGCACTAGAGTGCGCATAGAAGCTATAGAGTATGCGCAGGTCACCGGGAAGATGGCCACGGCGGCCATTTTTCTTGTACTGCGCATGCGCAAACGACGGGAAAATGGCCGTGGCGGGCATTTTCCAGTTGTTTTTACAGCGCCGGACCCCGGGCTGACGTGGGACTCTGGAGAGGTAAGTAAAACTATGGGTGCAGGGTGTGCGGTGCGGGGCCCCCCTGTACCCAGGGGACCATGTGCCCCGCACTCCCTGCACCCATTATAGATATGCCCCTGTCCATTGGTTTATTGCAAATTAAATCACAACACCTTATAATACTTAACTTAAATTAAACGAATAAAAACACTGACACATAACAGCTTAGCTAAAAGGTCACAGCCTTTATTTATAATTGAATGATTAACCATACTTGCCTACCCTCCTGATTCGGCCGGGAGCCTCCTGAAAATCGGGTGCTGCTCTCGGATACCTGGAAAGGCAAGCAAGCCTCCCGGAGGCCGCAGCCCCCACCCCCGCAATTAACTGTGAAGCCCCCGCAACGGGGGTGGGGGGTGACGCGATTCACGCTGAATCACGTAAATTTGACCCCTTCGCCTGCTTCGCAATGCCTGTAATATCAACATTGTGTAGGGGGACGAGGGAAAAATTATGCAATCATGAGGCCCCACCCACAAATGGTCATAATCTGTGTCGGCCACGCCCCCTGCCCTGCCGATCTGGCTGCTCCCTCTCAGAAGGGTCAGCCAGAAAGTTGGCAACCATGTGATTAACCTAACTGAGGTGGTCAGGAGACGCTGCAAACTCAGTTCAAGCCTTCTATCTCTGAAACACTCAGGGAATGACTTAAATGCCCCCCTATAGACACACTTACGATGGGAAGGACTTGCTTCCCTCATGGGCACTGTCCAAGCAATCTGCACGGGAAGCGCTCAGGTCTCCCCGCACGAAGAATACAAACTCGCCCTGTAAATAGAGGGCAAGCACCCTCACAACGCTTTCTTGTGCTACAATAAAGCCACTGAGATGCAACGTTCTCCTGCCAATGCTGCGCCTCCCCTAAATGGAGAAAAAGGGTTAGGATAACAACCAGGGCCAGATTAACAATGGGGCGGATGGAGCTACAGCTCCAGGCCTCCACATAAAAATAGGCCCATTGTCATGCCAACATGATGTTGACTGGCCATCTACTTTCCACACGGTCAGCAATAAGTCATAAGTAGTAAAATTGTATTTCTTTTTACCTCACAAAATGAAGGATTTTTTTCCTTTACATATTTAGGAAGACATTGGAGCAGAGAGTATAGGGGGTACACGCCCACACAGCACTGGTCACGCCTCCTCTGCTTCTCATAATAGGCCCTTGGTCATTTTCAGCTCCAGGCCCATGTGGCCATCAATCCGGCCCTGATAACAACCAATCGGTAAAGGTTTTGGGCGGGATGGTGGGTTCCAAATGGAAAAAAGGCTGTCTCTACCCAGAACACCCTTAATATACCCTAATACCTAAACACTCCCCCGAGCAAAGCATAGGCCAACTTAAACCAGGTGACTCCTCAATTAAACTAAACTGCCCAGCAACAAGGCTGTCATGCTAACCAATCAGCAAAAAACCTAGGGTTCTTACCTATTCTCAAGCCTTATCAGCTTTTGCCTATCATTATCATTATTATTATTATTATTATTATTATTATTATTATTATTATTATTATGGCACCACCAATTGTCCATGCTACATAACTTTTGCCTTTTAAGAGTATATTTAATAATTTGGCACTCCAGCTGCTGTGGAACTATACATCCCAGCATGCCCTGCCACTGTTTTAGCATGCCTTAGCAGCAAAAGTGTGGCAGGGCATGCTGGGCTATGTAGTTCCACAGCAGTTAGCGTTGCCTACTCTTCTAATTTATTGGTCTTACCGACCACATACTGCATAAGGCAAATTATTCATACTGTAACTGTTGCATGTACTATAGGTGGGAAAGTACATTTATTATCCCTAACTTTATATTCCTCAGGTGCAATATCTCAAACCTAATCTGACAGGTTGAACGGCTTTTCTGTCATCACATTCCTGTCATTCATCTATTAGTATTTGCCTGGCTAACAAACTATACAGAGAATCAGACCCTTCAAGAGGGGATCCCACTAGGTCCCATAAAAATGTGATTTCCCGCTGTGTGTCTTCTAGAAAAATAATAGTTTTGACAGGTTTTTAAATATCTTGCAACATACTGCCATATCATATGCAGTCTGCCCAACATACACACACTGATCTCCCGCAGCCTCTGCAATAGACTTTTGTTTCATCTTGTCCCGTCTTCATTAATACTCATACTGGCCATTTTCCTCAACCACTTGTGCAGACACCAGTCCCTCTTTGGAAGCCAACTTGTTACTTTGGACAGTGGGGTAACTTGATATTACACTACAGGACCTCATAGTGACATTTTGAAAACCCCCAGCTCCTGCAGTTTCTTCATCTGAAATCACTTTCCATGATCTGCTGTAACCCAACACAGTGACTAGCCCTGTGACGCAAGTAACATAGGGGTCTATGTACTAAACCTTGGAGAGAGATGATAAAGTGAAGGGAGATAAAGTACCAACCAATCTGCTTCTAACTGTCACTTTACAGGCTGTGTTTGAAAAATGACAGTTAGGAGCCGATTGGTTGGTAGTTTATCTCCTTCCACTTTATCTCTCTCCAATGCTTAGTACAAGACCCCTAAACTACACATATGTTCCTCCATCCATACCAAACTACATACTATATATGTTCCTCCATACCAACCAAATGGTTAGATCAGTATGAAACTAGACTGATGTTTTCCACTTGTTCCATTTGCTGCCATCTTGACTTTGTGAATTTGGATGTTAACATTTTATACACCGCGACCCTTCACTCAGAAGCCGTGAGACACTGTATGGCAGATCGAGAGACCATAGGTACCCTCCGATTTTTTATTTTCTGCTACCTAGTATAAAGTAATGACCTAGCATACAACTATTTCTACTTAGAACAGTCCTCTCACTTAGGAATCTATCTTTAATTTGGCATGAAGCCCTATGTCAGTACTACGAGCTCTGCAAAGCTCTCAATACCAGATTTAGCTTAGATTCAGCCAGAAGAAGGTTTCAGAAACCAACAGATCATAACTCAATACTCCATAGACTGAGCTGCTACTGTACTTTCCCTCTGTGGTGCAATCTTTCCCAAATTAATATTAATGTAAGTGATTTGCAATCATTCAGATAAACACATTTGCAACACACAATTAGTGAAAATGACTGACATATTTCTGGACCAGAGATACCAAGCAACCAGGTCAACATTAAGGTAAACTTACACTCTGCAAATCACGAGTCATTATTCTCAGTATACACCCGAGTGTCATATCTAAAGATATTCTGTGACTAACACATACATGTACTCCAGCTTTCAGGTTCCCCAATTCATGCAGCAATGTTTTTACTGATCTTGAACAATTGTTCCCTAACTATAAGGAAATATATATAGAAAGGTGAAAAAAATGAGCAATTACAATGGAAAAATTATGTTAGGCTTAAAACCAGTGTTTATGCCAGTGTTCTAACAACATTAAATAATTTCAAATCTATATAATATGTGAGAAGAGTTTTGTACCTAGTTCCATCAAATTTGGCAAGGTGGTGTAGCTTGACCAGGATTAGGTTTTTGGCTGTGTTTGAAGTTTGTCAGGACCATGAATGTCTACATGGTGCCAACCAAGTAGGCCGTGAAGTCTCTGATTTAAAATTTTGGTTTAAGCAAGTTTGAAGACACCGGCTAATATGTACCAGTAGGGGGCGGGCAGAGTTCCAACGGCAGAGCAGTGAGTCGGAGGATCAACTGTCACACTGCACCTGTACTGACAGTTACTAATTTCCTCCAAGCACATTTTTATATGCCATGGTCTCCAATGCTGGTCTGCAATGTAAAATATGAAGGCTGCAGATGTTCTTCAAGGTTCATTCTACAATCCGGGCAACACTGAGTATTCAAGCTGGTAGTTAATAATGATGTTATAGGTTTGAGATCAAGCCCATTTTTATGTACACCTCATGTTATGTGGTATACTTTTTTAGTTTTTCCCATAGGGACTGTAGTAGTATGTAAGCAAACTGGCTAATCAGTGATTCCAGGGCATCCATTAGTATGAAAAAGAAAAAAAACTACCGGTAAGACATTTCTTGTAAAAAGTAGCCCACTTTGTGTAGAAGGTAGATTCTGATTCGGGAAAATGCAAGTAACTTTGCACCTGGGCAAAACCATGTTGCACTGCAGGTGGGGCATGTGTAAAATGTGCAGAGAGATTTAGATGTGAGAGAGGCATGTCCTATCTCAAATCTATATTGCAGTGTAAAAATGTGGGCTATATGTAAAAGCAGCCTGTATTTACCCTACATGCAAAAAATAAAATAAAAATAAAAGTATTTACAAATCTTACATTGCAACATGGTCATACCCCCCCAACATCTCGAAGCTTAAATTTGTGCCTGACAAGGGGGCTTGGTCTAATGGGAAGGGGTGTGGCTTAATGGCACACCCCTGTTTTCATCACTCTTTCGGTGTGCCCAGCACTCCCAGAGATACCGGGCTGCACCCAGGCTCTCCCCACAGTGTGAACAGATGTTGTCACCTTCTGCTATGCAGAGCAGTGGTTAGAGTACTCAAACTCCCCCCTACTCCCACGGGACATTGTGACCCGTGGGTGTGATGACAGGACAGTCCCACCAACAATGAGGTATGACATGGCTAGTCAGGATCTAATTAAGGGCCACATGGACCTGGAGCTTGAAATGATCAAGGGAGAAGCAGAGGAGGTGTGGCCAGTGCTGTTTGGGTGTGGTCAGTGCCAAAAGGGCATGTACACCCCTTACAATATCAGCCCCAATGTCTTCCTACAAAGTAAAAGTAGAAAAAATGTCATCACTTTGTGAGAAAAATAATAATACAATTTTAAAATGTATGAATTATGGCTGACTCTATGACCAGAGAGGCGGCCAGTCATCATACTGCTGTCTTGATGATGGGCCTATTTTTTGTGTACTGTACTTGTTTTTTTTTGCTTTGCTTCTAAATTCAGAATCAGCCCCAGAATGTTTAGACTTTAGACTGTAAGCTCCAATGGGTCACTTTATAAAATCTCCAAACAGAAATCACCATACATCTTACAACCATTTATTTCAATGTACAATGCATGTCAATGGGCATAGACCATTTAAATGAAAGACAAAATGCTCCAATAACTGAATACATAATTATAAAAAAATATAATGACATACTATAGTGAAACTACAAGTACCAGCATGCTCTGGCAGCCACTGATTGCTGTAATATGTTGCAAATGGTGAACTACAAGTTTCTTTCCACTCTTTTTGAAATAAGAGGGTGGTTCAATATGTCTGATCATGTTCCCGCCAGCCGTGCCGCCATCTTACAAATGATGTTAGGACACAGAGCCGTCACTAAGGCTTTGAGTGCCCTGTGCCGGCCCTTCCCCTTTTCCATGTGATTTTATGACATCGCGCATAAGGGGGCGGGGCCACCGGCACTTGAAGCTGCAGCTGTAATTATGGCAGGGTGCTTCCCTGTAGCGTACAATGGTCGCTACAGACAGCACTGCCATAGTGGTGCTGGCTGTAGGGTGCCGTTCCAGGGACCCTCCAACCAGAAACAGGGGCAGTGGGGTGGTGACGGTGCCACCCACAGAGCCATGCGCTATATGCAGTCGCACTGTCCGCATACCCCTAGTGACGGCCCTGTTGGGAAAGTATGACTGGTATGAGGCGCCAGAGCCGTAACTAGACTTTTTGGTGCCCTGTGCCAGAAAGTGTATTGGCGCCCCTCACCCCCCCCCCTATTTTTCAAATGGGGACAAAACGCACCCGAAAAAGGGTCATGGCCTCATGGGGAAGGGCCAGGGAAAAGATGGAGAAGCCAGGAGATGCTGGGGATAAAATAAGAGGAAGCTACAAGTGAGAATGATTATAACAGAAAATTGAAAGGCTCGAACAGAGGGCCTGATTCAGAGCCGCTCGTAAGCGGCCGCTCGTTCGCTCCGAGCATGCGTATGGGTTGTAATGCGCATGCGCCAACCAGTCAGTGCAGTCGGAAATCGTGTGCTCGCAAAATAGCGAATGCCTGCTAATTTGAGTGACAGAATGACGTGTTTGTGTGTGATAACAGGGGAAGGTGCTTGAAAACGGGGAGTGGAGATCCGAATGCAGGCGTGCCAAACGGTCAAAACGGGCGTTTTAAGGGTGTGCATAATTAACAAAGCAGCGTCATCGACCACGTCACTTGGTTGTCTTTTAGCTTGAACTGCTCGCATGATTGCGGTAGGAAAATGCTACCACAAGAATAGCGAGCAGTTCATGCGCCTTTCGATGTACTCGATTTATCTAATAAATAGTGGAGATGACGTATGATGCGAGCGGCCAAGGGGCGTCTTTACAAAATAGCGAGCGCATGTTTCGTTCGCTCGCTCAGACATAGAGGCGTCAACAGACCGTAAAGAGCGAGCGCTCAATTTAAATAGCCAGCCCCTTTTTCTGAACAAGCGTCCGCAAATAGCGTCTAGCTCTGAATCAGGCCCAGTGCCCCTTGCCCTGCGGTGCCATGTGCGGTGGCACAGATCGCACTACCCTAGTTACAGCCCTGTGAGGCGCAGTGGTCTACCTGCTCTGGCCTGGTGGGAAATTAGAATGAAATAGAGAATATTACACATGTGAGAGGTTTTGTTATCTTACTTATCAAACTACCCTTGTACAGTACATTGCATATTGAAATAAATAAGGAACATTGAAAATAAATACATTTTGTAATAGATTGGAGAGTTTATTTTGATCGCCCCATATTTTTCAAAAATAGGGATATATTTATTATTTATCTGATTACATTGTGCATTATTAAGCAGCTACTACCTACTGTCTTCATACAGCAAAGGGTCCGTATATTTACTAAAGTGCGGGTTTTTAGAAGTGGAGATGTTGCCCATAGCAACCAATCAGATTCTGCTTACCATTTATCTAGCACCTTCTAGAAGATAATAGCTAGAATCTGATTGGTTGCTAGGGGCAACATCTCCATTTCTAAAAACCCGTACTTTAGTAAATTTACCCCCTAGTGTCTATCTGCCACATGGCGTGACTTAGGTGCTCCAAAAAGAGTAGTGTACAGTACTTTTCTTTCAATTTTGCATCTTATACGCATGACAGATGCAGTGAAAAGCTGCTCACAGTGTATTGGAAATGAAGGGCTGTCACATTAATCACACAGGAATTAGTTTTACACATATACAAAGTCGCAGATAAAACACAAAGGAACATGAGGAAAAGTATCGGCCGCTGCATCGGAGCCTTCTTATACAGAATCAGACTCAGTCGCACACAGGTGTACAAATGCCTCACATCCAATTGATCAGTGTAAGTTATCGATTTCGTGAATAAGATGCACATTTTGAGCAAGAAAGAGTCGCCCCAGGAAATGGCGTGCCGAGACAGGCTATTTACAAAGGATCAATCTCTTCTGCATAACCCAGGAACGGTTACACTTAGTTTATATGCTGGCACAAATAGTATAGGACCTGTTAGAGTTAGCGTTGGAGATGTACCAAACCTTGGAGAGAGAGATAAAGTACCAACCAATCTGCTCCTCTGTCATTTTACAGGCTGTGTTTGAAAAATGACAGTTAGGAGCTGATTGTTTGGTACTTTACCTCAATCCATGTTATATCTCTCCAAGGTTTGATACATGTCACCCAGTGTGAGCATGGAGACAACAAGTATTTAAAGCTTTGCTATTAAAAACAGAATACTGAAGACATTTTTTTGTAGCTGTAAGGGGAAATGACAGCCATGGTGGTACACTGTACATGGTGTGTGTTCTGCACAGCACATCTGTTTGTAGAGTCACCACATGTTAAGGGTAGCACGGTGGGTGATCAGCCCATTATATTGGTGGGACCGTAAAATTAGGCCACGTGAAGCACAGGGTGGGAAAAGAGTTTTCATGGGTCTAAGTTTAACTTCAGAAAGGGAATCTGGCTAAGGAATTCACTGATAGTGATAGAATGCAGCTTTGTATCCAAACATAAATCAGAATACTACAGGTTTCACAAGCTCCCTTCTCAAGCTGCATGAGTTTTCAGAGTCCCTGTAAAGGAGTAAAACTTCAAATAATTGGCAAAAAGTCTATACCACAAAGAGCATGATAACATAATAACAGAATTGTTATTCTTGATATATAAAAAGGTATTGTCATATTTGAGAGACCCTCAGTAGTCATGACATTATTGTCATTATTTAGTATGTATATGTAAAACTTGAAGGCGCTAACCAGATACTTACTTAATTAACCTCCACATCAATAAATCCGTCAACATTTTGGTCCGTCTATGGACTTTGGTCAAGACAACCACAGCATGTCCAATAGCAGATAAAAAATGATCCCCAACTGGGTGTGTGTTTTATTTTTTATTGCAGTCTACAAATACCCAGTTGGGGAGTACCCTCAGGTTTTTGTCTTATGTGGAGTAACCTGAAGAATTAATGGGTTAATTGTGAAGCATCCCAGTGGGCAGAGAATTTTTATGTGAGTGCAAAATATATAAACACAAACACACACACACACACACATACCCACTGCCGAGGTTCTCTTGATGATAAAACTAGGGGTGAGCGGGTTCGGATTTCTGAAATCCGAACCCCCCCGAGTCCCCCCGATCCGAGGTCGATCCGAGTCAGACTCGACTTTTCCCGCCTGACTCGGATCTGAAATCGAGGCAAAACGTCATCATCCCGCCTTCCGGGTCTCGCGGGTTTTGGATCCTATATAAGGTACCCGCGTCGGCGCCATTTTCTCACTCGGCTGTGGACAGTGAAGAGGGAGGGTGGGAGTTAGGGCTGGCTGGGATGTGTAGTGTAGTGTAGTGTAGTGCAGAGTAGTGTTGTGCTGTGGTGTGCTGCACTGTGCTGCTGTTGTCCATAACTTCAAAGTCCATAGGGGCTGGCTGGACTGTGTTGTGCAGTCAGTTGTCCATAGGGGCTGTGTCCACTCCAAAGTCCTGTGCAGTGTCCCAGTCCTAAAGGGCTGCTGTAGTGTTGTCCAGGGGGTGCTCTGTCCGTCTGGGGTGCTCCCCCCAAGTGCTAAAAAAAAAATATTTTTTCTGTGTTTGTGAATTGTGTGCGCAATAGCCGCACGTGCATCAACAAAGTAGTGCCAAGCGTGCGCCTGTGTCATAAGTAAAGGGCCGGCTGGCTTGACCGTTAAAGGGTGCTGTAACCCCCAAAGTACACTCCAAACCAAATAAAAAAATATTTTCTGTGTTTGTGAATTGTGTGCGCTGTAGCCGCACGTGCATCAACAAAGTAGTGCCAAGCGTGCGCCTGTGTCATAAGTAAAGGGCCGGCTGGCTTGTCCGCTAAAGGGTGCTGTAACCCCCAAAGTACACTCCAAACAAAATAAAAAAATATTTTCTGTGTTTGTGAATTGTGTGCACTGTGGCTGCACATGCATCAACGAAAGAGCAGCGCAAAGCGTGCGCCTGTGTCCCATAAGTAAAAGGCCAGCTGGCTTGTCCGTTAAAGGGTGCTGTAACCCCCAAAGGGCACTTCAAACAAAATAAAAAAATATATTTTTTTGTGTTTGTGAATTGTGTGCGCAGTAGCCGCACGTGCATCAACAAAGTAGTGCCAAGCGTGCGCCTGTGTCATAAGTAAAGGGCCGGCTGGCTTGTCCGTTAAAGGGTGCTGTAACCCCCAAAGTACACTCCAAACAAAATAAAAAAATATTTTCTGTGTTTGTGAATTGTGTGCGCAGTAGCCGCATGTGCGTCAACAAAGTAGTGCCAAGCGTGCGCCTGTGTCCCATAAATAAAGGGCCGGCTGGATTGACCGCTAAAGGGTGCTGTAACCCCCAAAGGGAACTCCAAACAAAATTAAAAAAAAATTTCTGTGTTTGTGAATTGTGTGCACTGTGGCTGCACGTGCATCAACGAAGGAGCAGCGCCAAGCGTGCGCCTGTGTCCCATAAGTAAAAGGCCGGCTGGCTTGTCCGTTAAAGGGTGCTGTAACCCCCAAAGGGCACTCCAAACAAAATAAAAAAATATATGATTTTGTGTTTGTGAATTGTGTGCGCAGTAGCCGCACGTGCATCAACAAAGTAGTGCCAAGCGTGCGCCTGTGTCATAAGTAAAGGGCCGGCTGGCTTGACCGTTAAAGGGTGCTGTAACCCCCAAAGTACACTCCAAACAAAACAAAAAAATATTTTCTGTGTTTGTGAATTGTGTGCACTGTGGCTGCACATGCATCAACGAAAGAGCAGCGCAAAGCGTGCGCCTGTGTCCCATAAGTAAAAGGCCAGCTGGCTTGTCCGTTAAAGGGTGCTGTAACCCCCAAAGGGCACTTCAAACAAAATAAAAAAAAATATTTTTTTGTGTTTGTGAATTGTGTGCGCAGTAGCCGCACGTGCATCAACAAAGTAGTGCCAAGCGTGCGCCTGTGTCATAAGTAAAGGGCCGTCTGGCTTGTCCGTTAAAGGGTGCTGTAACCCCCAAAGTACACTCCAAACAAAATAAAAAAATATTTCCTGTGTTTGTGAATTGTGTGCGCAGTAGCCGCATGTGCGTCAACAAAGTAGTGCCAAGCGTTCGCCTGTGTCCCATAAATAAAGGGCCGGCTGGATTGACCGCTAAAGGGTGCTGTAACCCCCAAAGGGAACTCCAAACAAAATTAAAAAAAAATTTCTGTGTTTGTGAATTGTGTGCACTGTGGCTGCACGTGCATCAACGAAGGAGCAGCGCCAAGCGTGCGCCTGTGTCCCATAAGTAAAAGGCCGGCTGGCTTGTCCGTTAAAGGGTGCTGTAACCCCCAAAGGGCACTCCAAACAAAATAAAAAAATATATGATTTTGTGTTTGTGAATTGTGTGCGCAGTAGCCGCACGTGCATCAACAAAGTAGTGCCAAGCGTGCGCCTGTGTCATAAGTAAAGGGCCGGCTGGCTTGACCGTTAAAGGGTGCTGTAACCCCCAAAGTACACTCCAAACAAAATAAAAAAATATTTTCTGTGTTTGTGAATTGTGTGCACTGTGGCTGCACGTGCATCAACAAAGGAGCAGCGCCAAGCGTGCGCCTGTGTCCCATAAGTAAAGAGCCGGCTGGCTCATTTCTTAAAGGGTGGTGTAACCCACAAAGTGCACTACTCTCCAGCAAAAATAAAAATATATTTTCTGTGTTTGTGTGTGCCTTAGCCGCATGTATATATCAATATAACATAAATGGAGGACCAAACTTTCTCCGATAAAAATAAAATAGGGAAAGATCAAGAACCACTTCCTCCTAGTGCTGAAGCTGCTGCCACTAGTCATGACATAGACGATAACATGCCATCAACGTCGTCTGCCCTGGCCGATGCCCAATGTCATAGTAGAGGGCACATACAATCCCAAATGACAAAGTTAAGGAAAATGACCTTGAAAAAAACATTTAAATCATCTGAAGAGAAACGTAAACTTGCCAATATGCCATTTACGACACGGAGTGGCAAGGAACGGCTAAGGTCTTTCCCAATGTTCATGACTAGTGGTTCAGCTTCACATGACAATGGAAACCCTCCTCCCGCTAATCAAACGAGTTAAGCTGGCAAAAGCACAGCGAGGAACTGTGCGTTCTAAGAAGATATCACAAATCCCCAAGGAGAGTCCAAGTGTGGTGGCGGTTGCGATGCCTGACCTTCCCAGCACTGGACGGGAAGAGGTGGCTCTTTCCACCATTTGCACGCCCCCTGCAAGTGCTGAAAGGAGCACCCACAGTCCACTTGCTGATATGCAAATTGAAGATGTCACTGTTGAAGTACAACAGGATGAGGATACTGGTGTAGCTGGCGCTGAGGAGGTAGTTGGCGAGGAGGATTCTGATGGTGATGTGGTTTGTTTAAATCAGGCTCCGGGGGAGACAGTTGTTGTCAGTGGGATGAAAAAGCCCATCACGGTCATGCCTGGGCAGAAGACCAAACATTCCACCTCTTTGGTCTGGCAATATTTCTATCCAAATCCGGACAACAACTGTCTTGCCATATGTACCATATGTAAAGGTGAAATAAGTAGGGGTAGGGACGTTAACCACCTAGGAACATCCTCCCTTATACGTCACCTGCAGCGCATACATAAAAAGTTAATGTCAAGTTCAGAAACTTTGGGTAAGACTGTAAGCAGTCCAGGGACACCTAAATCCCTTTTTCCTGTTTTATCCAAGGAATCGGTGGATGAGGAGGATGAGGACGACATCTTGCCTCCGTAGAGCCAGTTTGTGCAGGGACACATTACTTGCCAGCTTGTTTTGTGGGGGCCCAAACGAACCAATCATTTCAGCCACAGTCATGTGGCAGACCCTGGCGCTGAAATGATTGGTTTGTTAAAGTGTGCATGTCCTATTTATACAACCATAAGGGTGGGTGGGAGGGCCCAAGGACAATTCCATCTTGCATCTCTTTTTTTTCTTTGCAGTATGTACTGTTTGGGGCCTAGTTTTTCAAACTGCCATCCTGTCTGCCACTGCAGTGTCACTCCTAGATGGGCCATGTGTTTGTGCCGCCCACTCGTGTCGCTTAGCATAGTCATCCAGCTACCTCAGTGCAACCTTTTGGCCATAAAAACAATATTGTGAGGTGTTCAGAATAGACTGGAAATGAGTGGAAATGAAGGTTATTGAGGTTAATAATTGAATAGGAGCATAAAAACCCACAAATTCTGTGATTTTAGCTGTTTTTATGCTTTATTTAAAAAAAATACAGATCCAAAACACAAAACCCAGAACCCAAAACACGGAAGGGTGGTTTTGGCAAAACCAATCCAGATCCAAAACACGAAGAAAGATCCAGATCCAAAACCAAAACACAAAACAGGAAAAGTGGCCGGTGCACACCCCTAGATAAAACGCATTTCGGTGGTTCAAAGAGACGCAGATGCAGCAAAGTCACCTGCCTGGAAACAGGGCTTGGTAGAGCTTGTGCACCCATGGTCATCTGAAAGACCCAGGCACTTAGCAAAGCAGGCTTGTTATTCTTTATTGTTCTAAGATCACAGATTTTTTTCCACACTCAGTGAACACACAGGGAAGCATACATTGAAAAGGGTTGGGTATGGTATCTCAGTAGTCGGGATGCCTGCTGTCAAAATGCAAACAGCGGCATCCTGATACTCGGAATCCCGACAGGGGTCGGATAAGTATACTAACCCTTCCCCTTCTCTTCCTAACCCTAAGCCTCCCTTCCTGCACCCTAACCCTCCTCACCCACACCAAAACCCTCCCCGTTAGTGCCTAACCCTACCCCTCCCCCCTTGGTGCCTAAACCTAACCGTTCCCCCCTTTGCATCTAACCCTAACCTCCCCCTAGTGGTGCCTAACCCCCCCAGTGGTGCCTAACCCTTTCCCCCCCAAAGCCTAACCCTAACCCCTGTGGAGCCTAATGCTAACCCTCCCCCCCTGCACCCTAACTCTCCCCGTTAGTGCCTAATCCTAACTCTCCCCCCATGGTGCCTAAACCTACCCGTTCTCCCCTTTAGTTTCTAACCCTAACCTGCCCCCAGTGGTGCCTGACCCTAACCACCCCTCTCCCCAAAGCTTAGCCCTAACCCCCCATGGAGCCTAATGCTAACCGCCCCCCCGCGACTAACTGCAAAGGGCAACCCACTTACCTACGATCAGCATACCGTCTGTCGGGATTCTGGCATCAGTGTGTAGGCTGGCTTCGGGATATAGCCGCCTATGTTTATTCCCGGGTCTTGATTCCGACGCCAGGATTTCAACAGACGGCATCCCAGCCGTCAGTATATTGACTACATCCTCATTGAATATAGTGTACGTGTATAGAATGTGTATATTACATCTGTTTTTCTTTCCTTTTTTTCATATCTAACATATCTGGGTTTTGGTGAAAAATAACCACATTGTGTTTATAAAGTGGAATATTGCATTGCATATTGTGAGCACCTGAACATTAGGGAATCATACTTGTTTTTTTAGTTGTTATTCAGATATGCCAGTTGTATATTGTTTTATGTAACTTTTACTAATCCTTGAGTAGTTTTCATCTAACGTACTTCACCACTGTGCACTCCCTGTATCTCTCATTTTAGCTCATTTAGACATTAGCTACCCTATGGTAGCCTGCACCCCGAGGGAAGGTCTTCTCTGAGACACACTCTCTCTGCAGTTGAAGGGCACCACCAACCCCCAAGTTTGTAAGGCCCTAAGTACCACCCAATGGTAGCACATATAATCTTGACAAGGAAGATGGGCCCCCTTCAGCTCTGGGCCCCATAGCAGCTGCTATGAATATTGGTGTTTATGCACAAAACTGTGATACAGATCATTACCTTTGATATTATTAAATTCTGCTCTATAGGTGAATTTAAAGTTGAAAATAGAGAAAAACAAGTAGCATCTATTCTGCCTGGAATTTAATCTTTTTACTGATTCAATATATTCTACATTTTCTCTGATTAAGTATACACGATGACAAGATGCAAAGTACATTCTATACAATAGTGTTACTTTTCAAATTTGAAGTAGAGGAAAATTTCCTGAAGCTCGGGCATCTAAGAGTACGGAGGGAAAATTGCAACAGCACTAACCATAGACGTATTAAACGCCAAGGAGGCAGAGAATATTACTATAAACCGTCCTACAAGCATTCTGAAAATGTTGTTAACAACATATATCAAAAATGCCCATCTCTGTTGTTAATGTAATTAATCCCTTTTGTTTAATTTGTAACAAATTATATGCATCTATTAGATTTGGTTTAGTGATACACACTCCTCTCGTTGCGCCCAATCAGCTGCCTGCGTTCCTTGTGTGAATTAAATACTGAAACAAGATGTAAGTCCGGGAGGGAGAATACATGACAATGTAATTGACTTCAACATTTCAGGGCATAGTGCGCCCCTTTCTTCAGAAAGATGTCTTCCTGAAGAAGGAGCGCACTATGCCCTGAAACGTTGAATTTTCCTCCAAACTGTATCTCATTTAAATTCAGGGAATGTTGGTTCCAAAATTTTGCAATAATTTGTCAAGCCGGCCAACTGCGTCAAGGTCTACCCTACTGGCCAGTCCTTACACTAAGTCACAAAGACATGAGGATTGCATTGTATCACATGCCACCAGGTATCAATTGAAACAGTTTTAAGACATTGTTAACTCACAAATCTGTTAAGCAGGGGTCTATTTACTAAGCAGTGTTAGGAGATAGAGTGAAAAGTCATAAGAAAGTGATAAGGTGCCAGCCAATCAGCTCCCAACTGTCATTTTTCAAACACAGTCTGTGAGATGACAGTTGGGAGCTGATTGGCTAGCACCTTATCGCTTTCTTATCACTTTTCACTCTGTCTACTAACACTGCTAGTAATTAGACCCCTCAGAGAGTTATGTTTATACAAAAAAGAAAGACCCGGGATCTATTTTCAAAAGGAGAATGAGTTAGGGAAAATTATATTTTTCAATATATAGGCTACCTATGGTCACACAAGTCTCTAGAATTACGATTACATATCTGCCTCGTAAAACATCTTAGGGTAGTATGTAGATGACGTTGCCCAATAGAATCCTATGGGCTTCTTTTTGCATTTGCTTCTGAGAGGGATCCAATTGGATCCGTTCCAGTGTCCGTGCAGTGCTTGTGTCATTCTGCGCATGGGCAGAAGGACTCCCGGGTCATAAACCCGAAAGTCCTTCTATCGCAAAAGACAGGTCTTATCAGGAGAGCTGTCCTTTGTGATTTTACTCACATTTTTATGTACATACTGGTGTTATTAACCAGTGTTATTACCGGTGTTATTAACGCCGCTATGTACCTGATAAGTGATGGGATGTACTGCATTCACAATGCGATGCTTAGTACATCCCGCCCTTATTATCCAAGGCTAAGGCAAAAAAAAGATTTTAGGAAGCACAGCTAAAATAGCTAGCACCTTGGGAAACTTTACAAAGCTAATACATTAACAAATTAAATAAAAAAATAAGTTCAATTGCTAAAATAATAAGGTCAAAACAAGCACTAATGTCAGAGTAAGCAATGATGGTCACAAACAACAAGCACCCGAGCACAGCCAGGTCGTTTTGACAGGTTGGGTGCATGCTGACGGTCAGAATACCGACACCGGAATCCCGACAGTCAGAATCCCGACAGAATTTTGTAAGTATACTAACCATCCCCCTAACCCTAACCTACCTATCCTGCAGCCTAACCATCCCCTCCCGCAGCCTAAACCTAACCCACATTTCCCGCAACCTAACCCTAACCCTTCCGCAGCCTAACCCTAACCCATATTTCCCGCAACCTAACCCTAACCCTCCTGCAACCTAACCCTAACCCTCCCACCTAGTGCCTAACCCTAGAATCTAACCCTAAAACTAGCTATAACCCTAATACTCGTCATAGGGATGACAGTGGTCGGGATTCCGATGCTGGGATTCTAATCGTTGGCATCCATTCCATATTGACAACTGTGACACTGAAAAAGGCATCTTTCATTTTTGTCACCCTCTGGGAGTAAATGAAATACAAACAACATTTGCCTTTTGTGTTGTCTAATTTTCACAACTTGGAAAAAATTTAAACATCTCCTTTGTTCACTAACCCATAAAAGCTAACATACAGTAGTATCTTTAAATGTGAAGGCGTCTATATCGCTAAAAAGTTACAGAGTGCATGTGTCCCCACCACTCATTATGACTGGTGGGGAAAACGTAGAAACTTTTTTTTGTAATTCAGGCCCCCGTTGTGGAGTGGGGCTCGTACTTCACAGTCTAGCTGTATATCCGGAGGATGAGCCCCACTTGTCCTCCAGAGCAAAGGGTCTAAAATATCTAAATTTGAGATGGATAATGGTATATAAATGTATACTCTGTCACTCTCACCCTTTATTTCATTCCCAAACCCAGTATCATCTGAGTCATGGGAAACTGTTTATATGGATATATAGTACATTATTTGTTTCAATTATTAATATTTTATATAGCCCATACATATTATGTTTAAAGGACTATTTAATCATTTACATCAGTTCCTACCCCATTGGAGTTTTTTTTGTTTATTTATTTAATTATTATTATTATTATTATTATTATTATTATTATTATTATTATTATTATTATTATCATCATGTATTTATATGACGCCTTACAGAGTACATAAACAAATAGGTGACCAGTGACTTACAGTACAATGCAGAACAAGGACAAGGATAATATACATTTTATTATTATTATTATTATCATTTATTTATATGGCGCCACAAATGTTCTGCAGCGCCTTACAAAGTACATAAACAAGTTGTAGACAAGCGACTTACAGAAGAATACAATACACCACCAGGACATGGATAATATATAATGCTACATTAGCGACCATAACACCCAGATAAGCAACAGAGCATAAGCAACCAAGTGTTAGGTGCCCTAGTGGTGAGTAAGAAGTAGATTAAACTAAAGTAGGGAGAAGCACAAGAGTGTAGAGGGCCCTGCTTGTAAAAGCTTACATTCTAAAAGGGGAGGGGAAGACAAACAGGGGTGACACAGATGGGGTAGATGGGGAGTAAGGTGCATGTATCAGGGAGTTAGTATGATAGCTGGAAGGCTTTGATGAAGTAGTGGGTCTTGAGAGCCCGTTTGAAGAATTGCAAAGAGGTGGAGGGTCTGATGGGGAGTGGTAGAGAGTTCCAGAGGTGGGGAGCAGTGCGGGCAAAATCTTGGAGGCGGGAGTGGGAGGAAGTAATCAGCTGGCATGAAAGGCGGCGTGCAATAGTTGAACGAAGAGAGCAGAGAGGAGAGTGAAGGGAGATGAGATCAGAGATGTATATGGGGGAAGATTGGGTGAGGGCTTTGTAAGCGAGCATGAGAACCTTAAATTGGGTTCTAAAAGGGAAGGGGAGCCAGTGGAGGGCTCGTAGGAGAGAGGAGGCAGATGTAGAATTTTTGGTAGAGGAAGATAAGCCGCTACCTTAGCGACCATAACATAATCTATATTCCCTTCTATATAGACACACATCTGGGGTAATTTTATCAGTAGCAAATGAATCTATCAGTGTGTTTTTGAGGTTTATTTTTACATCCCTTCATTTCTAAGTTCACTTCCCATTTTTACCCCAACTCTTTAGACTGTAAAGTCTTACGAGCAGGGCCCTCCACCTTCTTAGTTCTCATCCTGCACTTTTCTTGTTCACAGTGCTCTCCCATTCATAGTCAGTGACTGATCCCTTCTGTTTGCCCTACCCAGGCACAGCGTCACAACTGTTATATCCTTTTCTTATTTTGTTGTATAATTATTTAACTTTTTAATTTTTGCCACTTTTATACTGTATTGTTTGTTTATACTAGTGATGTGCACCGACCCCCGTGTTTTGGTTTTGGATCTGTATCTCCTTCGTGTTTTGGATCTGTATTGGTTTTGCCAAAACCAACCTTGCGTGTTTTGGTTTTGGATTTGTATTTTTTTTTTCAATAATTGATAAAAACTGCTAACATCACATAATTTGGGCTTTTTTTTGTTCCTACAGTATTATTAACCTCAATAACATTAATTTCCACTTGTTTCCAGTCAATTGTGACCACCTCACAGCTCACAATATTGTTTTCATCCAGTTTAGGCCCAAAATTTGCACAAGCTAGCTGGTTGACTAAGCAGCAGTGGGCGGCACAAACATGTGGCAGTTCAACTTCCAACATGGCATATAAGGAAACATGTGTTCGTTAATCAAGAGGCATGAGGAAGATGGAGTATGTATCTAGTTGAAGGCAGGGACAGGAAGAGTTGATTGGTAGTAAATTTAATTAAAGTTTTTGATTCCGAAGCAAATTTATGAGAGAGGAGGGGAGAGCATAGGTTAAAAAATATGTCCCATGTTTTGCCCTCAAAATCAGAATATTTTTTAAAATTAAAGCGGCATGCAGGAGAAGCTGTCTGTGGCCATAAAAATTTCTGGACAATTTTGGCATTCAGCACCCACATGTCAAAGATTGCAGCAGCTGTGGCAGTTCAACTTCTAACATGGCAAATCAGGAAACAAATGTTTTTATTATTCAAGAGGTCTGAGGGAGTTGGAGTTTGTATGTAGTTGAAGGCAGGGAAAGGAAGATTTGATTATTAGTAAATTTAATTTATTTTTTTGATTCCAAAGCAAATTTATGAGGGAGGAGGGGAGGCATTTACAAAAAAAATATTTAAATAAGTCACATCAGTCCTTGCCCCAGAAAAATCCTTGAGATCTATGCCTGCTGCTGCTGCTGGGAGTGGATTTTCATCCCAGAAGGGGACCAGGAAGACTACTAGCAGTAGTTTAAAAAAACAATTGGCAAGGGATCTATAAATTAATATAGAGGGCGCTGACAAGAGGTGTTACTCCCAGCAGCTGCAACACGGAGACAGTCAATCTCCAATAGTTATATAAAAAACAGAGAGAAAGCAGCGCTATATGACAATAGATATAAACAGTTTATTAAACATATAAATCTTAAAACACAGACTAATGTGATATACACATGTAATGAAGGAATAAATATACAGCCAGTAATGAACAGCAATAAGCAGTGTTATACCCTGGAACACTAATGATATGATAGAATCCTAAAGCACTGTTTGATGGAGGGCAGTCCCACTTGGCAGCACGCTAGTGCTGAGTATAATTACCCACTAGATGAGAAAGTCCACAATGTCCTTTAATTAGCGATGGTCCCACACTGAGGTTGTCCAACGCAGATGACCGGACCTGGTTTATTAGAGGTGATGATGGTGGTCAAAATCCAAAGTCCAAATTTGTTGCCACAAAGATTCCACAGTGCCAATAGTCCAATAGTGTTTGGTGATCAATCCAACTGTCCAGGGTTAACCGCTAGTTCACCTACGCGTTTCACTGCTCTAGGCAGCTTTTTCAAGGTGTCCAAGTGATAAAAAGACTGACTTTAAATAGTGCTCCATATTGGCATCAATCACTCTCAGCTGTTAGCAATCAGTTGATTATCCATAACATTTCTTAGTCAATTCATTAAAAACACACAATCTAATAACAGGAGGCAAAACCTGTAATGATATATAAAAAACTGGAGGAGTACTTACTATTTATACTGTATATTCATTGAAAACGGGTCCCAATCGTGGCATCTCAGTCACTACGGAAGTTGTTTACTTCCGCCATGATGACGTCACATGTCGGGCCCGGCAGCAGTGTTGGGAAGCAGCGTGGGTCGCGCTGTGTCTCACAGACTACAATCACCATGACCACCAGGGTGCAGTAACGATAACACTGATCCCCAGCCCAATCACATATAATGGAGATGTCAGTCATGCATCCATATTTATTAGACATAAACCATTAGAATATAATCCTGATCAGAAGATAACAAAATCCATAAGGGACCTCAGAAAGCAGAGGAAATTATTACATTGTAAATCATGAGTAAAAATAATAATAATAAGTCATTATATAAAAAAGAGTAAAAATTATTTTAATAAATTATACTAATAAACCATCAACCAATATATAGATCACTAATGTGTAAAATATATGTATCTATCTATATGTAAAATTGCACAAAGTCTACTCAGATGATAAATAAATGTCAAAATATGTACACATATGTGTATACATATAAACATATATAGACATAAACATTTCAACACATGTATAAACTGTATAGCGTTATGAAAAATTATTAAGTGGTTACATGACCACATTGAGTTCTAAAGCTTCATTTAGACTGCTCGGAAATAATGTATTTAAATGAAAGGTCCAATAAATTTCTTGCTGACACAATTTTCTAAATCTATCACCCCCATGTACCGTGGGGGGAATAAACTCAAGACCTGTTACTGTCAAAGACTCGGGGTTACCACCATGATACTCCAGAAAATGTTTAGGAATACTATGGTTGGTTCGTTTCTTTATTATATTTCTGTGATGTTCCATGAATCGCACTTTGAGTGATCTAGTAGTACATCCCATATATCGAAGGTGGCACCCACATTGGAGGAGATACACCACCCAGTTGGTATTACAATTAATAAGTTCAAAATTCTTTTTTCCTCTCCCATTGAGTTAGTCTCCATAAAGGTTTTATTATTCGCATATTTGCTTGTGGTGCACCTCCCTCCTCCACATTTAAAAAAACCTATAGTTTTTTGAGGCAGCCATGTTTTTCCAGTATTAGCTTCAGTATCAGTAGTGGTTGTCTTTAGAAAACTAGGAGCCAATGATGTTTTGAGGGACCTATTCTTCCTAAAAATAACTTTGGGATTAGGTGGAAGACACTCTCTGAGGCTATTATCACTTTTAAGAATATTATAATTTGATTTCACAATTCTCTTTACAATATCCGAGGCATTATTAAACTTAGAAATAAAGGCTAAATCACCTATCGTTTTTGTTGTTGTTGATGTTGTTCCCAACTAACCTTTGGAGCAAGTAGTAATTCTCTATCAATCTCCAAGGTCTCTTGATATGCCCTATCTAATATATATGTGGGGTAACTTCTGGTTATAAAGGATTAAAGCATAATCTTTGCTTGTTCAACAAATTTTTCTTTTGTTGAACAATTCCTCCTCAAACGCAATAGTTGGCCTTTAGGAATATTGGTCTTCCAAGGTCTATAGTGGGCACTTTGGAAATGTAAATAAGCATTAGTGCCCACTTCTTTTACTTAATTAGAGGTATAGATCGAATTATCATGTATTTCAAGAGTTATATCCAGGAAATTCATCTTCTTCATGTCAAAAGAATGTGTAAAAACCAAATTAAAAGTGTTAGTGTTGAGAGAATTAACAAAATCCATAGCTGTGTGAAAGTCCCCATCCCAAATAATAAACAGATCATCAATGAAATGGCCATAGAGGACCAGGTTCCCACCGAACCCCCCCCCCCCCCGCCCACACGTGCTGGTCCTCGACCCGGCCCATGTAGAGGTTAACGTAGCTTTCTCATCTAGTGGGTAATTATACTCAGCACTGGCGTGCTGCCAAGTGGGACTGCCCTCCATCAAACAGTGCTTTAGGATTCTATCATATCATTAGTGTTCCAGGGTATAACACTGCTTATTGCTGTTCATTACTGGCTTTATATTTATTCCTTCATTACATGTGTATATCACATTAGTCTGTGTTTTAAGATTTATATGTTTAATAAACTGTTTATATCTATTGTCATATAGCGCTGCTTTCTCTCTGTTTTTTATATAAAAAAACAATTGACTGTTAATCAATCCTTTGGGAGCAAGTATGACAGCAGTCACCCAGTTGCACAGCGAATCACTGATGCCATAACATCTATGCTGGTATTAGATGTGTGTCCAATATCCACCTATAAAGCAATCGGTTTTAGCAGTTAATTGTGGTGCTGTGCCCTCACTACCAAATCCCATCTAGATTCCACTTCACTAGAAAAGCAATTCCCAACCTGTACAGCGATGTTAAAAAAAACTTCATTAGTTGCCTCCAAAATGCCGTTGTACCCACTGTCCACTTAACCACAGATACTGTATGTAGACAAGTCATATGTTGTGTCTTTCTTCGCAATGGACACAAATCTGAAGAGATGCAAATAGCTGTTAGTAAGCAAATTGTCAGCTCAAGTGGCACGTGTTGCAGCGATGGCTTCTCCTTCAGTTTCTCCAGCAAGTACATCTGCCAAGAAAAAACTAAAAGATGCAGATGAGTCAATACAACCAAGTTTTGACATCTGGTTGGGTCGAAAAGAATTGCCTACAATTAATGAGACCTCTACCATGACTCCATGTGAAACAGTCACCATTCAAAGAATGGTTGAGGATTGTTTTTAATTTTTTAATGATAGTGTCCAAATAGGCATGTCAGACAGTCCATTTGACTACTGGCAGGAAAAAAAAGTCAATTTGGAGGCCCTTGCAAAAAACTGGCTTTGCTTTACTTGAGCTGCCCACCCTCCAGTGGGTACTTAGAGTTATCAGCACAGCCAGGAACCTTGTCAGCGATCGGCGTTGGAGGCTACTTCCTCAAAGTGTGGAAAAGATGATGTCCATCAAAATGAACTACAAATTCTATGCCAATTACATCCAAAAACTACAGAGGCACCTGTAATGGTGGATTCCAGTGGGGACAAATTAATATTGTGTGAAAATGATGTACACACTGTTGAGGGTGAGGAATTGGATGATGATGATGACAACATCTTGCCTCTGTAAAGCCAGTTTGTGCACATAGAGATCATTGCCAGCAATGTCAGCTGCCAATTGGTAGCTTATTTTGTGGGGGCCCAAACAAACCAATCACTTCATGTTTGATATTGTTGATGAAGATGTTGGTGGTTAAGATGGCAGGTGCTTGGATCTAGCTGACAGAAGGGAGCTCTCTGATGCTGGACTGCTTGTTGATTTGTTTTTTGACCCAAAGTTTCTGAATTTTGAAAAAACTTTTTGGGTGAATGCAGGGAGCAGATTCCTAGATGGTTAAGGTACCTACAGTACCTCTACTTACTCTGGCTTTACAAAGGGTACAGATGGCTTGACAATTGTTGTCTGGATTTGGGTAGAAATAATTCCACACATAAGAGGTGGATTTTTTTGTCTTGTGCCCAGGCATGACAATGGGCTTTTCCTTATCATGGGCAACAAGTGTTTCTTCCACAGGTGCCAGATTTACACAAACAACATCCTCATTAACAATAACATCATCAACATCCTTATTAGCGTCAGCTACACAAATATCCTGCTCATCCTGGTGAACTTCCACAGAAGCATCCTCGATGTCTATATAAGCATGTTTAGTTCTTACATCATCTTAAGAGGCAGGACCACCAGTCATAAATAAAGGCCAAGGCCTTGGCCTTTCCTTTCCACTTCGTCTGGTGAAATGCATATTGCCAATTTTATGTCTTTCTGTAACGAACTTTCCCTTTGATGATTTTTTCTTTACCACTGTAAAAGATTGGTTCTTGATTTTAGATGCCCTGACTTAAACCCTGTATGCCCTTGGGCATCGGCTTTAGTAGATGATGTAGACGGACTAGTATCATCATGACTGGTGGCACTGGCAGCAGCTCTAGCACTAGTATGTGGTTCCTGCTCTCCTCTCAACTGATCCTTCTCCATATCAACAAACACGTATGAAGTGGGGTACAGCACACATGTCAATTTGTACTAATTTTAAATATTACACTGCAGTATCAATGACCTACAGTGTCACAAGATTTTTTATGAATAAGAAAAGAGTAACACACTGCGCTACCACTTACAGTGTCACAAGATTTTTTATGAATAAGAAAAAAATAACACAGTGATGTCATTATGTTTACTATATTACAGTGATGTCATTATGTTTTATATATTACACATGTTATTTAACACTTTGTTGTAGTCTTGTAGTCGGCTTGTAGACTAATCATTTATTCATGACTGAAGAAAGAAGTGAAAAGTTGAATATTACACTGCGCTACCACTTACAGTGTCACAAGATTTTTTATGACTAAAACACTGCGCTACCACTTACAGTGTCCCAATATTTTTTATGAATAAAAATAACACACTGTGCTATGACTTATAGTGTCACAATACTTGGATGATAAACTGCAGTCTGACCGGCAGTGTCACTGAACAATAACAGCGCAGCTAAGTTGCTAACACACACACACAAAAAAAGATCTTTTTATTTTTTGAGGAATGATAATTTTATTTCACTTTTATTTTTTTTACACTCAGGAAAAGCATCCTTTGACCCAGCAGTAGCTCCTTTATGGACAACACAGCACAACTTTATGGACAACAGAGCACCCCTATGGAGCAGCGGAGTGCAAATGGACCATCTGCCGAGTCACAGATACATGGATGATAACTGCGGTCTGGCTGGCAGTGTCACCGAACAATAATAGTGTAACTAGTTACTAACTAGTAACTACCTAGCACACACACACACACAAATAAAAAATAAGATTTTGATTTTAACTTTTATTTTTTTTACACTGAGGAAGACAGGACAACCCAGCAGCACCACTATATGTACTGCAGCCCTAGACCCTTTAAGGACAACACAGCAGCAGCCCTTCATGTACTGCAGCCCCTGCCCCTTCATTTGCAGGACAACAGTGAGTCACACAGCAGCACTCCCCACTTTACGTACTGCAGCCCCAGCCTAACAACATTGCACTGTTGAACAAATGGTGACAAGTCACTGACGACAACACACAACACTGACTGCACCCTAGAAGAATAGAGCATGTCTGCTCTGCACACTATCCACAGCCGGAATGAAAATGGCGCCGATCACCAGGACCTTTATACAATCCAAAACTCGCGAGAATCTGTTTTAAGATCCGAGTCACGCTGGAAACCCCGAGCTGGACTTGGATCTCGCCTCGTTTTACGAAGTTCAGGTGGGTCCAGTTCTCGGAGAACCGGACCCGCTCATCTCTAGTTTGGACACTTTGTGGCACCATATAAATACTAATAATAATAATAATAATGATAATCATAAACTTTGTGTTTTTTTTTTTTTTGAAAGGTAGTACTGTACTTATTTTCATTTAGTAATGGCCATTTAAAACATAAGTAACATGACAACTTTCATGCAGCACAGTGGCAGACTCGTTACCTTTTTATGGAACGCACCTATCAAAGGAAATAGTTTTCTTCTAAACGTAAAAACACATTTCAGAAATGAAAGCTTGTCAGTTTTTCATATTTTAATGTACTGTACAATTGTTATGTAGTGTTGTGGGATATGAACTATGGTCGAGTATGCTGTATCATATTGTATTAGATTTCAAGAGTTCTGGCTACATTTTAGTGATCTTTGGTGATGTGCAAGGACGCTCGTGACTTTGAGGAAAATGTAATAAAGATAAGACTCATGGAGTTAACCATACAGAGATTGGCATAAACAGGTCATGCACCACAAGGTACTATAGGTCAATTTAGAATTCAGTTAATGAAGACATGGCCGGAGTAGAAAGTCATGAGGGCGGTTAGTGGTGAAGAGATAAGCAGACACAATAAAGATCATTTAGAGATATCACTTACAGATGTGTTCTATGGAAAGAAAAACACAAACTTTATTGTGTAGAATATATTGTTTATTTCTAGTTGACAGACATCATGGGAAGAAGACAAACAGGATTGGAATGAGCTTGACAAAATAAAAGACTGTGTGCAATGATAGTACACACATTAGTGAGGAGATGTATCAAGCCTTGGAGAGAGATAAAGTGGAGAAGTTACCCGAAGCAACCAATCAGCTTCTGTCATTTATCTGGCACCATCTATGAAATTACAGAAGCTGGGCAACTTTTCCACTTTATCTCTCTCCAAAGCTCGATACATCTACCCCTAGATGTGTTTTATAGTAAATAATATGAGTTTAATGTGATGTATAGTAAATAATACATAAAATGCATAATAGCAATAGTTATCATCATTTTCTTAAAGCAAACATTCCCAATTGTAAAGTGTGGCGTTAGTAGCTGGTATTATATAAATAAATATTTATTATAATAACATTGATGGAGATTGTCACAATGGATTTAATGCAAAGTAATAAAAAGATCTACCACTCCTTGGAATAAATTCTAATTGGAGAATAGAACAAATTGCAATAGATAGTCCAGATGTCCCCTTATTCTCACAATAATTGTAAGCTACAGATAAGCAGTATTTTACTAAAAAATGTAAAGTTTATTTTATTGAAGGTGCTAAAGTAGTTGGAGGTTGGAAATTGATCTGACGTCTACACTTTTGCACTTGGTGCCTCTAAAGAGTCTTCTGTCTCTCTACACTTGGAATGTGTGGACTCATCTCCCAAGAACAGGGAGTAAACATGCAGCTTGAAGTGTGTTGGGTAGATCATCTGGACATACTGCATACCTGCCTACCCTCCCGATTTGGTCGGGAACCTCCCGAAAATCGGGTGCCGCTCCCGACCTCCCGGGATGGCAGGCAAGTCTCCCGGCTGCCGCCAACCCCTCCTGTCCCACCACAAGTCTCCTGGCAGCGAAGGGGGGCAGTGACGCGATTTGCGTCATTTTGGCACCGCCCCCGCTTCACACTGCCTGTAATATCGGCAGTGTGTAGCGGGGGCGGGGCCAAAATGACACGCTCGAGTGGCTCCGCCCCCGCCCCACCAGCAAAAACTTTTCATCTTGCCGTCCCCGCCCCCGTCTGCTGGCCACACCCCCCCAGTAATGCCGATCCGGTTGCTCCCTCCCGGAAGGGGCAGCCAGATAGTCGGCATGTATGACATACTGGTAGCCATGATCATCAGGTGCTTAATAAATCACCTCTTCTGTCTGTCCCTGTCTGATTGCCGGTGGTGCCTTCCCTGCTGCCATGCATAAACTATTCAATGCTTCGGAGCTAAATAGAAGGGACCTGTTATTCAGAGATGATGGGGCTTATGTAATAGGGTGTGAACTTGTGCTGCTACGAGTGTTCCTGTATCCAGCTTGGTTTTGCATTTAAAATGACTGCTGCTTTAAAAATACAGGAACACTTGCATGAATTCCTGCAGTGGCATAATGTGTAAGGGCTTTATTGTGGCATAATGTGTTATAAGGGGCATTACTGTGTTGCATACTGTAATAAGGGGCACTACTGTGTGTAGTATAATGTGTAAAGGGCGTTACTGTGGCGTAAGGTGTTATAAGGGGCATTACTGTGTGGCATAATGTGTAAGATGCTGTATTGTATAGCATAATATGTTATAAGTGGCACCAGGGGTATTTTGGATATTGGAATATTCTGTTTTTTGGAATATTTGCATACTATAATTAAATATCTTGGGAATGGGACCAAAATCTAAACACAGAATGCATTTATGTATTATACACCTTATACACACAGCCTGCAGGTAATTTTATACAATATTTTCAATAATTTTGTGGCTCAAGCAAAGTTTGTGTACATACATGAAATTCATTTATGTTTCATATACACCTTATACACACAGCCTGAAGGTAATTTTATACAATATTCTTAATAATTTTGTGCATTAAACAAAGTTTGTGTACATTGTAACATCAACAATCAAAGGTTTCATTATCTCAGTCCTGCCAAAAAAAATTCTGTATTTCGGAATATTCTGTATTTTGGAATATTTGGATATGGGAGACTCGACCTGTATTTATAAGGCATTGATTATAGCTACAAAGCTCAGCTAAGTCCATCATAAAGCATATGGAACCACTGTGAACAGTTCATCCTCCAAATCTGTGGGGCTGATACTGAGTTGCAGGCAAGATGGCTGTAATTGCGGACAGCCACGGAAGCCAGATTTACTACCTTATACTAATGTGAGAATCTATTTAAATTGATAAAAATCGATTAACATCAATGTTGTGTCTCTGGGGCTTAGGGGTTTATTTATTAAGCAGTGAAAAACTTAGTGAAGCGGACCAGTGTATAAGTTGCGCAGTAGATATTCCCATAAAGATAAAGAAATACCTTGTTATAGTCTTTATTTATTTCTCTATGTATTTATTTCATTATTTATTTATTACCAGTCTTTTTCTCCCTATTCCCAAAACAGAGTTGCAATAGTTATTTCCATGTCCAATATTCAATATCCAAGCAACATTCTGCAAAATATTCCCTCTATAGGGCTAATGTACAGCTTACAAAGCCTTCTACTAGAAATCAATGATTCTAGGCATACATGGTCCTTGTCTGCAGCATTCCACCCACTAGGTACCTTCTATTTAAATCAGGAGTTCTTCTGGTTGATTGACATTTAGGATTTACATAAACAATAGTCAGTACCAAAGGGGGAGATGTATCAAATCCCCTAAAAAATGAAGAAGTGGACTAGTAGAGAAGTTTCCCATAGCAAGCAATCAGCTACTAGCTGGCATTTATCATGTATATTCTAAGCAATGATAGGTAGAAGCTGATTGGTTGCTATGGTAACACATCCAGTTCTCCATTCCTTAGTAGATTTGATACATCTCCCCCTTTGTTTCCCAGCTCCTGACCTGAGCATATTGTATTGTAATTGCTTGCATTACTTGCCTGCCCTCTATTTCCCTTCTCTCCATCTAAATTCCAATTTACTCTTCCTGTCAACTCTCTAACATGAGGAGGACAACTTGTTGCTAGGACAGCCCAGAATCGATCAGAATCCCAACACAATATTAAACAACATAATGATAAGTCAGTATAGCCATATACAGCTATAAATATAGCATACATAAGACAAAAAATATATTACTTACACTGTATATACAGTGAAATAAATATAAATATAATCTCTTTAAAAACAAAGCTATAAATATAAAGGGCAGGATATACTACTAACAGCAGAATGCATAAGAGCTCTGAAAACTGAAATTTTCAGAGGTTTGACCTCATGTCCTATATGTATCAAGTTATGTATCAGTAGGATCCCTCCCAGTGTCCACAGCAGCTCACGCATGCACAGTAGGATTCCAGAGTCATAAACCTGACAGTCCTCACAACGCAAAGGACAGCTCTTGGATAAGATGTACTGAGCCATGGAGATTGATAATGTGGAGAGTGATAAAGGACCAACCAATCAGGTCCTAACTGTCACTTTACAGGCTGTGTTTGAAAAATGACAGTTAGGAGCTGATTGGTTGGTGTTTTATCACTCTCCACTTTATCACTTTGCAAGGCTCAGAAGAGTTGTACTCTGCAGTTTTTATCGCCAATCAACATGCATACGGCATTAATAAACGTTATGCAAGTGGTAAGTGGCGGGATGTATTACGTTCGAAATACGATGCTTGATATATCTCTCATTTTACAGATAAGTAAATCTTTTGAGCACCACAGGCTCTGCACATGGTTGCAAAATGAAACCTTTGCCTTGTGATGCCCCTTTTAAATTATTTGAATGATGGATGCATGTGACTGTTATATTGCAGTACATGCATAACCATTCCTTGGGCCTGATTGACTACGGATCGCTATTGCGATCGCAGGTGCCATTAAGCACGCGGATCTGCTGTGAAAATATGCTAATGTTTGCAATCGCAAAGGCGGCATAGAGACGCCCACTACCGATATCTTACATCCATAAAGGCCTCGCACACCTGCGTATACATCGGTAACATCGGACCCTCACACACAATTACAGCAGGTCTGACCTTACTCAGAAATTGCAGCTGTCATCGCATGCAGTGGGTACTCAAACTGCGTATGCCGTCGCAGTGGAAATTTATGCATGCCCAGGAAAAAGCGTGCAAATGGACAGGCACGCCTGCATTTATACATCCACTCCCCCGTCACCACCCCCAAACGCTGATGTCCTATCCTTCGATCTGCGATGGCTTTGTATCTGCGTAGGTGATACTAACTCAAGCACGCGCACTGCGGTGCATATGCATGCGCAGTACGCACCATCGGCCGATCTGCGGTTGAGATCCATGATGAATCAGGCCCCTTATCTTTATTATTGCCCAGTCATGACAATTGTCAGCCTATGCTCTTAGTAAGTGTTACTGAAAGTATGTAGGCCTGATTCACATGTGGACACTTGCTGTCGCAGCTGCCATCTCTCACGGATTTGCAATTGTGAAATATGCTAATGGCTCACTCACCGTCCAGTGCTTAGCGACACCAACTGACAGCAGCTCACATCTGTCGCTCTTGCACAACACCAGAAACATCAACACAGATCAGGCGGCCATCAGCTTTCTGAGTAAGTCTCAGCTGCGCAGACATAGCGGGTCTCCAGACACACAGTGCTCTCTGCTGCGAGTATCAACACAGTGATTCATTTATGCACTTCCAGCGTTTAAACCGTCCAACACGCCTGCGTTTTTCTAACCACCCCCGTTAACTCCCTCAAATATTGACTACCTGTCACTCACCTTGTGAATGAAACCTCTGTGCGAGCATAAGCACAATACAATTGTTGCACATATGCAGTGCGGCTTACACGCATGCACAATAACGAAAATAGAGAAAAAACTGGAGAAAAGTTTTCTCCATCCCAGACCAGGATTAAAAAAATGCAAAATACCTGTTTTTGGCTAAAAATGTAGGGTTTTCTTTAAAACAGTATGGCTGCGTCAAGTGTTTTAAACATCGCACGTGGTCGCAGCAGGTGGTTTTTTAAATTGCGTTTTTACGACACGAAAATATATTTGCATCCATTTTAACGTAACCCCGAATTACGTGGGACAGTAATTTCCTGGAAAAAAATAGCTTTCTATGATTTTCAACGATTTTTATCTTTTCACCCAGAATTTGAGTGGTTATTTGTCAAAGTACACAACTTATGAAAAAAAAATTGGGGTAATTTATCATTAAGGGGGGGTGTCCAAAGGATTCTGAAAGAAATCCGCACCTTTTAGCCAAAAATAGGGATTTTGCAATTTTTTTCCTGGTCTGGGAAGGAGAAAACTTTTGGCCAGTTTTTTATTTTACATTTTCGCCTGTTTGCCGTTTTCGCAGTTTCTTTTGCGAACATATTGCCGATGCCGGAAAAAAACTGCCATTTTCGCCGCTAATTGAATACGGCCCTAAGTTAAATATATACAGATATGCGGTTTGGTTCTCCAGAAATCCGAATCCACCCGAATTTCGTGAATCTGTTACAGCTCTGATCTCCTGAGCAGATCCGGATATATCCGAGTCGTGGTTCTGATTTTTCGACAGTCCGGAATTCGGGTTTTAAGTCCGAATTTCGGGTTTTAGATGGAAAAAATCACATGATTTTACCTATTTTTCTTTTTCTTTTAAAAATCAGATCCAAAATCAAGACACTTGAGGGTGATTTTGCAAAGCCAAACCACGAAAATGAATCCAGATCCAAAATCTAATGTTTGCATTGCCATCCATGCAGTAGGGCACGTGTAATTCCCAAATTTGATTCATATATTTTTCACACCAGAAGATTGCCGACCTGGGTTATTATTTTTGTTTTCTTAAGGAGTCTGTCCTAAAGTAGATAGTAAGTTGTAGATCATTTTTAATGAGCTTCTCTAATGGAAAACAAAAGGGAGGAGGAAAGCAATTGACGTGATCGTTTATCTAGCTTTCCAATTAACAGAAGTGGTGATTAGAGGCAGCTATAGTAAAAGAGATAACTCTGGCCCTGTCTCTTAGACCTTGCCAAGGCAATGGATTGTTTTGTGCTTATTAGATACATGGTTGTTCTAGATGATAACACCAATGACAGTTGTCCCTCCCATTAAAGGAAGGTGTGAACATAAGAGAAAGTGTGGGATAAACACGTCATTTTACTACCGTATGTTTATGATCAAGGACCAAATATAATAGGGTTCGAGTTTTGAAAATGTGCAAGTATAGCGCTATACTCGCACTGTAATAGGATGCGAGAAAATGCAAACTCGCATGTTCCTCGCATTCCCGCAGCTCGCAATGGCAAAACTCACATCCAGATGTATTGCCATAATGAAGATACAACTCAGCCAATGTAATAGAGTGCAAGTTTTTAACTCGCACACTCTTACTTACCTAAAACTCTAGAAAATATAGACATGCTTCAGGCTAGCAAGTATAGCATTAGAAGATGCGAGTTACACAGAGGCATGCACAGATCAGTGAGATCTGTGCATGCTTCTGTGTAAAAAAAAAACTATAAAAGTTTAAAAATAAAACAAAAATTACATGGGGTCCCCCCCTAAAAGCACAGCTAGCACCAGGGTTTTCTGAGCCGGTCCTGGTTGTGAAAATATAGGGGGAAAAAGACGTAGTGGTCTCCTGTATTTTCATTGTCCAGCACTAGGCTCAGTGAGCCAGTACTGGTTGTGGAAATACAGGGGACTAGATGAGTAGGGGTCCTCCTTATTATCAACAACCAGTACCAGACTCTTTCCATCGGGGGTATAATGCCGGGGCCGTGGGACCCGCTTCATGGGGTCCCCCAGCCTAATCAGCCTAGTCTGGGGAAGTGGAAACCCCCCAATAAAGAGGTTCCCCCTCTCCAGGGCACCCCAGGCCTTGACTTATAGTGTGGTTAATTCACGAATGACGGCCCAGCTGCAGCATTTCACAAAAAAATGCATTGGCTGCTCAGTCAATGAGCAGTTCCCACCAAGGGTGGGAACCGCTAGGTTATTAAAGGTTACTAGCTCCAACAGACCAATGATCCAGAGAAAACTGCCTACCTGGCCTCATCTTCCAGTAATTATAGTAATTTTCAAGAAGATCTATTGTATAAGGTTACGGAGCCCAGAGTTTGTGAAACCACATGCAGCATAGAGCCCCAAAGAAAAGGGAGCAGTGCACAAGGAGTGGTCCAGCCCAGGAGATAATAATTGCCAATGAAATCTTGAGGAAAATATTAGGATCCAGCCCAGAAGCTTGAGATGTTCCAATGAGGGAAACAAAGAAAAGATCCATCTAGGAGGCTCATGAAGCTGACTACTAGGTGTCACCAGAAGTCTGCTCTCTCTACATGCTTGTTGACATGTAACTGTTACAACAATTCTAGCATCGACATTGTGGTTTCATCCTTATGAATGTCGAAGTGGCAAATATCGACCATTTGACAGAATAGCCTTTATCATACCACCATTTTTTGAGCCTTTTTCTAAAATTTTTCATTGTTAGCTGTAATCTTACAAACCCCTGGGTGAAAGCCATCAAAATGTAGCACATTGTTCTTACCAGTAGGTTTATGATATCGCTGGCACATGCAGGGGGGTTTCTGAGTATCCAGAAACCCTCCAAAGTACCGATACTCCACTAAACTGGCTGCAGGGAGTGGGCAACTATGACTAGCTATACACCCTCCCCATATCCCCATGAATTGCAGTATTATGTCATGGTGGGGTTTGGACTAATAATGGAAGGTGCCCGTCCCTATCAGCAACTTGCAGCAGCTGTTACATTACAAGCAAGTGTAAATATGTAAGTATACTGTATATGTATACTGTGCTAGTGTATATGTATGTGTTAGCGTGTATATGTGTGTATGTATATGCTAGTGTGTGTTACATACACCCATCAGCCATTATATTAAAAACACTAACAGGTGTAGTGAATAGCATTGATTATCTTGTTACAATGGCACCTGTCAAGGGGTGGTATATATTAGGCAGTAATTTAACAATCAGTTCTTGAAGTTGATGTGTTGGAAGCAGGAAAAATGAGCAAACGTAAGGATCTGAGTGACTTTGACATGGGCTAATTTCTTATGGCTGGACAACTGGGTAAGGGTTCTCCAATATGGCAGGTCTTGTGGGTGTTCCCAGTATACAGTGGTTAGCGGCTACCCAAAGTGGGCAAAAGAAGGTCAACCGGTAAAATGGTGACAGGGGCATGGGCCCCCAAAACTCATTGATGTGCGTAGGGAGTGAAGGCTTGCCCACCTGGTCCAATCCCACAGAAGAGCTGCCGTTGCCCAAATTTCTGAAAAAGTTAATGCTGGCTATGTTAAAAAGGTGCCAGAACACACAGTGCATTGCATACATCGTATGGGGTTGCATAGCCACACTCCGGTCAGAGTGCCTTATGCTAACCACTGTGCAGAGCCGAAAGTGCCTATAATGAGCACGTGAGCATCACAACTGGACCATGGAGCACTGGAAGAAGGTGGCCATGTCTGATGAATCACATTCTTTTGCATGGTATGGATGGCCGGGTGTGTGTGCATCTTTTACCTGGGGAAGAGATGGCACCAGGATGCACTATGGGTAGAAGGCAATCCGGAAGACGTAGTATGATGCTTTGGGAAACCTTGGGTACTGCCATTCATGCCACCTGCTTAAACATTGTTGCAGATCAAGTACACCCCTAAATTGCAACAGTATTCTCTGATGACACTGACCTATTCCAGCAGGATAATGCACCCTGCCAAACTGCTTAGGCTTACTCAGATAACCGATGGCTGCCCAATCATGATCCGATGCAGCGGATCACAGAAGCCGGCATTAGCATATGCTGACAGCATATGACTCTGAAACAGGCCCTAATAGACCAGCCCTGTCATAGGCACAACATACCCCCCTTGAAATCATCTACCTTTTAAAGTACTGCATAAAGAATAATGATATTTTGTAAATACTAGATAATAACCAATTTTGAACTGAGAGTGCAACCTGTAAATGTATAATTCTTAGAAGTTAGAACACACACACACACACATTCTATTTTTAAACTACATACATTTTGTCCTAGCTGAGCAAAAGTATGAATTATAATCACCAGGAAATGTTAGCAATTTGAGTTTGGAAATAGCACCGATCTGTTCATTTTCAGTACATTTAAAATAGAACTGATCTGGTCATTATCAGTTCATTTTTGGCTTTGAACATAATAACTGCATTTTTATGCATTCTCCAACAAAGTGTATCCAGAATGCTGCTTCTGGGAAGTTTTATCCAAGAAGAAAATAAACTAGAAAGCACTTGTTAGAAAGCACTTATTGAGAAAAACAATAAAGACCTAGGCAAACTAGCCTGCTCATTCACCTATTAATGGTCTAGTCCCAAAATAATCCAGAGTATGCGTTAATTCCACACTGGATTTGTTGTTGTTCCGGGATGTAGTCAAGAGACCAGTGTCCACGAGGCCGCCGGTCTCTATGCTGACGCTGAAATCCCGACAAGGGAGTTAAGATAGAAATACAGACGCCTATCTTAATCCCGATGCCAGAATCCAGGAAGATGCGTGCCCAAACGAGGTAAATCCAGGGCGACCATCCTGTATGCTGCGGGTGGAAGGTTAGGTTTAGGGCAGTTATCGGGGTTAGCGTTAGATTTTGGGGAGAGGAGATTAGGGTTATGCACCCCTAGGGGGGAGGGTTAGGGTCAGGCACCACTGGGGGGGGTTAGGTTTAGGCACTAAAAGGGGAAAGGTTAGGTTTAGGCATGAAGGAGGGGGACTTAGGTTCAGAAACAAACGGGGAGGGTTAGGGTTAGGGTGCGGGATGGAGCAGGTTAGGGTTAGGCTACAAGAAGGGACGGTTAGGGGAGCCAGGGTAAGTATACTTACCCCCCCCTATCGGGATACCAACCATCGGGATGCTACTGTCGTTGTTGTGACAGGAGGCATCCCAATAGCCGGCATTACATACTGATTCCGTTGTTCCAATCTTTTTATTTGAAAGTATGTTACCATCACCAATTACAGTTGTGGGCAGGCTTGTTCCATAGTAGGACCCATGTCTAACCTATAAAAGCAAAGTTGTCTCTCAGCATTACAGTACCTCCACTTGCCCTAGGCTCACTGCACACTGTTTATAATATTGCTGTTTTGATCCTATTTTCCTGTTGCATCCTGTGTGCTGCCCCCAGGGCATGGGATGCAGGAGCGTATTTATATGGATGGAGGGTGTGCGGTGCACAGGGGCCCCTGTGGGGGGGCACACCGCACACCCTGCACCCATAGTTCGTTATACTTACCTTTCCGCAGATTCTGGACCGGTGCTGCAGAGCAGCCAAAAATCACAAGGAAGACGGCGGTGGCCATTTTCCCAGTGACTCGCACATGCGCAGAAAAATGTCCCTGGGAAAATGGCGCCTGCATGAAACCAGAATCTACTGCACTGACAGAGAGGAGGGGGCCCAAACAGAGGCTGCACACAGGCCCCCTTCTATCTTAAAACGCCCCTGATGGGATACATAGTACAGAAGACAGGTAAGGACACTGGGGCTCATGCAGAGTGAGTACTGCGCTTATGCAGATTTAAAAATTTTTTGCCATGTCCGCCTGTCTCCAGCGGCTTGCGCCCAGATTAGCAGAGCAGTGGTGTACTGATGGAGGCCAACTACAGTAAAGGTGTGTTCGGGCAATAGAGTGTAAGCCTGCAAGCAGGGCCCTCTTAACTCTTTGACTGTCTGTCATTACTAGAGATGAGCGGGTTCGGATCTAAGAGATCCGAACCCACCCGAACTAAGGGAATCCGAGTCGGATCCAAGGGGGCTCAGATGTTCCCGCCGACTCGGATCTCTCAAATCGAGGCAAAACCATAGAGACGAAATCTTGCGGCTCGCAAGCTTTTGTCTCAATATATAAGTGACTCTGCGGGCGCCATTTCACTCCGGCTGTGGAGTCTGAACAGGGAGGGTGGGTAGTGTAGGGCTGGGGAGAGGTGCTGTGCTGTTCTGTCTGTTGTGTCCTGTTCTGTCTGCTGTGTCCTGGGCTAGTGCTGATCCATCTGGGCTGGTGCTGTGCTGTCTGCTGTGTCCATCTGGGCTGTTGCTGATCCATCTGGGCTGGTGCTGTTCTGGACCCAAATAAAGTGTATTTTTTTTGTGTAATATATATTTGTCTGTGTGCGTGCTTAACCGCACAAAAAACAGCAAGTCAGCAATGCAAGCTAGTGCTGCCCAACTCCAGTCGTCATCAATCTGTGCTCTGGGCCCAAAGTTCTGGAGGCGAAAAAAAAAAAACCTTGTCTTTTTTTTCTAATAATTGTCTGTGCGTGTTAGGCTTAGCGGCACAAGATCTATCAAGTCGGCAACGCAACCTAGTGCTACCCAACTACAGTCGTCATCAATCTGTGCTCTGGGCCCAAAGTTCTGGAGCAAAAAAAAAGAAATAAAAAAAAAAAACTTGTCTTTTGTTTTTAATAATTCTTTGTGCGTGTTAGGCTTAGCCGCACAAGATCTATCAAGTTGGCAACGCAAGCTAGTGCTGCCTGACTCCAGTCATCATCGATCTGTGCTCTGGGCTCAAAGTTCTGGAGCAGAAAAAAATAAAAAACTTGTCTTTTTTTTCTAATAATTGTCTGTGCATGTTAGGCTTAGCCACACAAGATCTATCAAGTCGGGAACGCAAGCTAGTGCTGCCCCACTCCAGTCGGCATCAATCTGTGCTCTGGGCCCAAAGTTCTGGAGCTGAAAAATAATAAAAATAAAGTGTCTTTTTTTTAATCTTTGTCTGTGTGTGTGCATGTTAGGCTTAACCGCACAAGATGCAGCCAGCAATGCAAGTTGCAACCTATTGCTGTTCGACTCCAGTCGTCATCAATCGGTGCTCTGGGCTCAAGTCCTGGAGCTGAAAAAAAATAAAAATAAAGTGTCTTTTTTTTATCTTTGTGTGTGTGTGTGCGTGTTAGGCTTAACCGCATAAGATGCAGCCAGCAATGCAAGTTGTAACCTAGTGCTGCCTGACTCCAGTCGTTATTAATTGGTGCTCTGGGCCCAAGTTCTAGAGCTGACAAAAGTTAAAATAAAGTGTCTTTTTTTATCTTTGTGTGTGCGTGTTAGGCTTAACCGCACAAGATCCAGCCAACAATACAAGTTGTAACCTAGTGCTGCCCGACTCCAGTCGTCATCAATTGGTGCTCTGGGCCCAAGTTCTGGAGCTGAAAAAAGTTAAAATAAAGTGTCTTTTTTTATCTTTGTGTGTGCGTGTGCGTGTTAGGCTTAACCGGACAAGATCCAGACAGCAACACAAGTTGCAACCTAGTGCTGCCCGACTCCAGTCGTCATCAATCTGTGCTCTGGGCCAAGTTCTGGAGCTGAATAAAAATAAAAATAAAGTGTCTTTTTTTTATCTGTGTGTGTGCGTGTTAGGCTTAACCGCACAAGATCCAGCCAGCAACGCAAGTTGCAACCTAGTACTGCCCGACTCCAGTCATCATCAATCGGTGCTCTGGGCCCAAGTTCTGGAGCTGAAAAAAAATAAAAGACTTTTTTTTGTCTAATATTTGTCTGTGTGCGCACAACTGCATGTGTGTGAAATTTGTAACCGCACCTTGGCTACACTATTGGTGCTTGTGACACTGCTTCAAGACCACAGAAAATATGGAGGGCTGTCACATAGCAGGAGAGCCAGTTCAAGAACCACATGTTGTAGCTGTCGCCAGCAGTGCAGAGCCGTCAACTTCCTCATCTTCTATGAAGGCCCAAGCCCCAGGGCTTAAGTCACGCCATCGATATGGTAAAGCAAGTTTTACTGAAGTTAAGAAAAAAAAATTTGCCTTTAGATAAACAAAAAATTAGCAATATGCCATTCACTACATGAAGTGGCAAGGAAAGGATAAGGCCTTGGCCTTTCTTTATGAAGACTGCTGATTCTGATAGCCCTTCTGCTTGTATTAGTAGTGGTGGTGGTCCAATTAAAAATGTTAAAGTTGTTAAGACAGCTCCGGAAAAACCAACTGTGTGCCCTGAGAAATTGAAATCACAAATCCCCGAGGGGAGTGCAAGTGTGTCCGCGGTTGCCATGTGTGAGCCAGACCTAAATACTAGTGTACTGGAGGATCCTCCAACTTCCAACATTTGTGTGCCTTCTGTAAATGTGGGGAAGGGCAGTCAACATCTTGCAGACGTAGTCATTGAGGATGCTTCTGTGGAATTGCACATGGAGGAGGAGGATATTTTGGTAGTTGAAGGCTCTAAGGATCATGAGGATGTTGATGATGAAGATGTTGGTGATGAGGATGTTGAAGCCGAGGATGTCCTTTGTGTAAATAAGGCAACAGCTGTTGCCCATGGATTGAAAAAGCCAAAGCGCATTGTTGTCATGCCAGGACAAAAGACAAAAAAATCTACTACTCAAGGGTGGAATTACTTCCATCCCGATCCGGACAACAGTTGTCAAGCCATATGTGACCATTGCCATGCAATAGTGAGTAGAGGGAGGGACCTAAACCACCTAGGAACCTCCTCCTTGTTATGTCACTTGGAGCGCATTCATCAAATATCAAAGTAAACGTTGCCAAGTTCCGAAACTCAAAACGTAACAATTCCAGTGTCACTTACCTGCTCCCTCTCTGTGAGATCCAAGCGCCTTCGATCTCCAACACCTGCATCATCAACATCCTCATTTGTCATAGGGAGTAGTCCTGCTGCATCCAATGTTGGTATTCGAAGCATGATTGACTCCTTTCCTATCCGTGATTCCTCAGAAGGATCCTTGATGACTACGCCTGTTGCTGCTGCTGTTGCTGTGAGTGGATCTTCATCCCAGAAGGGGACCAGGAGGAACACTATCCTCCAAAAAACAATTAACTGTCAAACAATCGTTTGCAAGGGCAAACAAGTATGACAGCAATCACACAGTTGCACAGTGGATTACTGACGCCATAACAGCTATGCTGGGATTAAATGTGCATCCAGTATCCGCCATTACCGCAGGGGGGTTTCAACAGTTAATTGAGGTCATGTGTCCTCGCTACCAGATCCCTTCTAGATTCCACTTCGCTAGAACAGCAATTCCAAATCTGTACAAGGACATTAAAAAAACCTTATTAATGTCATCAGAAATGCCGTTGTACCCAATGTCCACTTGACCACTGATATGTGGACAAGTGGGACAGGGCAAACTAAGGATTACATGACTGTGACAGCCCACTGGGTAGGTGTATTGCCTACAACAGCAACAGCAGCAGCAACATCTACCAAAAGACAGCTGATACAGAGGCAGGCTACTCTTTGTATAACTGGTTTCACTAAGAGGCATACCGCTGAGAACCTCTTAGAAAAACTCAGGAAAATCATTGCTAAATGGCTTACCCCACTTGGACTCTCCTCGGGATTTGTGATTTCGGACAATGCCACCAATATTGTGAGAGCATTACATCTGGGCGAATTCCAACACATCCCATGTTTTGATCACACAATTAATTTGGTGGTGCTACATTTTTTTTAAAAATGACAGGGGCATGCAGGAGATGCTCTCCGTGGCACGCAAAATATCCGGACATTTTAGACATTCTGCAAATGCTTGTTGAAGATTGCATGACCAGCAGGTACAGTTAAATTTGCCCTGCCATCAGCTGAAGCAAGAGATAGTAACTCGGTGGAATTCTACCCTCTATATGCTTCAGCGGATGGAGGAACAGTAAAAGGCCATCCAGGGCTATACAATGGCCTATGACATAGCCCAAGGAGGGGGAATGCACCTCACACAAGCGCAGTGGAGAATAATTTCTGTGTTGTGCAAGGTTCTCAAACCCTTTGAACTTGCCACACGTGAAGTTAGTTCAGACACTGCCAGTTTGAGTCAGAACTTTTCCCTAATCAGACTTTTGCAAAAACAGCTGGAGAAACTGAAGGAGGAGGTGAAATGGAGTGATTGCGCAAAGTATGTCGGACTGGTAGATCAAGCCCTTGATTCACTTCACCAGGATCCAAGAGTCGTCAATCTATTGAAATCTGAAAAATATATTTTGGCGACCATTCTGGATCCTAGGTTTAAGTCCTAACTTGTGAGTTTTTTTCCAACAAACCGAAATCTAAAACTGTGCAAAGAGATGTTGGTCAAAAAATTGTCAGCTGCAGCTGCATGTGAAACGCCATCATCTCCTCCTTCAGTTTCTGCAGCTACCAGGAAAAGACTCAATTTTCCTTACAGAATGCCTGCTGGTCATACAGATCGTTCCCCAAAAAATGACATCTGGTCGGGCCTGAGAGAAATGCCTACTAGTGACATGTCTTCTACCGTGACTATGTGTGATACGGTCTCCATTCACAGAATGGTGGAGGACTATTTCAGAGATAACATCCTAATAGGCATGGCAGACAGTCCCTTTCAGTACTGGCAGGAAATAGAGGACATTTTGGAGCCCCATACAAAAACTGGCTTTGCATTACTTGAGTTGCCCACCCTCCAGTGTGTACTCCGAAAGAGTTTTCAGTGCAGCTGGCAACCTTGTCAGTGATCGGTGTAGGAGGTTACTTCCTCAAAATGTGGAAAAGATGATGTTCATTAAAATGAATGACAAATTCCATGAGGAAGACCTCTACCAACAATTACAGGAAAACATTACAGAGGTGCCTATGGTGCATTCCAGCGGGGACAAATTAATATTGTGTGAAGAAGAGAATGTACACAATGATGGGGATGATGAGGACGAGGATGACAACAAGTAGTAATGTAAAGCCAGTTTGTGTATGGGATCATTTTCATTTCCATGTCCATATCACATTGGCAGCTTGTTTTATGGGGGTCCAAACAAACCAATAATTTCAGCCACAATTGGCAGTCCTTGTCACTGAAATGATTGGTTTGTTAAACTGTCCTGTTTTGTATACAACATAAGGGTGGGTGGGAGGGCCCAAGGACTATTCCATCTTGCACCCTTTTCCATTCCATTATGTGCTGGTTGGGGCATTTCTGCCTGACATTTTAAATTAATGTTATGGTTGGTTTAGGAACCAATGATTTGTTTTTAAATTAATTTGTTATCAGTTTTACAGCCAGGGGCTGTACCAATGAATTGCTTTTTATTAATTCTACAGCCAGGGGCTGCACCCAATGAATTGTTTTTCCATTAATTTATTATCAATTTTACAGCCAGGGGCTGCACCTAATGAATTGTTTTTCTTCCAAAATATTTTTATTGAATCTGAAGCATATTTGAAAAAATACACAAGTATACAATAAAATACAGGTTGGATGTAAAATACAATAAGTCACTCAATTAAATATACTGCAAACATTAAATATAATTACAGTAAATGTATATAAAAGAATGGAGGACACATCGTGCGAGCAAAATAAACTCTATCCAATAATAGGAGGATTGTTAACAATTAACCTCATTAAATACCATGAAGTCAATGAAAAACATTGAACCAGTAATTGTTGAGTCTGAGAAGGGAGGATAGAAATATAGCTCTCCAAAACTTCAAAAAACTTAGCTACTCTAGACTCCTTAAATAAAGAAGCCTCTACCCAGTCCATTCGGAACAAATAAAACAATTTCTCTAGAAATAAAGAAAAAGGGGGTTCAGCAGGCTGTATCCAAACTTGCAAAATAGTTTTTTTAGCAGCTGCGCTCAATGCCAGCAGAAGTTTACGGCAGCCGCCTGACACTCTCTGACCCTGTGGTAGGATACCTAAGATAGCCCAAGCAGAGTCAAAAGACAAAAAATTAACTAAGTTGTCCAGAGCATATCTCTGAACCCAGAGCCAAAAAGTTCTAACTAAGGGACAGGACCATAAGCAGTGAAATAGGTCAGCATTATCCACCTGACAATGAGGGCACCTATGGGAGGAGGAGGAACCCATCATAAAACCACAGTGTGGACTAATATAAGTTCTATGATATGTATTGAGAAAAAGTTCTCTGCATGAGGTAGCAGGAATGATACGGCATGAATCATAGAGGTTTTAAGCAAAATGTCTACCGTGAGGTTGGGGAAGTGGGGTAACCACTGGGGTAATCCAGTACTGATGGATTCATAGTCTAAACTGCCACGTAAGAACCAGTAATGTCGAGAAATAGCTCCACAGGTCGGTGGTGTGGAATATAACAATGTATCTAGAGTGTTATCCCAGTCATTATCAGAAAAATTATGAATAATTTGGCTCACATAATGCTGTGCTTGGTAAAAGGCAAAGGGGGAAGAGGACAAAATGTCAAATTTTGCTACTGCCTGGTGGAACGTGAGGGGCCTCCTAAGATCTTTATCCACTAGGCAATCAATAGAGTGTATTCCCCTAGCTGCCCAAAGTAAAAAGGGGGTTGTGGCCAACCCACAATGAATTGTTTTTTAATTAATTTATTATCAATTTTACAGCCAGGGGCTGCACCAATGAATTTCTTTATATTAATTATTCAGCCAGGGGCTGCACCCAATGAATTGTTTTTTAATTAATTTACTATCAATTTTACAGCCAGGGGCTGCACCAACTATCAATTCTTCAATCCTCAAGGGTATCCCAACCATCATTTGCACAGTCCTCAACTCTATTAATAATTATATCAATCAGTTTTGAGCCAGCAAGCCGGATGCAACCTTTTGGCCCCATAACTAGATGAAAAAAATCAATATTGTGAGCTGTGAGTTGGTCACAATTGACTGGAAATAAGTGGAAATAAATGTTATTGAGGTTATTAATACTGTAGGACCAGAAAAAAAGCCAAATTTATGTGATTTTAGCTGTTTTTTTTTTATTTTATAAAATCCAAACACAAAACACAAAAACAAAACACGGAGGTGAGGTTTTGGCCAAACCAATCCAGATCCAAAACCAGGGGAGATCCAGATCCCAAACCAAAAATACAGGGGTCGGCGCACATCTTTAGTCATTACCCAGTCTCATTTTACTGCTGTTCTTTTATTGTTTTATTCACAATTATAATGCGCTGTATAAGTAAAGTGAATGTTAATAAAGAAATAATTGTAACCGTACAGTATGCAGACCTGGAAAGGGCCTAGGAAAGAGAGCTCAATTGCAGGTGGTCAGTGTGCAAATACTGGATAATTATGATGATGATGATGATAATGATGGCTGTCACCAGATCTAGGTGTCTATTTACTAAGCCTTGGATGGAGATAAAGTGAATGGAGATAGTGAGGTCTATTTGCTAAGCAGTGTTAGGAGACAGAGTGAAAAGTGATAAGGTGCCAGCCAGTCATCTCCCAACTGTCAATTTTCAAACACAGCCTGTGACATGGCAGTTAGGAGCTGATTGGTTGGGACTTTATCTCCGTTCACTTTATCTCCATCAAAGGCTTAGTACATAGACCTCCTAGCTAGCTGCTTGTGATTTGCTGCAGCGAATGCTCTGCTGACACTGATTGGTGCTTCCTTTGTTATCTGGACATATGCTTATGTGAGTGTGTTTAAAAATGATTATATTTTGGGGGGGGAATTACATATACAAGACACACTACAATGATACTAAGTGGCAAAAGCATTTGCTGCACATAAGGGAAGTACATATGGGTGTGTGACCGAATCGGTATGTAATGCCGGCTGTAGGGATACCTCCTCTCAAAATACTGACAGCGGCATCCCAGTTGGTATCCCGACAGGGGTCGGATAAGTATACTTACCCTCCCCCATTCTCCTCCTAACCCTCCCTTCTTGTAGCCTAACCCTCCTCGTTAGTGCCCAAACCTAAGTCTCACCCCTTCGTACCTAAACCTAACCCTCCCCACTTAGTGCCTAACCCTCGCACCTAGGAGTGCCTAACCCTAACCTACGCTGCGTAACCCTAACCTCCCCCCAAAAAAACCTAACCCTAACGCCCCACGCGGCTAACGCTAAGGGCGCCCCGAACTTACCTTGTTTGGGCTGCAGTCCTTCTGGATTCCGGCGTAGTTATTAAGATAGATGTCGGCATTTCGAAGCCTATCTTAAATCCCGTGTCAGACTTTCAGTGTTGGGATTCAGACTGGCGGCATGCTGACAACTACATCCCTTCTGTGACAAGTTCCTGTCATAAAGTGCGACATATGCAGCAGTTGAAGACCAAAATGCATCATAATGCAGCTGGAACTTTGCATATTTGTGAAAATATGATAGGTTTGCATGTACTTTTTTCAGGTATAATTTATACCCATTGTGTACTATACCACTATACCACTATACCACTATACTACTTCCTCACTTTGTCAGTACCCTTAAATAGAAAGTGTTTTAAATTCCAGTGAACTGCTTCTATGATCCTTTATGGACCTGAAGCAAGAGCAGAGAGCCTGCCTTTATTTAAAGTGCTATTTAGGCAAAATGTTGTCATTGTACATTATTTTTTATTTAATTGTTTCTCCTGCATTGATAGTTAGATGCACTTTGGATATCCAAATGGCGAAACTGAAATACTACTAGAAATAGAAAAGTTTTCATGAAAAGTGTATTGTAGTCCTCACTTTCTGGCTGATCACATAGATGTGACTGTTTTGTGGTGGTTTGGTAGTAGTTTTTTTCTGCCAGTTTAGACCATACCCCCAGTGGTTTTGCATTTGTAAACTGCCCGGCATTGCAGGAGGGTTTCAATCCATCCTCCAAACTGCGCAATAATAAATCCAGTAGTTTGGATGTGAGAACCACCAATTATAATAATAATTATTATTATTATTATTATTATTATTATTATAATTATTATTATTATTAATTTACTTACAGTACAGAACATTGTAGGACATGGACATTGTTTATAAAGATTGTCGCAGCAGTAGTCATAATTCTTAGATAAGCCACAAGGTATAAGAAGCTAATGGCAAGGTGCCATTGCAGGCAAAGCACATGAGGGAGCTCCGATCTTGAGACCTTACAGTCCAATGATGGACAGCAGGTTGGAAATACCATCAAATCTGCCGTTTAGTAAATTTACCCCTTAGACTAGGAATATGAATAAAGGCAGATGCAGAAAGTAAACTGATCCTTAGTCCTATGCTCGTGGCTCTCCAAACATAGACTCCTGGCTGCCATTGCTGGGTGTTGTTGTTGAATTGCTAATACCTCTTTTCCACCAAAAACCCGGCTCCGACCTGGGTTTTTGGACATGGTTCCAACCCAGGTCAGACCCCGTTTACACTGCACTTTCAATCTGGGTTACTCCCAGGTCAGCTCTGTTCACACTGAACCTAGGCCTGCCCTGCAAAACCTGTGAGGTCATAAAAAGTGGGAGGTCCCTGCTCCATAACCACCAATCAGCTAATTTTAGGCATGACCCAGGTTGGATAACCTGGGTTGCACCGTTTACACTGCACCATTACCCCACCCCATCCTGCGCCCAACCCTGGTAGCTACCTGGGCTGGATTCCTGGGTCACTTGACCCGGGTTATTTTCAGGGACCCTTTTCCACAGAGCTGCGACCCAGGTAGACCCGGCAATAACCCAGGTTTTTTCAGTAGTATAAAAGGGGTATTAGAATCATATTGGAGAAAAATTACTTAAAGTATGATAAAAAAGAAGATACATAATTTAGACATTGACATCAAGAAAGAGGGCGGACTGGTTAACAACCGTCTGCAACAATATGTTAGATGGAAAAGGATTTCACCCCCTGGACACAAAAAGAGCATTGCCCAGAAGTCAATTATTAACGGCGAAAATTCTATTGGATAAGGAGTTGTACTTCTATTGGATAAGGAGTTATACTGCTATTGGATAAGGAGTTGTACTTCTATTGGATAAGGAGTTGTGCTTCTACTGGATAAGGAGTTGTACTTGAAAAGAGCAGATAAGAAGGATGAGAAGTCTGTAGAGAAATGATATAGAGGATGAGAGTTAACTATCCCTGAATGTAGTATGTCAAGGGAGGAACTGTTATGTAAATATACACCATCCAGGAATGAAAGGTCACAAATTAAATTGATGATTACATAAGGAACGCATTCAAGGTCAATTACACATGTACATTTATTCACAAAGATATTACTTGGTAGATTATTTGACATGTAACTATTATTTTTGTATAGGAGGAGCCCACACGTGAGCAATTAAGTATGTTGGGAATACATGTACAGATAACACATGTGAAACATATGTTTAGTGATCCTCCACAGTCAGATGTTCACATGCACATCATGTAGTATCAGTAAATGTATCATTAATAATTGTATATTATATAGGGCAATTCAGTTGCACATCCCGCAAAAAAGAGTTTTGATACCTCTTAAGCATTTTGGAACATGTGGTACAAAAAGTGTTGCTAATTACCAGAAATGCCCTTGCAGGCTGCCATATTCCTGCGAGTATTAATTAATTTAGGGGCTGATGTATCAAGCAGTGAAAAATAGTGGAGAAGTGGACCAGCAGAGAAGTTTCCCATAGCAACCAACCAGTTTCTACCTATCGTTTAATAGAATAGAATGTACTTGAAGCTGATTGGTTGTATGGGCAACTTCTCCACTGGTCCACTTTTCCATTCCTTTCACTACTTGATACTGTACATCATCCCTTTAGTGCTATACAGTAGGCCACTATAAGTGCAACCAGAGACAAGGGTGCTGAGCTTAAAGCACCAATGGTTTCACCATGAATCATGAGTCACGATCAAAGCCAAAGTCTGGATGCCAGGAGATCATGTACAGACCACAGCAGTTATGCAGAGGGAAGTCACAAACAAACCAGTTCATACACAGGATCAAACAGATAGGACGTCTTAGTAATCTGGAGCTAAGTGGCGAGCCCCATACTTGGAAACCAGAGCTTAAATAAGGAAGCTACTGTAAGTCTGAATAGCCCATCTCCAGTGAAGCTGCAATCACATGACCATAGGGATAAAGTGAAGGAAGTGCCGTGCAGCCACCCCTATAGCAGAAGGAGATGGCATAAGACTTTGCAGTCAATGTGAAGAACACTGTAGCCGCGGAAACTGGTAGGCACAAGTATTATGTGGACTACAGTATTTTGTCACAAAGGCATTGATATGTGGTCAAACCAAATTCCATGTGAAAGTAAGAATATCAGAACGTAAGGCTAGATTTAGTGATGTCTGAAAGGAGAGAGCCACTAGTAGGGAGACACTTTAATGAGAAGTATAATGTGTATATTGGCAAATGTTGGAAGTGGCACAATATAAAGAAACAATATAATGAAGCTATTACCCTACAAGCCTTTTGGACATACCAACTAGAAACAATGTAGCCCACAGGGTTTAAGAATGATAATAGTTTAAAATGTTTTAGAAATAATTGCATGTAACTTTGTGGTTATGTTTCCAGCCACCAATGAGGCTATGGTAGGAATGAACTTCAGAGGTATTGAGAAGTGATAAACATAAAAAATATAATATCTCTATAATTTACTATTTATTAGCCACAATCTAACACACTTCCATAAGATACTGTGGGTTGACTCTGAATTGGGAGCACAGCAAAAGAGCGAGTAACTTTGCCAAACCATGCTGCAATGCAAAAGGTGCAAATAATGTGTTTTTTATATTTTGCAGGGTAAATACCAGGGTTGTAACTGGGGGTGTGAGAGCGGTGCCACCGCAAAGAGCCCTGCGGCCGTCGCTGCCCCGCGGTCCCTGTATCTGGCTAGCAGGGTGCCTTTAACAACACCCTGCAGCCAGTGTCACTGCTGCAGCACCGCCAGAGTGTCCTTTGGGAGCTCAAGACATGCACCCTGCAGCCTTTACTGCACTCAGGAACATCCTGAGGATCCTCCCTTTGTGCCACTGTCACTGGGGGCCCTGCCCCCTCGGCATGACATCATACGGTCGGGGGCATGGCTGGCACAGAGTGCTGTACAGCCCTATTATGGCGCTGGTAAATACTGGTTAGCATGTAGCCCACAAATGCTGGACAGCTTTACACTGCAAACACGCTTGTACATGCTTCTAAAATCTAAAACTCTCTGCACTAGAAGTGTGTGCTGATCCCGTGTTTTGGTTTTGGATCCAGAATCATCTTCGCGTTTTGGTTTTGGTTTTGTAATACCACCTTCAAGTGTTTTGGTATTGGATCAGGGGTTTGTTTTTTTAAAAATAATAAACAGTTTTTAAAACAGCTAAAATCATGTTATTTTTGCAATCCAAAACCCAAAATTCGGATTTAAAATCCGAATTTTGAACCGCTAAAAGATTAGAGCCGCAACTCAGATTTATCTGGATCTCCTCAGGAGATAAGAACCAGGACTCGGATCTGTCCATGTTCACGAAATTCGGGTGGATTCGGATTTTTAGAGACCCCAACTGCTTATCTCTACTCTGCATATGTTACATCTCCCCCACCTGCAGTGCCACATGTTTTGCCAAAGTGCAGTTACTCCCAGCACTGAATCAGCCCCTGTACATCATTATGATAACATTTATGAGAGTATATTATTCCAGAAAGGTAATAGTAGGGAGCTTGTAATATTGAGAAATGTAACAATGTTGGTCCATTCCTAAAATGATTGTTACTCTCTATTTGTCAATTGTGCTGTTAATAAGACTACTAGAAGATATTTAACACACAAATCTAATGCTTTTGAAAATATAGCAGTAAATTGAATATGCTGGTGATATAATAATGCTGACATGGCGAGCAGGGCGTATACTCTAACTAAAGGGGAGGTTTGTACTTTATTTGTTTGACAAACATTGTGGTTCCTTGGGCTCAATTCAATTAGGCGCTACATAGGCACATCCACGAGTAAGTGCGACTATATCCCGCACTTACAAAAGCTCCAAACTTGCTGCTTTATGTTTGAAACTCCATGGGGCTGCACACAAAAAGTGTGAGTCCAGGGTGAGATCCAGCGGTGAGAGGGGCGACATAAGCCGCTGTTGCCATCGTTTCTACGCCTTTGCAACTGCAACTTGCCCCCCACGCTCGTAACTGCATTGAGCTCTTTGTGTCTACGTGATAAATAAAAGGAGTTTGTATTCAAGTATATTGGTCCATAATGGCATGAACTCTGAAAATGGCTCATACATATGGATAGAAGGCATAAGGCCACCAAAACAGAAAATTAGCAGATCTAACAAGATCTAAAGTTGTCCAGAGACAATGAGCAGCCACACAATGCACCGGCATTGTTTATGAAGGGCTCATACAGGACTAGAGGCTGCTGGGATATGTCTGCACCTGAGCTCATTAGCAGACAAGGAGAAAGACAAAAAGTACAGATGACACACAGCAACAAGCAAGAAGATAGGATGAAATCAGGATCTACCTAGGTCAGTGTTGGCTAACCTTGACACTCCAGCTGTTGTGGAACTATATATCCCAGCATGCCCTGCCACAGTTTTAGCATGCCCTAATAGCAAAACTGTAGCAGTGCATGCTGGGTTACATAGTTCCATAACAGCTGGAGTGTCAAGGTTAGCCAACACTGACCTAGGTAATGTAAAGGTTAACAAGCCAGATCCAGAACACAGAAGTCCTGGTCTTAAGTTCAGGCTGAATGGGGAACATGGACCACTTAAGAGACATATACTGGGCCAGTGCTATCACTATGCTAACTTAAGAGGTTGCCTCGTGCACCAATGGTAGGGGGCAATTAAAAAATTTATGAGAAATATGTTTACTCATCCAATGATTTTAATGCCATTGTGACATCCCCACCAAACCCAGTCCCCCCATGAAGCACCAGTTGCTGAGATAAAAGAGAAGCTGCCAACAGTTCTTACACATAAAGCTGCTGTGTTATGCTGGGAGTGTAGCACTTGGTTGTAAAGAAACACCCAAAAACCACAATTAAAATCTGAAGAGCAGAGGATGCCACCGCCACATCCAGCTGCAACACTCATGGGGATGGTGCTACTTCTGGTGCTTTTAGGGATTGTGCTGGACCTGGGACAAAAATGGGACATTGGGAAGCGAGAAAGCAAGTGATTGTAGAACTGTTTTTGTGAGGATAATCTGCTTCCTAATTCAGCATCAAAATCACGGTAGACAGGGTGCTCCAAGATATTCAGGGTAGTGTATCAAGTTAGAAATCTAAATAAGATTAATGAAGGCAAGTCATTCACAAACGAATCTTGTTGTGCATATTAGCCTGCATAAGTGTTTTGCAGAAGTTGTGGGGGAACATATTGGAACATAGTGGTGTAGAAAGCATTCCTTTATTTTACTAAATATCTGTGTCATTGTTATAAATACATAATTAACATTCTAATTCGCCGCTGCTCCTGGAGCAATTCATCATTCCTCCGGCACGGTGACAGCTGATGCGATATCTGCTGCCCCCACAAGCGGCTTCACTGCTCCTTTTCGGAGAAGTGAATCCTTCACTGCTTCTGTTGGAGCAGTGACGTGAGTGCGCATGTGCGACCTACAGGTCACGCATGCGCACTAGAGCCCCGACATCCGGCGAAAGGAGCCAGACAGGGGCGGAGGGATCCCTCTTTGCAACTCGGATCTTCTTCCCATAGGGAAGGAGTGGGTTGCGATGCCGGAGCAGGAGCATTTGTCATCTGAAGATGGCGTATGCTCCTGCAGTCAAGCTCCAAAAATATTGTTTTTTCGGAGCTTGATTAATACTGTCCCCATGCTAGTGTATGGGGACAACGGGCCATTCCGCGAGAGGAAGGTAAGTAGGAGATATCTGTGATACTAGTGTATGGGGACAACGGGCCATTCCACGAGAGGAAGGTAAGTAGGAGAAATCTGTGATACTAGTGTATTGGGGACAACGGGCCATTCCACGAGAGGAAGGTAAGTAGGAGATATCTGTGATACTAGTGTATGGGGACAACGGGCCATTCCACGAGAGGAAGGTAAGTAGGAGAAATCTGTGATACTAGTGTATGGGGACAACGGGCCATTCCACGAGAGGAAGGTAAGTAGGAGATATCTGTGATACTAGTGTATGGGGACAACGGGCCATTCAACGAGAGGAAGGTAAGTTGGAGATATCTGTGATATCTCCTGCTCTACCCTCTTGATGAATGGCCCGATAACTTAATTTTCACAATTGCAGGTGAAAATGTGCATTTTCACCTGCTTTAGTGAAAATTAAGTGATGATGAATAGGCTCCCGAGTGGTATGGGGGTCTATGTACTAAGCAGTGATAAGAGACAGAGTGCAAAGTGAAAAGTAAGTGATAAGGTGCCAGCCAATCAGCTCCCAACTGTCATCTCACAGGCTGTGTTTGAAAAATGACAGTTGGGAGCTGATTGGCTGGCACCTTTTCACAGACTTATCACTTTTCACTCTGTCTCTAATCACTGCTTAGTACATAGACCCCCATACCACTCGGGGGCCTATTCATCATGTTGTGATGCTTACAAATAAAATGCTCTTGCAATAAAGATTTTGTTGGCTTAGCATCCAGCCATTAACTCCAGCACTACATACATTGAGTACCTACCCCCACTCCTGCCACAGCTGATGAACAGAGACAAACATAGAAACACAATGGGAAGGGTGAGAACATACCCAGAGATTTTTCTATGCAGCATGGAGTCTGTAAGAGCCTGATACTGTTCCTATACTGGTTTTTGAGGTGCTGTGTTTACCCGTGAGGCATGTGTTACATTTGAATAAGGGGTGTTTCTGGTGGAGAAGACTGTGACTGACCAGTTGCTGGAGTAAAGCTTTGCTGGAACATAAGCTTTTTTAAGAAAAGGACTTGTTAGGATTTACAACACATTGACTGATTAGTGATTTTATTCTCTGGATCTGTAACGATTGGGACAGATTATCACATATTCAGCTGGAATCACTGGTATACTGCATAAGTGACTATTACGTATTGTATTTTCGACAATGACATGCTACACCACATAGGTGGGGTTATCATGCAAAACAATGATACTGACTGATTTTCATTTCATTGTGTTTGACTTTCCTTCATTAAGCACACTTATATTTATAACTTGATATGCTACCCTGAATATCTTGGAGCGCCATATATACCGTGATTTTGTATTTTACTATATATGAGGCTAGGACACCCCATACGTTTAGCATATAATAGAATAGCGCTCCTAGTTCTATTGAGCACTAGTCTATTATATGCTAAATTTTCCTAATGCAGAATGCCTGACAGCACTCCCCACTGTTTAGCAGTGCTGCATATGGCTATGGTGATTCTTAAATAAAGCATTTTTGAATCTTAGGAGGAGATTTATCAAAGCTTGGAGATAGACAAAGTACCAATCCATCAGCTCCTAACTGTCATTTGTTCAAACACAGTCTACAAAATGACAGTTATTAGCTGAATGGTTGGTACTTTATCTCTCTCCACTTTATCTCTCTCCAAGCTTTGATACATCTCCCCCATAAAGTTGCTGGTGTTTAGGAATGCAAATTAAATCCGGCATTTGAATGCATACTTATAGCATAAATACTATTACTGTTAAGATTTCCTTGTGGTCACTTAACCAGTGGTTGCTCCATCTTAAACATGAGAGGTGTCATGTATTACTGTAAAGCCTACTGGTTGTCAGGCAGGATGGCTTCATCCCTTTGCCAGTTAAAGGTACTGTAGTTATATATGACACTAAAACTTATGATTAATTAATAATCATTACATGTTTTTCAATCAATATGCAGCACTACACAGAGTTTTGTTTTATGCAATTCCAATCTCCAATGTAGGGTCCAATCTAGTGTTTGTGCTTGGTCATGCTCTTATTGTATCAGGCCCGAACAGGGGCTTACTTAGAGGATCCCGGTGGTCAGAATCCTGACTGTCACAATGTCAGCTCCAGAATCCCAACAGTAAAAATCCTGATGCACATTGGTGAGCACTAACCCTTACCCACCCCTCCTGTAGCCTAACCCTAACCATCCCCTTTAGTAGCTTAGCCTTAACCATCCCTTTCGCAGCCTAACCCTAACCATCACATACCGCAGCCTAATATTAACCGTCCCTTTTGGTAGACTAACCCAAACTGTCCCCTTTGGTAGAGTAATCACAACCGTCTCCTTTGGTAGCCTAACCCCAACAATTCATTCCCACAGCCTAACTCAAATTGCCCCCCCCCCCCGCAGCCAAACATTAACCTACCCCCCCCTCAAAGTGCCTAACCATAAACCTAACCCCTAACCCTTATATTACCATCGGGATACCGACCGTCAGGATTCCGGAGCCAGTATTCTGATAACCGGTGAGATTTCGGTATTTTGACCGCCGGGATCCTGACTACATGCCCCAACAGATCGCCCGACTGCCCTAAGGCATTCCATTGTAAGCCAAGTGCAATAAGGGCGTGTTCAGGCAATTGCAAACAGATGCAGATCAGATGAATAATGCAAGAACAAATAGCTGACAATGCAGGTGACAGCAATCGCCAGCACTAGTGATACGATTGTGATTGGCTTTTGTGAGTAAACCGCTGAGGCTGATAGGCGCATTCTTTGTGTCTTTGTTGGCCGTGCATATAATATGCCTTTGTGTGTGTACATCTTTTTTGGGCATTGGTTCTGTTGTAATAGAGAGTTCTTTTACGCTTTAGTGTTGCGTAAGAGTGAATGCATATTTTGAAAACAAAACAAATGTTTAATAACAGCTCACTATACTGTCATCTTTGCATGTATGCGCATTTGCGGATTTTTGAGTGAATTCAGTTTATGTCTGTGATTTTGGGCTCCATTACAGCCAACTCTGCATAAGCCCCATAGTGCGGAATGGCAAAATAAAAGCTGGCGTGGACGAGTGTATGATTATATACATACAGTATATATGCGAAACAGCCAGACTGTAACACTGCAAAATTTGATTTGCGCTAAATTTAATCTCAACCATGCTCATTTTCAACTTTGTATTATGTGCCGCATTATGGCACATTTTACAACACATTGTTAAACAACCCCCTAAAGCTGGGTACACACTGACAGATACATTGGCCGATCAATTTATCAGCCAATGTATCTGCTAATCCGCAGTGTGTACCCGCGATGTCGGTGAACGTCGGCGTTCACCGACATATCGCATTGGCTGTGCTGCGCAGCCAATGGACAGATATGTCTGTACACACACAGCGGCAGAGCGCGAGAAGAGGAGTGGGACACGCCCCTCGCCCACCGGGACACGCCCCTTGGTCGCCGGGACCTGCGGGCAGGCACAGATGAGGGTTGTTCAGTGTGTATGAACAACCATCATCTGCAGATATATCCCTAACTGTGTGAAGTTTGCATGTTCTCCCTGTGCTTGCATGGGTTTCCTCCAGGTACTCCAGATTACTCCCACACTCCAAAAATATTCTGGTAGGTTAATTGGCTGCCAACAAAAATGAACCCTAGTGTGTAAGTATGTGTATGTGTGTACATGTGGCAGGGAATATAGAGTGTAAGCTCCACTGGGTAGGGACTGATGTGAATGGCCAAATATTCTCTGTAAAGCGCTGCGTAATTTGTGTGTGCTATATAAGTAACTGGTAATAAATAAATAAATAAATAATAAATAAATAAATATATACACATAAATAATATGGCTTTGCTGAGCTACATGCTACCACTAGGTAACATCATTACCGAAGACTACAAATAATATAGGTACCCTGAGGCTAACAAACAACCACAACAGCACTATACATTGTGCAGTTCCGCCTCTGGGAAAGAATGTTATTAGAGTGATGGACATTATCTTATCAGATAGCAGCTTAGCTCATTAGTTTTCATCAGCATTGTAAGAAATAAAGAGTTAATTACAAACGTAACCTCTTGTAAAACGGATCATTGTGTTGAAGATGGAAGAGCCCACCATTCTGTACAGATCCCTACAATTATAAACTCAATGTGTTGGATAGAACACAAAATAGAAGTCCATGATATCTTGTCTATTTAAATTGATTTATTTGCTAGCATTCTTCCAATATGACTGAGGGAAAAGTGATTATACGACATGAACAAGATACCCGTTTGATGGGGCCTGATAGTGTTGATAGGGTGGTGATTGAGCACTGACAGAAAGGTGCTGATAGTACAATTAAACGATAATGAAAGTGTGGTACATGGGACTCCTGACAGTCCCCGGATGTTAGCCGGCTCTGGTTGTATGTTTAAAGTCACAGTATTTGCTAATCATATACATACAGTATCTCAGCGTTATGGCTTCTGTTGTAGTGTGTATTGTATAAAGCATAGTTATTTGGCCATGTGATGTGACATGTGAAATAGAATATTACCTGCAGTAAATAAACATGTAACCAGGGAAGTGCCTAGCGATATTCACATAATGGGGAATATATGTGAACGTGAACTACATGAAATTGTTGTAAATATTATTAGAATTATTCCCAATTTAATATTATTATAATAGTTATTAAAAACTCCATTGCATGTCTATGGTGGCACTAAAAAATTTATTTATTTAATAACTCCATGTTTTTCTCCAGTTTTTCCTTTCTCGCTCTCATAGATTTCCTCTTATGACAGGTATCAGAATGGGTCATTTCTGAATATCCCACCACGCAAATGAGACAACAAAGTCTCCTGGGGCACCATCCATTGGTAGGAGTTGGGTGGAATGTTGGCAATCAACTGGATTAGACCTGCCAAAAATGTTGCACTTATATAGAAAATTGGATTTAATTTTGCTGGATGGTTATATTATTTAAATACTGAGAATAAAAATGAAATGTGACGCGCTAACAGGAGAGCTGCTAGTGTAGGGGTTGTCACTCCCTAAATAAAAGTATAAAAACAGAAAAAATAACCAGCGCTAAATATTAAAATATAGAAATGAATATAATACTGGTAGATGGATGGTTGTAAATATAAAAAAATATTGTGATTTATTAAGCTAATTAGCACTTAAAATATATATATAGACATATATTCTCATATGTCTATATGAGCTGGTTATTTCTTCTGATATTATTTAAATAATCTAATGGACAGAGAATGTATTTTGAGATAGGAGTAACCCTAGGCCCTCATCATAAATGTTTGATTTCTAAAATAATGACAATAATTTGTAACATTAAAGTAATACTTTTTGCCTAGTAAGATGAGATAAGTGTTATCAGTTCCTGTGTTCTGCAGACACCTGCACAGCTCCACAACTAACTGCAGTTTATACCTATATTTGATATTGAAAGACACAAGAATGAAGATCAATTTCTAATTTGCTAGAGAAGCCTTGCAGGCAGCCAATTTACCTTTTCAATGTGGCATGATAAGATCAGGCATAGCAAGGTGCAGTATGTGTCACCTGTGCACAAAAGTCACCACTTAGTATTCAAGAACTACTCCAAAATTTCTATTGAGGATTGACAAAACTGCTGAGGAATCCGTCAAAACCATATTTTTAGCGTGTGTGTGCTATAACTTATTTATATGTGTATGATATTTCACTAGCCTCTAGTATATGCATTGTATAAACATTCAAATATTGGCACAGCTGTTATTAGATCTAACAATGCCGAATACACTAACAGAAAAAGTGTGTATTTTTGAGATGTGTTTGACTAGGTTTAGCTTTTGCTGCATGACTGTATCTCCCCAATTATGAGTGGATACAAAACAACCTATAGTCAATCAGATCATCAAATCACAGCATCACAGGGTATCTCAGTGTGGTCGGCCCCACCCATGATTAGGAATAGCCATTAAAAGCCTAACCATCAATGGTCAGAATCCACGGCATGAAACCATCGAAGGGAAAACATTGATGGTTTCATTCATCATTGGATATCCCTGTACTGTACTCACTGGGCAGCCAATCAAGGCAGGGGACAAGACTTCACATTTCATGCCAGGGGACAGGAATCTGTGTCCCGACAACAGGGCAGAAGAAAACCAAAAAAAACATCACTGGGTTCTCTGCATTTGATGACATTGTGCAAGGAGCAGGGGCACACCACAGCACAGAGTATATCAAGAGATGAGTGATACATGAGGACAGGACTGCATGTAATATCACGACGTGAAGTGGGAATGGAGGCAGCAGTAAGTCATAGACTGAGGGGGTATATTTACTAAAGTGCAGGTTTTTAGAAGTGGAGATGTTGCCCATAGCAACCAGTCAGATTCTCCTTAACATTTATCTAGCACCTTCTAGAAGATAATAGCTAGAATCTGATTAGTTGATATGGGCAACACCTCCACTTCTAAAAACCGCACTTTAGTAAATATACCCCTGAGAGTTTTATAGTGAGAGGACCAGGGTCCCCCAATAACACAATATATCAGGGGATGAATGATGGCGTGGAGCAGGCTATATGTAACAGTGCTAGTGTCATGAAATGATGAGGGGGATAGAGGCAAATGGGAATCCATAGACTGAGAGTAGGGTTAGATTGTTCCCATATCAAACTTTTTAAATTCATTCTCTAGTGTTCATTCTTCTGTCCTCCAAACCTGCTGCCATAGACAGCTGCCTCCGTTTACATCAGAATAGGCACACCCTGGAAAATGAGCAATATCCTGACTGGTACCATGAAAAATATTACAGCTGGTGATTATTTTCATACAATATTTCAGCTGCCTTTTAAAACAATTGCATTTATATCCAAACGACCAAGAGAGTGGGAATGTGAAGTCTGTCAAAACACATGAAAAATGCATAATTTGATGGATGAGGTCAGAACCAATATTCCTAATAATCCCTCTCTATCTTCTATCTTTCTTCCTTTATAAAACAGACTCATTCTATAAACATTAGAAAAGCCTAGTTAAAATAAAGATATTGATTACATGGATTCTATCTGCGATATACATTACATCACCGACGTCACTCTTTATTCCCTGAGAACGTTTATTTTCTTGTGCCTCGGCTCCTTTGATCATAGATGAAAATCGATTGATGGAGAAGTCACTGAATTGCGTGTTACCTCTATGTCTCTCTTTAGAACCATGAGGTTTTTAATGTGACCAAATCACTTTCATAAATTTGGCTATCCCGACAGCACGTACAGCTAGCATAATGTAATGCAAATACAGGGGAGTGGAATGAAAATGGAGTCCAGATAACTCTGCGCAAAATAATTGTATAACCCATAGTAACCAAAGCAGATTGCGTCATTTTTGTAGTACTGCTTAGTACATAAGAGATAATGGCCCTGATTCAGACCCACTCGCAAGTGGGCGTATGTACGTTAGGCGTACGTAAAAAAATACTTAAATTCAAGCACTCGCTCGTATTTTCGTACGCAGCTAAAAATCCGCCCCAAACTCAGGCGACCCCTCCTCTAACTAACGAGCGTGCCAAATAGCGAGCGTACATCCCCGAAATGGCTTGAAGGGAACGCACGCAAAAGTACAAACCGGAAGTGGGCCTGTCAGATTCCGATTACCGGCTCGTTTTTTCTGCCTACCTCCCTCAATCGTATCATGCCAATCAATGTATCAATTAGCTTAATTGTTTTTTTTTTTTCAACACAATGCAATAAACTTTAATCTTGTCCGTGTTTGTGCTTACTCGCAGAATACGTACGGCTGAACCCTTCGCTTTTATTGTTCAAAATACATGTTAGCCACAATTAAACAATTGTTCTATTTGTTTGTATCCCCACAAATTTTCTGTGGTTCATTTCTTTATTTAAATTTGCTTACGCATGTCACTGCATCAAGCCTATCATAACTCTCAAGAGATTTGTGGCCCTGTCGGACACATGACTCATGCACTAACCAATAGAATTTGTCCTGTTAATTTCCCAAATACATTAGCCAATGAAATTTTTTTTGGGTGCTTTATTCAAAATAATTTTCTAAAAATACACCATTGCCATCATGAGATCCGCCGCATTCACCAGGCGCGAACTGCTGGTGCTCACGGAGGTGATGGACAGGCGGATCACCAGTCAGCCTCCACCCATCTCAAATAGCCGAAAGCGTTCCGCATATGCGGAGGTACGTCGCCGCCTGCGCTCCTTCGGCTCACGCCGACATATTGGCCAGCTGGAGCGCAGGTGGTCGGACCTGCACCGGCGTACGCCCCGCTTGCTGGCATGCTTTCGCATGCAGATCGAGGAAAGTAAGTTTTATGGACTGTGGTTTTCAAGTTTATCTTGTGGGCCCTAACTGCGTGTGCATGTTTTCATGTCTGTCCTATTTAGTCATTGTAGTCATATCTGCATGTGCATGTTTTCATGTCTGTCCTATTTAGTCATTGTAGTCATATCTGCATGTGCATGTTTTCATGTCTGTCCTATTTAGTCATTGTAGTCATATCTGCATGTGCATGTTTTCATGTCTGTCCTATTTAGTCATTGTAGTCATATCTGCATGTGCATGTTTTCATGTCTGTCCTATTTAGTCATTGTAGTCATATCTGCATGTGCATGTTTTCATGTCTGTCCTATTTAGTCATTGTACTTATATTTTTTTTAGTTTTTTTTATTTGGATTCCTGTTGAAACAAACCACAATATTTTTTACATCTTTTAGGGGCACAGCAAAGACTCCGGCGTCATCGGCAGACAAGACGCCGGTCCCGGACCCTCTCTCCAACCCCCAATTCCTCAATTACCCCCTCCTCCCCAGACCCTGTGGCCGAGATTTCTGGTCTACTTCCCCTCCAGCCCAATTCACCCTCTCCTCCATCCGCCCCACCTCCAAATACCCCCTCCCAGGATTCTTCAAACACCCTGCCCCTAGGTTTGGGGAATGTAGCCACCTCCGAGGTGGTCGAGGGAGTGGCTTCTCGCTCTGGCGTTTTGCCGAACGGTATGTTTTTTTTTTGTTTTGGGCACCACAAACTGTTTGTATGTAATCATGTGTCGTCCCCATTTTTGTTGGCTTTCTGTCGCCTTAGGGTATTTTTGGTGGTTGTCTTTACCTGTTCCTGCTGATTTCACCATAAACATATCACACCTGTGTGCATTTTTTTAGGGCCCTTGTATTTTTGGCCTAGGACATTTTGGGGTGCTGGGTTTTATCCGTGTAATGTTTTTTTTTGCCACAAGCTTTTAAGTTTTGGTTTGCTTGTTTAGTGTTTTTTTTGAATGTTGCTTCATTATTGATGTATTAATCCCCAAACTTTTGTCACCCACAGAGGAACAGAGGCGTCGGGCAGAAATCTGTCAGTGTGTGGCACGTATGCGGGAGCAAGTCACCGGGCTTCTGCAGGGCCTTGACCATCTGGCGGTCCACCTTAGGAATTAGGTTTTTTTTATTTATTTTTTCAAATTGTTTACAAATAAATCAGTTTTAATTCACGCTCTGTCTCATGCGTTTTTAGTAAATCCAAGATTCTTTACACTGACATAAGTAGACTCTTCAAGCAAGGATTGCCAAAGAATCTCACTACAGATTGTGTGTTGTATTTTGAAGGCAAACAGGCACAAGAAACACCTCCCAGTACCAATGTCATTTTCCCTTTTTGGGGTGGACAACATGATAGTTTCCAACATTTTACAGGTTCCTATTTGGTGCCCAATCTGCTTAGGCCAATCTTACGAAGGCAACTGATTGTACAGGATTCCTTGGTGTGTTGGTTAGTACCCCGAAAACATATTACATTTTAGCTCCACTTGCTTCATTACTGGGTTACCCCTTAGGTAAAATTAACGTTTGGGAGTTTGTTTACACTTGCTTCTAACGTGCCGAAAAAGGAAACAAATTACACTCTCCAAATATTTATTCACAACAGAAATCAAAAAACAAAGTGGTCACTCACAAACAAAACACACAGTGATAATCAGAAATACACCACATACCAAAAACAGGAAACAAACACACAACAAATCAAGAACTGGTTGACGAAGGTCCATGCCCACATGATTTCAAAAATATGGCGTTGCAATATGGGTGTCAGAATATATTCCAGAAGTTTCCACATAAAGGTTTTTGAAGGGTAGCAGGAAGTAGTCATCGTGGGAGTGGCAAAGATTATGCAAACAAACAGAAGATGGGGCAAGAATTAATATCAAAAAAGATGAACACCAAAAAACCGTAACACATTGGGTATACACACTGTTGTTTGGTCAATAATTACCTAAAATATCGGGCCACCACATCATCGTGTATGGCCCCCCCACATACTGACCTCCGACCAACCTCGGGGGGGCCATCCTCAGGTAAGGCATCCTCTGGCTGCATTGGGACACCACTCCTTATAGCGATGTTGTGAAATATCCCACACAGGACCTCAATTTTCGAAACCATATCCGGCAAATACATGAGCTCGCCACCAGAGCGGTGGAGGCATCTGAATCGGCCTTTTAAAAGGCCGATACAGCGCTCCACCACTTGCCTGGTGGCTGTAAGTGTGGTATTAAACTCACTTTGTGGGCCTGGTGTGGGAGCCAAATAAGGAGTGAGCAGCCAGGGCATGCAAGGGTATCCACTGTCTCCTGTGAAAAAGAATAGACAACATCAGGATCACTGTGTATCAAGCTTAACATTGTTATGTACTAAAGGTCTCCACTTACCCAGAAGCCATGCATCACCAGCTTGTAGGTTGTTTAATTTGTGCCATATCCCTGATTGCCGAATGACGAAGGAGTCATGTGCACTTCCTGGTAATTTTGCATTCAGGGACAGGATCTGGAGGGTGGCATCACATACCACCATTACATTCAGGGAGTGATAGTGTTTACGGTTGCGAAATATTGCCTCCAGCCGTGCTGGAGGCTGAAGTGGTATGTGAGTACCATCCACAACCCCTATGATGTGTGGGAAGCCAGCTATTTGGTAAAAATTGGCCTTTGCCACACTAAGGGCACCCATATCCATAGGCATTTTAATAAAATGATGGAGGTGCTTGAAAAGTGCCTCCATCACTGCCCTCAGGATCCTGGAAAATGAGGATTGTGAGATGCCCGCCACTATTCCCACCGTTGTTTGAAATGATCCTGAGGCACAGAAATGTAACACCGCCATAATTTGCATAAGTGGTGGTATTGCTGTTGGACTGTCAATTTGCCGCTCAAGATCACTCTCTATTAATGAGAGAGTGTCTATGATGATTTTGGGAGGAAGACGGTAGCGTCTTAATACCTCATCATCGGGCATTCCAAAAAGGGTGACACGTGTTCGAAATATCTGGGGCCTTGCACACCTACGATGCCTACGCCTGGGACGAGATTGAGGTTGGTCGGCTTTCGGGAGCATGGCCAGAACAATCCGCCCAAGATCAACCTGAAATGGCAAGATTTGAATGTAAGGCTTTGGACCCACCCCAAAAGAAATTTAAAACAACTTAGCTTGATGATACCATCCATTGCTGCTTACATGCCGGGGTATTGTCATGATACGTCAAAACTGAAAATAATCCCAATATTAATTTGTAAAAGTTTAGTCTGTGCATTTATGTTTCTAAATTTGGTGCTAGACAAAACATAAAATAGGCGAAACACACATTTGTGCAAAGAGCAAAACGACATTGCACACAGTACATCAAAATGGGGTCAAATGTAAGCCAAAAATGCTAAAGGGCAACCACAAACAATTTTACAGGATGAATAAGCATTTAAAAATGCGCAAATTAGTTCGCCAATACAAGTCACTATACAAACCGAGAAAAATGCGCTAATTAGTTTGCAAATACAAGTTAATAAACAAACAGAGAAAAATGCGCTAATTAGTTCGCAAATACAAGTTAAAAAACAAACATAGAAAAATGCGCTAATTAGTTCACCAATACAAGTCACTATACAAACATAGAAAAATGCGCTAATTAGTTCGCAAGTACAAGTTAATAAACAAACAGAGAAAAATGCGCTAATTAGTTCGCAAATACAAGTTAAAAAACAAACATAGAAAAATGCGCTAATTAGTTCGCCAATACAAGTCACTATACAAACAGAGAAAAATTCGCTAATTAGTTCGCAAATACAAGTTAATAAACAAACAGAGAAAAATGCGCTAATTAGTTCGCAAATACAAGTTAAAAAACAAACATAGAAAAATGCGCTAATTAGTTCGCCAATACAAGTTAAAAAATGGACTTACCAAGAGCAAATATATAAGATTCCCAATCAAAATGTCTTTGGGTCCGAAATAAAAAAAAAACCTAAAAGAGATGAAATTATGGATCTAAAAATTAAGAACAAGAAGAAACAAAATGAGACACCAATTGAACCAAAGTTAGACTTCACAAAACTTACCAAATCAAGAAACGAGGCCAAAAAAAAATACAAAAAAAAAGCGAACGGAAAATAAAAACGCAAATCTAGCAAACAAAATAAACTCCAAACGCCAACTCCTTAATCCGCAAACAAGAAACTCCAACCAAGGTAACCTCCAACAATCCAAAAAAGCCACCTCGACTCGAGACACACCAAGCCATAAATAGTGTTTCGTTTCCCGCACAAATTAAGGAGGGATCATAGGAACGCGCAATCAATGATGCGGCCGCAAAATAAGGACGCATGTATAAATACGTCACGAAACCACATTTAAATTCTGGTGTATTTCTTGTTTGGACCTCAGACATGGCTACAGACCAGGGAAACAATGGACAAGAGTCAGGCGGTAAGTCTTTCATGCATTTTGTCTCAATGATTAATTTGAAACATAAGATTGGGCAAGTTGTGAATTTGAGAAATGTGCATATTTACACAAATACGTGAGGAGGATGACATGGAAGAGGCTGCTGGGCCCAGTATTCCGGCCAAAGCTGTCAAAAAGAAAAGGCAGCCACATTTCACAAGAAAGGCGATGGAGGTTTTGATTCAGAAGTGTGTGGACATCCTGCCACAGGCAGACAGGAATATGAGTAAAAGCCAGAAGTGGAGAATGTGGGAAGAGGTAGCCGTTGCTGTCAATAGGGTGAGTGATTATGTCCGTCTAGCCCGGGATGTCAAACGGCGGTAAGTAAACACTTGCCCCCCCTATAAACAAACCACATTTTAAACAAAAGGATAATGGTTCCCATTTTATCCCACAGATGGACCGACTTCAAATATCGCCTAAAGCAAAAACTCGCGGACAGGGCTAGGCATGCAAGGGGGACAGGTGGGGGTCCCACCCCTGTGTCATTGGAGTTGACGGATTTAGAAGAGCTGGCACAGGGGTGTGTGCAGCCTGTGGAGGTGTTTGGCGTGTCCAACATGGATAGGGACATGCCAGACTTTGCGGCTCCTCATGTTGTCCCAGGTAAATCTTGTGATGTCACCAACTCTGAAATGTTAGTGGGCCAATATGTAGATTCTAATGTGAGTCTTTTCTCATTTTTCCTAACAGAGACACAGGCGGATGAGTCTGCTCCAGAGGGGAGCCTTGGCCACCGAATTTCTGCTGGCTCTGCAGGGGAGGAACCAGTACATCCGGCTGAGGACCCTGCAGAAGCCAGTCCAGGGCAATCCCCCTCACAGGCAGTGGCCCTCCTCACAGAACTCAATTTTAAATCGGATTTCCATATGGAGATTCTGCAGAGGATGGACGCCAGTCTGCTACGGGTGGCTGAGGCCCTGGAGCAAAATGCTGCGGCCAATGTAACCATTGGTCAGGCCCTGGCGGAAAATACCAGGGCCAACATCCGCATCGCCAATGCCCTGGAACAGCTCGTTCGCCAGCACATGGTGGAGCCGACCTCCCTTCCTGCCGGAACATCAGGATCCTCCACCTCTGGCACAACATCAGCCAATCCTCCAAATGTGCCTAGCCCTGTGCCTAGTCCAGAGGCCACAACATCTGCCTCTGGACAGGCCAGCCCGATGACATCCCGGACCCAGTCTGGCGCCCTCCCTCCCCCAGCCAAACGGGTGAAAAAACGGTGACAGCAATGGCGACTTTTCCCACACTCCTTCTGTGCTTGGCTCATATTCCTTTCTGGTCAAAACTTCCCTCTCCTTTCTTGTGAATTGTTTTTAATTTTGTGTTCTACATTTCATAAATCTTTTATGTTGGCCCAATTATTGTAACTTTGGGAATGAACCCTGCTAAAAAAACTTTGCCACAAATTGTTTTTTTTTTTGTTTTTTTGTTTGAGCAATAAAAAAAAAGTAAAAAACTGACATTGTATTCTCACATTATTGTCAAAATGGATTTCATTTAATCCTAGGCCAAAAGGCACAAACTGGCAAAAAACACATTTTACATGCCCCCCAAAAAAAGGGCTCTTTAAGGAACGTTTCAAATTGAACATAACGATGCAAATTCAACAGGCCAAAAGAAAAAGGTAAAAACCAAAAAAACATGATGACATTATTGTTACAATAGGCCCTAACCAACAAATTGAGCCCAAAAGAAACAACCACAAATGTACGTAAATTGATTGTGTAATCATCACATTAGCAGCTATGATTTTCACCTGCGTACGCTTTTGTGCTTACACAAAAAACTGCTTTCAAAACACATACCAAGCCGGTTTTCAATCCAACACTAATTGCTGTTCTGACCACCCGCGATTAATCGCAGCAACATCGTGGAGTGCCGGGATGGAGGAGAAGGCCATCGCCAATGTGGTCGAGTAATCCAGACCCTAAGCTGTGCGAGCATTTTGAAGGGAAAGAGGATCATCCAGTGACGTATGAGTCGGTCCATACACATTTTACGCTCGCATCTGCTAATGTATGTACGCCCCAAAAACGCCTCGCCACGCCTGCGTTTTTCCATCTCCACCCCCGTCAACACCCAAAAACGCCCTGTTCTGTCAATCACATTTGACATGTCACTTCCTGTACGCTATTTGACGAACGAGAAAAAAAAACTCGCAATCTGCCGTACGCACATGCACCGACGCAGGCGCGGTTAGTCAACATCAGAACGCAACGAGCGTACTGCTGTTTGCGTACGGCTCTGAATGAGGGCCCATGTTTGTTAGTTATGGATTAAAGTAACCTTTGTGCACTCATTTGTTTTTAGAAATATTCCCAATTAAGTTATAGTTTAGGAGATAATGGAACATAGTACAGAAAAATTAACATAAATCTCTCTCTGTCTCTGTCTCTGTCTCTGTCTCTGTCTCTCTCTCTCTCTCTCTCTCTCTGTCTCTGTCTCTGTCTCTGTCTCTCTCTCTCTCTCTCTCTCTCTCTCTCTCTCTTTAAATGAATCAGGTAAGGTAACAAAGGAAATGTTGCCATAGGTAAATACATTCCTTCATTTTAGTATAGCCTATAATATATTTGCATATTCTTAACAGTCATGTTTTGTTTATAGCAGTGGAAATAAGGGGTCTATGTACTAAGCCTTGGAGAGAGATAAAATGGATGGAGATAAAGTACCAACCAATCATTTCCTAACTGTCACTTTACAGGATGTTTGAAAAATGACAGTTAGGAGCTGATTGGTTGGTACTTTATCTCTTTCCATGGCTTAGTACATAGTGGGACAGATGTATGAAACTCTGGGAAGTGATAAAGTGCAGAGTGATAAGTGACCAACCACCCAGCTCTCAACTGTCATTTTTCAAACACAGCCTGTTAACATGACAGTTGGGAGCTGCTTGGCTGGTCGTTTATCACTCTGCACTTTATCACTTTCCAGAGATTCATACATCTGCCCCAGTACCCTTAGGGGTCTATTTACTAAGCAGTGTTAGGAGACAGAGTGAAAATTGATAAGTCAGTGATAAGGTGCCAGCCAATCAGCTCCCAACAGTCATTTTTCAAACACAGTCTATGAGATGACAGTTGGGAGCTGGCACCTTATCACTTTCTTATAACTTTTCACTCTGTCTCCTAACACTGCTTAGTAAATAGACCCCTATGTGAGCAAAGTCTACTGTTTGGGGTCTTGTCTCGGTTGGATTGATTTGGGGCATAGGCATAAATTTAGATTGTCAAATTTACTGACAGCTTGTAAAAAAACTTCTAGAATGATGTGTCAATAAAATTGTTGGCAATAGTTTTTTTCGTTTTTTAAACAAAAATGGCAGTGAAAGTGGCAATATTAATAGATTGCGGCATTAGCACACATTTGCAGTAGTAACGGCATTAGTGCCCAATTCTGATTCAGGCTTCTGTCTCTACCACCCTGTTTTTCTCTCCATCTCTCTACCCCCCCCTCAATTCGCTCTCTTCTCCAAACACTATCCACATCTCGCTCTCTCCACCCCATACCTTTCTCTCTTTCCCTACACTAACACTTTCTCCCCATCTCAAATTCTTCCTCCCCCTCTGTCTCTCTCTATCACTGTCCCCTCACTCTTTCCTGTGCATCTCTGACACTAGTGCATCTCTGACACAGAGTTCATAACAGCTGTAACATTACATTCCACCGTGAGAGCAATTTTTATCAGCAGTCTATTTTATTATATAAGTGCAGACATACTGTATCTCATGTATGGAGTTATTGTAGGTAATGTTCTATAGTTTAATGAGTGGCATATCAAAGCACATGTACAACTAAAAGCACGGTGTTCAAAAACAACTTTTTCAACAAGAATTTTGTCCTGAATTTAACTTTTTTCAAAGTTCCTTGAAGTAATTCAACTTCTGCAAACGAATTCAAGGTGTCGTAATATCATTTTACTCAACAGTTTCACTTATCACTATACAGAATACATCATTTTGCCACCCTAAATCTGGATGAAACAGACTTCAAAAGGATTATGGTAATAAGACTTTGAGGGTAATATCAATTTTATTCAACATTTAGGCCCCCATTTACTAACGAGTTTTATCACCAAAACGAGTGATAAATGTCACTGTGTATGATAAATGTTGCTCCAGTCAATCAGCTCCCAACTGTCATATTTCTAACAGTTGACAATTCGGAGCTGATTGGCTGGGGCAGTATTTCTCACACACAGTGAAATGTATCACTCATTGTGGTGATAAAACTCGTTAGTAAATGAGGCCCTTAGTGTTTTCATTAATGAATAAGGGGTCTATGTACTACAGTAAGCCTTGACAGTTGGCAGAGATAAAGTACCAATCAGTCACCTCCTAACTGTCATTTTTCAAACACAGCCTGTAAAGTGACAGGAGCTGATTGGTTGGTAGGTACTTTATCTCAATCCACTTTTAGTATATAGACCTCCTAAGACTTGGGGGTAGATATATTAAGCCTTGGAGAGAGATAAAGTGGAGAGATATAAAGTACCAACCAGTCAGCTCCTAACTGTCACTTTTCAAACACAGCCTGTAAAGTGACAGTTCAGGGCTGATACTTTATCTCTTTCCACTTTCTCTCTCTCCAAAACTGATGGGTCTATTTACTAAGCAGCATTAGGAGACAAAGTGAAAGGAGATAAGGTACCAGCCAATCATCTCCCAACTGTCATTTTTCAAACACAGCCTGTGACATGGCAGTTAGGAGCTGATTGGCTGGTACCTTATGTCATTTCACTTTGTCTCCTAACACTGCTTAGTACATAGACCCCTTAGTACAGTACATCTACCCCCTTGTTCTGAAACTATATAATACATCAGTACAAAGGTTGTTTATGAACTGCATAATCTGTGCACAAACTAGGGGTATAAGTGAGACTAATTGTCTGTTAAGTGCATTTTTAGGTGCTCTACCATTCTTTTTTTTTTTTAAACAGTCCAGTAAAAGCATTATGAGTCCAAGGAATGAGACTTGGGGGTCTATTTACTAAGCTATAGATGGATATAAAGTCCCAATCAATCAGCTCCTAAATGTCATTTCTCAAAAACAGCCTGTGACATGGCAGTTAGGAGCTGATTGGTTTGGAGTTTATCTCCATTCACTTTATCTCCATCCAAGGCTTAGTAAGTAGACCCCTTGATTTTGAGGTCTTCTGAGATGTTGGAGAACTCAAAGCCTTATAAAGCAGTGAACACCCTGTAAATATTTCTTACCCGTTCCTTTACTTAATTTAATTTGTCTGGGTTTACCCAATGAAATCTCATTAATTCGGTGCAGTACGTAATCTAATCTGCATTTATCAAGGAATGCCATGATTATTCAAATCTTCCCATCAGCTAATGCAAACCTCTGTGCCTGCGGATTGCCCTCTTTTTGCAACCTTGCAAGTTGCAAAAGAGCTTTTTCACTGCGGTTATCCACTTGCAATTACCTTTACAATCTGTATTTTTGATAATAAAATATAATAAATGTAATCTGATCAGTTTTAGTAATGCACAGTACAATGCGTTTTCCCTCCTCTCACTCTTTGTTCTTTATATTTGCATTTTATAAAGAAATATGCCACTGGTATTTAATCACCCGTAGCCGTTTTAGTGTTTACCCTATTTCTGACCACTAATCTTAAAAACACATGGATTAGAGGCTAAATGCACTGATTACCATCAGTGAACTATGTGTGTGAGAGAGAGGGACACATATACACAATAATGGGGAGATGAGGATAAGCAGGGTCACAGTGGGTTTGCAATGTCGCCTTGTTTAGAAATGGGCTGGAGCGGAAGACTTCAAAACAAAATCCTTTTTATTTTACATACCAGTGGCAAACGGACAAGTATGGATTATAGGTATCAGCCAACCCAAAGTGATCTCAGAAGTGTGATCAGGATGTCTGTCCCTGGGTCATTGGAACTCACTAATACTTGCTCAAAGGCACAAGACCCCAAATCCTAATGCATACATTACAGAGAGGGAATAACTCCTACATCTACTGATGTGTGAAGGGCTTAGTAGGTCATGAGGAGTGCACTGTATCGACCACAGCTGTATTTTGTGTCACTTTTACTTTGTGTTGGTCATCATTTTCCCTAACGGGAAATCTGCAGTAATATTGTTATAGTGAGCAGAAATACAGTACGGTGATTTAACTGTTAATCTGTCAAATACCGTCTAATTTAAGGAAGCACTGAATGGGCCTCTGGCAGTAATAAAGCCATTTGTGCCTGTTTGTACATAAGGACATTTGATTTTATTCAAAACACCTATAGATTTTACACATGAATATTGTGACATCTTCCAGCGTGTAAAGTGTAGCGTCTCCTTATAGGAGGAGCTCAGACAATTGGAGTGTTTATTGCTGAGTGTAGACTAAGCTCATAAATTATTATTATGTAGAACAAGGACAAAGTTTATACACATTGCTGCATTAGTTGCATAGTTACACATGCAAAACTAAAATCTTGTTTTCCATATGAGATTATTTATATGAGATTGAAGGGCTTTTGGGGGGACAATACTGGTTTTGTTGATTTTGACATATATTTGGTAGTGGGCATCTGCCTATATGTTCAGCTGGATACCTTTTGCTTGTTCTAGGCACACTTTATACACTACTCTATGTGAAAGAGTGGTGACCATTATAATAATAACATTCAAACAAAGAAAGTGACACTTCATTAACGCATGCTTCTTAATTTCATAATTCATTTAAGACATGTGAGATTATAAATCTTCATGAGCATTTCCAGACAGACTCACAAACAACCCAAAAAGTTTGCACCAAATACTTGTTCAGGGTTAGTCCCAAAGCCAGAATATGGGTGTAATTTGGGAATATGTTGCTTGTTTATGAAGAACACAATTAGGCTGAAATATTAATTACATGACTGCATATTTTTTAGTAAAGTAATTACGGTATATATGTAACAAAGCATTTACAAAAGATATAAAACTTAAAGTTCAACTGTATTTTTTTTGTTTGTAATTAAGATTATATACATTTTTTATAAGGCGATGGCTATGGACCTTGTGGGGCACCACTGAGACAGATACAGCCATTTCATAGGTATCCAATTATAGATAAGTTTTACAGTTTTGAACAATTTAACGCTCTCTAGTTATTCATTTAATTTCACTTGGTAAAATACTGACAATGCATAAAAAGTAATTTAGAATAGCTCACAAAAAAAGTAACAATTATTTTTATTATACTTCAGAAGTAATGTAACTACTACTACTACTAATAATAATAATAATTATAATAATAATAATAATAATAATAATAGTGTTTATTTATATATTCATATTACATAGATGGTTACAGTGAGTGAATCCAAATATATGATAAGTATCAAGATGGAGAGAGATAAAGTGGAGAAGATGCCTATAGCAACCAATCAGATTCTAACAGTCATTTATCTAGATCATTCTATAAAATGACAGTTGAAAGCTGAATGGCTGCTTTGGGCAATATGTCCACTTTATCTCTCTCTAAAGCTTGATACATCCCACCCCCACTGAATAATCAATTATGCAGAGTGTTCATCCCACCTATGACAGTAGCAAACAAGACAGCCATCTTGGGCGCACTACATAGGTTACAATGGATGGCATTAGCAATACATGGAAATATGATTACACTTTGGGGAGATACAAAGTACATAATATGACCAGCAAGACACCCACAGAAATATCACTTACTTAGATTGTTCATCCTACTACATTAGGTTACAGTAGGTAGAATAAGCACTTCACATTAAAATTTGTGGCTTGTTAAAATAAACCAGTTGTGACATCATCACTACAATATTACAAATAGAACAACTATATGGCTACAAGTAATAATGAAAGGAAACAATATATACAGTACTGCTGTAGATAAAAAGACTAATGGTCACCTTGTTAAAATCACTTTGCTTTAGTCTTTCAATGATTAGCAATTTCTTCTAATCCTTGCCCCAAATCCACCATAGGACATATGTAATATAGTTAACAGTGTTGGGAACATCTGACACCTGAGAACCTGATTAGCACCTCATTAGGGGAAATGGGTTTTTGTGTAATAAGACTTTTTGGGTTCATTCGGCGTGTATTTTTATTATTTTAATCATTTCCAACATTTTATTAGTCTGACCTTACTTGAAATCACCTCTGATAGCTCACGGCCCATAGCTTTCCCAAATTATGTTTGATTTTCAATTTAGGTTTGTACATTTTTATGTTGGGCAATATTTTAATTATTTTCAGATTTTTTTATATGAAGATAATATAAAATTGTGCTCTATATAATTGTATACAGTAGGATTCAAATGATTTAATACTGAAGTTTTAGAATCCCAAATACCAATTATTTACCTCCCACTACGTGGCTTCCCCATGCCTTCCATATAGCTAATCACTGATCAGTATAACACTTTTCAATTGTTGTCCATCAGCATCATCTTATAAGCTTAGAGCAGAGGTTCCCAAGCTCAGTCCTCAAGGCATCCTAACGATCCAGGTTTTAAGGATAACCATGCTTGGGCACAGGTGACATAATTAACACCCCCCCACCTCAGTGGTATCCTGCACACTGATAGACTGCCAGCGATGGGCTATTGTGTCATAGCCTGTTGTATCATGCGCATGAGCGACAGCTAGTCTGCACATGTGCATTACACTTTCACCCGGCAGGGACTCAGCAATGCCTGGAAGGCTTCGCAGAAGCCTTAAAGGGTGTTGCTGGGTCCCCATTGTCGGCAATGCAGACCATATCACTATCGCCATCTATAGATGGCTTAAATGGAACAGTGACAAACAGCGGTACGCTAAGGTTACTGAAAGGAGGATATAACCCCTTTAAATGGTGATTAAAAGAAAAACATTTAATTAAAATTTTATTGCATTATGTATAGTCTGTATTAGTTATATGTAATAAATTATATATATAATTATATATTGATGGACACAAGAGTGCCTTCATCTCATCCAGCCATGCAGTTCTAGCATAACTATCTGAATGCCTTCCTAGCACCTGTTGGAAAGGAAAAGTAACGTACAATAATTAGACATCTCACCAGTTCAACATACATTTACCATGATGATGCTGCTGGGGGGTATACATGAATATACATGGATAATTACAAATAACAGATACTAATGTGATCACAGCCCCTCTTGTTCTCATGGTTCCCCTACTCATGATCACTGACAATAAGAAGTTGATCAAAGACCTCAAAATGAGCAGAGAAGAAATTGTCCCAGATTAGAAACTGTTAATCTGTGGATTTATTGGCTGTCTCTAAAAGTCATTGTTTTAGTTGTCAGGAGGGAGCCAGCTGGGCCTGCAGGTCATAGAGAATGTGTAGGTTTAAAGGATTAAACACATTTTACATTTTAGAGACAACAAAAGGGCCCTATAGTGGTATCTTAAGTAGTTTAGTTAAAGCAGAGTAACATTGTATCCAATGTGTGTGGCTGTCAGTAGAATCCTAATAGGTTTTTTTTAACATTCCTTCCCTGAGATGGCCTGTTTGCTGATGGTCTCTGCATTCACTCCAGCTCCCTAGTGTGACAGGCAAAGGGTGATGGACAGGGGATCTTTTACAGAAGATCGTCCTGTCAATCACAATACGGGGCTGAGTGTCTTTTAACATATTTAGTGTTTGACTCTTTTTAATCGTTCCATTATTTTATGAGGGAAACTTGCATATCCGATTTCAGACTTCAGGGAGGTACACAGTCTGGACCACAGTCAGGTGACGTGCAGGGATATTCAGTTTACATGACCATAAGAGCCCTCGGTCCTGCACAGACATTATTATTAGATACAGCTGTGAAATAAAGTATTCTATAGAAATAATTGTCATTTAACAATATGGATGAAGCTAAACCGCTAATACAGTATTTTAGATTTCTGGGGGTAAATGTAATAGGCTGCGGCTTCGAGTCATCGGTGAGTCCCGTGCGAGACTGGCCGCCGTTTGAAAGTAGCAGTCTTTTAGTAGGCAAAACCAGGTTGATTTTCCCAATTAAAACACAGCTACTATAAAACATCAGGCAGTCTCGCACAGGACTCGCTGATGTCCCAAAGCTGCTGCCTATTACATTTACATCTCAGTAAATAAAGTATAGTATTGTTTGAAATGATTGTTTAGTCCATTATTACAATTACTATTATGTACAGTGCTGTGGAATTGAGTAGAAGAAGAAGAAGAAGAAGAAGAAGAAGAAGAAGAAGAAGAAGAAGAAGAAGAAGAAGAAGAAGAAGAAGAAGAAGAATTATTATTATTATTATTCTTTTATTCTTCTTCATCATCATCATAATAATAATAATAATAATAATAATATTGATAACGATCATACTACTACTAATATTATTATTATTATTAATAATCATAATAATAATAATAATAATAATAAGCAAAAAATTATTATAACAATAATAGCTGTTTGTAAGGGTTAGTTTGAAACATTATGAAAAATGCCATTTTATGTATTAGAGGTTCCACAGCAGAGATGCACAATAGGACTCCCTGGTCATAAACCCAGAAGTCAGTGCTTCGTCTGGACAGCTCTATATTGGAAGAGCTGTCCCTGCTTGTAAGTAATCCTGCATACCAGCGTTAAAAAACACGAATAGGGCTAGGAGGTATCGCAATCTGTTTGCGATACATGATACTTCCTGCCCAAAGAGACATGCAAATTATGTTTCTATCAGGTGATATGATGTGCCAATTGCATTAGCTCCAGTTTTGCTAGATTAGTAACAGTATGGCTCAGCACGTGAAAGTGACGGAAATTAAAGATGTGACATTTTTCTCATTCTGAAGGATGGAGTCAGGCAGATCTCAGTGTTCCTTACTGAAAGTGGGTTGGCCAAACTAAAGCAGCTAATTCCACATCCAAATGCAAAAGTCTCCGCACTTAGAGGAAGAGCTGCTGTCCTCCGAGACATTTGAACTACAAAAAATGTATGAAGTGGTGCTGATCAGCCATTCAACATTACTTCAGTGTGCTGCCTTCTGCACTATCAAGGTACATGTGGTATGGGAAAGTACATTAATACCTGCAAATAAACAATGTAATATAAAATATTACATGAACAAATGTACCAAATAAAATAGACATTGGTAATGTCCACTTAGGGGTATATTTACTAAAGTTAAGGCCCCCATACACGGTAAGATTTTACATACGATATGCATGATTTCTATCGATCACAACAATCAATCGTGCATATCGTGTGTGCTTTGTCATGCTGTACGACGGCGATGCGCGTCCCCACCGTCGTACATTGGCATCGTAGATCTTATGGAAAAACCATAAAATCTGCGATCCATCATGCTGTTAAATAGGTAAACGAAGCATCTTGTAAGATGCATCGTTTACCATTCACAGCAGCATGCGATGCATCGGCCTGAATTTGAAAACGTACAGAGGTGTCGTACGTTTTCAAATGGCCCCGTGTATGGCCGGCATTAGAGTTTTAGAAATGGAGATGTTGCCATAGCAACCAATCAGATTCTAGCTATTATGTTCTAGAAGGTGCTACTTAAATGTTAAGTAAAATCTGATTGGTTGCTATAGCAACATCTCCACTTCTAAAAACTCTCACTTTAGTAAATATACCCTTTAGTCTAATGACTTATTAGACATAAATGATCGAAAACATATTAGAATTAATAAATAACAGAGAAAGATATAATTAATTTAGAAGATGGTCCAAATGTGACAAATGGTAACTTGCCACTATCCTGTGACAGATCATTACCCCTCAGAAGGTCACACAAAGCATTTGCACCCAGGCATTTTAAAAAGTCCATGTTTACAATTTTTGCAGTTTGTAAATGACCCTTTGACAGTGAAGAAAGGTTAAGCTTTTAAAGCCACATTTCAGCTTAGTTTTGTAACTAAATTAACTTAAGTTGATTGATAAAACGATACCATTGTAACATCATAGCTAAAGGATAAACTATGTTTAAAAGCAGCAAAATAATATGCAGTATACCCAGTGGTGCAAGTAAATAAATCTTTTGAAAAAATGTGCATGGCCACACGTATCCACACTGTGACACACCAGAGACCAACTCATGACACACTAAGGTGTCGCAACACACAGTTTTAGAAGCACTGGGGCATAGGACTAAGAGCAGAGGTTGTAAAGTAGGACAATGAGAAGTAGAGACCTCATCTTCATTTGTGGAATCAAATGAAGAGAAGGTGCAAGAGAGATCAGGGAAGGAATTGAGCAAGTTTCTGACACTGAAAGTGCTCCATATTCTGTCACATCTAGCATACTAGACTAGATGTGACAGAATATGGAGCACTTTCAGTGTGCACCTTATTTTAATGCACTCTAGACAACTTTTCATACATTTTTACATTGATGTGACACCTTTGCTTGCCCCAGTGAAGTTACAAGTACTAAGGGCCTGATTCATTATGGATTGCAATTACAACAGCATATGCAGATCGGCCAATGGTACGTACTGCACATGCGTATATATGCACTGCAGTGAGAGTGCGCATGTCAGGTTTGTGATTGCACCGCGATCATGCACACAGACAAAAAGTCATCGCAGAGCGAGTAACGGGATGTCAGCGTTTGGGGGTGGTGACGAGGAAGTAGTCAGAAAAACGCAGGCGTGCCTGTCCGTATGAACGTTACATGGGCGTATGGGCGTGCATAAATTAGCCACTGCGACGGCATACGCAGCTTGAGTACTCACTGCGTGCGATGACAGTTGCAATTTCTGAGTAAGGTCAGAGCTGCTGTAATTCTGCGTGAGGGTCCGATGTTACCGATGTATACGCAGATTTGCGATGTCTTAGGGAAATAGGCCAGTTGGCAGCTTTGTCAAAAGAAATGGTGAGTTCTTGTAGTATTCCACTAAACTGAGTATTGCTTTGCTGGCCACAAACCAATAAGTCCTCTCAGATGAGCCCAGTGGTACAAATGCAACACTCCCTGTTTCAGACTACTTATGTTATACAGCTTGTACAAGAGCCACAGATTAGCAATCTTACACTGCTGCAGGTAGACACAAGAATAATCTCATTGATTCCATTGTCCTTTCTGCATTAGAAGCTATCAGTCTATATTCTACTACCTTGTGTTGCTCTGTAATTGCCGGCGGACTAAATACCGACGCTGGAAGCTTGAACTGTCAGGATTCCGACTGGGGCTGGTAAGTACCCTAACCCTCCCCTCTCCCCCCCCCCTAACCCTCCCTTAGTGGTGACTAACCCTAACCTCCCCCTGGTGACTAACCCTAACCTCCCCCTGGTGGTGCCTAACCCTAACCTCCCCCTGGTGATGCCTAACCCTAACTCCCCCTTACCGCACCCTAAACCTAACCCTCAAAGGGGACGTGCCTAACCCTAACCTTCCCAAGTGGTGCCTAACCCTAATCCTCCCTTCCTCCAACCTGACCCTAACCCTAACTGGGGGGTTCCTAACACTAAGTCCTCCCAGGGGTGCCTAAAACTAACTCTCCCCCCCTCCCCCACTAACAGTCCCTGTTTACCTTCTTTCAGGATGCTGGGCATCGGGATTTCAGCATCTGGCTAAAAATAGGTGTCGGTATTTAGACGCCTATCTTTAGTACAAAGTCGGGCTTCCAGCGTCGGGATTCCGACGTTCCAGCATTCCGGATGCCGGTAAATAAACTGCATCCCCTTCTATCAGACACCAGAACATCAGGGCTAAAGGTGTACTTTCTCCATCAAATCAGCTAAGGCTCAGCCCCCTGCCAGGATCTGTCCTGAGGCCACACTTTATTTACCATTGGTTTAAACAATATAGACCATGGTATCAATGTCCATTATCAGAATGTCAACATTGCTAGAATGTTGAAATTGTGAATGTTGACAGTCGGCATGTTGACAATGTGTTTTAATGTAAATTGTGCATCTAGCCCTAACTTTAACATCTGGCTCTAACTTTAATTCTAACCCTAACTGCAGCCTAATCCTAACCCCAAAATTGGCTGTTGACATTCACCATGTCGACATAATGGCAATGCTGACATTCTGTCACTGTAGACATTGTGAATGTTGACATTATGAAAGTATGCATATCAATAAGGCAAAAATGAATCTATCTACAGATGATACCGTGATCCACCTAAGATGCATAACTCCGGAGACTATGGGTGACTGCATCATACTTCAGTAGCTCTAATAAACTTATTCTTGACACTGAAAACACAAAGGTAATGCTCTTTTCATTATTTAGCCATGCAGGGTACTCCCTGCCATTAACCTCCTAGAAAAAAAAATTGGAATTTGTTCCAAAATGGACTTAATTTCAAACTCTCCTCTGTGGACCACCTTTAAATATGTTGTAAAATTTCTTGGACAATCACTGTTTATTGTATGTATCCCTAGGCTGTACCTCAATATACTGCAAATAAAATTAAAATGCAGATTTCTGGGCATAGAGCTATCACTGGCAAATTCCTGCAATTATAAGGGCAGGGTCGTGCCCTTATATTAAGGCTGAATAGAAAGAAACGGAAATCTCCATAGAGAATTCTGAAGAGGGGGGGGTGTAGGGTGTTTAAGGGGATACACCTCAAAGCTATTGTAGGTACCAGGCTGAAATTTGGCACGGATGGGTAGAACTGCTGCGTGCAAAATTTCTGGGAAAAAACATTAAAAATGAGGATTTGGGAATAATCTACATCTCCAACTGTCACTTTTTTCTGGCATTCTCAATTAGGACAACTTTTCTGATGTTCTCTATGGGGGATTTTTGGGAAGGCATAGGGGGCGAATTTAGGCTTGGGGTTTGTTTTATTAGGCAGCTATTGTTCCAAAATAGGGTCTCTTGGGGTTCAGGTAATTGAGAAAGTTACAGTTTTTAAACTATTACCTCACAAATCCGCCATTATACAGATAGGAAGTTTCAATTCCTAGCGCACAGATGCAGGCTCGGATCTGGAATATCCGTAATACCTGCATCTGTGTTTAATAAAACAAACACAGAAGCAGGGACATGTCAGTGAGACCCGTCTGTGCTTCTGTGTTTAAAAAAAAAAAACCTGTGTAAAACAAAAATGGCGTGGTCCCCTCCCCAAAAACAACAACCAGCACCGGGCTTTGGAAAGCCAGTACTGGTTGTGCTAAATACAGGGGGAAAATGACGTAGTGGTCCCCCGTATTCAGTTCAACCAGCACTGGGGTGTGAGCCGGTCCTGGTTCTGAAAATATGGGAGGAAAATGTGTAGGGTCCCCTGTATTTACCAGAACCAGCACCGGACTCCTTCTAGCGGGGGGTGATGCCACAGCCAGGGGAGCCCTTTCACCGGGCCCCCCAGCTGAAGCATCACCCCTGACCGCTAGTCAGGCCAGACCGGGGATCCCTGGGAAGCTGGGGACCCCCCAATAAAGGGGTCCTCCACTCCAGGGCACCCCGGGTCCAGGCTAATAGCCCAGGGCTATCCCCGGCACCCCTGGGCGGTGGGTGCCAGGTTGATTGTGTAGTGTTGTGCAAGTAAAGTTAAAATATTGTCTTTTGCTGTGGAATTACAGTTCCCAGAAAGCCTCCCCCGAATGATGGTACTTGGAGAACCATAAGTATCAGCATGCGGGGAATTACGGGCCTGCTGGTACCTGTAGGTCCACAGCAAAAGCAATATTAAAAAAACACAGAGCACACACACTGCAGAAAAGTACAATCTTATTAAAACATACATGCACACACACATGTACTCACACATGCATACACACTATCTCACATACTCACCTAGTATCCCTGAAGCCAATCTGTCCTCTTCTCCAGTAGACAATCCAATGGAGTACCTGTAATAAAAATTCCATAATCACCTCCTCCTATGCGTGGATCTGTCCTCTTCAGGCACTCCAGGGTCTTGGGAAAAAAAACGTAAGTACGTGGACCCTCGTACATTAGTAGTGTCCTCTAAGGACACTACTACCCGAATGACAGCTCCGCCCGGCATTTCAGTTCAGAAATCCTGGTGCGGAGCGTTCATTGGCCCTCCGCCTTTCAGCCAATGAGCTGTTCTGACCATTGACTTCAATGGTGAGAAATGAGCGTGCCCTTTTCAAAAATGGCGCCTCGGCGCCGTTTTTTAAATTCAAACTTGGCCGTCGCGAGCCAATAATGGATCATGACGTCAGTGCCCCGCCCCCTAGGCTGGCTTATATACAGCCAGCGAGAGGTGCCGTGCACTCAATCATCGGCCGGGTAGCTGGAGAGAAGACCAGCTGAAGCAAGAAGATGCCACGGAAGCCCTGGATGGAGGAAACCGTGGAAAAGAGCTTAAAGGCCGCCGCCCTCCAGGTGAAGACGCCGTAGAAGACGACTAAATAAAATATTTTTAAAACGATGTCTTTTTGTTTTATTTTAATATTTCTTTTGCAGGGGTACTATAGGTACCAGCAGGTCCTTAATGCCCTGCCTACTGGAACTTGTGGTTCTCCGAGTGCCAGTATGCGTGGATGCCTGCTGGGACCTGTAGTACTACTGCAAAAGACAATATTTATATTTTCATACGCACCACACAACACAATCAACCCAGCACGCACCACCCAGGGGTGCTGGGGATAGCCCTGGGCTATCAGCCTGGGCCTGGGGTGCCCTGGAGAGGAGGACCCCTTTATTGGGGAGTCTCCAGCTCCCCAGGGATGCCCAGCCTGGGCTGACTAGCGGTCAGGGGTGATGCTTTGGCTGGGGGGTCCGGTGAAAGGGCTCCCCTGGCTGTGGCATCACCCCCCAGCTAGAAAGAGTCCGGTGCTGGTTCTGGTAAATACAGGGGGACCCTATTCATTTTTTCAACCTATATTTCCAGAACCAGGGCCGGCTCAGAGCCCAGTGCTGGTTGTGCTAAATACAGGGGACCCCTACGTCATTTGCCCCCCGTATTTTGGCAACCAGGACTGGTTCTGAAAAGCCTGCTGCTGGTTGTACTTCATACGGGGGACCTACGTCATTTGTTACCTGTATTTAGCACAACCAGTACTGGGGCTCCAAAGCCCGATACTGGTTGTTGTTTTTAGGGAGGGGGCCACGCCATTTTTTTTTTTACACTGGGTTTTTTTAAATCACACAGATGCACAGACGGGTCTCACTGACCCATCCCTGCTTCTGTGTTTATTTAAATACAGGTATCACGGATCGTTCAGATCCAAGCTTGCATCTGTCTGCTGCTTCCTTCCCTGAGTCCTGCCGCCTCCACCACCGCTGCCGCTAACACCCATGGGTCCCAGCCGCAGCTAACACCTGCAATCCCCCAGGTCCGGCCACAGCTTATGGCTGCTTCCTTTCCCCGAGCCCACCGCCAATACCACCCACACTGACCTGCCATCTTGGTGCACCCAAGTGAAGCCACAGTGAGTACACCTGATGGAGGCTCCTACTGAGGCTGCGCATCAAGTTGAAACTTCCTATCTCTATAATGGCGTATTCGCGAGGTAATAGTTTAAAAGCTATAACTTTCTCAATTACCTAAATCCCAAAAGCACCTACCCTGGAACAATAGCTATCAAATAAAATAAACCCAAAGTGTAAATTTTCCCCCTACCATGAGTTATGCCCTCCCAAAAATCCCCCATAGAGAACAGTAGAAAAGTGGACTTAATTGAGTGTCAGAAAATACTGACAGTTGGAAATTTAAATTACTCCTATTTTTTTATGTTTTTGCCCTGAAATTTGGCATGCAGCACCGAGCAACAGTTCTACCAGCCCATGCAAAATTTCAGCACCGTACCTCCAATAGTTTTTGAGGTGTAGCCCCTTAAACATCGTGCTCCCTCTGGATTTCTCTATGGGAAAATTCAATCTTTTTGAGAGGACCCCTACGTCGCTCGTCCCCTGTATTTTGGCAACCAAGACTGACTCTGATTAGCCTGGTGCTGGTTGTGCTTAAAACAGGGAACCCCTACGTCGTTTGTCCCCTGTGTTTAGCACAACCAGCACTGGGGCTCCAAAGCCCGATGCTGGTTGTGCTGTCGAAGCACGTAATTTTTTTTATTTATATTACACATTCATTTTTTAAAACAATACATGGATAGATCTCACTGATAGTCCATGCATCTGTGTCTTATTGATTTGATTTTGTCAGGTGCATGCCCAGCACAAGTAAGTCCCTTTGTCGCCCACTGATGCTTCTGTGCATGCACGTTGCTGCCACTGCTCCGCACCACCACTGCTGCCACTGCCCCACACACCTGCAGCCTGCCCCCACAGCTATCTCTCCCTCTGCACCCTTAAAACACCTCCTGTGTGCTCCTCCACCCCTGTTAGTGTACCTATTTGTTGTCCTTCTGCCCTGCAGGTGGCCCAGTTTGCTTGTCAAAACCTTGATGGTTAATAAATTATAAAAAAGCAATGAAATTCCATAGACAAAAAACCTTATGGTTTTACATTAAGGCTTCTTAGACATGATCTGAAATTTCACAAAACCTACTGAATTTGTGCCACTCAAACTAAAAAAGCAATGAAATTATGGGCTGACGAGTGGAAAACAGCGACGTGGATGGAGGTAGAGAGTGACATGAACATGGGAACACACAACAGTAGGAATTGGAGAAGACAGATTAGTGTGGATGGGTAGGAAGACAGAGTAGTGCGGGTGGGGGGAGGAGACAGAATTCCACAGTTGGAAGGACAGAGTGGTGCAGATGGAGGAAGAAAGAGTGCCACAGAGGAAAGGAAGACAGAGCGGCGTGGCTTAGGGGAAGGCAGTGGTGCAGAAGGAAACAGAGTGGCACGGATGCAGGGCAGTGCGGATGGAGAAAGACAGATTGGTGTGGATGAGAGAACACATACTAGCACAGTTCGGAGACCACACAGCAGTAGGTATTAGGGAAGACAGATTGGTGTGGATAGGGAGGAAGACAGAATGGTGCCGATGGGGGGGGGACAGAGTTGCCCAGTTGGGGGGACCAGAGTAGTGCAGATGAAGGAAGAAAGAGTGCCACAGATAAGAGAAAGACAGCAACATGGCTGTGGATGCAGGGCGGTGTGGCTGGGGAAAAACAGATTGGTGCTGTTGAGGGAACACAGACTAACACAGTTGGGAGACTACACAGCAGTAGGGATTGGGGAATATATAGCAGCATGGAGGCATATAGGGTAAGAAAGTGTACATGCATAGACAGAGTATGATAGTTTTAAAAATAAGGGAGCTGAACGTGTATTCTAAATGAGATAAATGTATGTAGTGAGAAGGATGTTGGAAGCCAGTGAGATTGTTGTGGTGATCGCATGGGAAGCCGGACACCTGCTACAATTTACCGGGTCCGGGAGCACTGGAATCTCCGGTGGCAGACAGCTGTCGGGGAGTCCCTGGCGCCTGCTGCCATGAGGTCCACTCCAGTTCCCCCTCATGCTGTCTGGAAGTGCAGGCGGCCGTGGCTTTCCTAGGAGCACGCGCCGACCTGCAAAGAATTTAAAGTGACAGGTGCACCAAACGTGTAGTCACGTTTGGCGCGAGATATGAACTTCCTCTATAAGAGAGAGTCTCTGGCACCGGACAGCGTTCCAGTACTTACCTGTTATCCTGATATTGACCTTGGCTTGTTTGTGACTCCGATTTCATCTGACCCCTTGTACTGCTCCTGATATCTGGTTCTGCACTACATCCAGTTCACCACACCAACACCTGTATAGGGGAACCTAACCTGAGGGCCATGACCTGTGTGTCGGAAGCAGCCAAGTCAATACCTTCTTGCGAGGGTCCCTGGTGAATACCGCCAGCACTATAGACTCCACGCCTCAGGCATAGGTCTAGCCAATTCCCTAAATACGGGCCAGATCCACAATCCGTCCAAGAGTTGTGACACATAGACTGCATGTGTATATTTCAATGAGCATACAAATCTGTGAATTAGCAGCTCCACCATTTTGTGAGTGACAGCAATCTCATTCTGTGTGAGTGCTGAATCTGCAGTTAACCACAGGGTGTGATGGAATACCATATCTGTATTGCGCAAGGAACACGTCCATTAAGGCATCAGCCTTAATGATCGTAATTTCATTGCTTTTTTTAGTTTGAGTGGCACAAATTCAGTAGATTTTGTGAAATTTCAGCTCATGTCTAAGAAGCCTTAATGTGACATGTAAAACCGTAAGGTTTTTGGTCTATGGAATATACACTATGTTTTTTGTATTTTTCCCAATAATACTGGGACCTATGCACTCAAAAACTGTTCACTGATTTCTCTGAAAGTGCAGAAAGAGTTAACGCATTTTTGTGAGAATGACCATCGGATTTGTGCCTCCATCAGAAATTGCTAAAACTGAGGACGCCTGTTAGTATTACTATGGCTAAAATCTTGTACTTAAAAACGTTACAATCTGCAACATCTTTCAATGAACTCAGTATATTCTATTCTTCTACCACAACCTTCATGGTTTTTCCCCTACTCTCTCCTTTGATGCATAATTTGTCCCTTAATCTCCGATCTATCTATTGCTCTAAATCTGACACTACCTAATCATTCTTTATCCTACCTATTTCTTGTACCTCATCTAATTTCTTCCAGGCTAGTTTTATCCCAGTTCCAGACTTTCCTTCCTCTTACAACTGGTTGACTAGCTCTATGACACATGTCTTCCCCATGATCTGTCTTGGGACTTTTAAACTTTCTATAAACATCACTGTTTGCAGCTACTTTAACTACTATTCTTACTAGACTATAATGTTTTCACTTTATAGGAATATGAAACCATGTATGTTGTTATATTAGGCATAGATATTAATGACCTGCTACACAATGGTTATGCTTATCATAATCACTATCTTTAAATGTCCCTAATTGTATTTTTATTAATCTTCACCTCCTACTGTAGGTCTAACTAAACTATTGTAATACTTTGCTGCTGTCTACTTGTTTGTATATTAATAGATGTATAACCCTAACCTCCCCCAGGCGGTGCCTAGCCCTAACCTCCCCCTTTCCCTAGCCTAATTCTAATCCTCCCCAGGGGAACCTAACCCTAATCACCCGAGGGGGTCCTTAAACCTAACCATCCCCCCCACGGCTAACACCTAACATCCCCCGCTTATCTTTGTTCAGTATGGCGGCTGTCGGGATCTCAGCATCAGGCTAAAGATAGGCGTCAGGTTTTCCCGATGCCTATCTTTACTCCCAAGTTGGGCTTTCCGCGTCGGGATTCTGGTGGCCGGCATTCCGGACTCTGGTAAATTAACTACATCCTTGTGAAGAAGGTCCACCTTGTAAACAAGTTTGCTTTATTGTGTTTGTCAGTAATAAGACTTTGATTGATTCATTGAATGATTGATTGATTGATTGACTGATATAGATATATTGACACCAATCCATTTAAAAAGTAGCTAATTACAATGTATTTTCAACCCCAACACTCTCTCAAATTACCGTCCTATCTCCCAGCTCCCATGCCCCTCAAAGCTACTTGAGAGACTTGTCTACACCCGCCTCACACACTTTCTTAACTCACATAACTTATTGGACCCACTTCAGTCCGGCTTCCATTCCCAACACTCCACAGAGACAGCACTGACTAAAGTAGTAAATGATCTGGTCACTGCCAAGGCTAAAGGCCATTACTCACTCCTAATTCTTCTAGATCTCTCTACTGTTTTTGACACTGTTGACCACTCTCTTCTCATACAAACACTACAATCCCTAGGTCTTAAGGACCACAGCTCTTTCTTGGTTATCTTCCTACCTATCTGATTGCTCTTTTACTGTTCGTTTTTCTGATTCTGCCTCCTCTTCACTATCTCTATCAGTTGGAGTACCACAAGGCTCTGTTTTAGGGCCTCTGTTATTCTCAATCTATATCTCCTCTCTTGGCAAACTAATCAGCTCTTTTGGATTTCAGTACCATCTGTATGCGGATGATACTCAAATCTACCTATCTTCCCCAGATTTATCACCATCTGTACTGGTCTGTGTCACTGAATGTCTTTCTGCAATCTCATCTTGGATGTCATCTCGCCATCTGAAACTTAATATTTCTAAAACAGAATTAATTATATTTCCACCAGCCAATAACAGTTACCAACTTGATCTCTCTATCACTGTTGATAACTCGACAATCCACCCTGCCCCACAAGCTCACTGCCTTGGTGTAATCTTTGACTCTGAACTGTCCTTTGTTCCCCACATGCAATCTGTCTCAAAATCATGTTACATACATCTAAAAAACATATCCAAAATTTGACCATATCTCTCAAAAGACACTGCAAAAACTCTAATCCATGCACTTATTATTTCCCGTATTGACTATTGCAAAAGCCTCCTTACTGGTCTTCCCAAAAACAGGCTATCTCCATTACAATCAATTATGAATGCAGCTGCACGGCTTATCTTCCTTGCCAAACGTTCATCGTCTGCTGCCCCGCTCTGTCAGTCCCTCCATTTGTTGCCGGTTTTCTACCGTATTCAATACAAAATACTCTTACTTACACATAAGGCTATTAACTAAACCACACCAACATACATCTCTTCACTTATTTCAAAATATCTCCCTACCCGACCTCTCCGCTCAGCACAAGATTTGAGTCTCTCATCCCCACGCATTACTTGCTCCCATTCATGGTTACAGGACTTTCTTCGGGTTGCACCCACTCTATGGAATGCCTTACCATGCACAATACGACTTTCCTCTAGTGTCCAATCCTTCAAGCGATCCCTGAAAACTCACCTCTTCAGGCAATCTTATCAGATCCCAGAACCACCCACATAACCTTCATAGCCTCCATATGTAATTACATCCCCTTTCACAGTCCACACACAACCTCACACATCGTCTTTCTCTCACATCCTCATGACATTTGGCCGACATTCCGGTGTGAATGGATCATGCAGCCCACCAAGAAACTGTGCATTCTGGCTGGACCAATATGCAATATACAGCACCAATCCTTGTGTATCAATGCCTATTTCCCTATAGATTGTAATCTTGCGAGCAGGGCCTTCCTACCTATATATCTGTCTGTTTATTACCCAGTTTCATTCTATTAATGTTTACAATTGTAAAGTGCAACGGAATATGCTGCGCTATATAAGAAACTGTTAATAAATAAATAAATAAAATAAATAAGGTAAAATATGTATTGATGGAAACTGGAGTTTGTGATGCCTATTAATGCTGACAGCTGGAAAGTACCAGCACCAAAACACTTGACAGCCATTATACCTTATATCAAACTCAGATGCCCGTCGCTCCACATCATTTTTTAATTATTGGTAATATGTTATAAGTTCTTGAAAAAAAATTTAGCAGTGGGAATCTGAAATCACTGATTCACACCTGAATATTGGAGCTAACGCAAAAATCACTGGTAGAATCTTGAATACATTAATTTCTACACAATTATCATCTGAAACTTTGCCCAAATCACAGCAAACTAACATTCTGGGTATTCATATACTTCCTGTTTGCCCTTTGCGTGGATACTATTATATCACCTTAAAAGTATAGCAAAAGAATATCTGTGGACCCAATTATAAATTAAGGATAGGATTTATAGTATGTCTCTATCATGAAGTCTCAGTGGGAGAGCCACTTGGGTTCCATTGAAGTGTTGCCTTTCTATGTGACCTCTGGGCAACCTTTCTAGCAATTTCCAGTTCCAGAGCGTGTGATGTGCAGCTCAATATCTGCTGAATGGAGAAAGCTTTGGTTTGACGCTGCTGTTCTCATTTCCACTAATTATCTACATTGCTAAGGCCCCCCTACATCAGAGATGGATTGCAGCAATCGTGCAATTTGCAATCGATTGTGTATAAAAATCTGCAATGTATGGGCTTCACAGATCGCAGATTGCAACCAAAAAGTGATTGGAATTGTTTAATCAGATTGTCCAACATGTTTAATTTCACAGATCGATTGGGGCTGTAGATTGCTAGTGTATGGACATGATCAGCAGATTTGCAGACCGTTTCCAGCAAAATGATGAGCCTTTCAAGATTGCCAGATCTGTGTTTGCTGTAATCGATCTGCAAATCACTGAAAAAGATCTGTAGTGTATGGGCGCAGATTGCTCGATTGGGAAATCCTAAGATCGGGCAATAAATCTTCAAATTGTTCAATTGTGGTTTTCAGATTGCTGATGTATGGGGGCCTTTAGATTCAGTACCTTTCGATGACATAGCTGATGGACAGCTATAGCTGCCCATGTACCAGGGAGGCAAGCAGATTGTTTCATGCTGCATAAATGTTCCCTCTTACAATAAGATGAGCTTTCAGCTCATTGGATTAAACAAATATACCACCAACATATCCATAAAGTGAAATGTTAAAAAAATTGATAGTGAAAAAAACTTTGACAATCAAAGTGGCCACCAATGCAGGCTGGAACTTGTAGTTCGACAGGTTGCCCGAGTCTCATCTGAAGTATTTTTACTACTGTTTTACAGCACAAAATTAGAATTTTTGTGTTAATAATTAACATATTATGACTTTATTAATCTCTATTTCAAAACATGTATATTTGAGCATCTCATTCTTAAATATCCATGAAAACCTCCAAAATGGATTTAATTTGATCCTTAACATATTGAACATTTGCAGCCCAAGATTTATGTTCCTGCAGGTAATTTCGTACAGGAATTTTAATGCCACCAATTTTTTTTTCTTTTTATTTCTACAAGATTATTGTCCTGTATATCTTGAATAGAGTGACATTGTTGCAGTATATTGAATCATTCAACCACTGGCAAGAATATAAATTTAGATTTTACATATTTATTTTCTATTCTTTATTTTATTTGATATTTGTAAAGTTAAAATGTATGAGGTCAATCTGTATAGACACTGACAGCTCCTTTTAATGGGGTCATTCCCACCCTTCTCCTGACACATGATCTTACCCCACCTTCTCCCTGCCTGGTCACTCTCCCTCCTCACATCCATGGGGGGTGGCTGATAGACAGAAGGGGCAGCTGAGACATACAGTAGTATAGTGCTGAGAGATGCAAAGGCTGTTGACAGATACCTGGGGGTTGCTGAGAGATACAGGGGTGCCGAGGATTTACTACTGATTTAATAAGGGAAATATGGTGTAATTTGCCCTCTACACAAAATGTCAATGGGGTGTTAATGTCTTTTTAAAGGATCTTTATCATAAAGAGTACAGTGCAAACCTAAAGGTGTAAATATAGTGATTGTAACAAGTCAGGTCTGGCAGATAGAAGATTGATATGTGTATACTGGTGATCTCTTGTCTGGTGATAAAAGAAAAGCAAAACAACTGCCTAAACAAAGATAAGCTGTATATGTAATCTCTATAAAACAACATTAGTTAGCAGAAATGTAATTTTAATTTACAAAAACATGATAGTTGGGCTCGTTACGATCATTAACAGATATCAATGATCTTTTTCAAATTAAGTTTGTTTTATATATATTTGATAGATTTTTTCACCCTACATTGCTTTACATTCTGGATATTTCGATGTCTATTATAATGCCACCTGCTATTAGTAATTGATAATATTGGTATTTATGACAATATGAAGATTGTCCCCATTAATGTACATTTTTGATGTGCAACTAATGCCAAAACCATTTGTTGAGATTAAAGGGCTACTTAAGACATTAGATTTATTTTTCAACCAAAAACCCCTCTCCACCAAATTGTAGAATTCAACTGACCCCATGGATAATCGGCACCTGTAATGAATTCTTCACATAAAATTGATGGATTGTTTAGAATGCAAACTAAACTCTGCCCAGACAGAAACTCATTCAATGACTTTGTCCAGCCAGACAGCTTCTGGAGAACCTTAAATAGAGTATTTTTTATTTTAATTCTCCAAATTGTCGTTGGCATTAGAAGACTGGGGCAAAATGACACCTTTGTAAATACCACATGTAGAAAGTTCATAGAAAAGTTGTCACTCATGACATAGAGAGTTGTAGACCCAGCACCACAAGATCTGTATCTTTTGACCAGTAAAATCTCTGTGATAAGCATTGGGACAGATAATGTGTGCGAGAAGATTTTCATGAATTAACACCGTTAACAAATCTGTCTATCTGCAGCCACATATAAAATACAACAATGAGTTTATCTTAGTGGTAGACATACAAACATTGTTACCTAAACCCTCAGCTACTGTTCTCAGATTCTAGGCATTAACATAGATAATATAACCATATCAGGTGTCAAAGAGCCATTATGTACCATAATCGTCTTCATCATTGCTTTAGATGGAATGGTGGAGATCTATTCCGTTTGAAGTTGCTCATGGACTTGCCTGAAGGTGGCCATTATCATCACTTGAAAATTAGTGTATATATATATATATATATATATATATATATATATATATATAAAGAAAACTTTTCTTGTGCCACAAATTGATAATGCTGCACCTCTAAGAGGATCCACTGTTAGCCAAACCCCACTTAACTATATAAAATAAATAATCTCAGAGGGTGCTAGAACAGTATTGGAAATATTATATTTTTCTTTGTACACAATGTTACATCACAGTGTGGGCTGCTTAATTCTCTCGATACCATCAATCAACTCCAGAAGGATGAGTTTGTTTACTTCACAGCCATCTGTAATTATAACCACTCCGCATAAACAATTCACCCAGAAAATGGCCACAGATTAATAAACGCCAATAAAACTTCTTCCAGTGTAAAATGTTTATAATACAACAATAATTGTTCTCACATAAAATGATATCAAGCTTAATGTCACTTTGTAGATTATCGAAATTTGTGATTCTCTGGACTTGACACTTTTTTAAAAATTTAGCCATTAGCTTCAGCATAAAATCCTATGCGTTTTGGGGACTTCATCAGTGGTAATCAAATCGGATCACAATCAGTTCATATGTGGTCACACTGGTTCTTGTAAAAATGCCTCACAGATCAATGGAGAATAGATCCTTTATACAGACCTTAGCCAATAAGATGACAACTGCTTCATATGCAAAGTAAAAGTCTCAGAAAACAATGAAGGGCCTCCAATTCAGTGTAGATTAGGTCCTTTGTACAAGCTTACACAGTTCAGCTGCTGCAGGTTTCTGGCGTCCTCTGAGATTATTGGTATATATATACATATATATACATATATAGAGCTGAACTGATAACATTTTCAGAATTAACTGCAATAGTAACAAAGTATGATCTGGATATTGTGCCTATAACGGAGCCATATCCTGGATACTCTCATCAGCGGGAACTTGGTGACCTGGCCATGAGTATATCCTCCCTGTCTACCCCATCTGTATCACACCTGTTTGTCTGTCCTACCCTTTTAGAATGTAAGCTCTTGCGAGCAGGGCCCTCTACCCTCTTGTGCTTCTCCCTTCTTTACTTTCATCTACTTTTTACTCCCCACTAGGGCACCTAACACATGGTTGCTTATGTTCTGCTGCTTATGTGGGTGTTATGGTCGCTAATGTGACAATGTATATTATCTATGTCCTTGTCCTGTATTGTATTGTATTGTACTGTAAGTCTTTTGTCACCTATTTGTTTTCATACAGTGTAAGGCACTGCGGAACACTTGTGGCACCATATAAATAAATTATAATATATATATATATATAATAGAAATGAGGCGGCACTCAGAGACTACAAATAGTGAACCTGATGAAGAAATGTCACAATAAGCATCACCTGCTTTACCGTCATATGCATTCTCTGAGCGCTGCCTCATCTCTATGCTGGATTATTTGAGGCCAATTTACCTCCTAATTGCACTGGAGCAAGTACACTTGTTACAAATGGGGAGTGCCGGACTCGGAGCATTAAGAGTTTATTTTTATCAATTAACAAAATTCGAAGTGATTGAACAGAAGAGAAATATAAATCAAATCAATATTTGGTGTGACCACCCTTTGCCTTCAAAACAGCATCGATTCTTCTAGGTGCACTTGCACAAAGTCAGGGATTTTTTAAGATTATAGACAGGTGCATGATTAACCAATCATACTAAACAGGTGATAATGATCATCATTTTCATATGTAGGTTGAAACACAGTCATTAACTGAAACAGAAACAGCTGTGTAGGAGTCTTAAAACTGGATGAGGAACAGCCAAACTCTGCTACAAAAGTGAGGTTGTGGAAGACAATTTCATGTCACAGGTCATACACCATGGCAAGACTGAGCACAGCAACAAGACACAAAGAAGTTATAATGCATCAGTAAGGTCTCTCCCAGGCAAAGATTTCAAAGCAGACTGAGGTTCAAGCTCTTTTGAATAAGCACAAAGAAACGGGCAATGTTGAGGACCGTAGACACAGTGGTTGGCCATGCTTACTTTCTTCAATATTGGAATAGATGTCCAGCAGTGCCATAAGCTCAGAACTGGCAGAAGCCAATGGGACCCAGGTACACCCAAGTGGTCTTCATGGAAGAATTGCACCCAAAAAGCCATACCTTCGACGTACTGTAGAAAGGCCAAGCCACTCAACTATGCATGAAAACATAGGAACTGGGGTGCAGAAAAATGGCAGCAGGTGCTCTGAACTGATGAGTCAAAATGTTAAATATTTGTCTGTAACAGAAGGCAATTCGGTCGCCGAAGGGCTGGAGAGTGGTACAATAATGAGTGTCTAGAGGTAATAGTGAAGCATGGTGGAGGTTCCTTGCAAGTTTTTGGCTGCATTTCAGCAAATGGAGTTGGAGATTTGGTCAGAATTAATGGTATCCTCAATGCTGAGAAACACAGGCAGGTACTTATCCATCATGCAATACCATCAGAGAGGTGTCTGATTGTCTACAATTTTATTCTGCAGTAGGACAATGACCCCAAACATACAGCCAATGTCATTAAGAACTATCTTCAGTGTAAAGAAGAACAAGGATTCCTGGAAGTGATGATATGGCCCCCACAGAGCCCTGGTCTCAACATCATCGAGTCTGTCTGAGATAACATGAAGAGACAGTAGATTTGAGCAAGCCTACATCCACAGAAGATATGTGGTTAGTTCTCCAAGATGTTTCAAACAACCTCCCTGCCTTGTTCCTTCTAAAAATGTGTGCAACTGTTTTGAGGGCAAAGGGTGGTCACACCAACTAATGATTTGAATTAGATCTCTCATCTGTTCATTCACTTTTTGTTAATTGATAAAAATAATGTATTAACACTTCTATTTTTTAAAGCATTCTTACTTTGCAGCATATTTTCTAAACCCAAGGCTTTTTATCCACTTCAAATTGCAGCATTCTGTGCACACACAGGAAAGCACGTGGTTGGATAAAAAATCAGGTTGCAGACTTGGATCTTTTCACATCAAAGCACAAAACTGTGGAATAGTATCTGGTAATAAATTAGGATACACTGTGTGTATTACGTCATAGACATACACTCTGATAAAACCCCTGAGGAAGTCCTTATAAGGACAAAACGCATTGCGTTACTGTATTATTGGAGTTCACAAACCCAATTTATGAGCCCTTAGTCAAAAGGTAAGGATATGGATACCCATTGACTGGGTTTATGTGCAAAATATAAATTGTAAGCTGGTTTGTCAAGTTTTTCTATTTTATTTGTTCTTATATGAATAAACATTTTACATTACTAACAGAGGCCTTTGGGCCAAATTATGGGTGATTTTTTGGTGCGAGGGTCTATTACAGTAAAGAGCAAGAGGACAACTAAAACATTAGAAGGAACACTTAGCTGCTATCCTGGTTTCTACATAGAATCCTGGAGTTACCATGTTCACCTACAAGAAAGGAATACCATTAATTTTCTCATCAATCCAGGACTGATCTGTGATGGGACTTTTTTACATAACTGGACTATCTGTGAAATTGCATTTAAGTGATTTAACAAAAAAAGGTCTACCTGTCATAAAAGTAAGTTTGTTGTAAATCTTCAGCGCTCTTTTCTTTTCTCTTTTTCATGTCATTCCAACCGGGTCAATGGAGAGGTGCAGCAAAAGTTTATATGTGATCTAGATTGCTTGTATTTATAATTTTTAGCGCAAGTTAAGGGCTTTCCTTGTAATAAATATATATATATATATATATATATAATACAGGTCCCAGCTGCACTCCAAAAGTGGGTCACAAATGATGGAGTACTTGGCATCCTAGGTGGAATCCTAGGTGGAAACATACACTATGTTTCCACCTAGGATGACGGTTTGGCAGTTTACTTGGGCACCCTGGCTGATTTATAAATAAATATTGGGACATTGACAGAATTTTAAAAACAAAATTCTGACCCTAACACTCTCTCTAATTACCGTCCTATTTCCCAGCTCCCATGCCCCTCCAAGCTACTTGAGAGACTTGTCTACACCCGCCTCACACACTTTCTTAACACCCACAACTTATTGGACCCACTTCAGTCTGGCTTCTGTTCCCAGCACTCCACAGAGACAGCACTGACTAAGGTAGTAAATGATTTGGTCACTGCCAAGGCTAAAGGCCATTACTCAGTTCTAATTCTTCTAGATCTCTCTGCTGCTTTTGACACTGTTGACCACTCTCTTCTCGTACAAACATTACAATCCCTAGATCTTAAGGACACAGCCCTTTCTTGGTTCTCTTCCTACCTATCTGATCGCTCTTTTTCTGTTCGTTTTTCTGATTCTGCCTCCTCTTCGCTACCTCTATCAGTTGGAGTACCGCAAGGCTCTGTCTTAGGTCCTTTGCTATTCTCAATCTATACCACCTCTCTTGGCAAACTAATCCGCTCTTTTGGATTTCAGTACCATCTGTATGCGGATGATACTCAAATCTACCTATCCTCTCCAGATTTATCACCATCTGTACTGGTCCGTGTCACTGAATGTATTTCTGCCATTTCATCTTGGATGTCATCTCGCTACCTGAAACTTAATATTTCTAAAACAGAATTAATTATATTTCCACCGGCCAATAACAGTTACCAATCTGATCTCTTGATCACTGTTGATAACTCAACAATCCACCCTGCCCCACAAGCTCGCTGCCTTGGTGTCATCCTTGATTCTGAACTGTCCTTTGTTCCCCTCATTCAATCTGTCTCAAAATCATGTTACATACATCTAAAAAACATATACAAAATTCGACCATATCTCACACAAGACACTGCAAAAACTCTAATCCATGCACTCATTATTTCCCGCATTGACTATTGCAATAGTCTCCTTACTGGTCTTCCCAAAAACAGGCTATCGCCATTACAATCCATTATGAATGCAGCTGCGAGGCTTATCTTCCTTGCCAAACGTTCATCGTCTGCTGCCCCGCTCTGTCAGTCCCTCCATTGGATGCCGGTTTTCTACCGTATTCAATACAAAATACTCTTACTTACACATAAGGCCATTAACCGAATTACACCAACATACATCTCTTCACTCATCTCAAAATATCTCCCAACCCGACCTCTCCGCTCAGCACAAGATCTGCGTCTCTCATCCCCACCATTACTTGCTCCCATTTACGGTTACAGGACTTTCTTCAGGCTGCACCCACTCTATGGAATGCCTTACCACACACAATAAGACTTACCTCTACTCTTCAATCCTTCAAGCGTTCCCTGAAAACTCACCTCTTCAGACAAGCTTATCAGATTCCAGAACCGACCACATAACCTTCATAGCTTCCATTTCTTATCACATCCCCTCTCACAGTCCACACATAACCTCACATATTGTCTTTCTTTCACATACTCCTGACATTTTGCCGACATTCCTGTGTGACTGGATCATGCAGCCCACCAAGAAACTCTGCATTCTGGCCAGACCAAATTGCAATATATAGCACCTATCCTTGTGTATCAATGCCTATTTCCCTATAGATTGTAAGCTTGCAAACTTTGACCCAATAAATTCCCTCTGGTGATCGTTCTTTTATCACTAGACTACGAGAGCCGCCTATACTTTGATGTTATAGTAAGCTGGGGGTGCTGTCCTCCTTGGAGGGCACCGGAGTAAGTTAGGGCTGCTTGCCCAATTACACAGAGTGCACTGTGCTGGTGTACTGTATTGTGTGTATATATATATATATATATATATATATATATATAGATTATAGATATATATATAGTACTGAAAAAAAAAAATTATATATATATATATATATATATATAGTACTGGAAAAAAGACGGCACTCCAAGACTGTTAAATGCAAAAGACTTTTGTATTGGTATAATATAGACCAACGTTTCAAAGCTCCATTCCACTTTGTATAACCCTATTGGTACATGAGAAAAAACATCTGGGTAACAGAGAGGAATGGGACCTTTAAATCCAAAAGAAACCTTTATGTACATATGAACCGACTTTAAAGTGTGAGTTGGGGTACGCCCATCTCTAAATATCCTATTCCACATTGCATGACTGTGAGCACTATTATTGGATGAGTGCACATTGGTGACTAGATTCCCCGGTTAAAGATACCTTTGTAAGAGGAAACCATAGCACTATTATGTGAGTACGGTACGACCACCTTATACTTTTTGGATTTTAGAGGGAGAAGTCACGTTTCATTTATTCACATGAAAGACTTGTCATGATCTACTACACCATGTTGTTCTTTTTTTCTTTTCTTCTTTCCTAATGCTGACAAGAACCCATGTAAGAAGAACTGCAATATCATTCACAACGTTGGATATTCCCCAGTTCAATTGAGGACTCTGTTTTTCAGTTTGGTATTATTGTTATGCAATTTCTATATTTATAAGTGGTCATTAGATTTTTTTGGAGTGCGCAGAAGTTGGGTTTGTCTGTTTGTGTGTTCAGTCATATCTGCAGACATATCTGTCAATCAGCAAGTGTGTACGGGCAGTCTGCAGCTGCGGGGAGGGGGGCGAACACCCCCCGTCCTGTTCCCCAGGCAGAGGGACCCGCCCCTTCCTACACACTGAACACAGATGATGGTCGTTCAGTGTGTATGAACAACCATCATCTGCAGATATATCTGATCTATGTGTACCCAGCATAACAAAGCTCCAGCTAAACAATCTTTGTGTTCCAGAAAATGCCCAGTGCGGCTTCTGCACATGCGCAGATCTGAAAACATCTGATATTTGCGTAAACATCGTGTTTACATAAATCTCTTAATCAGGCCCAGTGTGTACACAGCACATAGGTGCGATCATCCTCTAATAAACCAGTCGGATCTGCTCATCTGCTGCAAAGCATTTGTTGGAAATGATGAGCCAAGACTGTACACATTTTGTAGTATGTACATGATCTATCCAACATTTCTGACCAATAGTTCATATAAAACGGCACCTTTGATGATCTTTTGGATAGATATATTCAGATAGTAACAATAATGCAGTAGTATGTACTTTGGAAATCGGAAGTTCTCAAGATCATTTCTTCGCTCAGAAAATTGTCTATTCAGTGGGATCGTGAGTCAAATCTTTCAGGTGTGTGCCTAGCTTAAGACTGGAAAAGCTGGTTGTATCTTCAGATGACCATCTTATAACATACTCTGCAAACAAAGTGCTTGGAAATAGACAGTGGTCTCTGTCCCCTGCAGAGTAGATGTTTTGACTAGAAAGGGTAAAAACACTTGATATCAAAAGCAAAATACGAAGGCTGCAAGTCTGTCACCAGAATGACCAGTGCTTGACATCAAATGGACTATACTGATCTCATTGCAGTCAAAACATTCTTCCTTAGATCTAGGATATGACAAACTCTGTTCGCCCAGATTTATTGTACTGTTAAAGAGGGCAATACATTGGGACTGCTAATAAGACTTTTTTTGTGGCTTATGCACTGCTGCGGAGGACTGAATTATTTATTGCTACTGCTACTCAATTATTGCTTTAATACTGTGACTGTTTTTAATTTGTAACTAAATACCAACTAAAACTCTGGCTTTGTGGATCTCTCAAAGTGGTTGGAACCAAAAACTTTATACTTAACTAATCAGCTACTATCCTATATATAATTATTTATAATTGATTTAAAGTGGACTATGCACATTGGGCAACCATGTTGTAATTAATTTCATTTGAAGTCATAAGAAAGTGCACAATTTTATATTTTTGTAGCCATATGTAGTATAAATAGAAGTTATTGTGGATTATATTGTTCTTAAATGTAATTTTATAATTTCATTTTGTCACCGGTCATGTGATTTTTGTACATTTTGTATTATCTGACTGATTGCGCATCCATATTTGTTTATGCTGTTGTTTAATTATATTGGAGGGGTACAGTAATTCCTCCATTGGAAGCAGCAATCAGTCAGAGATAAGAACTTAGAGGCTGATTCACTATGGATCGCAATTGCGATTGCGGCTGCGATTACGCACGCAGTCTGGCTTTCGATGATATGCGTATCCATTGTGCTCGCTATGCCGTTGCAGCACTACATAAGGACACCTTACCTTCCACACACATCCATAATGTTTAGCAAGACTGCAAAACCATCGGTAACATTGAGTACCATCGCAGCCTCACACACACTTGCACAAGCTCTGACCTTACTCAGAAATGGCATCGCAGTGGATAATTTATGCACGCTCCTGTTACGGCGTTCGAATGCACTGGCACGCCTGTGTTTCGCAGACCACCCCACCGTCGCCACCCACAATTGGCACTTCCTGTCAATTACTCTGCGACGGGTTTGCGTAGTCACTGCGATTGCAGTCCCGATCACAACGGCCGGTTGACATACGCGCCCTGCGATACATACGCATGTGCAGAACAATCGGCCAATTGCGTGCGTAATCGCAGTTCTGATCAGTACTGAATCAGGCCCTTAGTCCTTTGCAATATATAATATAATATTGTTGAATAACAATTATAATATAAGAATAAGTCACTCAATATCGCATAAATATTGTCAGAGTAAATTCCACAAAAATCATTAAATCAATACAGAAATGTAGATTTTGTAACTAAGGAGTTCTTCATTTAACATTTTATTGAAGCGCCTGAATGTAGGTCAGATCAAAGCAAGATAATATTAAAAAAAAAAAAAAAGATAATATACTTTCAAATGCCATATTATGTCATATTTCTAATGCAGAGCATTTATTGAACAGGTAAAAGAACAGTGAGTGCGAAAACAAGCATGGGAGCAGGTTATCAGGAGGAAAGAAGGAAAGGGGTTCGACATATCACTAAATAAGTTAGTTATGAACCATCGCTAGGTGTAGCAAATTTATATCGAAACTCTGATCAACTTAATTTAGTCCCCTAAGTAAGTGGCAGGTGGTTGATTCAAAGACCTTGCACATTTCAGAGTGAACTGAAGGAGGGAGAACTGGAAGATTTAGTTCTTTACCCCTTTTTCAAAATCAAATAAAGTGCTGCATCTATCAAAATATAAATGGCCCAGTAAAGCCGCTTGTAGTAGGCTAACAGCAGGGGCAGATTTCTTAAGCTATTTATGTAAGATACTTTTTTCTAGGGTGGCTATAAGCAGGGTCGTATCTATAATGGGTGCAGGGTGTGTGGGGTACACGGGCCCCTGGGTCCAGGGGGGCTCCACACCCCGCACCCATAGTATACTTACCTCTCCGGAGTCCCAGGTCGGTGTGGGGGGCCGGCGCTGTAAAAATGGCTAGAAAATGGTTGCCGCAGCCATTTTCCTGTCGCTTGTGCATGCGCAGTTCAGGGCAAATGGCCGCCGCGTCCATTTTCCCGGTAACTTGCGCATTCGCTATAGACTCCGGGCACACTCTAGTGCGCAGAGTCTATAAGTGCAGCGCTGGCCCCGCATAGCTCAGTGCGCTGCCGGCCACCGTAGGGGACCGTGTCAGAGACTGCACATGGGCCCCATGCTCTCCAGAAACGCCCCTGGCTATAAGTATAAGAATAAGTGTAATTTGTCCGACAGAAGAAGGTTCTTTCCAAATGTCAAAATGGGTAAACAATAATGGAATGGGAGAGAATTGGAGATCTAGCTGAAACTTTTGGTTAATAAACAATATTCCTTTGTACCAAAATGTTTTAATTTTCGGTAAAACCAGAAAGCATGAATGTAAGAAGCATGTCCTACATTGCATTTCGGACAATGACCAGATTCTCCTAGTACCACAAATTTTCGATGACCTTGAGGAATATAGGGTCTATGGGCCCGATTCAGACCCGCTCGCTAGATGCGTACGCTTGCTCGATGAGTATGCAAATTCGGCAAGGCAGGCAATCGCACGGCAAGGCATTGGCCCACCAGCCAGTCTTAAGATGCCCACTTGGGCACGTCATCTCCAGGAAGTGTATGCAACCATTGGTACCATCCAGTACTATCGGATGCATACTCAGCGCTTGTGGTTGACCATACCCTTTCGCAAGCACTGCGAGCACTTCAGTGTACAATTCAACCAAGTGACGTGTACTATGATGTTGCCTGTTAGTTATGCACGCCTCGGAAACGGTGTTAAGATGCTCAGGCACGCCTGCATTCGCATCTCCACTCCCCCGTTCCTAGTGACCAGCCCCTATCACCACCCACAAATGGCTTCTCCTGGGACTCATTATGCAGGGCAGTCTATGCACGGTGAGCGTATGCTTCATGTTCACTTGGACTGGTTCGCACACTTGTTTGCGCACACGCACTGCGTACGCATGCGCAGAATTGCAAAATCGGCTGGCTGCGTGCGAACGCTTCCTAGCGAGCGGGTTTGAATCGGGCCCTATGTACTAAGCCTTGAAGAAAGATACAGTGGATGGAAATAAAGTACCAACCAATCAGCTCTTAACTGTTGCTTTACATGCTGTGTTTAAAAAATGACAGTTAGGAGCTGATTGGCTGGTAGTATATCTCCATCCACTTTATCTCTCTCCAAGGCTTAGTACATAGACCCCATAGGGTCTGTGTCAAGGTTTGAAATTAATCTCTTGAAGTTTAATGGAGCCGAGTGATTTTAATATGTTATCAGTGCAAGAGACCATTTTTGGAAAGTCATCAAGGTCAGGAAGGTCTTTAGACCATTTAGTCTGTAAATTAGACCATAAATGTACAAGATCACCTCCTATCAGATTAGGATAAAGGTATCTAATTAAATAAGAGGTTATGTTATGTAACTGTAATTAAGAATCTAAGGTATTAGAGGCAATATCAAGTGAGTTCCGTGTAGAAGCAGTTTAGAAAGAGCATAGTAGTGAACCTGAAAATACACAAAAAAGTGTTTGGGTAGTAGGAGAAATTTTTTATTATGTTGTTGGAAACACATAAGAGACCCAACTGGGCCAAAAAACATCCAGAATGGCATTGTTTCCCTTATATTTCCAAGTGATATACCAAGCATTTTGTAGGGAAGGGGAAAGTCAGGGTTACCCCATATAGGTATGTAATGGGTTAAGGTATAGGCTTGTGACAATCATTTAGTTATCGCTCTCTAAGCATTATAAGTGGCATGGAAAAAGAGGCGATTATATAGTTCTTTAGGAATATGAGTTCTTGGTAGGTAAAGTAATTCCGCAAGGGCATAGGGCTAAAACATTATGGGGTCTATTTACTAAGCAGTGTTAGGAGACAGAGTGAAAAGTGATAAGGAAGTGATAAGGTACCAGCCAATCAGCTCCCAACTGTAATTTTTCAAACACAGCCTGTGAGATGACAGTTGGGAGCTGATTGGCTGGTACTTTATCACTTTCTTATCACTTTTCACTCTGTCTCCTAACACTGCTTAGTAAATAGACCCCTATATCTTCAAGGTTTTTATCAGTTAAATTGGAGTGACCAAAAAGCCAATCATATTTGTACCTGAAGAATGCTGCGTTGGAAAAGGTATATATGTCGAAGAGTCTAAGGCCACCATAACATTTAGATTGTATCAGTTTGAATCTTTGATTGTTTTGTGTTTTCTGGCTTACCAAATACATTTCATAAAGGTCGTAGTACAAATCTATATATCTTTGCACGCTGAAGCTAAGAGTAGCATTTTCATGCAGTAGGTTAATTTTAGGGAAAAAAATGGGTGAGAAGTTACAAGTTAATAAACTATGAACATTAGAAGAGATCTGGAGTCCTAGGTATTTAACTGAGGTATGAGTACATTTAAGATTAAAGAGCTTGTGTGATTGCGTAATATCTCCAGAGGTCCCCATGCTAGAGGTAACAGTTCCAACTCTTGTACATTGACCCTGTATCCAGCAAAAGAAAAACAAATGAAATAGTCTCTAGGATAACAAGGACAGAACATTCTGTCGTCCACAAGCAATTCAATTTTTTGGTCTAAGGGACCTACATGGATGCCAGAGTATCTCTCATTTTTTTTATACAGAGTAACAGCAAGTGGTTCCAGAGCCAAAGCAAAAAGCAGATGGGATAGGGGGCATCCTTGATGGGTTCTCCTGTGTATTAGAAAGGGCAAGACAGGAAACCGTTAATCAAATCATGTGAGGCAGGTTTAGAGTAAAGCATACATACTGTATATGGCATTATAGGCAGGGGAGAAACCATTGTATCAGAGAGTCTCATAGAGGTGACCCCCAAAGCCACCAAATCAAATTATTTTCCCGCATTGATGACAATAGAAAGCAGGGACAATCTCCACTCGCCCCCCCCCCCCCAACGCCACCACCACTACCACCACCACTCGAAATATAGGTTGATAAAAGGTTAAACAGAATGCCAGCCCTATACTTATATGTATATTTACTGAGGAGCTGCATTATTTCATAAGTTAGATAGGCACTGTATGGAATGCCTTACCACACACAATAAGACTTTCCTTTAGTCTCCAATCCTTCAAGGGTTCCCTGAAAACTCACCTCTTCAGGCAAGCTTATCAGATTCCGGATCCACCCACATAACCTTCATAGCATCATTATCTAATTACATCCCCTTTCACAGTCCACACACAACCTCTCACATTGTCTCTCACATCCTCATGACAGCTGGCCTTCATTCCGGTGTGACTGGATCATGCAGCCCACCAAGAAACTGTGCATTCTGGCTGGACCAAAATGCAATACATAGCACCTATCCTTGTGTCTCAATGCCTATTTCCCTATAGATTGTAAGCTTGCGAGCAGGCCCATCATACCTATATATCTGTCTGTTGTTACCCAGTTTTGTTCAATTAATGTTTACAATTGTAAAGCGCAACGGAATATGCTGCGCTATATAAGAAACTGTTAATAAATAAGATGATAGGTGTTAGATAGGTCTGTCTGGGCATCAATTAACAGCCTGCCAAAATATTATGGCATCTTCAGCATGGGCAGCATTTTTAAAAATAAAAGAATTAAAGATTATATAGGCCCCTGTGTTAGCTGGAGAGTGTCAACCGACAGGGCTGTCCTCTCTCTCCTCTTTTGCACAATTGGCCTTGGATCCTTTGTTAAGAATACGTTAAAATTGGACATCCTTTGAGGGTATAAAATTTGGACATAGAGAGTTAAAATTATCGGCGTTTGCTGATGATATTCTTCTTTATGTGGCCAATCCTAAACAGTCACTCTTCTTGATAATTAAAAAGATACCTCTATTCGGTTCCATCTCGGGGTTTAGTATAAATATGGATAAATCTTACGCCATATTACTCTATGGTAGAGCTATATGGTCCCATTGGGCAGCTAGACTTCCTTTACAATGTGCCAATACAAGTGTACCATATCTAGGGACGCTTTAAGGAAATTATGTCAACCTAAATCAAATGGGGGCATAAACTTTTTGGATATTGTCACTCACAATAATGCTGCCCTTTTAAGACATCTTCATGACTGGCTTCATAGAAACTCCACATATACTAACACTTCTCTGGAACAGGGCTTTTTAGCTGATGTAGACTTAATTTGTTTCCTCCACCAACAAGACCAGGAGATAACAGATTCTTTAAAATTAAACCCGCTCTAATGGACAGTTAGGAAAATTTGGCATATCCTACGTAACAAGACTGGCCTTAATCCTTACAACACTCTCCACCTCCCATTTATTCAGAATCCCAACTTCTTGGACAGCATGGCTGTTCATCCCTTCACAATATGGAGATTGGTTGGGATTAATGGTATTGGATCTCTATTGACAAAAAACGTCTTTTAACTTACACAGAACTATCTTCAAAATTTGATGTACTAAATTCATATCCTTTGGCATTCCTACAGGCCCGCTTTTATGTCACTCACTTTTCAGAAGGGGATTGGGAAAATTTATTGGATAGGCTTTTGATGCAACCAGCAACAAATTACAAGGCCATTTTGGTACATTATACTTTCTTAAGGGACATCTTGGATCATTCCAAGATTAATGGAGGTATGTCTAAGTGGCTAACTTATTTTCCTTCTTTAACTATACCTATCTTGGAAAAAGTCCTTCTATTTTCTAGAAAAACCCTACCGGCTAGCATGTATACAGAGCTTTTCCTGAATCTCTATCATAACACATATTTATCCCCACATAGACGATTCCAAATGGGAACATCAGATAATCATTATTGCCCTAGATGTCACCATGGGGAAGCGGACACCTATCACTGCCTCTGGGCTTGTCCCATTGTTCAATATTTTTGGCATCTTATCTGCAGATATGCAGAAGCCAAATGTGCAAATTTTGTTCCTTTTTAAGCCAGAGTGGACAAATATTGGGAATTATTGACCTAAGACTGCGTATGACTTTGGAAGGCAAGAAACTCTCATTAGTTTAAGTGCCGCAGGCAAGAAAACAATATTACAAGGTTGGTTGGATATCACCCCACCCCAAATGCCCCTATTTCTGAATAAACTCTACTTTATGTTTAGGATGGATTGGGTAGAAATACTCCTACATAAAGAGAAACAGGTGGACCGCTTCTTTACATTATGGGAATCTTACATTAACAGTCTCCCACTCACAACTAGACAACAAATCCACCAGAGCCTTAAAAATACTACTTGGTACCTCGCTACATTTACAGTACTAGACCCGCCTGTCTCCTTAAATTATTAATTATGATTTGTCTGGTGTCCCCCTCCGGAGCTCATAGAACCATGTCAAATATTCTGCAACCAAATAAACCAGAAATTATTCTATATCCAATATTGTAGAGTTCTTTTAAGTGTAAGCAAATGTAAGCGTGAGAACAATTATTTTGTTTATTTGAAGTTTGCATATTTTTCAATGTCAATTGATTACACAATTTTGTAATTCCTATATGTTATTTCTATTCTTTAAAAGATTGCAATGATATTTTGTGATATGTTTACAATGTTGATTTTACGATACCTCAATAAAAGAAAATTTATTAAAAAAATATTATAAAAGAATCCCATTCAGCAGATCTTTCAATTTTTCTGAATATGTTAGAAGCTACCATGTTTTTGGATTCATTTTCGTGTTTTGGTTTTAGTTTTGCAAAACCATCCTAAAGTGCTTTGGTTTTGGATCTGGGTTTTTTTTTTTTTAAATTATAAAAAGTTTTTAAAAACAGCTAAAATCATGTAATTATTGCAATCCAATAACTGAAATTCAGATTTAAAATCCGAATTCTGAACTGCGAGAAGATCAGAAATCTGACTTGGATCTGTCCAGATCTCCTCTGGAGATCAGAACCATGACTCAGATCTGTCTGGATTCATGAAATTTGGGTGGTTTCAGATTTCTGGAGAATCGAAGTGCACATCTCTAAAAATAATTATTCTATTTCTTTTAACAGGAGTGTGAATGCCCTTCTTGTTCCATGAATACATTTTAGTTCCTTCATATTAGATCACTTTTGACCAATTATTGGCTGATATTGATAAAGGTGGTTGGTATGCCAATAGAAGGAATGGGGAAGAAGGGATAAGATGGGGGAAAATTCAAGATGGACACAATATAAAACAAGAGTAAACATCAGACCACAGTAATGGGTAACCAATTAGAACATAAAGGATATAGATAAGGATATTGAATTAGAACCTCTATACACTCCTGCCTATACCTTCTAATATCCTGCCTAAAAACCTCTAAGGATGACGCTATTTTGTGTACGCAGTCATAAAGTAAATAAAGACTCCAGACCTTGAACCTGTGGTTCCAAAGCACAAAGTGATATTTCAAGTAAAAGGACAGTCAGTTACACGCTATGATCTAAGTACAATTTAGTGCAAAGAATTATACAGACCCAAGTACAGTTATACATACGCAGTGCTTCTGGACCAGATGTAGGCTTCAGCAAGAAACCCCCATCTATCAGCATTCAGCAAGAAGTATCAGACTGGGGTCACAACACACATGTTTATACTCTCACAGAAACAGACAACACAATAGAGAGGCTTGTCGCTGATGCCATTGGTTCCCAGGAAGATGCATCTGTTGCAGAGCATTTAACAGGTTGATTCAAATAGACACAGTCCAGCCTCTAACAACTGGTTGTCTCCGGTTTCCTGTTCACGCACATCCTAACAGTTGGTCATATAATGTACATTTCGGTGCTTTAAGTCTCTGCGGTCCATAATTGAGAATGCATGTTGCGATCTTCACACTGATGATATCAAAATGCTGTTGAAGGAGTGCAGATCAGTATAATATCAAACATGACTTACTTATCATGTATTAAACCTTAGCTACCAAATAACCTTTATTTCTCAGCAATTATAATAAATGAACAAACTTGAATCTTATACTTTAAAGATTATGAAACCTTTTATGTGAATATGTACTGTGTAAGTATTTGGGGTTTGATATAAAGACGCTAGTTAACTTGGGGCAGTTGCGTGCGCATGAGGCTAATAAACAGCATTTGCATACAGGATCTTATGCATTCACTAATATGCAACTAGTTAACAGCGCAATTGTGCGTATTAATGTGTGTATGAGAAATGGTGAGAGATGCAATTGCATGATGCTAATAGTAACATCGCCATATGTACTTAAGTGTGAGTTTAGCTAAAATGGCACTGGGCGGCCATTCGCAAAATGGCGTTTTGCGATCTGATTTACAAGATGGCATCTTGCGGCCAGTCGCAAGATGGCGTCATTACGACCTAATTTTAAACTGATCTTGTCTCAGCCAATTATCCAGCTTCAACAGTCCACCCTTTGATAGCGAACAACATGCTATCACAATCTGATTTTTAAAAATTAATTTAGGCTTAGATTTATATATTATTTAGTGTTATTATGGGATGGCACAAGGTGGTTCTTAATCCATCAATAATGTGTCTCTGAGTGGGTACATAAAACTACTATTATATGCACACCGCGGATCTTGGAAGATCATGTGAAAGGTGTGGGGATACACCAGTCCTATAAAGGCAGTCTTGAAGGGGAATTTGAGACTTTACATTATCTGAGGTGTTTTAAAATTAACATTTCAATAATACATTCTATGCACGTCTAAATATAATACATTAAATGATGGTATTTCCTAGTTCAGGATTGTAATGCAGTTCTATATTTACCTCGGTATTCATATTGTCATTACTGACCACCATCATAATTTTGTTCTTTCGTTTTACTTTATTTTTACATTTTCCACACTTCAACACAATAGGAACACACCGGACACATATGCCAATTATTATGATGACAATCAGTATAAGGATCAAGAATTTGCCTATGCTGGCGATTACTTCCTGGACCAATTCCCCTAGACCTGAGAACCATTTCACTGGGTTCAGCCATGAAACCCATCCTTCTATCTTCTCCCCTACTTCAGCCACTGAAGCATTATGGTTCTTACGAAACTCCCATTTTAGCTGCAGAATTTCATCCATCTTCCGGTCCATCACCTCCTTGGGGTCACTGGTATCATTGGTGACATAGGTGCAACATCTTACTCCAAATTGGGTGGCCAAAGTTATGCAGTACCCTCCAGTAACAGCAGTAAAATAATTTAACACTAGTCTGTGTTGCACCAGTTCTTTCTTGTACGCTTGCAATTCTCTCCCTGTATACCTGAATGTGTCATCATACATCTCGGTGATATTATCTATCAATTTAGCAAGTTCCTGAATATATCTAAAATTTAATATACCCTGAGCGATCCTGGTGGGATCCAATGTGACTAAAACTTGGAAGCTAGTTGTCTCACTAATTAACTGGGTGGCTTTATGCACGTCACCAGGTATCATATTTAGTTTGTCTCTGTGTTCATATTGCGTGTGAAGGTATGGTGATGGTGTGTTTTTATGGATACCAAGCATTTCAACATGTGTGAGGGTCATAACTTCTGGGACTACCCTTCCCAGGTAACACAAACCTTCGGAACTCGGGGAGAGCCACTTATACGCCTTTCTTCCACATATAAAATACACATTATTGGGGAGAACATAGGGGATGGTATGCATCATTATCATTAAACACATTTCCCTTGCAAACAATCCTATCTCAGGCTCTTCCATCTGGTATATGCAAGTTTCTGGTTGTATTATTTTAGCACAATAACCATCTGGTACCTTACACATAGTTGCTTTTCACATCACCTTTTATGTTTGTTTATTATTCATGTATTTTTTCACATATATTTTAACCTCTCATTCCACACTTAATGATTACTCACACACAGCTATACTTTACACTGCACTGTCACTCTTTTTTTCCATTTTCGTGTGATGCCCTGGGGGGGTCCTGGGCTGGACGTTTCTTTGGGTGCACTGCGCCCCAGACGTGAACCCCTTAGTGTTAGGGACTGCTGGTAACAGAGAAGCCGTGACGTGGCCCAGCAGCCTCCCATGTATTTGCAAATGCATGCAACTAATATCTCTGAATTTCTATGACCATATAGTCTTCATATATTGTTGCAGGTATTATTCAGTGTGCTGAGGTACAATAAGGTGTTAAATCCCCCTCCTTTTTCTACTTAGTGTGACCCCTCCCTTTCATGCACCTGATTAGTACTGCTGGATTGCTTGAGCAGCTGCCATTTTTGTTTGTTTTTATGATGCATGAAGGAGCCAGCATTAGTAGGGCATGCTGGTTCTAGTAGTGCTAGTTGGAGTTCCCAGGGGTGACTCCCAGGTAAGCTGGCTCTCAATTTGGATGCATTTATGTATGTGCCTTTATCATGAAGCCTTACATTTGACAAAATTATATATGTGCCTTTATCATGAGGCCTTATAATTGGTATATTTTACATTTGGGGTGAGCGTTTGGGCATAGGGCCCCCGTGACTGGTCTGGCTGGGCCTCCTCAGGGCATCACCACTTAATACACATAGTTGCTTTTCACATCACCTTTTATGTTTGTTTATTATTCATGTATTTTTTCACATATATGTTAACCTCTCATTCCACACTTAATGATTACTCACACACAGCTATACTTTACACTACACTGTCACTCTTTTTTTCCATTTTCGTGTGATGCCCTGGGGGGGTCCTGGGCTGGATGTTTTTTGGGGTGCACTGCGCCCCGGACGTGAACCCCTTAGTGTTAGGGACTACTGGTAACAGAGAAGCCGTGACGTGGCCCAGCAGCCTCCCATGTATTTGCAAATGCATGCAACTAATATCTCTGAATTTCTATGACCATATAGTCTTCATATATTGTTGCAGGTATTATTCAGTGTGCTGAGGTACAATAGGGGGTTAAATCCCCCTCCTTTTTCTACCTTACATATCATTTCTTTGGTGGAACTCAATGTATACCGGTACCTAAAATGTTTCCCACTAGATTTAATTGAACATTACAGATAATGACTTACGGACTCATTATCAGCTCTCTGTGAAAAGGTCATCTTCTGATTATTCCCTGTCACTTCCCAACTCCTGGGTTTATTGGGGTTGGTTATGTTCAAATACAAAAGTGATCTATCTACTTGGAATTGATAGAGTTAAAATGAGGTGGTTTGGATGAGAGGAATTTTCCATCCAATGTTTTCCCTTTTTGCAATTCTAAAATTTCCGTGATATTCAGTGGAAATGGCACCAACCCTACGTTATGCTGTCCCTGTGGCACATGTGAACACACCCAGCAATCAGTTTGGTTTAACACTTTGCCTACCATGCTATGATAATCCTCTAAAGGATACCCACCCCAATATGGGTTATATTTAGGCTGGCACCGTTGGATACAGTTCTCATCAACTAGGGACCCACAAAGCTCACAAATACAGGAATCTTCAGACGATAAACCTCCACACCGTCCCCAAGTATCCGGAATTATAGCTCTCTTAACAATAACAGTACTAAGATTGGTCAGACACTCCCCTGATTGGCATTGCACTCCTCCTGACTCCATTTCATCAGCACTGCCATCAGCTCCCATCTCCTCAATTGGATTGGTCCCCCATCACAGAAACCGGATATCCCCGAGCCAATCAAAATAGTAAAAACTCTGGAAAAGAATATGAAAATGAAGACAGCAGGCCAGTCCATTGTCACAACAAAGACCTGCAAATTTCTTTTAGTTCAGGTATCTCACTACAACCTTTTCAATCCTCCCGGAACAAGCTCGCAATAGACAGGTCCACGTTATCAGCCATGTCTCCAACTTGTTTCTCCACCAGTTGATTGACCTTTTTGCAATGAGTAGAATGGACCCAGGTATCTCTCTCAGCCACCTTCAAAGATGTAGTACTTGTCAGCAGCACCTGGTACGGACCTTCCTACCGATCAGTTAAACAACCTGAATGCAAGAAATTTCTGATCATAACATATTCTCCTGGTTCAACATCATGACAGTTAGTTTCAGGCATATCATTGGACAACAATTTCAGTTTCTGCTGCTGTTGTTTTAACTGCTTACTCTTTGATATAAGATACCTTACAGTTACCTCGTTGTTACCCTTCAAGTCTTCCTGTGGACTTATAATCAAATGAGGTCATCTACCGAACAGTATTTTAAAAAGAGACAGATTTAGAGGGGGTCTAGGAGTAGTCCTTATACTCTATAGAACCAATGGTAATGCTTCTGGCCATCCTAGTCCAGTCTCTGCCATGATTTTACTTAACTTATTTTTAATTGTCCCGTTTATCCTCTGTACCTTGGCGCTGGCTTGCGATCGGTAGGGGGTGTGAAGTCGGCTATTAATACCCATTCAGCTTACACATATTTTGAAAAACATCACCTGTGAAATGAGTACCCCTGTCACTCTCGAAGATTTTAGGGATACCGTACCTGCATACAAATTCCTGAACTATTTTCTTGGCAGTAAACACAGCAGTATTAGTGGCCGCTGGGTTGGCCTCAACCCAGTTGGAAAATACGTCAGTGCACACTAACACATACTTAAGGTTCCTGCAGGGTGGTAATTGGATTAAATCAATTTGTATCACCTGGAAAGGTCCATCAGTCGATGGAATGTGGGACAGTTCGGTAGGGATCGCTTTCCCTATGTTCTTCCTCAAGCAGGTCAGATAGGACATTGCTATCTTTTCTGCCTGTGAAGAAAAACCTGGTGTGCACCAGTATGCCCTCACCAATTTACACATACCTTGTTTTCCCAGATGAGTCAGAACGTGGGCTGCCTCAGCCAGGCTGGGGTAATATGCTTTGGGGGCTACTGGCTTACCTTGGCCGTCCCTCCAGACCCCAGAGGACTCTTGCCCACATCCCTTGGGTTTCCAGATGGACTTTTCCTGAGTTGAACACAAATTTTGCATCTCAATTAATTTCAGCATGTCAATTGTTTGAAAAGACATAGGCCCTCATTCAGACCCACTCGCGAGCGGCTGTACGCTCGCAAGTGGGTCGATGGTCCCCACTACGCATGCGCATGACGGAGGGTGCTCTGTCGTGCACATGCGCGAGACCCGACGAGCGAAGGACTTTCCTTCGCTCGGAGTGTCTCATCAAAGGGGGCGTGCTGTCGATGGTGACTGACAGCATGCCCCCTTTGGTGGGCGTGCCTGCCCAAGGGAACGCCTACCGTCTGAAGCTGGCCCCACTGACATCACTAGTGATGTCAGTGGGAGTGATTTTGGCTCTGATAGAGCCAAAATCACTCCTGGCCTTGCGGTTGAAAAACTCAACCGCAGGCTTTTGCTCGCAGTTTCGATGGTCGCGATGGTCAAGACCATTGCGACCATCATCCTGCACGCTCGTACATGCTGTGGGTGGTGACCCACAGCTATGCGAGCATCCAGGAGGACGCTCCAAATTAATGGAGGTGGGCCCTGATTCAGAGCAAGCGCTCTGGTCAGAGCGTCCGGCTCTGAATCAGGGCCATAATTTGTTCACTTGGAGAAAACATTTTTAACACTGCTGCCCATTTTGCAGCTTCATCGGTTCTGTTGTTGCCCTGTGACACCGGATCAGCCTCACATGTATGGGCTTTACACTTAATTACTGCCACCGCTTTGGGCAGTTGGATTGCTTTTAAAAGATGTTTTATGTGTCGGGAATGTGCAACTGGTGTGCCTGCTGCTGTCATAAAATATCTCAGACGCAATAGAGCCCCGAAATCGTGCACCACCCTGAACGCATACCTCTAGTCAGTGTAAATGTTAGCAGACTTGCCTGCTGCCAATTCACACGCTCTTGTTAGGGCTACTAACTCTGCCACCTGGGCTGAGTGAGGAGGACCAAGAGGTTCAGCTTCTATGATGTCTGTGTCATTTACAACAGCATAACCTGTACATAACTCACCTGTGTCTGTTTGTCTATGACAACTCCCATCCGTGTAAAAAGTCACATCTACATTCTCTAAAGGTGTGTCACGTATGTCAGGTCTAGCAGTAAAGGTCTGATTTAGATATTCCATACAATCGTGCGTATCACTATGTCCGCTGAACTCACCTCCCGCCAGCAACTCTTCCCCTTCCACCCTTTGTACATCATGTTGTACATACGGTAAATACGCTGCTGGATTCAGCGTACTACAACATTTAACAGTGATGTTTGCAGGTGCAATTAGAGCTAGTTCCATTTAGTAAACCTAGCCGAGGAGACGTGTCTTGTTTGAGCAGAGTTCAGCAGAGCAGATACAGCGTGGGGAGTGTAGATCATGACCCAATACTACGTCCTCACTTTTACTCACCAATAGAGCAGTAGCTGCTACACTTCTCAAACAGGTGGGGAGTGATCTTGCCACAGTGTCCAATTGGGCACTGTAGTATGCTACGGGCCTACTGGCATCACCATGTTTTTGTGTGAGGACACCTGCAGCACAACTATCGGCTTCCGTACAATACAAATCAAAAGGTTTTTCATAATCAGGTATTCCCAATGCTGGTGCTTTTGTCAGACTATCCTTAAGATTAAGGAGAGCCTGCTCTGATTCCTCTGTGTGTATGACATGATCGGGCTTTGAGGATGAGACTAAGGAGGTCATTCAGACCCGGTCGTTAGTGCCGATGCGCTCAGACCGGGTCGATGGCCCCCCACAGAGCATGCGCACGACGGCGCCGGCTCTGTCGTGCGCATGCATGAGACCCACTACGACCGACAGTGCCGGTTGCAGCAGGTCTCGATCCAAAGGGGGCGAGCTGTCAATGTTGATTGACAGCTCGCCCCATTTGGAAGGTGGGCCGGGGGAGTGGCAGCCCAAACTGGAGCTGGTGCTTGCTGGATATTTGCTGGCCTCTGTGCATATCCCTTATGGGGATATGCAGGCTTTCCCTGATTTGAGGGTCCTACCCTTTTTACTCTGCAGTTTCTAATTAAATATCCTTGCTGATTACAATTAAAACATGTTCGTGGATCGGATGAAGACACGGGTTGTTGTGAGGTTTGAGCAGGGGAAAAGGTGATGGATATGGGTAGGGATATGGAGGATAATGGTATTGTGGGGGGTATGAAGTTTGTGAGTAATATGGGACCTGTGGATGTGTAGGATTAGTAGAATAAAGCTGTGTTTGCTATTGCGTGGGAATAGTGAGGGCATATAACTGTTCAGGTGTAAGTGTGTGTGTAGATGCAAGTGTGTCTGCTGGCTGTGATGTTACCGTCATTCCTTCCAGAGCCTGGATACTAACAGCCATTAGTTTTTCACTCTGGGTCTCTCTCTTCTTTGAGCTGTTCTTATCATGTTCTATGGCAGATTCTATGAGGGTATCTATTGTGACTCCCAGGTTGTGAGGTCTGAACCCGAGTCTTTAAGTTTTCTTTAAGACCGTCCATGAGTACCGTGACTATCAATACCCTGAGGTGAGTGCTATCTTTAATATCTTCTATCCCAGTGTACTGGGTGATAGCCTGCAGAGCCCGTTCGCAATAATCTTCTGCAGATTCACTCTCCTTTTGCTTTATAGTGAAAATTTTGTTCCAGTTAACTACTACCGGAAAATATATACCCAATTGAGTTACAATGCAGGAAATGTTACCTTGGTTTACTTGGTCTGTTAAGGAAACGTCACCATCCAATACACAATCCGTGATAAATTTTGTCACGTCGGTATTGCGTGGTAGACAGGCCCTTAACACCACATGCCAATATTTATTAGTTGGCTCATGAGAACTACCCAAATTCCTCAAAAATCTTTGACATTTGGCTAGTTCATTTTTGGGATCGGGGAAATCATTTATGATGGAATTCAGTTCTGCTCTTGTCCAAGGACAATGCATTACCACTTCCCTCGTGGGCACTATACCGTTCGCATCTGCATTTCCATTCGGAACAGTTATTGTCCGAATGGGATGCAGACTGGTAGCGCTGCTACCTTTTACCTTGTTACCTGGCTGGGGGTTTAATCTGCTGCTGCTACGTATGGTATTAACGACTTCCTCTACGGGTGCAGAGGGGGCTAGCACTATGGAGATGGTGGCACCACTCGTGATTGTTGTGGTGCAGCATCTATCATCTGCACAGCATGAGAAATGGCACACATTACAATAGGCTCATCATCCACATAATGAACATTTTCTTTATGGTTGCTTAAGAGAGGGTACAAATTGCTTGTTAAATTTTTATGGGTATTTTTGATAACTGTACTTGCACCTCCATCCACATAAGGTGGAGGTGGTGTGCGTGAACTGCTGGCAATACTTTCCACAACGCTACCTTGCTGCCCGTGCGTGCCATTTTGCGGCTCGCCCGCATTGCAATTTAGCATCGCAGATGTATTCTCTGGCAATGCGCTCGCAACGCTAGTTTGCGTCGCTTGGGCATTTTTAGGCCACGCATCCCCTTCATGCTGCCACAACTTTAAACATTCATAATATTTGACCTTTTTCTCTCAGGAGCACATCAGACTGATGTGATCCCGGACATTATCTAATACATCTTTATCAAAACTACCAATTCTGGGAAACGGTCTAACACTCTTCATCATCATTTTAAACCATACTTCACAATACCTTATTGCGTAAGTACCGTACTTAGTATGCATAATACGACGGGCCGATCCAAGCGGCGCTTCCATTAGCAGCACATCATTGTCTAACATCTCTATTGTTTGCATGGCTCCCATTCTGGGACAACTCCTACGTTTTTCAAGAAAGATTTAAACTGGTGAAAGACAGTCAAGATACTTTCACTTACCTGTGGACGATTTAAACGGCAGCGCCGACACACCTGTGAAGATTTGAAGAAGACTACTCCACACACCCGGATAAGATTTAAGAAGGCAACTTCCACACCTATGGAAGTTTAAGCTGGCTACTTCCACGCACCTCTCTACAATAAAGACAACATGTACACCTGCTACTGTGTATAGAACGGTAAGCTGCTTACCGAGCGGCAAGCACTTAGCCCTTAAAGGTCATATGGTACCTCTAACTTTAGGGAACAAGTTACCCCTACCAACAAATACTCACTGTTGCACACTTTTTCCTACACAGAAAAATACACATTAACCCAGATATTTTGTTAACAATTGAAAAATGTAAACCTCAACAGCTTTGTTTAAACACGTGGCAGCACAACCGGAAGTATGTATACGCTATTGTGCGACCAGTCGCATACACAATAATACGACTACCACACAACCGTATGACAACCTTTAGCTGCATACACAAAAGTGCGTCTTCACTGTGTGCACAACTGTGACTCAGCAGCATGCTCAATAATGCAGCACCCCTCTAAACATAAGGTTCTATCAACAAAGGAAAACAAACTTTTCCTCTCTTGTCCCTGGATTTCTCAGCACCGAGCGGTTGCAGGTAAACCCTGCATGTGGCCATTCCACCCTTTGGTGAGATATCGATAACCGTATGTGCCGTGTGAGTAGGTATGTGACTTCACTATGAGCACCCAACTAAGGATATTGAATTAGAACCTCTATACACTCCTGCCTATACCTTCTAATATCCTGCCTAAAAACCTCTAAGGATGACGCTATTTTGTGTACGCAGTCATATAGTAAATAAAGACTCCAGACCTTGAACCTGTGGTTCCAAAGCACAAAGTGATATTTCAAGTAAAAGTACAGTCAGTTACACGCTATGATCTAAGTACAATTTAGCGCAAGGAGTTATACAGACCCAAGTACAGTTATACATACGCAGCGCTTCTGGACCAGATGTAGGCTTCAGCAAGAAACCCCCGTCTATCAGCATTCAGCAAGAAGACTCAGACAGGGGTCACAACACACACGTTTATACTCTCACAGAAACAGACAACACAATAGAGGCTTGTCGCTGATGCCATTGGTTCCCAGGAGGATGCATCTGTTGCAGAGCATTTAACAGGTTGACACAGTCCAGCCTCTAACAACTGGTTGTCTCTGGTTTCCTGCCTCATGCACATCCTAACAGTTGGTCATATAATGTACATTTCGGTGCTTTAAGTCTCTGCGGTCCATAAGTTGAGAATGCATGTTGCGATCTTCACACTGATGATATCAAAATGCTGTTGAAGGAGTGCAGATCAGTATAATATCAAACATGACTTACTTATCATGTATTAAACCTTAGCTACCAAATAACCTTTATTTCTCAGCAATTATAATAAATGAACAAACTTGAATCTTATACTTTAAAGCTTATGAAACCTTTTATGTGAATATGTACTGTGTAAGTATTTGGGGTTTGATATAAAGACGCTAGTTAACTTGGGACAGATGCGTGCGTATGAGGCTAATAAACAGCATTTTCATACAGGATCTTATGCATTCGCTAATATGCGACTAGTTAACAGCGCAATTGTGCGTATTAATGTGTGTGTGAGAAATGGTGAAAGATGCAATCGCATGATGCTAATAGTAACATCGCCATATGTACTTAAGTGTGAGTTTAGCTAAAACGGCGCTGGGCGGCCATTCGCAAAATGGCATTTTGCAATCTGATTTACAAGATGGCATCTTGCGGCCAGTCGCAAGATGGCGTCGTTACGACCTTATTTTAAGCTGGTTTTGTCTCAGCCAATTATCCAGCTTCGACATAGAGATCTCCATTGAAGCCAAAATAGTGAGCAATGCTAAACATTACTAGATAAATAAAAAACAAATATTAAAATGGAAACATTGCAAAGGAATAACTGAATTCAATTAGATGTTGGGTAGGACACACAAACAGGTTTGTAGGAAGTAATGGTAACACTTACAGATCAGGAGTAAAGAAACATCAGAGTAAGCAGTAATAAATCTAGTATGTAAAAAGAATAACATTGTGGACCATGTAAGGTGAGTGTGAATTAAGAAACTTGTCTGCATCAATCAGCAGGTAGTCTTTATATTAGCAGAAAATTCCAGATCTTCAATGAGGAACTATTGAGCATCAGCAGAAGAAGTAAAGTCTTTCTAATCTTTATAATCAAAGATACTTAGGTGTGCTGGATGTAATAAAACAAAGTTTTGATGGGAATGGACTAGGCAAGTACAAACAGAAGGGCTGATTCATACCCGCTCGCGAGCACAGGACGCTCGCAAGCGGGTCGATGGTGCCGAATTGCGCATGCGCACGACGGAGGGAGCTCCGTCGTGCGCATGCGCGAGATCCGAATAACGACGGCCAAGCCGTAGTTATGGGTCTCGCACCAAAGGGGGAGTGCTGTCGATGGTGAGTGACAGCACGCCCCCTTTGGTGGGCGTGCCTGGGGCGTGGCTGCCAGACGGAGGCATTCCCATGGGAACGCCTTCCGTCTGAGTCCGGCCCCACTGACATCACTAGTGATGTCAGTGGGAGTGATTTTGGCTCTGATAGAGCCAAAATCACTCCAGGGCTTGCGGTCACCAAGACCCTACCGCAGGGTCTCGTCGCAAGCCCGATGGTTGCGATGGTCTTGACCATCGCGACCATCATCATGGACGCTCACTATAGCTGTGGGTGGTAACCCACAGCTATGCGAGCGTCCTTGAGGCCGCTCCAAGTTGAGGGAGGAGGGCCCTGATTCAGAGCGAGCGCTCTGGTCAGAGCGTTCGGTTCTGAATCTGGCCTTGAGGCCATTTCTCTGCAGGAATTGGAGACCTCTACAGAGTAGTTCTGGAAGAGCAAAAGGAGGCGATCATTCCAGCAGACCACAAATCCACTATGTGGCATGTAAAGATAAGCGCTCTAGGTTTTATGCTTAATTCATAACCGTTGGGCCTACACGGTATGTTCGTTATATTTCAAAGTTCTTGAAGTCATTAGCTATCTCAAGAATTTTCAGGATATCTTTTTTTAGAAACTCCTGCCAGGAAAGTTCTTTGTAGGTTTCTAGGAGGCCGATGAGGTGCAGATTATTTCAGCGAGACCAGTTTTCCAGATCATCCTATTTATTTTTCATCTGGTTTTGTGATTTGTGCAATTGTGACATTATCTTTAAACTCTGAAATCTCTTCAATATTTTCACCTATTCTCTGCTCGTTAGTAGTCACTTGTCTAGCAGTACAGGCATGCTATTTTTTTAGGTCGCTTATAGATTCTGTAAACTTCGCTGCCTGAGCATTCATGAGAGGTTTCCTTAATTGTTTGTACAACATCAGCAAAGGTAACAGAAGAATTCAGCTGTTCCATTGTGAATGTAGGTACACTGCCAGAGTTGGCAGGTAAAGGGTACTAAAGTCTAGAATAGGTTCTCCAGGCTGGCGTGTGCTGGGCTGTGGTGGGTCCAGCAGCAGCAGCCTCCACTGCCTGCATGACGTGTGGCAAGGAGCGGTCTCGCTGATAACCCACCACCAACATGCAGCAGCTCTCACGCATGTTTTTTTAGTCAAATTTTCCATTGACTTGTGAACTAACCATAACCTTAACCCTGAACCTCACCCTAACCATTGTTATTAACAATGTTGACGTTCCGGTTGTGTTGCTATAATGTGAATGTCGCTATTTGACACGTTGCTGTCCATGTTGACACTCTGAAATTTGACAATTCTGATCATGTCAACAATTTTGGTCTCAACATTCTGAATGTAAACTTTTTATAGCATACCCTCAGCTTACAGGTTACAAGACTTTTTGTTTTGATAATTTTTTTATTTTAGATTGCAAAGATTTATTTTTAGCAAGGTTCTCATACATATTATGTCTTGTATAGTGAAATGCTACAAGTTTGTAATTATTATACTTCTCTGTATATAGTGCAGTCTACCTTATACAACACTGTGGTTGGGAGACGTTGAGTGCCACATTCATTTTGATTTGTATGTTTGCCAAAACACTGTGGTATTTCTGGATAAATAGGATTATATAAAATCCCTGTAAAAATGTCCCCCCCTGTGCACATTTTCATGAACATTTTTCGCTAATCACTTATTTACAAAAATATATATATACAGTGGGCAAAATATGTATTGAACACATCAACATTTTTCTCAGTAAATATATTTGTAATGGGGTTATTTTGTATGAAATTTTCACCAAACGTCAGCAACAACCAATGCAATCCACACATGCAAATAAATCAGACCATAGATTGGGGTGAAAATTTTTGGGGTGAAAATGTAAAAAGTGTTGGAAAATGGGTTTAAACTTTAAAGTAGTGGGATAAGTATTTGGGGAGGGGGGCTGTATGGATGGGGCAGGTGTTTTGGGATAGCAGGTGCAAGTGACAGATGTATTTTTAACATACTTTAAAATTGCACTTTTATGACACAAAAACATACTTACCCCCGATTAACCTACAACATTTATTTTTCCCAAATAATATTGCTTTCTATCGATTTTGTCACTGTTAGAGAAAATAACATATAACAGCCATTTGACACAATTTAAAAAATCCAAACCCTTTGATTTTGGCCACCAATATACTTCTACACTATTACCTTATCTTAGTTAACCTTTTTTGGGGGTACAAGCAGATTTCCCTATTTTGGCCTGCACGCCAAAATTTTTCGGATGAATGCCGCATCGCATCTTTTGCAATAGGATTGCACGAAAAATGGCAGATGCAATAGACGCAAAAAGTTACAAATTCGGGCGAACAGTGCACAACATTTTTGCATGCAAAAACTTTACATTTTTGCATCTAATTGGAATGGCCCTAACACTAATTATAATTAATTATATAGGTATAGCCCCTACAACTGCTGACATACCTCATGTGATGGTGATGCAGTCAGCCCCTGTCCTCTGCTCTATCTTTCCCTTCCCTCCCGCTTTGGCACTCACAGAGAAGCTTGGCCTCCCGCTCTCACTGCCTGCGCCTGTGTAGCAGGACTATACCCTAGTATATTAACTGGAGGGTGAATGGAGGAGAATATTCTGATCTGTGCCACTTCAAATGGACATAATGTACAGATGCTTTGCCCTATGTTATATATGCTGTACATAGATGGTTTGGGACCAGCTTCTTTGCTGCACACCAGGGAGAGACTCTCCAGAACACTGGTACGCAGTTTGCCTTAGCAGATTAATCACCAAAAAAACTGAGCAGCATCTCCCCCAACAGACTGGACACCTCCTGAGAATCTGCCTGTATCCGAATGGTCAAACATCATATATCTCAGCATTGTTAATTATATTTGAAGTGTTTACCAAATATGCTAAGTGGAACATGCTAGTGTTATATTTATAGGCAGATCCTATGATGATAATAGGTGTGAGCAGTGTGCCATGGAGGTTAGGTCAGGCAGATAACTTAACCAGAGATTGGTTTATTATCTGGTAGAAAGCAGGTGCAAAATAACACAATGTTAATCAGTACACAATGCAATATCTCCAAGTGTAACCAAGAATGTATGGGATTAATACAGGTGTTGTAGTGGTGGTAGCAGAGTGTATAATATGTTTATAGGGGTTGGATATGAAATCCCGGCTGTAGGGATTACACTGGTCAGAATACTGACAGCGGCATCCCGACAGCCAGAATCCCGACACCCATAGCAACTAATGGTAAGTAATTTTCTACCCCTTACTCTAACCCCTACCCTAAAACTCTGTCCCTGGTGCCTAACCCTAACCTCCCCCTCTAGTGCCTAAACCTAACCTCCCCCTACCTACACCCTAAACCTAACACCCCCTCTCCAGTGCCTAACCCTAACCCTCCCCCTAATACCTAACCCCGCTACCAAACCCTGACCTCCCCCTAACACCCCGATAAACACCTTCGGGATGCCGACGGTCGAGATACTGGTGCCGGGATCCCAGTTTGTCGGGATTTCGGCGCTGGTCTTCTGCCCATCGACATCATGCACGCCAGGATGCTGACTACATCCCGTTTATAGTGGTGGTGACACAGTGATAGATATGGAGTCTCCAGATGTAACATACAGTCTCCATGCTGGAGACCCTTAGGGGCATGTCCTTCCCTATAAACCCTATGTCAATGGCCGCTCTGGAGGTCCGCGGGGGTCCGGGACTTACCTGTCCGGGCGCTCTGGTGGGGCCCGTCTGGTAGGGGTGCAGGCTGCTGGCAGTGGGTGCGGAGTGCAGGCAAGTCCCTTTGAGGCAGTGCTGGGTCTCTGGCATCTTGGAGCTGTGGTGGCTCGAAGTCTGTACTAGCGCTGCCGGGTGCTAGGCGCCACCATCTTCGATTTTGGTCACATGTCAGGAAAGAGCCAATCCACTCTGAGTGATTCACATGGGCTCTGACAGCCAATCCAGCTCCAGTCTTGGGTATTTTAGGGCTTCCTAGGAGTTCTCAGGTTGCCAGTGCAACGTCTAACACAGCTACAGTAGTCTGTGTGCTAGTTCGCTGTGCTCCTTTGTCTCGTTAGCCTCCAGTGTCCCAGTTGCAAGACTCAGTTGCTGAATTACTTTGCTGCCAGCTCCAGTTCATAGTGCCTCTGCCAGTGCTCTGCTTTTCTTAGTTCCGGTAATCTGCTGCTACCCACGCTACGTTACAGAGCCTCCTCCACTAGCATTCCCATACGTCAGCGTCTCCGGAACCACGCTCTACATACTCAGTGGGGTTAAGTTTCCCTCTTTTCCCTGTGATCTCCTTCCTCCGCATCATCCTGCTAAGGCAGAGACATTCATGAGCAAGTACCCCCTTCGTCCAGCCTTGTTCCAATATCAAGAAACTGCTCACAAGGACTTACCTGCACCCAGTCCGGGTCCACTTCCCACTTCGGATTTGACACCCTAGAACCATGCATGCACGCCCCCTCTGGGCACATTGTAAAAAATACTATCTATGGTGCCACTAGTTGCAAAGGGGGATAGTTGTCCAGCTTTGCAGCTGACTCGGGCCCCCACTAGGCTCCTCCACCATTCCCGGCATCTATACCTTAACCTCCTCTCAATCTCGAAACATGCATAATTAAGGTTGTGAGTTGGAAGGATTGTGGGACAGGTTTATTTTGTCCCTTTTTTTCTTATGTCATTTAGGGAGGGATGCAACACATCACTTCTTTGTATGCATTCATAGTACATTGCAGTAATACATATAAGAAAAGTAGACAACTCAGAAAAGATTATCATTAAACTTACCAAGGTATCCGCTAGTAGGCACCGTTACTCACCTGTCTAACACTAATGGGTTCATTGGCCTCCTTAAATCAAAGGCTAAATACAGGAGGTATAAAAGATATCTCCTGTTTTTGGATAAATAACCCAGGTACCTCATTCCCTATAATTTGCAATTGTGACTGGATTCTGAAGGAATTTACCAAGTTTCTAAAAACTTAGGGATTGATGCATCAAGTGGTGAAAAGAATGGAGAAGTTGACCAGTGGAGAAGTTGCCCATAGCAACCAATCAGATTCTTCCTATCATTTTATAGAATGTACTTGATAGATGCTAGCTTGAAGCTGATTGGTTATTTGAGCAACATCTGCACTGGTCCACATCTCCAAATCTTTTCACTGCTTGATACCGTACGTCAACCCCTTTGTCCCTGTGGGGGCATTATCATCGGGGTGGAATCTTCTGATCCCGCTCCAGAAGCAGCCATGCTCTTTTCTGATCAGCTATTGATAATGCCCATTCACAGTATTAGAAAAGGGAGCAAAGTGATAGTAATACCTATCACTTTACCGCCAAGTTATTCGCCGCTAATGGAGCCGCTGTCCTGGTAAGGATACTTTTGATAAATAGGCTAAAAAGATATTCCTTATTGCTGTGATACTTCGTAATAAGAATGGATACTTTACAGGTCCTCCACTGCCACTAATGATAGCTAAGTGCTTAAAAGATTAGCGCCACTTATCATTACTCTGTCCCTTAGTACATCTCATCTACAATAACAAACAAGCATGTTAGATTGAAGTCAAATAATAAATTATTTGTTTACTGGCTTATGTGATTTGTGCTTTAAAGAAACAATTTTACTGGTATTTTTATTATCTTACTGAACAGGATCAGGATAAATGGTTACATACTTTATATTGAAATTGATTTACTGTATTTTGAAAACAATGGTTTGTTGTACAGTTATTTTGAAAGTACGATGAAGCAGTTTAAGTAGCACAATCATGCAAATAAAATAAAATCCTGTAAAAAGGATAGTCTTAAATATTGATTGTTTAAATATTTAACAAAGAAAAAAGGAATAAATAAAAACAGCGTTATGCTGACCATACACTAATGCGATTTTGGGCCGATTGCCCGATTTTCAGTGCGTCGTACGATGAATCGTGTGTGTTTTTTAGGTAGGATACCATCCGATGCACGCTCCTGCAGCTCTTAAAACGTATTGTATGATCAGATGTGCAGCCCATCATATCTATCGTTATCGTATGCAGATCGTGCCTTGTATTTGTGCATGCAATGCATCGTGCGTCCGTCCGGCGTCACTTCAGTGACATTTTGAAGAAGCGTGTGTTCTTTCAATGACCTTCCCTCCTAAACTGCAGATAGATCGTATCGTGAGACCGTATGTACATCGTGTGTTAATCGTGTGGCCTGGACTGCCAGAGAGCTGCCGGGGTGTACGAGGGAAATCGTGAGATGAATCTTATCTTACGCTGGTCGTACTAGTGTCTGGCCAGCATTAGAGTTGCTTTATCGCTATTGCTCCAGTACTTCAGTGAACCAAAAACTTTAGGAATCTGGTAATGCCATTGAATTTTATCAGCTGACAACACCCGACTAAGGGGTCTATGTACTAAGCCTTGGAGAGAGATAAGTGGATGGAGACAAAGTACAAACCAATCAGCTTCTGTCACATTACAGGCTGTGTTTGAAAAATGACAGTTAGGAGCTGATCAGTTTTTACTTTTTCTCCATCCACTTTATCTCTCTCCAAGGCTTAGTACATAGGGGTCTTAGAATTGGAGGTTAGTCATAACTTTTTATTCACAGGATTTAAAAGCAGATCTGGAGATACCAGTGCTACATTGCGTGAGTATCAAACCTTCTAAAGAGGATAAGTTGGGGAATTGACCATAGCAACCAATCAGCATCTACATATAATTTTATAGATTGTAATTGGTAAATTGGTTGCTATGGGCAACATTTTTATTTGTCCTCTTTAGCAGGTTTGACACACCTTCCACATAATATTAGTTATGACTTGGGCTCTCCAGCTTTCATAAATGCATGCTAAGGACCCTTCAACTCTTCAGGACAGAAACTAGGATTTTTGTCACCAGGGGCAAGACAGTAATTTGGCGCCCCCCTTGGTAATTCCCCCATAGTAATGCCCCCTGCAACAGTGCCCCTATAGTAATGTCCCCTTCAGCAGTGCACCTATAGTAATGCCCCCTGAGGTAGTGCCCATATAGTAATGCCCCTGTAGTAGTGCCCATATTGTAATGTTCCCCATAGTAATGCCCCTGTAGTAGTGTCCATATAGTAATGCCCTGTAGTAGTGTCCATATAGTAATGCCCTTGTAGTAGTGCCCATATAGTAATGCCCCCATAGTAATGCCCCTGTAGTAGTGCCCATATAGTAATGCCCCTGTAGTAGTGCCCATATGGTAATGCCCCCATAGTAATGCCCCTGTGGTAATGTCCCCATAGTAATGCCCCTGTAGTGCCGCTTACACAAAAAAAAAATTACCTTAAACCCCGCTCTGCGTCCGCCGCCGTCCGATCCGCTCGGCTGCTCCTCGGAACTATAGTGCCCGTGGGGAGAGCCGGAAGCTGGAGCCTCTGGCTACCGCGGCGCTGCAGGAAAGGAGCCGGGTGCCCGCTGGTAATAAAATCTCAGCGGGTGTCCGGCTTGGAGCCTCCTTGCGGCACCGGGCTGGTGGGCACTGGTGACGGGTGCAGCGGCGCACCTGGTGCACGTGCACCTCCAGCCCCCCCCCTAGTTGTGGCCCTGAAGTGTTTCCTCATAATGTGGAGGTATATCACATAATAACTGTAAATAGTAGAAGCAATAAGAGATGATAAATAGGATATCAACATACCAACCATTGTAAGTTGAGATGCAGAGAGCGCGGCATTTGTTCTCCAGGCCAGTACTGTAATGAGAGCTGATGGCTGCCAATGTGAGAGATAGACAAGTCCTCCTTCAGGACTACAATTAGTACACACAGCTGGGGACAGGAGGTATCACCTGTGAGGAGTACTGGTACTGAGTGTTTTGGACCCCACCGACAATGCAGTAACACATCAGTAAAGGAGTATACAGTTATATGTAGTATGTTGTCTGTAGTTTTTAAGATGTAAGGAAATGTATATAGTGCTGCAAAACTATTCACCGGGCATTACCATTATTTATATAGCATCGGTATATTATTCAGACACATCAGTCCCTGACGTAAAAGAGCTTACAATGTAATTATCCTACTGCAAGCTCTCAAACACACACCAATTTCATTGTCATGCCAATTCATTCAGCATAATGGGGGAGCTGTTTCAAGCCTTGGGGGGAGATGTATCAAGCGTTGGTGAGAGCTATAAAGGAGAATTAGCTTTAACTGTCATTTATGGGGGATGTAGTCATTAGGTCGACAATAACAATTGTCGACAGCACACTGTCAACAATTATGATGTTGACATTGTTGAAATGTCAACAGGCAACATGTCTGAACATAAGAGCTATAGGACAGCAATTATATCCACTATACCAAACTGTGCTGGCTTTTATGTATTATGGAAGACCCAAGTCATGTATAAATTAAATCACCGTAAATCACAGAAAAGTCACTCACAGTGGAATTGATAAAAATAATTGCTATATAAAATACCATATTTGAAAAAGGAATTATATTTACTAAAGAAAAAAAAACGTAAGTGGATGGGAGCTATTTATTTATTAATGGGTTAATGGTGAAGCCTATTTATTTGTTTTTGGGGTTATTTCATTTAATAGTGGGTTATGGTGGGCCTATTAATCTAAGGTGGAGTTTGAAAAGGAGGAGAGATGTTTATTAAATGTTAAAACTAATTATATCATATTTTTGGACGGATTGAGGAGAAATAGGTATATTTATTAAATGTGAATGCTATTAATTTAATGTTGGAGCAAGTTGTGGGGAAATAGGTCTAATTATTAAATGGGAAGTAAAAAAATTTAATGTTGGGCCTGGCTAGTGCGAAATAAGTCTATTTATTAAATGTGAATGCTACAACTCTAACCCATAATCAGTGGCCAAAGTGGGCCTGTATACAGTGATAAGCCATACCGCCACGTTTCCTGCAGCTGCTATCAAATTCCACTCACTCACATTTTACATACCGCCACTTCTAAATGTGCACTTCAATGACTGCATGTACTGTACATATAGGGCCTGATTCTGAGTCACATGAAATGTGAATGCAGCGTTCAGAGTCATACTCATCTATGCGGATGCACCACACCACTTGCACCTATTCCATGCTAGGAGCAGGAGAGGCGACTGAATTTAGCATCTATCATGCATACGCATGACTCTGTATAACAAGTGACTCTGGCTACACAACACACCCCGATGCACTCACGAAACAGATTCTTGCCACCAAGATGCAGGGCCGGCTCCAGGTGTTGCGGAGAGGGATTCCGACACCCCCTCACCCTACGCATGTCGAAGCCGCGCGCATCCGAAAGGGGGTGTGGTCTATTACCATACACCACACCCCCTAAGTGACGCTAATTGGGGACATGCCCGTACGGCATGCCTCCCATTTAACGTCAGGCTGGGGGCGAGCCCAGCACTCCATCAGTAGCTGGGCAGCCTTCAGCCTTCTCACTGCACTGAATGGGGTGCGGCATCCATTCCCCTTCTCCAGGACCGGCACCGCCGAACAGCTGCAGCGGTGGAGGTGCCCAACCTCCCGACCTCCGACGGGACACTTCGACCTGCGGGTGGAACAACGGGGCAGTGCCTGAAAAACGTGACTGTCCTGCTGAAAATCGGGATGGTTGGGAGGGGTGCGCCCTCTATGAGGTGGCGTCCCTATTCGACCGTACTGGTTGAACATGCCTCGAGCCAGCCCTGCCAAGATGCACACCGACACCTATTTACCGGCAGCAGAGAAATGATTGAGATGCATATGACACTGACTCACGCACACATTTTGCAAAGATGCGTGTACGCACGCGCAATATGCTACATGCGCTAGATGCAGCCGCCGTGTGGATTTGCGTGTAACGCAGATTTGGGCCCATATCCTGTAATGCATCCAGGTAAAAGGTCAACAAAAATATTAGCAAATTAATAATGTAGCGTTGATGTCAAAAGTGTTTGAGTAGCCTTGTTAAATAAGAATGTGGCCATTAGATTATTTATATTACCCATTAAAATTGACCCTTGATCCCTATTTGAATATTACCTACATGGCTTATGTATTAAAAAGCAGCTTTCACTGAAGTTCTATTAAATAATAGCATTATTTTTTGACATTCTATATATTGCATTGCCCATAAGAATCCTACAGTATCTTAGACATCTTTTTTTTTCTTTTAATAGATAATTGGGATTGTACCTAATTCTCTTGCATTCCGTTTACACACAAATACTGCTGTGATTTTAGGAATGGTTTTAAACCGTATTTAGTGGATTAATCTACATCAAGCATCCAATTCAGGAGTCTTTACTAAGGTTTGGTCATTCTTGTGCATATAAAATAAACTCGTTATCCCAATTAACATGCCACTGTCGCTTTCATCCCGAAGAATCTATGGCCTGAAGGGAGTCCCAGGGAACAACTTCTGTTGCTGACACAAAGGTCAAACTATTTAGCACTTGAAATTAACAACGTTACAAAACCTAAAAGTCCATTTTGTACCACTAATAGGTTGGAAAAGTCCCAAAACAACTGGAATAAACATGTTTCTCATTCATACTCAATGGGGCAATTAGATTAAACGGTTTCATATTTTTAGGGCACCTGGTTTTGTGAAACATACAGTACCTAAGCAATGGAACATACTGTCTAAATCATAATATTAAGGAATTCCCTATGTATTAGTCCAAAGTGTTTCTCTGCTATAAACTGCGGTCAAAATATGTTACATGTTTAAGTGTTCTCATTGCGTCTTCAGGTCAAATCTCCTGTTATATATTATTAGATTACAGTTGATCGAATTTCTTTCTCTTCTATTTCAACAATAACCTTTTTTAGGAGCTGCAGATGTTCAAATGGAGAAGTAATACATACAGGACAATAATGTATAAGCTGTACAACAAAATGTTACAAATGGGCTGCTTCTATAGTTAAAATATATTGCAGCCAATTGCAGATGTAGCAGACTTTATTTTATCCGTGCAGATCACAAATATCCCACTGCCGTGCAAAACAGTACAGAAGTTTTTCAATAACTTCTAGATTTCACAATATATATTTTCTAGTTGCAAAATGACAGGTCGGGGGGAGTTTTGCAAACAATAGTCAAGAGACAATAGTTAAAAGTCTAAAAATACAAATGTTGCAAAATAGCAGTATGTGACCTGCAAAGAATAAGGACATCGGGCCTTATTCAGCAGCCCACGCAAGTGCACTGCTGAACGCAGATTGCCGATGGTCGGGAATCTGCGCAGGTGCCGGACCTGTACTGCGCATGTGACGGAGATTTCCTGGCTTCTTTCTTGTATCTGCGGCGGCTGGCTTGCGTGACCCCGTGGGCTCGGATAAGTAATGCATGCAGGAGACCTGACGCCTGCTGCTGCATTATTCTAATTGCAAGGACGGATTTGCAAAGCTGCTTGCGTGCAGCTTTACAATTCCGTCCAGTGCTGAATCATTCCCATATTCCAGAAATATAAACTTCTTCCAGTCGTAGCAAAGTTCTTGGGTATTTTGCTCAGTACAGTGGTCAGTGGTGCAGTATTTGGGTGCTCACTAAGGGTCACCATACAACTTGTTCAGGTTAAAACAAACAAAATGATGCTTTAATATTGTCAGCATTAGGCCCGGATTATAGGGGTGGCAGTCATCCAGGGGCCCCCACACATTAGGGGCCCCCACATTGTGGCAAATGTACCCTCTGTGCACAGCTCCAAGTCCTGACTTCAGTGACAGCAGGCACAGCACTGTCACTGATGGACCGTGCCTGATGATAGAAGCCCCACCCCCTCGCTAACATACTGCCATGATTCACAGGTGTATGGGTAGGGGCTGGAGCCTAATGGTGCGTACACACTGGGCGATTAAAGTGGACGACTGAACGATAACGATATCGTTATCGTTCAGTCGTCCACTTTATCGTCCATTTTTAACACAAAAAAGATGAACGATGACGACGACGCGCGTTCCCGCGGGTCGTTCGTCATCCTCGTTCATCGGGCTGACATGCAGGCCAACCTGACGACCTCGTCAGGTTGCTGCATGTCAGGGAATGGGTGAGAGAGCCCGGCGCTGAACGATATCGCTAATGATATCGTTCAGCGGCTGTGCTCAATGTCATGAACGACATTGAGCACAGCCTGCCGGGGACACACTAGACGATATCGCTCAGGGAGCATATCGTCTAGTGTGTATGCACCTTAATGCTGTGAATTGCCCGGCCCCATCAGAATCCTGCCTGATGCTGCTGCTGCAAGTCTGCAAAAACAGGTTAGTGTGTGTCTGGCTGCGTGCTCTCTGTCCCTTCCTCTCTCGCTCTCTGTCTGTCTCTCCCTCCCTCTCCCTTTCTCTTTTCCCTCCTGTCTTTTCTCCCTCTCTCTCTCCCCTTCCCTTTCTCTCACCCAGTGTCGGACTGGGACATGAAGGGCCCACAGGTGGAATGCAATGGTACGGACCCACTGAAGGGAGGCGGCACAAAGCTGAACGGGTGTGGCCAGCTGGAGGTGTGGCTAGCTAGCAGAGGAGCATTAAGTAAAATAAAAAAAACTGCACAGGTCCAGAGCCAAATTAAAAATAAAAAAATGACAATTATAATGCTGAATCTGTTATTATTGTTATAGTTTTAAACCAGGTGAGTAATAATTTTTATGTCCAGTCTCCAGAAGGCAGGAATTAGAAGCTGCAGCTCTCACACTGAGCTAGCTTGGATACAGCTATTAGCATTTTAAAGTCTGAAATGTATGTACGGTGAGGGAAAAATGGAAAGGGTACGGGATAATGGCACTCAATATCCTGGCGGTTAGAATCCCGACCTGTCGGTCGGTATCCTAACCCTCCCCTTTTTTCTACCCCACCAGTTCTCAAACTTGGTCCTCAGGACCCAAACAGTGCATGTTTTCCAGGTCTCCTCACAGAATCACAAGTGAAATAATTACCTCCACCTGTGGATCCTATAAAATGTGTCAGTGAGTAATGAATACACCTGTGCACCGGCTGGGTGACCTGGAAAACGTGACTTGTGTGGGGTCCTGAGGACCGGGGGCCTGATTCAGAGCCGGACGCTATCTGCGCTCGCTCGTTCAGAAAAAGGGGCCGGCTATTTAAATTGAGCGCTCGCTCTTTGCGGTCTGTTGACGCCTCTATGTCTGAGCAAGCAAACGAAACATGCGCTCGCTATTTTGAAAAGACGTCCCCTGGCCGCTCGCATCCTACGTCATCTCCGCTATTTATTAGATTAATCGAGTACATCGAAAGGCTTCTGAACTGCTCGCAGTGCTTGTGGCTGGATTTTCCTACCGCAATCATGCGAACAGTTCAGGCTAAGAGACAACCAAGTGACGTGGCCGATGACGCTGCTTTGTTAATTATGCACACCCTTAAAACGCCCGTTTTTACCGTTTTTCACACCTGCGTTCGGATCTTCACTCCCCATTTTCAAGCACCTTCCCCTGTCACCACCCACAAACGCCTCATCCTGTCACTCAAATTAGCAGGCACTCGCTATTTTGCGAGCGCTCAATTTCCGACCGCACTGACTGGTTGGCGCATGCGCATTATGACCCATACGCATGCGCACATGTGCGAACATCGCTCGGAGCGAACGAGCGGCCGCTTACGAGCGGCTCTGAATCAGGCCCCGAGTTTGAGAACCACTGCTCTATTCTAACCCACCCTAGTGCCTAAACCTAACCTCTCCCTCCCAGCACCCTAAACCTATCCCTCCCAGCATATTATGCAGAGTGTTGCATTGCTCACTATAAAATGCAGAGCATCACATTGATCACTATATAATGCAGAGTGCCACAGTGCCCTCCATATAATGCAGAGTGCCACAGTGCCCACCATATAATGCAGAAAGTGCCGCAGTTCATACCATATAATGCAGAGAGTGCCGCAGTGCCCACCATATAATGCAGAAAGTGCTGCAGTGCCCACCATATAATGCAGAGTGCCGCAGTGCCCACCATATAATGCAGAGTGCCACAGTAAACACCATATAATGCAGAGAGTGCCGCAGTGCCCACCATATAATGCAGTATGTCGTAGTGACCGCCATATAATACAGAGAGTGCAGCAGTGCCCACCATATAATGCAGAGTGTCGCAGTGCTCTCTATATAATAGAGTGTCACAGTGCACATGATATAATACAGAGAGCATCAGTGGCCCACAGATAATATGAATACACCCTTCACACACACACAATATTAATACACCCCCACACACATACAACATTAATACACCACCCCGCCATAGACAATATTAAACTACAACACCCCCAGAAAAAAAAAAATCCCCCCCATATACCTACCTTCTTAGATAACACAAAATTTTCCACACCACCACATGCACTTACCTATCCAGAGGGAAGATATGTCTCTCAGTAATGAATGGACCTGGTTCCTCTGCTCTGTGTCTGTGCAGCCTGGGCTCCTCCCCCCGCTGGCTGCACGTGGCATTACCACAGGTATCAGTGGGCAGCTGCTGCTTTTATAAAACCTACAGATTGCCGCAACATGAATATAAGCCAGCGCTCACCTGGCTCCTGCCGCCGCAAACCTCCCAGCCGACAGCCGGGTCAGTAAACAGGGAGCCTCTCTGACAGCCCGGCAAGAGGGGAACGTCTGCACTGTGATGACTCCTCCCCATGATGTCACCTGAAGCCAGCGCACACTCCCCACTTCCTGCAGCCACCGGGACAGTCAACTAAATTGACTGCCCGGCAAGAAGCTGCAGTTTGTACCAGGGCACCGGTAACATGGGCTAGGGTGCCGGTGACATGGATAAGGGTGCCGGTAACATGGGCAAGGGTGCCGGAGACATGGGCTAGGGTGCCGGTGACATGGGCAAGGGTGCCGGTGACATGGGCTAGGCCCCGCCCTCCAGCAGGAGAGGGAGTGGCTATAAATCACTGGGGCCCACCGGGAAATCCCTCGAATCCCCAGCAGCCCAGGCCAAGCCTGCTCTCACCCCTTCTCTGTCTTTCTCTCCCTCATGACCTCTCTCTCTCTCCCCTCCCTCTCTACCTCCTTTTCTTTCTCTCTCCCTCTGTTTCTTCCTCCCTCCCTCTCCCTTACCTCTCTCTTGTTTTCTCTCTCTCCCTCTATTTTGCTGTCCCCCTCCCTTCCTCTCTCTCCCTTTCTCCCCCCTCTCTCTTTCTGGTTCCCTCCTTGGGCAAAACTCATTCAGGATGTGATGCATCCCACGGTTTTCGCACGCATTCCATCATTAGCTACACCGGTATGCATGATGAACACCGCAAAGGATCGCTCTCTCAGTGAGAGCGGCCCTTTCCACTAGAGGGACTTCTGGGTCTATGATCCAGAAGCCCCATCGGCATCCTTCTGCGCATGTGCAGTAAGACACATGCGCCATGGGGGGTGCTGGGAGGGATCCGATTGAATCCCTCTCACAGTACTCTCCCAATAGAAGCCCTTAGGCTTCTATAGGGTAAGGCCATCTTTGCATCGCATTCCAGGGCTTGGTGCATATGAGAAATGCGGTCAAACCCGCATTTTGGGGGTTTGACTGCATTTTTACCTTTGATGCATCCCGCCCCTTGTCTCTCCCTCCCTTTCACTCCCTCCCTCCTTTTCTCTCTCTCGAACACCCCACTCAAAATACTGTGTTTGCCCCTGTCAGTGTACTAGATCATGTCAGCTATGCTGCCGGCAGTCGGTTCACAGCAGTGTCGCAGACATTATGTAGTATGCTGCCACCTTGCAGGTCACTGGAGAGACCAGATAAAGGATAAGGGGCATAGAAGTCACTGCATGAGTCCGTGGCAATTTTATTGATGGGGCCCCCTCAACTTAGTTGCCCTGGGGCCCCCACAAGCCTTGATGTGGCCCTGGTTAGCATACAGCAACAGAAAATAAGAAACAACCTAGCCCCCCTTTATTGCCGGTCCAGTAAAGTTTTTTTTTTGCTTACTGCAGTGCTCGCAGCCCAGTAACAGGGCTTCAGAGCACCCAGTGCACTGCCGCCCCCTTCCCACAGAGCGCATGCCATCATAAAGCTGTTCACCAAGGGTGGGCAGGAGCGCCATGATCATAGCACCGCATGATTAGCCACAGGACACTCCTACCAGCTGTACAGGCTGCAGGGTGCTTGCACGGAGCCCTGAATGACACTTCAGCTGGCACTGCAGCACCAATACTGGCTGCAGGGTACTGCTTCAGGCACACTGCTAACCAGATGAGGGCCTGTGATGGTGTCACCACTAGGGCTCCACCCTCTGCAATGGTACCGGTCACTCCACCCTCTCTACAGCCCTGAGCACACATAATGTCATGCAGTGTCACACCACTGAAAGAGAGGAACCATGGTGGGAAGCCAGAAGACATAGATAAAAATAAGTGTGAGGGCTGGAGAAACACTGTGGGGACTTAAGGGAAACTGTGGGTGCTGGAGTGACTCTGTGGGAGCTGAAGGAACACTGTGGGGGCTAGAGGGACAATGAGGATCCTGGAGGGACACTGTTTGGTGTCTGGTTGAAGCCGAAGAGAACTGGGGGAAGTGACTGGAGATTATCCACAACTGGCAGGATTAGAAGTAAAAGGCTTGGGACAGAAATCTTCATTCTAAAGAAACATTACAGATACAAATGATACCATATTAGCAAATACAGTTTCATAATATAAATTGTTTGATCAGGGAAGTTCATATTTTGAACCTGCACCAAAACATCTGTTACGTATTAACTATTTGAACCTCTGCTATATTCCTATGCAAACAGGCATCTTCTGGACCATGTGATCTCCTAGGTAAAAAGTGAATACTGACTGAAGTCACCATCTGCCCAGGGAGGAACAAATTCTTTAGAGGTTTCCCATTGCAGTGAAATAACATATAGGTAAGGCCCCATAGCCAGTTCTAGCACTAATGGAGCTCAGGCCAAGAGCCTCCTTCAGCACCCTGAGCTCCGGGATAGGGGAGGCATGGCAATGACTACAAAAAAAAGAATGAAAATAGCAATTGTGGGGCCACTTAGCGGGCCTGCACGCTGCACGGTTGGGGGGTGCCATTTGCCGGGGGTGGGTGCACTGTCTACCGGACGGGGGAGCGGGAGCTGGTCTTACCAGGTGGCGGATACCTCTGAATGTAGGTGGCCCCCTCTTCCATCTGCAGCCACCAGTTCTACATCTTTTTCTGCGTCCTCTCCCAGAATGCCATGTGCAATTATATCATGCATGGCATTCTGGGAGGGTTGCTGGGAGACTTGGACTCCTGAGTTGGAGCCAGCTGCGGACAACAGCAGGCAAGGTGATGGCAGTGTCCACCGGCGGGTAAGTGTGGGTGGGCATTGTCAGTTTTGCCGGCACCAGCAGGGTGACTGTGGCAGCTCCCTTAGGCTGAATCGCCCTGGGCAGTTGTCCTGCTTGCCTGCCCCTAAAACCGCCACTAGATTAGGCAGACTTTCAAGCTGGCGGGCCTGTATCTGCCGGGCACCCGGGGATGGGGAGTCCCTAAAAATATGGGTGCACCAGGCCCCAAGATTTCTGTTGCCGACCCTGAGCTAGTCTGCACAGAACTTCACACAAAGTCCTGCCTGCTTCTCAAAGGTACGGCCCACTGGCCTCCTTGGCTCACTGGCTTCATTGCCTATTGACCTGGCAGGGAGCCTGTGCACAACTTCACAAAATGTCACCAAGTCCTGCCTGCTTCTTGCAGGTATGGCCCTCTGGTCTCTTTGGTTTATTGGCCACCTAGCCCACTTGCCTGGCTTGGCTATATCCTCTAGGCAGCAGATACGTGTGGTTACACCCCTATTTAAACTTATTTGAGCAGATCCCACAATCATAGCACAAATTCAGTGGCACACCAACTCCGCCTAGCTTCATTCTTACAGCCTTACTGATGCCCTGAACTATGACAAACTCAAAACTGAAATTCTAACTTGTTTGAGTGTTATGATGTATGTTCGAGCACAATAAGTTTATTGTTGAGAATACCAAGGGGATAAACCTCCCCACTCTCAAATGCATGACCTCATCCATTTCACAAAGAAGTGGCTACACTCTGACAGGGCCACAGATTGTGGAAAGATTTATTATGCACTGAAATCTACTGTCCCTGCCTGTAGCTCTGTGCAAGTGGGTGAGCCATGGGGACCCTAAAACAGCAGATCAACTTGTTGAAAAGGTGGAGAGGTATGTGGCAGCTGAGGAACTATTGAATGTGCACCACCAGTCTCTAGTCCCACAAAAGAGATCTGCAATTACTTCTGGTAAGGCTGTTCCAGGGGGAAAATTTCTGGGCGATGGAATGAACTTAAACGTCCAGAGACTGTAAGTTTGGAACCTGGAGATTGGCAATCTGTGTCAGGAAGGTTCCTGCCTCATATAACACTTTATTAAAAGAAAGGATCAGATGTTTTAGATGTGGTGGTTTGGGCCATCTTGTAGGTAATTGTCCACTTACCTCTGAACCTATGCAATGTGATACAGCTTACTGTATGAAAATCACAGAGTATCTTTCTTTGCTTAGCTAGCCCAAAATGTCAGAGCAAAACGGTTGGTGTAACCTGTGTAAATGGTGATACTCAGCATCATTATATTGCTGAAGTGAATATAGAAACACTGTGTATTCCTACTTGTGTCCCTCATTTGATGTTTGATGCTATATCAGGGAGAGATTTTTCCAACTTTTGGAAGCTGTGGAAACCCCAGACCTGTTTGATAATGTTACTGAAACAGTGTTAGCGGAAGCATTCACTTTTTCAAGCATGAGTGGGGAGTCAGCAAATGACAAGAGCAGCAGTGGGGTGCAGATGATGCATCTCCAACTGTAATAAGAAATATTGTTGACCCAGCTGACAGTAGGCCTGATCTTGAAGGAAAGATATATTTTTATCAGAACAGTTAAAAAAAACCCTACTGGGCTAAAGGCTAGAGAGAATGTAAAAGTGGTTAATGGAAACCCAGTAGAGCCTGATAGTAGAATGTTATACCCTCACATGGCAGTACCAAGATTTGTTGTACCAAGTTTCCAATAAAGGAGAAGATATTGTGGAACAATTGATAGTTCCTAAGGCATGTAGAGGAATGGAGTTAGACCTGGCTCATGGTCACAAAACTGCAGGACATGTAGAGGTAGAGAAAAGCTTCTGAGAAAATTTGGCAGCAGTTTTTCTAGCCAAGGGTCGATAAAGATGTATCTGAATACTGTGCATCCTGCCCTGAGTGTCAGTACCATGCTCTATAGAAGGTTGATTGTCCAATTACCCATTATTGAGGTCCCATTAGAGACAATAGCTATGGATTTGGTTGGACCTCTAATAACGTCTGCCTAGGGTCATCGGTATATTTCAGTGGTAATGGATTACGCTACCAAATACCCAGAAGTACTACTATTGTGTAATATGTCAACATGGACAATTTCTAGGGAACTACTACATGTCTTTAGCAGAATACCTAAGGAAATCCTAACTGATTAGTGTACCCCATTTATATTAAAAATCATGAAAGAGTTGTGCCGCCTGTTTAAGGTTACTCCTCTAAGGACCTCCATGTACTGTATCGCCAACATACTAATGGTTTAGTGGAGAGGTTTAACAAAACTCTAAATAATATGCTAAAGAAAGTGGTGGATACAGATGGGAAATATTGGAATTATTTGGTGCCCTATTTATTACTGGCATTCGAAAATTTCCGCAATCTTCCACTTCGTTTTCGCCTTTTGATTGCTATATGGGATACACCCAAGGAGATTGCTGGATATTGCAAAAGAGACATGGGAGGGGTAACCCAGTCCTTCTAACACTGTTATTGCTCATGTTTGTCAGATGCAGGAAAGAAAAACTGTAGTGGTGTCAATAGTGAGAGAGCATATGGAACAGACACAACAAAGGGTTAACAATCGCATTGCCCAATTACACACTTTTGCTCCTGGGGACAGAGTGTTCATTTTGGTTCCCACAGTAGAAAGTAAATTTTTTCCAATGTGACAAGGACCATTTCAAATCATAGAAACAGTAGGTGAGATTAACTATAAAGTGCACCTGTCTGGAAAAAGAAAGACAGAATAGATATACCATGTATATCTTCTGAAACCTTGGAAGAATAGAGTAGCTCTTTCAGTTACCCTGATCCCTCCTGTAGCCACTCTAACTTTGGTTCCCGAAATAACAATAGCCAAAACCATCTCAACTATTCAACAGTATGAAGCTAAAGAATTTCTTGAAAGAAACAGAGATTTGTCATTAAACATGACATAAACACTTAACCTAAAGCTCTATAGAATAACAGAAGACCAACTGGAATCGGTGGAATTATAAATAGGTTGGAGTTATAATATAATTGAAGTTATTTAGTTAGTGGTCAAGTCCCATTGTACTCATTCTGAAACCAACGGGAACTTACGTTTCTGCAATGATTTCCATAAATTGAATAGCGTGCCTAAGTTTGTTACTTACCTACTGACTTGTGTGGATGAACTCATTGGAAGGCTGGGAATGGCTCTTAAAGACTCTAGACCTATCCAAAGGGTACTGGCAAGTGCCGTTGACAGATAATGCAAAATAAAAGACAGTTTTTTTGGCACCAGAGGGTCTGTTTCAATATAAGGTGTTGCCACTTCAGTTACATGGGGCACCTGCCACATTTCAGGAGATGATGGATACAATTCTAAGGCCCCATAATCAGCATGCTGCTGCTTATCTCAATGATGTAGTCATCTATAGTCCTGATTGACAGTCTCACTTACCCAGGGTACAAGCAGTGTCGGACTCCATCCGTTAGTCAGGATTGAGAGGTAACCCAAAAGTGTTACTTAGAGATGGAAAAGGTGAAGTACCTTGGATACACCATAGGCAGAGGTTTTGCTACCAAGGCTGTCTATTTGCCTGACCTTACCAAGGCTAAACAGTCAGTTATGGTTAAGTGGAATCCTGAAGCACTCAACCAGTTTTGTTGACACCTGTTCAGGAAACAATATCCTTTAACCACTTAACCATTGTCACCTTATAGCCTACCTCACTTCCCTGCCTCCTTCAACTCCCTCTAGCTCAATTCTCATCTCACTGGCTCACTACATGTGCCATCTGTCTGTCTTCCCTTCCCTTTAGATTGTAAGCACCTTTGAGCCTGGTCCCTCCTCCCTTGTGTCCTTACTTCCTACTTCTCTTGCACACTAGCTTCACTCTACACCATCTCCTTGGACTCTCTGACATTGTACTCAACTCCTTCATTGTTCTCACACCACCTTCAGCGGCTCTAAACCTATTAGTTGTGTCCACGCTAATAATGGGTACATGTTTCAACATGCACTGAAAAATTCCCTTGCCCTGCCTCCGTAGCTATGCTGAGAGTAACAGTGTTATTTATAAAAAAAAATTACTGTAGTGTACTGTTTACTGTACTGCTTTACCATGTACTGTTTTATTATATGAATGTCTTATTGAATCCCCTCTGTGCTGCGCTATGGACCACATATGGCACCCTATAAATAAAGTTTAAGAATAATAATGACACCTGTCTTTAAAAAGCAATTTGTTGTACAGACAGATGCATTGGATGTAAGGATGCTGTTCTGTCTCAGTACAAGGATAGTGAAAAGCATCCTCTTATTTTTTTAAGTAGGAAATAATGTACTTGAGAGAAATGATTCCACTGTAGAAAATCAAGCATTGGCAATTAAGTGGGCATTAAAAACACTCAGGTACTACCTTTTGATTAATTACTGTTCATGCTTCTTTGAAATGGATGTCTTGGCATGGCAACATTTAACATTCTGAGTAGAACATAGGCTGTGAACCCAACTAGCCAATGCAGATGCTTTGTCTCATGTCTTTTGTTCAGGGACTACTTGTGTTCCACCCCAGTACTCGGAAAGTTGTTGATGGGAGGTATATATGTCCCAGGTTCTTAACTTCGGTGTGGTAATTAGCCAGGTAATGAACAACCTTCATTGCCAGACCAACTGTGAGAGGCTGAAAAAAGGTGTGTCTGGGAAGTCTCTCACTACCGTGGGGAGCAGGCTGACAGAACTGTTGAGAAATACTGCTATGGCTTTATGTAAGTGCTGTATTTAAATGCTGTTTTGTGTAAGTTGGACATTAGGTCCTCCCACCCTTAGGAAGAGAGATTTATGTATAGTTAATGCTGGACAGGCCAGGATTTATTTTTATGCTTTGTTTATTTTGTGCTGCAAAATAAAACTAGCTGTGGTTACTTGTACCAAGGGGAATCAGTATGATTTACCGCCAGCCGCATGGCCGGAGGTTCAAATCCCGACAGCGTATGCCCGGCAGGGGTGAAGATCCTGACTGCTAATTAAGGTAAGTACCGCTAACCTAATTCCCTACCCTAACCCTCCCTTAGGGGTGCCTAACCCTAACCCATGCCCCAAGTTTCTAACCCTAACCCCCCTCTAAGGTGCCTAAACCTAACCCCCCTTCCCAGCAGCCTAAACCTAAGTCTCCCGGGGCGGTGCCTAACCCTAACCTCCCCTCGGGGATGCCTAACCCTAACCCCCCTTCCCCTAGCCTAACCCTCCCAGGGGGCTGCCTAACCCTAAGTCCTCCCCGGATTCCCTAACCTAACCCCACCTCATGGCTGTCTCACCCGGCGCCCAACTTACCTTCGATCGGGATGCCGGGTGTCGGGCTCCCGGCATAGGTAAAATGACAGGCGTCAGGATTTTGACGCCTGTCATTAGACCCTTGCCGGGATTAGACATCGGGATGCCGATGGTCTGCATTTAGACCGTCGGCATCCCGACTGCATACCGTACCAAGGCACTGGACTGGTATGCTATTAATTGGCTGCTGCAAGAGAAGTGATACCATTTACCCCAGGAGACGGCACCCTTTGACCTGATCTTGCGACAATATATATATATGAAAAAAGAAATGATAAGTATTTTATTTATTTATTTATTACCAGTTATTTATATAGTGCACATATATTCTGCAGCACTTTCTAGAGAATATTTGGCCATACACATCAGTTTCTGCCCCAGAGGAGCTTACAATCTATGGCCCTCATTCAGAGCCGTACGCTCTGAGCAGAGCGCACGCTCTGAATGAGGGCCGTCCTCCATAACTATGGAGCGTCCTCCTGGACGCTCGTGTAGCTGTGGGTCACCACCCACAGCCTATACGAGCGTGCAGTTTGATGGCCGCGATGGTCTTGACCATCGCGACCATCGAAACTGCGAGCCGGAGCCTGCGGTTGAGGTTTTCAACCGCAAGGCCCGGAGTGATTTTGGCTCTATCAGAGCCAAAATCACTCCCACTGACATCACTAGTGATGTCAGTGGGCCGGCTTCTGACGGTAGGCGTTCCCTTAGGAACGCCCCCGTCAGGGAGGCACGCCCCCGGCACGCCCACCAAAGGGGGCGTGCTGTCAATCAACATCGACAGCACGCCCCCTTTGATCCGACACAACGAGCGAAGGAAAGTCATTCGCTCGTCGCGTCTGGCGCATGCGCACGACGGAGCTCCCTCCGTCGTGCGCATGCTCAGTGCAGAACATCGACCCACTTGCGAGCGGACAGCCGCTCGCGAGTGGGTATGAATCAGGCCCTATGTTCCCTGGCAGAAAAGAAGGGGGAGAGAAGCAGGTGCACACTATAAGCACTAAGAATTCTAATGATCAAAAAAATCTATACTAAACTGCAACAATTAACATGGTTTTAAATGTAAGGTTTCTTAGTACATGATTGGCCAAAGATATTTGCCCACCTGCCATGTTAATTGTTGCAGTTAATTGTATGCTAGTAGTAAAAGGCTTGGTTGGTGACTTCTGTAAGCTAAATGCTAGAGCAGGGGCAGAAGGCACTAAAAAGGGTAACAGAAAAAAAAGTTTTAAAGTTTGATTTTTCCTATAAAGATATAGGGCCTGATTCAGAGCCGGTCGGTATTTGCGCTCGGTCGTCCAGAAAATAGGGGTGGCTATTCAAATGAACCGTTCGCTGTTTGCGGTCTGTTCACGCCTCTAGGTCTGAACGAGCGAACAAAACTTGCCGTCGTTTTTTGGGAAACTACGCCCCCTGGCCACTCGCATCCTACGTCATGTCCGCTATTTATTAGATTAATCGAGTACATCGAACAGGGTATGAGCTGCTCGCTATTCTTGTGGTTGGTTTTTGCTACCACAATTTTGCGAGCAGTTCTGGCTAAAAAATAACCCAGTAACGTGGTCAATGACGCTGCTGTTTTAATTATGCACACCCATAAAACGCCCATTTTGACCTTTAAGCACGCCTGCGATCGGATCTCCACTCCCTGTTTTCAAGCACCTTCCCCTGTTACCACCCACATACGCCTCATCCTGTCACTCAAATTAACAGGCATTCGCTATATTGCGAGCACATGAATTTCGGCCGCACTGACTGGTTCGCGCATGCGTATAACGATCCGTACGCATGCGCAGTTGGGCAAACATCGCTCGGAGCGAACGAGCGGCCGCTTACGAGCGGCTCTGAATCAGGCCCATAATAAAGAAATTAATCCGACACAATATTGTGTAATATTGTGAATGTAGTTTTTTTTCTATAATTTCACACTTTCAGAAATGAAAGAATAAATTGACTAGAGTACAAAGGGCCTGATTCATCACGGATCGCAACTGCAATAGCATACGCAGATCGGTTGATGGTGCGTACGGTGCATGCGTATTTAGGGCAATACACACACGTGAATTAGTTTTGCGATCGCTCTGTGGTCAGCGTTTGGGAGTGGTGATGGGGGAGTGGTTGGAGAAACAGAGGCGTGCCTGTCCATTTGAATGTCGTTGCATGGGCGTGCATAAATTAACCACTGTGATGGCATATGCAGTTTGAGTACTCACAGCGTAAAATGAGGTTAGCAATTTCTGAGTAAGGTCAGACATGCTGTAATTCTGCGCAAGGAGCCGATGTTACTGATGTATACGCAGGACTGCAAGGTATTACGGATGGGAGATAGTGGTAGTGGGTGTCTCTATGCTGGCTGTGCGACGGCTTTGCAACTGCATTCATTAGCATATTTTCACAGCATACCTCAGTGCATAATCGCAGCTGCGATCGCAATAGCGATCCCTAGTGAATCAGGCCCAAAGTTCAGTGAGGGCAGCTTCATGCAAATCCAGCTTGTGCAGTCCAGCAATTATGCACATATATACCTCTTAGGAGGCATATCTATTGCACCATAAACAGGGCAGGTGCAAGAACACATTGATGATAATAATGATTTGTAGTAAAGTAATGGTGCATACACACGGTCAGATTTGTTTTCAGATATGAACGATAACGTTTTAAAATTTCATTCAATCATTCATATCTGAAAGAAAATCTGACATGTGGGTCTGCAACGATGAACAATGCGCGTTCCCGCATGTCAGATAACGATATCTGACATTGTCTGTGTTTGCAGTCAGATTTTGACAATTTAATTCATTTTAATACTGTCTGAAATCGTTCAATCGTTCAAATCGTTGGTAAAATCGTTCAATCGTTCATTGTTCATCTGACAGATCTGAACGTGTGTATGCACCATAAGTGTATAGCAGGGGTTCCCAACCATGGTCCTCAAGGCACACTAACAGTCCAGGTTTTAAGGACAGCCATACTTGAGCACAGGCAACTTAATTAGTACCTCAGTTATTTTTATTAAACCATCTGTGCTTTAGCATGGATATCACCAAAACCAGGACTGTTAGTGTGCCTTGAGGACTGAGGTTGGGAACCACTTGCGTGTAGGGTTGGGCATGAAATACCGATGGCTTAAAAGCCGTCGGTTCAAATCCCAACCCTGGAAGCCCGACACATCATAATCCCAATGCCATCTGGTATGTATATTTAATCCACCCCTCTCCCCCCCTAACCCTCCCTTGGGGGTGCCTAACCCTAAGACTCGGGGGGGGTGCCTAACCCAAAGTCTCCCCTATGGTGCCTAACCCTAACCTCCCCTCCCCGCACCCTAAACCTAACCCTCCCGAGGCGGGGTGCCTAACCCTAACCCCCGCCTTCCCCTAGCCTAAACCTATCCCTGCCAGGGGGGTGCCTAACCCTAAGTCTCCCGGGGGTGCCTAAACCTAACCCTCCCCCCGTGGCTAACACATCGCGACGCCCTGCTAACCTACGCTTGGTATGCCGGGCATCGGGAATTCAGCGTGGGGCTAATGATAGGCGTTGGTATTTAGATGCCTATCTTTAGTCTCATGCCAGGCTTTTGGTGTCGGGATTCTGGCGGTAGGCATTTCAACCGCCGGCATCCTGACTACATCCCAATGTATACTGTATGTAGCCAAGATGTAAGCATCTCAAGACTTGTACAGAAATATACTATTTTTATGTTCTCCAACATTCATCAAATGCACCAAAAATTTTACCTGCTGGTAATAAAATACATTTTGAACATCTCATCCCACAATCCATAATTTAAAACAATAAAATAGTGTATGGAAACACTGTTTTTAATGTAAAATGTTTAATGCCCTTTTAAGAAAAACACCTGTAAGTAGATTGCTTTGTCATTATTATGAATACATGGGAATAAACAAATGTAGCCTAAGGGTAAAATTTGTTTTGTGTGGCGGAACAGCAGCCCAGTCAATATTTATCATAGGCAGCTAGTTACTTATGCCTACACTCCAAGTGTGAGATCTGATGTGAGTAAACGAGAAATGTCTAATCAACATAAAGGTGAGATAATTAGAATCCACATGAGGGTGATAGCAGAAGCTAAAGAAGTTAATTAAATTACCAAGTGTAATAGTGCATATAGAGTCAAGAGAGGTGGACATAAAAGGTAAGAAAAATACATACATACATAAAGCTGTTCCCAAAAAGTATAAATAGTAGTTAAACAATAAGTGCACAGGACACAAGAGGAAAGACCTTGTTATAAGGAACTTGGCCAAGTCTGCTTTCTATTGGATATACTAAGTAATAATGGTACAGTTAAGGACTTGGAAAATAATACAAAGGCAAGTATGTTGGATCTACAAAGATATATGGAGAGAGTGGACTCAAGAAAAGCTTTCTAAAAATTAGTCCATGACAGCCTCAGACTAAACTATCAGAAGAGCTCAAAGTACTTATAAATCCACCCAAAAACTTAAAATGTAGTTTTATACAGAAGGCCTGATTCATCACGGATCACTATTGCGATTGCAGCTGTGATTACACACGCACTTCTGCTGCGAAAAAATGGTAATGTTTGCAACTGCTCAGCCAGCATAGAGACGGCCACTACCGCTTTCTCACATCCGTAATACCTTGCAGTCTTGCGTATACATCAGTAACATCCAGTAACATTGGACCCTCATGCAGAATTACAGCAGCTCTAACCTGTCTCAGAAATTGCAACTGTTGTCACATTCAAGCTGTGAATGCCGTTGCAGTGGCTAATTTCTGCAAGCCCAAGAAATCGCGTACAAATGGACAGGCACACCTGAGTAGTCAGATCACATTCATTCAGACCTGGCCTGATGAATTTGGTGCCCTAGCCAAGATTTCAGCTGGTGTCTTTTAAATGACAAGGGATGGGCTGTCGTTCCTGCTGGGCACCCCCTGGAGCAATGGCACCCTAGGCATTTGCCCTATACCCAGGGCAAGCTCTGTATTAAGCATAACTAAAAAATATTATTGAGGACTGCATGCATGCAATCCAATGGTGATATCTGCCATCATCAATTCCCTTGGCATTTTCAAAAAACTCAACAGGTCAGTCGAGGGAAGCGAGGCCAAAAATCTCTTATCTGCTGTAACCACCTAAGTTCCTTACCTTCAGGCTCACCAGTTTCATATAGGAGACAAATAGAAGTGGTACCTAACAAACGGTCCTGTGCTTGGAACAACAGATCTGTAAATTCTTGCTCTGTGACTGACATCCCCAGATCCCCAACACTCAATCTAAAGAAAACTATAGGCCCTCTGGTATGCCCAATCAGGTCTGTCCTTTGTAATGCCAGATCTATAAGAAACAAGACTGTCACAATTGCTGACCTTATTGAATCTTCAGATCTTGCCTGTATTACAGAGACTTGGCAATACGAAAATGCAGCACCTATCTTGGAAGCTGCAGACCCAACAAATTATTCTGTCATTCACAATCCAAGACTTAACTGCAGAGGAGAGGAAGTGGCCTTCTGCTTTAAAAAAGCACTTAAACTTAGGGTCCACCCAATGGAAATTACTCACTCATTTGAGTGTATCACTGCTCGGAGTTCTACAGAACTGGGATTCAGAGTACGTCTGATTTACCTTCCCCCTAGAGATGGAAAGTTATTTTAACAAGAATTTGCTGAATATTGTTGCTGGACTATTATTGGAGCATCAAAGATGGCTGATCTTTGGGGATTTCAATGCATGGATTGATGATGAGATCTTACACTTCGGCCAAGACCTCCTGTGCCCAATGAATGCTCTGGGCCTCACACAAGTCATTCATTCTGCTACACATATAAGTGGTCACATTCTTGACCTTGTCTTCCAAATTGGATTAGAAGTCTCTGACCTAAATATAAACCCAGTCATGTGGTCAGACCACCACTCAATTCGCTTCTCAGTCTCAACCCCTCGACATAGTACTTTTCCCATGGAGTTTACAAGGTATCGTCCAAGAAGAGGCATGACCCCCCAGGCTCTTGCAGCAAACCTGGATCTCTCTGCGGTAATGGGTGTGAAGATCCTTCTTCCATAGTCCATTACTATAACAGGATTGTGACAGCTGCAATGGATATTATCGCCCCTGTGCGTATACGACCCTGCATACCACACCATCAAGCTCCTTAGTTTGACAGTAGTGTTAGCAAACTCAAGAAAAGGGGTCGTAGACTTGAAATACGATGGAGGAAGTCGAACCTGGTAGAGGCTAACTTAACACTAATCAAACAAATTGGAAAATATCAATCAACAATCACCCATAAGAAAACATAGTTCCTTTCAAATAAGATCAATGCGGCAAACAATAGGCCAGCTCAGCTTTTCCATACAGTGGACATGCTTTGCAAACCAGCATGCCTGCAGCTTGATGAAACCCTTTCCCAGTTAAGATGCAATGAGTTTGCAAACTTCTTTGCAGATAAAGTATCCTCCATCCAGGCTGGAATCCCCACAGTGCCATCAAAGGACGGCCAAATTACCAAGCCTGCCAAGGTAAGCCATCTGTCTTCATGGGACAGCTTTGACATAATGGATGTAAAAGACATTGATAAAATTATAAGAATATTGCGACCCACCACCTGTGATCTGGACCCTGCATCAACCAAACTTCTTATAGGGTTTATGGACTTGCTTGGCCCTGTAATTGCAAAAATAGTTCAATGCTCTTTGCAGACAGGAGTTTTTCCAGAACCACTAAAGGAAGCTATTGTTAGACCACTTCTATTTAATTTAGACTCCGACTGCATGACCAGCTACAGACCGGTATCAAACCTTCCTTTTCTAGGAAAGGTCATTGAGAAAGTGGTGGCAATGCAACTGGAAACACGCCTGTCTACCCATGATATTTATGATCCCTTCCAGTCAGGATTCAGGAGAAGACATAGCAATGAAACGGCCCTGGTATGTGTGCTAAATGGTGATCAATCTTAATCCTTCTGGATCTCTCTGCAGCATTTAATACCATGGACCACGGGATTCTAATTGCAGATGGTACAAAATGCAGCTGCGAGGCTATTAACCAGCCCCGTTACAGCCACATAACACCCATTTTCTACTCCCTTCACTGGCTGCCTGTCAGGTGGCAAATTGTTTTCAAGATTGGATTACTGACTTCAAAGCCCTACATGACCGGGCCTAAGGTACCTGAAGAAGCTTCTGATTTCTTTACTGTCCCACTCGATTACTGCAATCAATTGATGAAGGATTATTAACAGTACAGTACCTAGAATCTCCCAGAATTCATCTGGCCGAGATTTCAGCTTTGTGGCTCCGACTCTATGGAACTTACATCCCTGCACAATTTGAGAGGCCTCCACTCTAGTCCTTCAAAAATAGACTCAAGACTTACCTATTCACCCAAGCATTTCCCTAATGTCCATTGTTAAGCTTGTTTTGGATTTTTTGCTTTAAAGGCAAATGTAAATTACTTTGAGTCCTTTTAGGAGAAAAATGCTATATATATAACATTATTATTATTATTATTATTATTATTATCATATAACTGCATTTAATAACATGACCAATAATGATACTATCCACTTTAATTAAATTATTATCTGGCAGTACTGTGGTTTGTGGACCACACATGCTGCGATATTGGGCTGTAACCTATAATAAATTTCACAGTTCTACGTACCACCAGTTCAGTATTCTCCTGATCCAGCTGGTTCTCCTGAAGACGTTACCATCACTGTAATAATCTCCTATTAAAGCAGTATTATTTGTAAAGCAAAGAGGTGTTGTTGATGTCCTCTCACGGTAATTCGAACTGAGTATTTTGTTATATCCTAGCAAACTTCACCTAAAATTGATTTTAAACATTTGGGAGGAAGTTGTTAATTGAGTGGGTTCCTCCAGCAAGGTTGATACAAGTACAACTATGGATATAAATAGTGAGTTTATTGCCTTGTAATATCACAGCCAAAACAAATATTTGCAGAATTGTAAGATACTGTTTCTGTTGGATGTTAGTAAATGCAAATGTATTTAGGTGACATCAACAGTGCCTGAATTGCCTGAACGCCATATTTACACAAATTGGATATAAATGCGAAACTAACTAGCTAGTACCAGCATAAAACTATATATTTTTTATTTTTACTTAAGTAAGATTGTCTATTAATTTACTAACCTAGTAATAAAAATGTACTCACCTTATTTTATAGCATTCCAGGCAAGACTGTATATACTATCTGAGCCAAATAGGGACAAAATCACAATATTTTTATGTTAATGTTTATTTTATTTTACTCATGTGTTACCTGGTCTTTGCCAATCCCTAATATTCTCACGTAAACATAATGTAAAAGGAGTGCTGAATAGAGGGGCATATTAGCATGAGGTGCATTCATTTAAAGCCTGATCACACATAATACCAAGGGTAACGTCAACACTTGGCTCTGGTTTATATTAGCACTTTATAACTAAGATGTAAGAGTGATATACTGCTATGCAATGGAAGTTATGTCAAATATGCTCCCCTGTACCTTTGAACAGCAAACTGTCTGTGAAATTAATTTGCACTTTTCCCAGAGTCCACATGCGACAACTACAGGGAGATTTATAAGTCCTACAGACATGAATGTTTAGGGCCACCAAGTGGAGAGAGGTCACTGGTCATTGGCTGGCCATGCTTTTGGCCTTATGCAGTTTAACAGCTGCACAATAATTTCATCTGTTGCTGGATATGTTACGGTCTGTGGTTGGTGTTTAGTGAAAGCAGCTGTGTGAGTGCCAGAGACAGGGCCCGTGGAATCTGTGCTGGAGACTGTCAGGTGGGCCTTTGGTCAACAGGGGTCAGAGCATGTTGCAAAACAAAGCAGTTGAACCCATGCAAGCTGGATGAGTCCCTTGCACAACCCTAAGATCTGGGCCAGCTGCTGCAACACTCAGTGCCATTTGACACTCAATAACTTCATATGGCAAACGGATTGCTCTTATTCAAACACAGATTAACTCCTTAACAGGAGGAAAAAAAAAAAAAAACTTTAACTCATAACAAAACCGTAGCACCTCAAATAGGCAAAAGGTCAAGGGAGGTTATGTTGGCAGTGTTACACAAACAAAATTGACTTGGTTTTTCTATCTAACGCTCATTCGGTTAAATGCTAGTTAAGTGAGAACTAATTGGAGCTCACATTTCAGTGACAGCAATATCAGATGAATCTACTTTATGTAATTGCACACTCTTCTGGGCTGTGATGTCGTGTGATGTAAAAAATCCTGCACTACAACATTATATTGGGGCTGATTCTAAGTCGAGTGGAAGTTCAAACGCGGAGGATCTGCAAACTGCACATACGCTGCAGAAAACAAAGACAGACTGTGCATGAGCCGCCCCATGCAAACGCACATGGGATGGAAAGTGCAGACGGCTTCATTCTGTATGTCGAAGGATCACTGCTTGTGTGAAATGGATGTTTATTGGCAGCAACTGAGTGGATACCATTCGATCGCACTGAATTGACCCATTCTCTTTGGAGTTGTGGGAGTGTCATGTGTGCAGTGGGAGGGTTTCTGGTGTGCAGTGGGAGGGTCGTGGGTGTGTAGGCTTTAGTGCTAGCTCAGAGCTTGCATGGGACGCCGGCTTCAGATGGATGTTTTGCACCCAGCATGGGGTGGGTGAAAGTCAAGATACTAATGATGACAACTTCAACTGCATACAAGGGCAGATACTTGCATTAGCCATTGGTAGCAAGCCGACTGCCACAGCCGTATGATATGCAGCAACAGGTAAATTCTGACTCAGAATGAGATTCATTGTGTCTAGGTGACCAGAGTGGGCAGTACAAGGTGCCAGGGTCTCCCTGGGGGCCTGATGTTGACCATAATGGTGGCTGACAGATCTGAGTCAGATTATGGATCAATAGCTAACAGCGGGATGTAGTCAAAATTTTGACATTATTATTATTATAGTTATCCTTTATTTATATGGCACCACAAGTGTTCTGCAGCATATTACATAAACAAATTAGTTACAAACAGTACAAAACAGTGCAGGACAAGGACATGGTTTATAAACATTGGCGCATTAGCAATCATAACACTTAAATAAGCAGCAGGATGCAGCCAGCAAGAGTTAGGTGCCGTTGTGGGGAGTTAGGAGTAAATGTTAGTATAAGTAAGGGAAGAAGAAGCATGTGAGGGAAAAGGGCCCTGCTCATAAGAGCTTACATTCTAAAGGGGAGGGGCAGACAGACAGGGGTGACAAAGATGGGGGAGACAGGAAGGAAGGAGCATGGAGCAGCGCGTTAGGATGGCAGCTGGAAAGCTTTTATGAAGACGTGGGTCTTGTGAGCCCATTTGAAGATTAGTAGAGAGGTGGAGTATCTGGAAGAGAGGGGGAGAGATCCAAAAAGTGGGGAGCAGCACAGGCAAAAACTTGGACATGGGACCGGGAGGAAGTAATCAATTTTGCAGGAGAGTCAGCATGCATTTGTGCAGCTAAGTGGGCAGGCAGGTGTGTGAAGGGAAATGAGGTCAGAGATGTAAATGGGAGAGGAATGGGTGAGGGCTTTGTGAGTGTGGGAATCTTCAATTGGGTTCTGAACGGGAAGAGGAGCCACTGTAGGGCATGTTGGAGAGGGTAGGAAGATGTAAAATGTTTGGAGAGGAAGATGAGTCTGGCAGCAACATTATGGACAGATTAGAGTGGAGAGAGGTGCGAGTCAGGTAGGCCAGATAGGAGGATGTTACAGTAGTCCAATTTGGAGATAATCAGTGAGTGGATGAGGGTCTTAGTTGCATCCTGGATGAGAAAGGGTCTGATCCTGGAAATAATTTTGAGATGGAAACGGCAGGACTGTGAGAGGTGCTGAATGTGTGGTTTGAAGGAGAGGGAGGAGTCAAGGATTACTGCAAGTAAGTGCACTTGGGGGCTAGAGGATATAGTTGTGCCATCAATAGATAATGAACTTGAGGGAAGTGAGGTTATGCAGGAGGGTGGGAAGATTATTAGCTCAGACTTAGACATGTTAAGTTTAAGAAAGCGCTGGGACATCCAAGATAAAATAGCAGAGAGACAGTTGGATATACGAGCAAATAGAGAGGAGGAGAGGTCAGGGGAGGAAAGGTAGATCTGAGTATCATCAGCATAGAGATTATATTGGAGGACAAAAGAGCTGATGAAATCACCTAAAGAGGATGAATAGAGGGAGAACAGGAGAGGTCCAAGAACAGAACCTTGTGGAATACCTACCAATTGTGGTGGGAGGAGTAGAGTCATGAGAGAAGGCGGATTAGGAATGGTCAGAGGGTTAGGAGGACAGCCAGGAGAGGGCAGTGTCATGTAAACCAAGGGAGTGAAGGATTTGCATGAGGAGAGGGTGGTCCACAGTGTCAAAAGCAACAGAGAGGTCTGGTACTATGTAATTAAAGTAGTGGTCCTTAGATTTGTCAGCAAGGAATTGCTGACTTTCGTGAGGGCAGTTTAAGTGGAGAGGAGATGTCAGAAGCCAGACTGGAATGGATCAAGCAGGGAGTGGGAAGAAAGAAAGGCAGTAAGATGTTGTAACCAATATGCTCAAGGAGTTTGGAGGCAAAATGTAGGAGTGAGATGGGTCTGTAGTTGGAAAAAGTGGTAGGATCAAGGGTAGGTTTTTTAAGAATGGAGAAGAAAGTGCATTCTTTAATGCAGAAGGGACAGTGCCAGATGAGAGGGAAAGATTGAGGAGGTGGTCAAGATGGGAACAGGTAGAAGGAAAGAGGTAGCAGAGGAGTCATGATGGGATAGGGTCAAGAGGAAGGTGGAAGGGAGGTGGAACGTATGAAGACCATGACTTCCTCTTCAGATACAGGGGAGAAAGATGTCAGATTGATAAATGGTTGGGGAGGAGTGGTCTGGGAAAGGATGGGTGAAGTGCTAAGGGTCTGTTGGGATGTGATGTCCTGTTGTATGGAGTCAATTTTAGATGTAAAGTAGGTGGCAAAGTCAAGGGCAGAGAGTGAGGAAAGGAGTCAAGGAGGGGTTGAGCAGAGGAAGTAGTTAAAAGTGGCAAAGACATGCCAGGTGTTTGAGGACTGGGAGGAGATGAGGTTCTTGAAACACAACTGTTTAGTGAGGGAAAGGGCAGCATTGTAGGATGAGAGCATACATTTGAAATGGAGGAAATCTGCCTTGGAGTGTGGTTTCCTCCACTGTCACTAAGCAGTTCATGAACACTTATGCAGATATATGGTGCATTTGGAATGCCAGGATTGAGGTGAGGATCTGTGAGGGTGAGTACTTATTTCCGGAGCAACAGTGTCAAGATCCGAAGTAAGGGAAGCATTGTATACTGTAGGGAAGTGGCTTGTTCAGAGCAGGAGAGAGAAAGAATAGGGAAGAGAAGTGAGTCGAACAGCGAGGATAAGGATTCTGTGTTACGCTTAGTAATGGTAGCCTTAGGAGGTAGAGGTGGAGATGGAGAAAGGGATTCATTAAAATGGAGAAGGTGATGGTCAGAGAGGGGAAATGGGGAATTGGTGTATTCAGAAATATCACAAAGGTGAGTTCAGATCACTTACATGGGAGGGTGAGGAGGTCCATTGGGAGAGACCAAATGATGAAGTGAGGGTAAGGCATTTAGAGACAGAGGATTCTGTGGGGACTTCAATAGGGTTATTGAAATCATCTAAGATGAGTGTGGGAAGGTCTGTGGAGGGGAAGAAGGGGAGCCAGGGAGCAAACTTATCAAGAAATTTAGAGGTAGAGTTGGAGGGGGTCAATAAATGACAACTACTCTAAGGTGAACAGGTTGGAAGAGGCGAATAGCATAAACATTGAATGTAGAGAATGAGGGGGATGTTCAGCTGGTATGAGCTGGTAGGAGTAACCGGAGGATAGAAGGACCCAAACACCACCACCATGGCGACCTCCAGACAAGCGTGTATGAGATAACGTGAGGCCCCCAAAACAGAGAGCTGCAGGAGAAGTGGTGTCAGGGAAGCAGAGGGGTGGAAAAGAGACAGAGGAAGGGGAAGGATAGAGGTGGGAACAGGGGGTAGAATAAAAGATAATGTTGATAATGAGTGAGGGGGAATAGAAGAAAAGATGGTCATTGTGTGGATGAGATAATAGGGGGAGGTAAACTGGAAATTGGAATTGAGGCTGTTAGAGATAGAGACAGTGCAGATTAATTTACAAAAAAGTGATGGAGAATATGTGTGTACAACAACAAAAGATTATTACTCTGAATAATTATGGAGATATTATGGGTGCAAAAAGTAAATAATAAAGTGGACAATGTTAGAAGTGAGAGGATGTGAGGCAAGACTGAAAAGCAATGGTAATTCAGACAGGGCTAATAGGGGTATAAAGGAAAATTGGCATTGGTACAAATATGCAGTGATGTGTATGAAAGCAAAAATCCAGACATTTACCTTGTTGACATTTTCTCTGTCTCTCTGCTATCGTCTTGGATGTCCCAGCAAGTTCTTACACTTGACATGTCTAAGACTGGGCTAATAATCTTCCCACTCTCCCGCATAACCTCACTCCCCACAGATTCAGCACAGCAGATGGGACGATTCAATAATGCCAGAAACGACGGATTAGGCAGACACATTGTGTACGAACTGCGCCGGAAGAATATATCGCATGATAAATCGCATAGTGTGCACCCATCTTAAAGACATACAGTTTGAAAGAGTTGACTTCCTTTCAAACAAAATCCCACAAATCTATAGGTGTGCCAGGATGGGGAAATAACTTGAGTCGTCCTCCCCAATCCCCTGTATCTTGTCTGTTCTCTGAAGTTCAGAGCGATAAGGATCTCATTTAGACCTGCTCGCTAGGATGCGTTCGCACGCAGCCAGCCGATTGTTTGCATTCTGCGCATGCGTACGCATCGCAATGCACATGCGTGAACCAGTGCGAGCAATCGGAAAGCGTTTGCTCGCTGCACATAGACAGCCCAGCAGAATGAGTGACAGGAGATGCCATTTGTGGGTGGTGACAGGGGCTGGCCCCTAGAAACAGGGGAGTGGAGGTGCAAACGCAGACGTGCCTGAGCGTCTTAATGCCGTTTCAGAGGCGTGCATAATTAAAAGGCAGCATCATTGTACACGACACTTGGTAGTATTCACTCGCAGTGCTTGTGGCAGGGTAACCACAAGTGCTGCGATCGCATCCGATGGTATTCGATGTTAGCGATGGTTGCATACACTTCCTGGAGATGACGTGCGCAGGTGGGCGTCTTAAGACAGGCTGGTTGGCATCTGCATACACAATGCGATCACACGTTAAGACATAGTGGGCGTGCTAATGCCTTGCCGTGCGATCGCCTGCCTTGCAGAATTTGCATACGCATCTAGCGTGCGAACGCATCTAGCGAGCGGGTCTGAATCAGTTCCTAAGTCCCGCCCACTCAGTGATGTCATCACACATCAGCATTATTACATCAATATAACTTTTCTGACATAAAATTATGTAAATTTGCTGTTAGCAATCGTTTACATTTGAGGTTTTTTTTTTAATAACCATTTAAATTCCATAGATTTTTCTTGTGAATATGATGCAACGCCCATTTTTTTAAAATTACTGTAATCTTATTTAATAAAGACAGTTAAGGCAGCAGTCACTTATCTGGTCCAGGTGGCTGCAGCCTCTCCAGTGTCTTCTCCTGGGTCCTGTGAGCATCAGCTCCAGTGCAGACAGCTAACTCAGCGGTTTTTTGGTGACTATTTTACCCCATATCCCTAACCCTCCCCCTAGTGCCTAACCCTAACCTCCCCGCTTCCTTCACAGCCTAACCCTAACCTCCCCCTTGCAGCCTTACCCTAACCATTGTCATTTTAGGAATGCCGACATGTTCATATGGCAACATTATAGGTGTTGACATTGAGAATATGTTGACATTCTGACAGTGTTGACTTAGTTACTGTCGAGTATCTAACCAGATACCACTTAGCTGACATGCAAACACCCTGCTGCCGTCATTCAGCTGCAATTGGAGCTGCAACTAAGATGCATGCATTTAGAAATCGCCCGTAGGCGTGCGCTACACTTTGTAGCTTGTGCAGTGCCAGAAATGGAAAAATCTGACTGCAAAATGGACTTGCAGGAACCTCTGAATCGGCGCTTAAAAATTTCAGACAATGTGGATTTAACATTGGTCCAAAACTTTTGTTACAACTTTTGACAATTTAACTTCATTCAACTAATTTATAGAGCTCACCTTGGTTAATGAAACATCTTCATGTTGGAGGGATAAATTGTTATTTTTGGGGGGCAGTAGCCCAACAATTTTTGTGATTCTTTGGCCCTTCTGCAACTATTATGCACTGTACTGATTCAAGGAATCATATGATTAAAAACACTAAACCACAGCTTCTGGAAAGTTTTGTTGAAAATACAGAACTGTGCTTCTAGTCTGAGGCTGGGAGCTCAGCTCCAGTCATCAATCAACTCTACTAACCAATGTCTACAGGTTAGAGAGGACTCATCATATGAGATCAGATTAATCAATCAATGCCTGAGTCACACTGACAGATCCAACTGTGAGATTGACAGAGCCACCAATGATTGTGTGCTGAGATGCTTAAACCAGTACTCTTAGGACTATACATACTAGCAAGAGAACAGTTAGTAAGATAATAAGGATGGCCAGATGTACCAGGATTTACCAGAATATAGATTGCATCAGGATAAAATATAACATTTGAGTACGTGCAAAAAAGAAGACTGGAATATTTTACCTGGTGAAATAATTTGTTTGTTGATTACATTATATACACTTCTTCTTTCTTGATCACTTAATACTCAGTTTACTGCATCAGATCTGAGCCTACTTGTTTTTAGATTTCTACCTTCCTTTCTAGCCACCCTCCCTGTCCTCCGTGTTGGCATTTTATGGTGAATGATAAAAAGTAGATATATTCTACATTCATAGATATTTTGAAGGATGGCGCAATTATCAGTGAGTTTTAGAAGAGGAACTCATCTAACAACCCAATTCTTTTAGATCTAGAACATGACCATTTGCAAGGATCCAATGAGTGTAAATGGATTGAACTAAAAATTGACCACACACACTTTCCTGCCACTCAGGGGTCAGCTGATGACCTCATACATGTCAGACGCGCTGATGGGAGGTTATTGTTTATCCATCCTGATACATTAAATACAAGCAGATTGATTGTTTATGGTAAATACTAAAGATAGATAGATAGATAGATAGATAGATAGATAGATAGAGATAGATAGAATATTATGATAGACAGACAGACAGAAACATAGATAGATAGATAGATAGATAGATATTTTATATATATATTCTGTTAGATTGGGATATATTACATTAAAAAGATATAGATAAATAGATAGATAGATAGATAGATAGATAGAGAATATTATGATAGACAGACAGAAACATAGATAGATAGATAGATAGATAGATAGATATTATATTTTATATATATTCTATTAGATTGGTATATATTACATTAAAAAGGTAGAGATAGATAGATAGATAGATAGATAGAATATTATGATAGATAGATAGATAGATAGATAGATATTATATTTTATATATATATATATATATATATATATATTATATTGGATAGGTATATATAGAGATAGATAGATAGATAGATAGATAGATAGATAGATAGATAGATAGATAGACAGACAGACAGATAGATAGATATTAGATTAGAGATAGATAGATAGATAGATAGATATTAGATTAGAGATAGATAGATAGATAGATAGATAGATAGATAGATAGATAGATAGATAGATAGAGATAGATAGAATATTATGATAGACAGACAGAAACATAGATAGATAGATAGATAGATAGATAGATATTATATTTTATATATATATATATATATATATATATTATATTGGATAGGTATATATAGAGATAGATAGATAGATAGATAGATAGATAGATAGACAGACAGACAGACAGACAGACAGACAGACAGACAGACAGACAGACAGACAGACAGACAGATAGATAGATAGATAGATAGATAGATAGATAGAATTTTACGATAGATAGATAGATAGATAGATAGATAGATAGATAGATAGATAGATAGATAGATAGATAGATAGATAGATAGATATAGAATATTACGATAGATAGAGAATATTACGATAGATAGATAGATAGATATAGAGTATTACGATATATAAATTGATAGATAGATAGATAGACAGATATAGAATATTATGATAGATAGATAGATAGATAGATAGATAGATAGATAGACATAAGTACAAATAGTAGAGTAATAGGAAGATACAGGGTCACACGGACATGGATGTTGGTACTCAGTAAACTGACACTGGTCACTGTGGTTTCTCTTACAAGATGCCTTATGTGCACGTACTGGGCTATATTCTTAGATCAAACAGATTTAGTTTCCTTGGATGTATTAGAGTAACTATACCTAATCTCAAGACTACATATTGCCTGTACAATGCATTCTATAATAGAGTGTATTTAGTGCCACCTATTGCAAAACCATCTTCATCCACTTACTATATTTCATTTAACAGAAGGTGTAGTGCAGAGAATATTCATATTAATCAAAATGAAATATCCCTGAACAATTTTGTTTAATTATTATTATTATTATTATTAGTTGAATTAATCAAATTGATCTGTTTTGTAGCATCAGATAGAGAGGCTGTTTCAAAGTTGGGAGCGAGGTAAAAAAGGAGAAAGTTTGACAAAACCATGTTGAACTGCATGTGAGATTTAGATGTGGGAGGGTCAGCGCTGTAACAGTTCTAAATACTGTGCGTGCCGGCCCACCCTCTTAGCGCCTGACATCATGACGTTGGGAACATGACATCCTTATGTCACGTGGGGCTGGTAGCATCTGAGTGGTGCATCGCTGATTGGAGCATCCTGAGAATGCTCTAATCAGTGGCATATACTGCAGGGTGCTTGCCAGGTGCATCTATTGGACACTCCGGTGGTGCCGAATCAGTGATTCTGGCTACAGGGTGACTTTCCAGGGCACTCATGACACTGTGGCTGATTAAAATTTAAAACCAGATGAAAAGCAGACTTGAAGTCAGAAAGCCACCGAACCTGTGTAATTCATGAGTGTCCATTGTATATTAAGTATATGTGTACAGGAATTGAATGGGGGAGGGGCAGATTCCGTAACTAAAGTGAATAAGTAGGCAGCAAATAATTAGTGTTAGAAACTTTACTGGCTTCTGGGCCACTCACGATTTTGTCTTCTTACGATATAATTTGGCTACATATGTTGTTTTTCATTTAGTAAGGTTATATTTATGAGATGATTTTGGTATTCTAGAACCTGGAAATTACCATTTTGTTCTGGTTGTCTCTCATCTACTATTACAAGTACTGTCTGCATATTTTCCAGTCCAAGCTGCACCTAGCACACAGACGCTGTCAATCTTCATCAGACGGTTTCATGTTCAGTACTGAATGCTCTAGGGGCTCAGTGAGCATGTGCTGCTGTGGTAACTTCAGAAGAGAATGAAAGCAGCATGTCTATTTCCAGTAACTAGAATACTATGAATTGTCTCATAAACAAGAAAGATATATGAAAGTGTACTTTACATTAGATAAGGGATAATGAGCCTTGTATGGTAAGTTACAAGGGTATTTGAAGCCACCCTGCATCTTGTTGTAGGAACTTAGGGGTCTATTTACTAAGCAGTGTTAAGAGACAGAGTAAAAAGTGATAAGAAAGTGATAAGGTGCCAGCCAATCAGCTCCAAACTGTGTTTGAAAGATTACAGTTGGGAGCTGATTGGCTGGCACCTTATCACTTTCTTATCACTTTTCACTCTGTCTACTAACACTGCTTAGTAAATAGACCTCTTAACGCTTTTCATAGAATATTTAGTTCATTACAACATGAGTTGTAGCCATTGGTGTATTTATAATGGGTGCAGAGTTTGTGGTGGGGCCCGCATTGCACAACCTGCACCCAAAATATACCTACCTCACTCCGGAAATAGGATTCCTCCCCCGAGGCATCATCTTCCTAGTGACATCTTCAGGAAAATGGCGCTACGCAGTGACAACAAAGCCTCTGGCACTGTGCTCTTTAGTGCGCATTCGCCATCTTCCCAAATATCAATGGGAAGATGGCACTGCAGAGGAGGGGCCCACTTGCCAAAGCAAGGTAAAATGGTTGGGGGAGCCTGCTGCTCAAATGAGGGGTTCCACTGCACACAGGCCCCCTTGAGTACTAATATGCCCCTGGTTGTGGCAGTTTTCCCAATACACATAACTACTCATCAATCATCGCTGACATCATCAGATATCCCAACTCATTATATAAAATATAAAATACCAGCAGGTTAACAAAACCACAAAAGTGTAAAATCACAGTGCAAAAGCTCTATTGTGGTATAAAGTGTCACCTTTTATGCAAATGCATCTGGTATTACAGGACAGTGACTTTACCAGCAACAGAGAGAGTTGAGCACACAGGGCATTTCTTGCTGTGAAGCGCATAGGTACATAAATGCTCCAATGAGATTTGATAAAATAAGGACAATGAAGTAGCATGCTCTTTGAAATGCTACATATGCAGACAATTATTTCCTATGTACATAAAGAAGCATTGTATGTCTTCTTACAGTTCATAAATGGTCTATATAGTGTTAAGCTGGGTACACACCTATACAACCCTCAGCCCAGTCACCATATATCGGATGATTCAGCCGACAATTTTATAGGTGCGTACAGAGCTATTTTTCAGCAGGAACAAGCAGGAACTCAGGGCCTGATTCAGACCCATTCGCAAGCGGCCGCTCGCTCGTACGCGGCCGATGTTATGCATTTGCGCATGTGTATGCATCGCAGTGTGCGTGCACGAACTAGCTTGAGCGATCGGGTAGTGTTCTCTCACCCAGCAAAGACAGCCCAGTGGAATGAGTGACAGGAGAGGCCGTTTGCAGGTGGTAACAAGGACAGGGCAGTAGTAACGGTGGAGTGGAGTTGCGAATGCAGGCGTGCCTGAGTGTTTCAATGCCGTTTCAGAGGCATGCATAATTAACAGGCAGTGTCATAGTACACGTCACCTGGTTGATTTTTACACAGAACTGCTCGCAGTGCTTGCGGTAGGGTACAGTCAATCACAAGCGCTGCGGTCTGATCCGATGGTTCCTAATGTACCGATGGTTGTATACACTTCCTGAAGATGATGTACGCTAGTGGGCAGCTAAAGACAGGCTGGTGGGCGTCTATGAACACAAAGTGATCACTCGCCAAGACATAGTGGGCGTGCTTATGCCTTGTCGTGCGAACGCCTGCCTTGACGTCACTTAGCTGAATTTGCATACGCTGAGAGCGAGCGGCTGCATCTAGCGAGCGGGTCTGAATCAGGCCCTCAGTTCCTGAACCTCTCATTAACTATGACCTAATGTCTTTGGCCAAAATGTATTTTCCATAAGACAAGTTTTATTTTAAAGTCCCTTTTGAGTGCCTTCTTTTCTAAATACTATATATATATATATATATATATATATATATATATGTATATGGCCAGAAAAATAGCCCTGGGTGTGTATGCTGTATAGTTGCAGGAGTGTTAGCAGATAAAAGGCTTATAACGCTCCTGCAACGGTCAGATCGGGAGGTCACATCTGTTCTGTTTTGTAACCCCCCTTCTACCACTAAAGAGACACCAGGTTACTAACATCTTTGTTACTCCTAATGTACCTAACCCACCCTTAGCATTCCTCTAAGTGGTGTACATCCCATTTGTCAGTGCCTCCACCCAAGTACTTATGGTCTATGTGGGTCTACTTGGGAAAACCCAGTGGTTAATGTAGTGTATTAACACAATATACAAATACAGTTGACTTTGGAATTACATTCACCACCTTCTTCCTTTCTCTCCGCAGAAGATTGCTGAACTGAAACTTCCCTAAGCTTCTGTTTCCAGGTAGATATTTCACAATAATAAACTGTTATAAGTTTACTTTATAAGAATAAATGGCAATAATAGTCACATTTGGTACATTTGAATATTACAATAGGTAAGCACAAAGAATACAATATTTGTGTTTCTTCTATAAATAAGGCATCTAACACTCTAAGCTTACTTGCTCTAGCAAGAAAATTACTTAAACCTATGGAATGTCCAGCTTAGTTTATGAGTTAAAATTTGTCTCTGTTAAATGTTCAGTAGTCCTTATGAAGCCCTACCGCGGAGCTTCCACTATAAGCATTTAAATAGTCTCTGGATAAGTCTCCAAACTATTAAAGGATGCTCTGTATTGACATCAAAGTCCAGGTCCTGTAATAACTATGCGGATGCCTTGGAGGATAATGAATCTCACAACTTAAATAACCATCTCCTGTAGGGTATTGTAAAACCAGAGCACCAGTATATACAGTAGGTAATGAGTTGTAATATTACACACTATGGGTACAGCACTACTGCTGCTACCCACCTGCTTGTCACTAGAAGCTCAGCTTGAACTTGCTGACCATTGATCCCCTGACTGTGCATAGCAGGGAGCTTGTGATCGCCGTCTCTCTCCTCACTTCTGGCTACTTCCCCGGGGACATAACTGTTACCAGGCAGCTCTACTGCTGCATGTACCCCTTCCTGTAACTATTACTCCTTCCAGTAAGAGTCAGTTGTTGCTAGGCAACCCCTATACATATAGCTCTATCTGCTCCTCCCAGTTGTGTACTCCTGTCCCAATTTATGCAGGGAACTATGTCTATAACAATAAAGATGGCTTTATAATATCCCCTGTATTAGTGCTGCTATCCTCTGTGTGTGGGTGCCAGGTATAACTACTCACTGTCACCTCCGCACTGGTGATTAAATCAGCGTACTGCTCCTCTTGGCAGCGCTGCTGCTGGGATGTCCCACTGGGAGCTGCTGCCGACTGCTCTGCTTACCGCTACTGCAAGCCCCACCTCCTGGCAAACTGTAGCCGGCTCCTGCTCCACAACGCCGGCAGTCTCACTCGGACCATTGGCCTTCAGTCTGAGCCAGCCGCCTCCTCTCACAGGGAACGCCCTGATCAATGCGGGTCCCTCTACTCCTCCCCGCCGCAAGGACCACCTCCAGCGATGCCGCCTCTCCGGCATCTCCAGCAAGACATGGTGGGCTGGCTCCGGCTGGGCTCCCTCTGCGGCTCTGCCCCCCTGCGTCCGGTAGCTCATCGCTGCTCACTGGCTGCCCAGGTCACAGGAGGGCAGGCACTGGAGGGAGGGAACAGCAGACTGACTCCCACTCTGCTGGCAGCTCCTTTTATACGTCTCTCTGTCCCTGCCCCTTTTTTCCTGACAGGAACCCAACCACTCCCAGCCATATCACTCCGCCCACTTCTTCTCCTGTGCATGTGCATCTCATACACTGTGCACATCCTCACCACAGGGGAAAAAAGTACCACATAAATTTATATGCAAATACATTAAATATATATATACATATCATGAACTGCAATATTCCATTATAAATACATGACAAACACATACATTTTACCTCAAGAACTGTGACTGCAGTGCATATATATTTACCTCATATATGTACTTATTATTATAGTGTATGTTATTTAACCCTTAACCAGGGTTACAGTTTGATATTTGTCGGCCTGATCTCCCGATCCCATAGAAGCCCGTACACAGGGCTTGATTGAGAGCCGGACGCTATTTGCGCTCGCTCGTTCAGAAAAAGAGGCCGGCTATTTAAATTGCGCGCTCGCTCTTTGCGGTCTGTTGACGCCTCTATGTCTGAGCGAGCGAACGAAACATGCGCTCGCTATTTTGTAAAGACGCCCCCTGGCCACTCGCATCATACATCATCTCCGCTATTTATTAGATTAATCGAGTACATCGAAAGGCGTATGAACTGCTCGCAGTGCATGTGGTTGGATTTTCCTACCGCAATCATGCAAACAGTTCAGGCTAAGAAACAACCAAGTGACGTGGCCGATGACGCTGCTTTGTTAATTATGCACACCCTTAAAACGCCCGTTTTGACCGTTTGGCACGCCTGCATTCGGATCTCCACTCCCCGTTTTCAAGCACCTTCCCCTGTTACCACCCACAAACGCCTCATCCTGTCACTCAAATTAGCAGGCACTCGCTATTTTGCGAACACACGTTTTCCGGCCGCACTGGCGCATGCACATTACGACCCATACGCATGCGCAGATGTGCGAACATCGCTCGGAGCGAACGAGCGGCCGCTTACGAGCGGCTCTGAATCAGGCCCACAATGTGCTATTTCTGCACAGTGGGTACAGGGCTCACAGGCAGCTGACAGAGGGCCATGCTGGGAACACAGCACTCGGTTGATCGGGAGAGTTTAACCCGATTAGCCGCTGATCGAAAAGATATGTACCCAGCTTTATTATTGCTCACATATTAGATTAGAAGCCCTTATAGACATAGACCTCACCAGCTATTGTCTCTGGATGATTTATCTCAGTTTCTCAGGACTCTAATTCTGTATTCCCAGTAAGAATTGCAGTATTAATAGTATAATAGTAAGCAAAAATAATTATGTATTCACTGGCCTGGACATTCACCTGATTTGCATACATTGGGCCTCATTTGGGGCATATTTAATTGGCCACGAAAATTTGGCCAGAAAACGTAATGCGGCCATCGTGACCATTTTTTGATTACCACAGCAATGCGTGCTCCCAATCCTCACGTTACTCAAAATTGGGCACAATAATTTTTTTTCAAAAGCCAGCTGGAAATTTAAAAAAGGAGAGAACAGCTGTAACCTGCCCTAAAAAACGTCAAAACAATATTGGATAGCTGCAGAGATGTCTATTACTGTCCCAGAGAAAACAAATTTTAGCTTTAAAATAGTTCCAATGGCTGATTTGTGCAATTGTTTTTATAACAGCGGAAAATGATAGAAATTAATCTTATCCTGTTACAATAAATGCTGTAGTTAAATTTGGGGTGTATAAAAATGCCTGTTATTCCGCTTTTATACCGGGTCTGACCTGGAGGTTGGAAAAGGGTTCCTATCCGGACCAGATCCGGAATTTCCCCGGCGCCGACCAAGGATATTCCCGAGTCAGCGCCGTTCACACCGGAGCCGGGTCTGCAGAGACCCGGCTTTTCCGGTGTTGAAGTGGACACTTGGAGATGACGTCATCTCCATGCGCAACTGAAGCCAGCCAATCGGCAGGCACATAGGCAAACACAGGGGGGGGGGGTTCCAGTTGCCTATAAACCCCCCTCCACAGCCCATAACCACAATAGAATTGTAAGATAATAGAATTTTACTACATGTTCTTCTCAGAATCACATAGCACCCCCTGTTGATCTTTTAATATGTGTCAGCCAGTATTAAATACACCTGTGCACCAACTAGGAGATCTGGAAAACATGCACTGTTAGCGGTGCAATGCTATAGACCAGGGCCGGCTCTAGGGGTGTTCGACCAGTGCGGTCGCACATTGGCGCCACCCGTAGAGGGCGCACGCCTCCCCAGCATCCCGATTTCAGCGAAGTGGCCAGCGGGTGGTCAAATCGGGAGGTTGGGGACCCCCACCGCCGCAGTTGTGTGGCAGTGCCGGACCCCTGGAGTGTGAATTGATGCAGCAAGCATGCGCGTGGCATCCATTCCCAGACGGGAGAGGGCTGGGGGAAGCCCAGCCAGTAACGGAGGGCTGGGCTTTACCCCCAGCCTGCGTTATTTGGAGGCGTGCCATGTGGGCACGCCTCCAAATAATGTCACATAGGGGGTGTGGCCTATGGGGCCCCCAATTTTGGCACATGCGTAAGGTTGCCTTGTTCTGGGCCGGCACAGGGTGCTCCGACCCTTGGAGCCGGCCCTGCTATAGACCATCAATAGGGTAAATTATTAATACAGTATAATACACTATTCAGTGCATAAGACAAATATGTACAGAGGGCCTGATTCGGACCCGCTCGCGAGCGCTATGCGCTCGCAAGCAGGTCAATTGTTAGGCAGTGCGCACGCGCGGCGTGTGCACTGCGCATGCATGAGCCCCGAAGCGAGCACAAAAAGCGCTCGCTCAGGCACTCGCATACAAAAGGGGCAGCTGTCGATGTTAATTGACAGCTCGCCCCGTTTGGAAGGCGGGGCGGTGGGGTGGGTGGGCAAACGGAGGCGTTCCTGCCATTTGTGGGCGGTCCTACTGACATCACAAGTGATGTCAGTAGGTGGACTTCCTGCTCTATTAGAGCAGGAAGTCCACCTGGGCTTGCGGCAACAAGATCCTACCGCAAGGGTCTTGTCGCAAGCCCGATGGTCGTGATGGTCTTGACCATCGCGACGATCACCTGGCCGCTCGCATAAGCTGTGGGTGGTAACCCACAGCTATGCGAGCGGCCAAGAGGCCGCAACTTAAAAAATGAGTGCCCGCCCTGATTCAGAGCGAGCGCTCGCTTTTTGTGAGCGCCTCTGAATCAGAGCTGAGTACATATATGCCCAGGGCAGTGCTAGGTTCTTCCGCTGCACCCCAAGACTCCCAAACTTGCTCCAATGCTCTGGAATGGTGCCCACAACTGAAATAAAAACATTTAGCTCAGGCAGGATGGCCCTGCAGTCACATTTATTGGCTTACTGGGATCGCTGGTCTTGGATATGCTGGAATTATGATACACATTACACTTTGTATGACACATATTAAAGATGGTTAAGTGCTAATTATTCATGGACTGACCACAGTCACTCTTCAATCAAGCATTTGTAAAGCCCCTTCTAAAAATCCTGCGTTTGCCACTGAGGCATGAGGCACGATCCAGGTCACCCTGACCCGGATCGCGCCATTTACACTGCAGGGTTTCACGGGTTATTCCCGTGTTAAACCCTGCAAGTTACCTGGGCTGGATTGCAATCCAACCCTTTCCCCTTTTACACCAAGGAGCTACCCGGGTTAACCCTGCAATAACCCGGGTTTTAGCTCTTGTTTAAAAGGGGTAGTAGTTGATTTTTTAGTCATTTGAAGCCACTTTTTAAAAAAAATAAATGAACACGTGTAATTCCCACCTGCTATCTTAAAAGTACCTGTCCCATCCTTACAGCACCCCCATATACCTGTCCCACATCTTTTTACCCATTATTCTGCAGTTTGCAAAAAAATACTCCAATAATGCCATGTAATGACATGTAATTATTGGCCCAATTAAGCTAATTGAAAACTTTCAATTGTCTAATTAATCATTGTGGGTGGGGGGGATTGTCCCAGAGGTTCTGAATGAATCCCAATATTTTTACCTTTATTTGGCGATTTTCCTGACTTTGCACCTGCTCTGAAGCTGCAAAAAAAAAGAAAAGCTGCGTTAATTCCTATTGAAAATTCTTACAGGTAATGAACTACAAAGTACCTCGCTCCCGGCCGAAAAACCTAGCGCTGCAGGAAAGAAAACAAATCTGATTGGATATGCCCTCAGAGTATGGAGCGAAACTGTTAAACCGTGCAATTTTGGGCGTGCCATGCTGCATATGAAAGTTTTGTTTGCATGCAGGTAAACTACTGGCTGCACACAAACACTCGCCAGCATAGTCGTCGGAAAGGGGGGGGGGAGGGGCAAACATTTGAAAGCTCCAGTGGGGAGGCGGACGGTCGGGAATGTGCTTTATAGCGATAGGTTGCACGGCCCCTGCACTGCACAGAGCAGGAGGAGGTGTAATGTGAGGTCTTTTAACCGCATACTATACCTCCTCCGTGCCGTGCAGTGCAGGGGCCGTGCAGCCTATTGCTATTGAGCACAGTCCCTGGCCGTCGGCCACCGCACCAGTCCCTACCTCCTGCTGCTCCAGCAAATATTTTGCGTCCCAGCAACAGGTAAGTTGGAGAGAGGGAGGGGGGTTAGAGAGGGGGGGGCGCCAGAATTAAATTATATATTGCCCCTCCATAAAATTTTTCCAATGCCCCTGCTCGCCATTTATATTTTAACGAAAGTTGGTCAAATCTGCACTTCTCAAGCAACTGGTCATGTTAGATGGGGATGTAGGTGGGATTGGAACAGCTGTGGAAAGTTGGGTTACCCGGCCTCTACAGGGTAAACGGAGCATGGGTGGTCCTAGTACTCAAATAGTGTTAAGGGAATGTATGGAAGTGTCCGTGTGAAAGTGAGGGATGGGGGAGTGGAAGTGAAAGGGGGAGCAAACCATGGTGTGTAAAGGGGTGATGTTTATGTTTGGTGAATAATGAGATGCCTAAAAATGAGGATGGAGTGAACGAAATCTAATGGGGACAGAAGAGGGTGAGGTGGAGAGTTGTTTCTGATGGGATGTAGTCAGGAAGCCGGCGGCTGAAATGCCGACCACCGCCTTCCTGACTTTGAAATCCCGGCATGGGACTAATGATAGGCATCTAAATACTGATGCCTATCATCAACCCAACGCCGCAATCCCGACGCCTGGCATACCGATCGTAGGTAAGCTCGGCATCAGTAGCACTTAGCCGCGGGGGAGAGGGATAGGATTTGGGACTCCCGAGGGGTGTTAGGGTTAGGCACCTCCCCAAGAGGGTTAGGTTTAGGCTAAGGGAAGGGGGGGATAGGTTTAGGCACCCCTGGTGGGAGGTTAGGTACCCCTAAGGGAGGGTTAAGGGGAGGGTTAGTGGTGTTACCTACCTTAGTCGGGATCTTCAGCTGCTGGCCTACCGGCATCGGTATTTCATACGCCGGGCTTAGGTCCAGCGGTGATTCATACCGATTCTGTTTCTGACTGTGTGAAAGTGATCTCTGGAGAAATAGTGGGCTCTTTGGATATAGGTGTCTGTTATGGGTGTTAGATACTGTACACAGATCAAAGCTGGGTGGCGGTAGTTGGTATCACATGCCAACTGCTTTACAGGCTTTGTTGTGTGGTGTTTCCCCTTGATCTTCTCCAACTCTGGTTTCCTGCAGTATGAGAAGTTTTGTGGACCAGGTGGGGCTATGAGAGTAGTTGCCAGTATGTCCTGCCTTGCAGGTTACCAGCATTTCAATGTCACTACACTTCAATAGGCTCCCCTATTTGAATTTTGAACTGCGCTGCAGCCCCACCTCTGGAGCCACCACTGATTGCAACCCCACATCCATACACTACTACTCATAACACCAAAACTCACACATATCTAACACTCATCACAGGCAACCACATCCAACCAGCCTACCATTACTCCTGAGATCACTTTCACACAGTCAGCTACAAACTTCCACTTTACCTTCCTTTCCCTCCTCCCTCATTATTAGCAACCTCTCTATTATTCATCAGACACAAACGCCACCCACAACGCCACTTACACATCCTGCCCAGGCCTGATGACAGGGGTGACCTAGGGGCACAGCTGTACCGGGCAACGAGATTCCAGGGGGCCCCAGAGCCCCACAGATTAATTGGATCTAACCAGTGTCTGTGCTCCTGCAGTGATCAGCAGGGTGCAGGCAACAGGATCCATCTGAGGATAGGCACTGTGGGGGCTGGAGAGACACTGTGGGGACTGGAGAACCACTGAAGGGGCTGGAGAGAGAATATGGGGACTGGAGGGACACTGTGGGTGCTGGAGAGAGACTGTGGAGGCTGGAGAGAGACTATGGGGCTGGAGGGACACTGTGGGGATCAAGAGACACTGTGGGTGCTGAAGGGATATTGTTATATGACAATGACACTGGTTGTAATCCTACTCAAAAAGGCATTTTCCGGATCATGTGATCTCTAATGAGTTACCATCTGCCCAAGGAGGAACAATTCCTTCAGAGGTTTCCCATTACAGGAAAACCAGATATTGGTAAGGAAGACTCAAATGACTAGCCCCTACCTGCCAGGGAACCGGGAAGGGGGGGCCCTAAGAAATAGGTTTACCGGGCCCCATAATTTCTCCTGCTGGCCCTGACCCTGTCCCACCCCTTTTGCCCTCACTCCCACACAGACACTTTCTTACACCACCCTTATCACTAGTTGAGCACTAGGAACCCCTGCTTGCTGAACTTGGTAGCACCACTTCCCAATTCTAAATCTATACAATTTTGCCAAAGTGCAAAATTACACAATTTAGGTAGATTTACACCTAACCTTTTGTTTATCTTTGTTTCAAATACATTTTATTAAGTGGTGATACAGAATTTGGGGTATATTTTTGGGTCCAAACATAACAGAATTCATCCACTTAATACCCTATTGCTACTTTAATAAATATCTTGAGTAACAAAAGCATTTTGAGAAAACATAAAGCTGAGATCAACTTCTTTTATAAAGAGCGCAAAACTTAAAATTTTAAATACCTATTTGTTATCTAGTTCCCTTACTGGTACAGTGAAAGCACAAAGATACTTACCCTGGTGCGAACCTCAATTACACAGTGACCTGGGAATACTTGCATCAGAAAGCTGAATGGACAAACAGCGCCACTCGTCCATAATATCAGTATCAAAACCCCAATGTTATTGAATTGCCTGCATGGCAATAACAACTCAAATAAGCATTATGCATTCAATAGCCGTACAATACTGGACTCAAATTGAAAAGCTGAAAAAAAAAACCTTAACCAGAAATTACACAGCTCTCTAGGTGAACCATGTCGATGATGCAAATGAAAATAGCCCATGTACACTAGACATATTATAAAATAAACTGAAATAAATGGGCACGTCCTTAGAAGAAATTTGCTAGCCTTTGATATCTCCAGTTGGTTTATATTAGTAGCAAAACATTCTGGAAAAAATCCACTGAGGTTCCCTGCTTATTATTTCATTGTTATTAGTTCATGAAGCTTTGCTGAGTGATGAAAAATCTGAATTTAAACTTGGCAGTTCACCAAAGGAATAAAGTACGCTGAGAAAATTATAGGATCCCCAACATTTTTGCCATGCAGGTGGTAGCAAACCAATAAACACTTTCCCAGAAGAAGGTACGGCTCAGGAATCACCTGTTAAGTACACAGTAAATATATATTTTGGTATTTTAAGCTGGTGTTTCTCTAACTCGATCCTCATGGAACCCTAAGAGTGCGTGTTATCAAGGGAATAATTAGTATACCACCTGTAGATCTATTGTATTAGTCAATTATCACACCTATGCTGCAGCTAGGTGATCATGAAAACATCCACTGTAATACCTCTTTTCCACCAAAAACCCAGGTCCGACCTGGGCTTACAGACATGGTTCTAACCCAGGTCAGACACCGTTTACACAGCACCATCGATCTGGGTTATACTCAGGTAAGCCCCGTTCACAATGAACCTGGGTGTGCCCTGCTAAACTTGTGAGGTCATAAAAAGTGGGAGGTGACTGCTCCACAACCACCAATCAGCTAATTTTAGGCATGACCCAGGTTGGATAACCCGGATTGCGCCGTTTACACTGCACAATTACCCAGGTTCAACCTGGGTCCGACCCTGGTAGCTACGTGGATTGGATTGCAGAGTCACTTGACCCTGGTTATTTTTCAGTGACCCTTTTACACTGAGCTGCGACCCAGGTAGACCCAGCAATAACCCAGGTTTTTGCTCTTGTGTAAAAGGGGTATTAGGGTTACATGAGGACCAAAGCCCTGAATCAGACCCGTTCGCTGCTGCAGGCAGTTCACAGTGTCTGTGGGCGTTTTTTTTTTCTTGTCTCCAGACCACTTGCAAAGCTGTGGGTGACCACCCACAGCTTGTGCGAGCGGACTGGAGACCGTCGTGATTATCACGACCATCGGGATTGCGAAGAGACCCTGGGGTAGGGTCTCGGCTTCCACAAGCCCGAGTGGGCTCCCTGCTCTAATAGAACAGGAAGTCCTCCTACAAACGCCAGGCGAAGGGAACGCCTGCGTTTGTCCGGCCACCCCCCTACCCACCCACAAAACGGGGTGAGCTATCAATCAACATCGACAGCCGCCCCGTCTTGTTGCGCGCCCCGGAGCGACAGAACTTCTGCGGGGCTCGCGCATGCGCACGCCGGATGCGGCGAGTGCGCAGGGCTAGAACATCAAACCGCTTGCGAGAGCTCTGCGCTTGCGAGCGGCTCTGAATCGGGCCCCAAGTTTGAGAAACATTGCTTTAAGCACCAACCAAGTGAATCAAATATTCTTAAGGTCACGTAGTAATCAAATATGTCACAGGAAGGTAAGAAGAAAACGAAGAAAGTAGATTGCACAGGTACGGTCTGAAATGACCTGTTACTAGATCTGTAAAATTACATTTTGTTTTTAAGGGGACAGCTCACAATTTGGTGGATGCAGCGTTTCAGAGTACATTTTGCCCCTAAGAGCCTAATTAGTACCTTCTATAAAGCTGGGTACACAACACTGACAGATACATTGGCCGATCAATTGATCGCCCAATGTATCTGCTGCCCACCGGGCAGTGTGTACCCGCGATATGTCAGTGAACGTCGGCGTTCACCGACATATCACAATGGCTGTGCTGCACAGCCGATGGACAGATATGTCCGCAGACATCTGTCCATTGGCTGGTGTGTACGGGCAGTCGGCAGACCGCCAGTACACACACAGTGGCGGAGTGCGAGGAGGGGGGTGGGACACGCCCCCCGCCAGCCGGGACACGCCCCCTAGTTGCCGGGACCAGCGGGCAGGTACAGATGATGGTTGTTCAGTGTGTATGAACAACCATCATCTGCAGATATATCTGTATAGTGTGTACCCACAGTGCTGCATGCAGGGCCATCTCTTCCATTGGGCTTGTTGGGCAGTTGCCCAAGGGCCCGAAGCTTGTAGGGACCCGCCAACCCGGCCCCCTGCAGCCGGGGCCAGTTGGTAAATTTGCCACCGGTGCACTGTATTCTGATCTAACTCACCCCCGGTGACGAGTACTCACCTCAGTCCCAGTTTCACTTCATCCACCGGCTTCAGACCAGTCAGACAGTCTCTGCATGTGTGGGAGGTCTGATGGGCATGCAGGAGGGTTTAATTTTATTGACCATTTAATTTTTTTTCCCGTGAATGGGTGGGTAGGGGCCCCAGTGCATTGCTTTGCCCAGGGCCCACACTGCTGTTAAGACAACCCTGGCTGCATGCATAAAGAGAGCTTTCAGCAGTGGAGTGCTAATTACTATCCTGTGGGCAGAAGGCGTGTACTGAACACAGCATCTTATTGGTCTAATAAGGTGCTGCAATACTGTAATCTTCACAGTGTTATTATTACGGTAATTGTTTGATGCAGTGTCTTGCTGACAAACAAAATTTCAACAAGCATTATGGGGAACCTGGAAGGCAGGCACCAGGATGTCAGCAAATGTGAATTATCACTTACAGCATTTCACATGCACCACATGTTAGTAAATATTCATGTTGGCAATTGTACTGCCAACATGGCATGAAATGCTTTATGTAGCATTTGACACTTGCCAACATCCCAGTGCCTGCCTTCCAGGTCCACATTCTGTCATTTCGGGTTTAGGCAGTGCTGTCTATGATGGGATCGGGCTAAAAATACTGTAGGAACAAAAACAGGTACAAATTACATGATTTTAGCTGTTTTCATCAATTTTTAAAGATGTCCAAAATATTTGAGGATGGTTTTGTCAATACCAAAATACGACGAAGATTTAGAACCAAAACCAAAACACGTGGAGACTGTGCAGATCTCTAGTAGTAACAATAAGAAAAGTTTGGGTGGAGGCACCGCTATAGACAATAAGGAAACAGAGTTTGGGGCGTGACTTAGTTGCTGAAACATATACTGTATATACTGTAGGTGAGCAACCATTACCATTATTACATGTATTTGTCACCTGGAATGCTGCATAAAATCTAATTTACTGTGTTCCGTTGGCAATTGGGAAACTGACTATTGCATAACAACTTGCCATCTATTCCTCAATAGAGGTTATTACTTTGTAATAATATCAGGTGTTATTCTCATATTATCTGCCTGTATGAACATTGAGCTGGTACATCTAAGTACATCCAATAAGATTTAGTTAGTGTCCTGCCTACCTAAAACCTAAAACTAAATAATACCCTATTTGTAATAAGCCTCTATTACCAAGAGCTGAAATCCTGGGGGCATCTGAGTACTTGTAAGCATGTTCAGCTTTAAGGGCAAGATGGCTACTATAAGTGAAGGTCTCTATTACTGGTATTACTTCTCTTTGGGTATTATTCATAGCAAGAGGCTGTGCCATCTGTTTACACCAAATGGATGAGCGTTGCATTTCTATGGCAATTAGCAGCAAGTAGCAACGGTGCACCCAATAAAGATGTAGACCTAAGGCACTGAATATGGGACTGGCCAAGGGGTTTAGCCAATAATTTGTACTACGACAAAAGGAATTTACTAAAGGATACAAGCAAACTATATGCCTAAGACATGGTAGCCACATACATTAGGCACACAGACTAACTTATGCATGTCACATATTCACTCTGTATGCGGCAGATGTACTAAGCTCTAGAAAGTGATAAATTTGGAGAGTGATAAACATCCAACCAATCAGCTCCTAACTGTCAATTTTCAAACAAAGCCTGTAACATGACAGTTAGGAGCTGAGTGGCTGGTAGTTTACTACTCTCCAGTCTATTATTTTCCAGAGTTTAGTACATCAGTAAAATGTTACAAAGAGACAGTTAATTTTTCTGCATGGTGCAAATGGTCCCCATTCTTCACTATCAGATTCACACATTTTCTACAAAATTCACAATACATTGGCTAGAGCTTTTGAGCATCTATTAATTAATTTAAGTAAATTCAGCCAAATTAGGTAATAACACCCAACTTCATGTAAAATAAGGAAAACGCTGGTTATTTGTTATTGACCACACTGGAATAATCTGTTAAATGGTTTGCAGCATGTACACTATAAACATATGCAGCCATTTCTATGAATAAACAAAACAAAATCTCTTCTGGGCAAACATACACAGTTACATATTCTTAGTATACACCATTTAACAAAGAAACATAGAATTTGACGGCAGATAAGAACCACTTGGCCCACCTAGTCTGCCTTTTTTTTACCTTTTGGTAACCTCAACCCTATGTGATCCCCAGTTCTTTATTTTACCTTTGTGCTATTAGCATTAAATGTTACTGTACAATTACAATAATAGACAAAAAAAATGCTGTACAGTAATATAACAGTGCTAAATGTCAGAAAAGCTAGTGTAAACAAAGGGAAAGGAGCCCGATATAATACAAAAGTCAACGAGGAAGTCATGTAAAATTAATGCAAATTCCAGCAAAGTATAAAATTAGGGAACATAAATTGGGAAATTAATGATTTAAATAAATAAATTATATATATATATATATATTAAATCTATGATATAAACAGCAGTGCACTCAAAATGAAAAATATGAGACTATATACAATTTAGAATGTTTAATACATAAACCTTTCGCAATCATTTGGAGACTGTCCAAGAATTCATCAAACAAAATTTCTGCATCACAGTCATAAATAGGACTCAAAAGCACACAAAATATAATATGCATAAACGTATATATAACCACTACAGATTTACAGAGTACTGGGAAAAAACATTCCTACAATTGCAACAGACCTATAAATCAATATTGATCAAGTTTTATTGCTTAATAGGAATTAAATAAAAAAATATTCATGAAAGGAATAACATTTTGTACAACCTAGAAGGGAATGACCCATAGGATAGCTCCAGGAGATCAATGCTGGTGGCCAGACTGGTGGCCTCATGGGGCAGTTTACTGTATTAAGTGTCAAAGTGTAACCAGAGCATCAAGGAAATGTTCAATCTCTCAATGTATCTTTATCCTGACTCCTCTGTCACAGGATATGTAGACATGAGGGAACAATATATGCAAGACTTAAGGTGGTTGGTAAGGATAGGCTCACAGGTGCAACCACAGAACAATTCAGCTGATACATGTTATTTTCTTGTTATTATTGTGAATAACCATAAAGACCAGTGGCCTATTTTTAAGTATATGCACTAAACATATTTTGTTAATCAATCAGCTCCTAAATGTCATTTTTCAAACACAGCCTGTAACATGACAGGAGCTGAGTGACTGGGAGTTTATCACTCTCTAATTTATCTCTTTCCAGAGCTTAGTACATCTCCCCTAATATCTCTAGAATCAGAAACTTTCTCACCATGGATTGATAAAAACTGTCATCCATACACTTTTTATTTATCACCTCATCTTCTGACTCACCTCTGCTCTGTTCGCCTCCTCTTCTGACTCACCTCTGCTCTGTTCACCTCCTCTTCTGACTTACCTCTGCTCTGTTCACCTCCTCTTCTGACTTACCTCTGCTCTGTTCACCTCCTCTTCTGACTCACCTCTGCTCTGTTCACCTCCTCTTCTGACTCACCTCTGCTCTGTTCACCTCCTCTTCTGACTCACCTCTGCTCTGTTCACCTCCTCTTCTGACTCACCTCTGCTCTGTTCACCTCCTCTTCTGACTCACCTCTGCTCTGTTCACCTCCTCTTCTGACTTACCTCTGCTCTGTTCACCTGCTCTTCTGACTTACCTCTGCTCTGTTCACCTCCTCTTCTGACTCACCTCTGTTCTGTTCACCTCCTCTTCTGACTCACCTCTGCTCTGTTCACCTCCTCTTCTGACTCACCTCTGCTCTGTTCACCTCCTCTTCTGATTCACCTCTGCTCTGTTCACCTCCTCTTATGGGACCCACATATCAGCAATCAGAAAAAAATCATTCCAAGATTCTGCATTTTTTCCTGATTTCTCAATTCTCCAATACATCAAAATGCGCCCACACATTACAGATAGTTTTCAGTGATTTGCAGATAATTTTCAGCAAATAACAAATCTGATGATTTGTGTAAGGCTCGCAATTTTATTAGTAACGGTCAGCACATCAGGTGATCATTGCCATTCACTAGCAATCTACAGCCCCGATTGGTTGGTGAAATCCAACATGCTGGACAACCTGATTTACTGATTCTGATCACTTTTTGGTTGGAATCCGCAGTCGGTGAACCCATTTATATTGCAGATATTTCTACACAATCATCTGCAAAGCAGGGAATTGCCCCAATTGATTTCTGATGTATAGTTCCCCATTACTCCCACTTCCAAGATTTCTCCTGTGCTGCCCCACTGCTGTGGAACTCACTCTCACATCTGATCACACTCTCACCTTCAAACAAAGTCTTAAAACTCACCTCTTCATAAAAGCGTATTGGTTTTTCCCATAGTTCAATGCTCAACCTCTCTGACCACCCACCTACTCTCTCTCCCAGTTGACTATTTTGATTACATCTCTCCCCTTCACTGATTCTCTCCTCCTAGCTTTATTGCTGCCACTAGTGCTCCCATCCTAGCACCATCGCTGCCACCAGTGCAGCTTGGGTCTCTTGTCTCTCATTCAACACAAACTACTCTGGCCCCACCAGTGACTGATCCTATCTGGCTGCCTGCCTGGGGCAGGCCCATGTGACTTACTTTATTTCCTACCAACTCTCCTCCTTTCATTTGTTTGTATCATTATGTTAATAGTTATCTTAGATTGTCCTATGTATTGATGTATAATTGTGTTCTTTATTCTCTGTATAGTGGTCTCCTTGTGGTGCCATATAATAAATAATAAATAATAATAATAATAATACATTTATACTCTGATTCACTGTCCATTGTCAACTCTGAAATTCACCATATTGGTAAGTTGATAGTAACACGGTATGCCTCTTTGCTTTTATCACATATATATGCCATTAGCAAAATATTGGGGTACAACTGAAAACATGATTGTATTACAATAAATAGGAGAAGCCGTGCAAAATGGTAGCTGTTTAAAAGAACGATATCTCTTTAATAGAAGTGGTCGCTGTTCCATAGGTGTATCTGAAGACGCAATATCAAGAATAATTGTAAATGTCCAGCAATGAAGATTGCTAATATCAGTGGTGATATGCAAATAATTGCATTCACATTGCGATCGTAGGCTAACATAAGGACGCCCACTTCCCCGTACTTACATCCATGTACTGTGTAACATAGCAAAATAATCGGTAACATTGAGTAACATCGAACCCATATGCACAGCTAAGGCAGGTCAGACCTCACTCAGGAATTGCTAAATTCAGCGCACGCTATGAGACCTCAGGCTGCATATGGTATCGCAGTGGATAATTTATGTGCACCCATACAACTGCGTTGAAACGCACTGGCACACCACCCACAAACGGCACTTCCTGTCAATCACTCTGCGGTGGGTCTGCGTAGCCTCTGCAATCGCAGTCCCGATCGCAATAGCTAGTTCACGCACTGCAATGCATACACATGCGCAATACGCAACAATCGTCTGAAACGCGTGCATATTAGCAGCTGCAGTCCTTGCTGAATCAGGCCCTAAATATCATAGTTACTAACAGACGATTTTTTTATATTGATTTTTAAATGTTAATAAATGTGCAATTTAGCCCCTAAACACAACATCAATTTAGATCGATAAATCGACCTTTAGTAAATTTACCCCCAAGTCCCCTTCAGAAATTCTGGCACTTTATGCTCGCCCTTACAGTGGGTACAGGCTCATTAAGGGCAGTACTGCCTTCCCATCCCTGTGACTTACCACCAATGGCCCTTTAAGATACAGTGAGTTGCCCAACCCTCACCACATTTCCTTGTCCTACCTAGACTGTCATTTTATTGCTATGTGTTGTTCTTACTCGTATGTCATTTATATAGTGTTGTCCTTATAATATAGCAAGTTACAATGTTACTATATATATATATATATATATATATATATAAAGAGTCAATTGAAGTGGCACTCGCTGGTCTTTACAATAATGGTAAATAAGGACACACAGTCCGCTGTGCTGCAACGTTTCCAGTTTTAATCCTCGTCCCCAGGCAGCAAGTACAAACTTTTTTTGTTTTGTTTTTTTGGTTTGTACTTACTGCCTGAGGACGAGGATTAAACCTCGAAACGTTGCAGCACAACGGACTGTGGGGGTCATTCAGACCCACTCGCAAGCGGCAGTACGCTCGCAAGTGTGTCGATGTTCCCCACTGCGCATGCGCACGACGGAGGGAGCTCCGTCGTGCGCATGCGCGAGACCCGGACTGCGACAACCAAGCTGACGCTCCGGGTCTCGCACCAAAGGGGGCGTGCTATCGATGGTGACTCACAGCACGCCCCCTTTGGTGGGCGTGTCGGGGGCGTGCCTGCCAGACGGAGGCGTTCCCCTGGGAACTCCTACCGTCTGAAGCCGGCCCCACTGACATCACTAGTGATGTCAGTGGGAGTGATTTTGGCTCTGATAGAGCCAAAATCACTCCAGGGCTTGTGGCTGGGAAACCCTACCGCAGGTCACGATGGTCAAGACCATCGCGACCATCTTTTTGCACGCTCGTATATGCTGTGGGTGGTGACCCACAGCTATACGAGCGTCCAGGAGGACGCTCCATTTTAATGGAGGAGGGCCCTGATTCAGAGCGTCCGGCTCTGAATCAGGCCCTGTGTGTCCTTATTTACCATTATTGTAAAGACCAGTGAGTGCCACTTCAATTGACTCTTTGTATTTACTTCTGGAAGCGAGCACCATGGCTATTAGAATATCATTGGAGAGTGCCGGCTATATGTGATTTATTATATATATATATTGTTTATAGAAAAGTGAAGGAGCGGCGCCTTCAGTGTACCAATCTTAAGTTAGGATCTCTGTGACGGATCTTTCAACAAGTGTCCATATAGTCTTGATTATCCATAGGTATCTTCATATACCAATCCCACGATGTGTATCTCAGAAAAAGTAAGAAACAAATAGAAACATAGTGTAACCTGATAAAAAATATATATGTACACATATATATACAGTGTATACATATGTATCAGTGCTCACATGCAATAGAAAAGTGATTGAAAAAATAATAAATAACTATGTGAGAAGTACTCCACTCGTGCTATTAGTAGATGTATTAAAAAGCACCAGCACCCATTTATAAAAAAGCCTCAAACCAGCTGTAGTCTTTCTATGGGTCAGCATAAATGAGATCTTTCCATACAGGTTTCCATTAAGCTCCAATTCATAGAACCATATGTATATGCCAAATAGAAACAGAAAGAGAAAAGACAAGCCTCCAATAGTGTAGTACGTTTTAAAAACATATACACTTTAATTAAAGACACAAAAAAGACTCGTACAATAAAAAAGTAAACAGTAAGCATATCTATCCAAACGTAATGGAGGTAAAGCCAAACGTAATGGAGGTGTATGGACACTTGTTGAAAGATCCGTCACAGAGATTCTAACTTAAGATTGGTACACTGGTTTCTTTTGAATAGACCATACCTAGGGAGGATTGGCAGCGAGGGAGTGTTTATGATATTACATTTGCATATGTTTTAGTGCGCCACTTACACTATTTTATTCACATTTTTATATATATATATCATGAACTACGATGTGGGCACTTAGTGGCACCTTACAAATAAAAGATAATAATAATAATTTATAACTTTATTTATATAGCACTTTACTCCAGTAGGACTCAACGCACTTTCCAGATAGCATGAACATAAAACAGAGGTTTAGATTTTCATCAGGAATCATGAACATAATACAATGGTGCAGCAGCCATTTTGGATCATCAGTTCCAAGGATTATTCATCCTACCTACAGATGATCCAGGTGAGGCAGCCATTTTAGGCAAGCTACAAGATAATAATAAAAATTAGAATATATGGCTGTAAATTACATTTTTGCTTCAATAATACAAATACCATGGTCTGAGTTTTGTTGGAAATAAATATGTTTATAAACAACATTATAACAATATAGTTTTCTATTACTTTCTCCATCAGGAATTTTTTATGGATTTTGCCTTTAGTTAGATACTCAATTAGCTACGAGAATTACTGAGGAGTTTTAGCCCCTAGGTTAAGCGCCCAGAGCTATTCAAATACTGTCCGTGGTAAGCCCATGACTAGACCTGAGGGAGCACCTCCTGAGGTGCAAACAGAAATCCACTTTCACTAGTGCTTCCGGGGCTAGTAGCAGGCTTACTGTGGGTGGTAATTGCATAGTTCTGGAAACTTAACCCAGAAGCTATGATTTACCGCACGTTAACTGTGGGCTTACCGCTGGAAATAATTTAATAGCTCCGGGCACTTAACACAGGAGCTAGAACCCTCAGATAAGTCTCAAGGCTAATTGAATTCACCCTTAGAGTGTTATAGCAAAACAAAATTGCTATTCTTATTTATAAAACATGATGTAGGAGGAATAATTTTTTTAGCTATGGAAATCTTTGAATCACTCTGAAGTCTTGTTTAAAAAGTCCAATGTTCTATGCACTCTCTTAAGTCAACTGCCAAAAGTCACCTTGTATTACATTGTTCCTATCTTTTTTTTAAAGGCTTATTACTAGTTCCCTGTAATACTCAAATTGGTTTTGTTACCTACTAAAACATAATATACACAGTTATGTCATTGGCACTGCTGTAATGTGAAAATCCTGGGGTTCCCTCAGAACAGCGATAGATACATTCTGTGCCATATTAAGTTTATTGTTGCCGCAGTGAAACTGTCAAGTACCTACTGAATCTGAAATATAGATTCAAGAAATCCTGCTGTCTTTCGCTGAGAGAGCCAATGGCACTGATGCATGGAAGACATTCAAATCTTGGCAAATGGCTTTGGAGAGAATTTCTTTCCAATAGCTAAAACTTGGAACTGACCTCCAAATCCCAGAAAGCCTTGAGGAATTTGTTCTCCAAGTCTTTGGTTTCCTACACTCTTAAAATAAAAACTATTTGAGAGTGTACAGGATGATAGCTGGTTTTACATGTTATTGTCCTCTGAGATGAAGAGCTCTGAGCTATGCAAAGGAAAATAATTGCTCAAAAGAATTCCAAATTGCAAGAAAATAAAACTACCTTATTGTAGCCCCCTCAGAACTACATACACGAAGTAGATGGAGACCATTATTAGAAATACTATGCACCACATACTATCCATTCATTTTATGTGTATGTACATGCTAGATAAATACGTGTGTATGTTGCAAATGTATTCAATACCCTAACCATTCAGCAGATTTATCTGTATTGCAAATGACACGTATGCAGGTTGTTCCAGGCGGTATTTTCATTGTGACTTATTTGTCTGCAGATTTTTCTTTAAACAAGTATATAAACTGAAAAATGCTGCTTGCATAAGTATTCATCACCATGCAGGCTAGTACTTGGCAGAACCACATTTTGCAGCAATAATAGCTTTAAGTTTGTTGGGGTAAGTTCTACCAGGTGTGCTCAGGAGTGATTTTTGCACATTCTTCCTTGGATGACAATTGTGCAGGGCTTAAAGTGGTCCTGGAGAGGTGGAGGAATTCATCTCTCCCTCTGCCTACCCCCCACCCCACCGCTGGCTGGTCTGACAGGCCAAAATAAGTGTGAAAACTGTTCTTTACACAAACACACACACACACTGTTGTGTATAGGAAACGGTACAGTGAATGGCTGGGGGCGGACTAGGCACTATCATCAGTGTAATTTTTCTACTGTGCCTCTAAGTTTTTTATAGGGTCCCCACAAACTAGTCTATGTCACTTGGATGCCCAATGTTTTTTTGCAACCCATATGTATTGCCTTCGCTTGATTCTTTCCTTACCTATATGCTGGTTTCTCTGAAACAAGGGACCTCTGATGAAATTGAGCCTCCCTAGGCAGACAGTGAGTGGCTCTCTGTGGGACTTCTGTGCAGGGACATGGTGGAGGTGGAACTACTGTAGTTCCACCTACCATTAGAGGTGACGGAACTCAGTTCCTGCCCACTTTAACCCTTGCAATTGTGAATTGCAATTTTGAAGTAGTGCCAAAGATTCGTACATGGATTGATATTTGGATGTTGATTTGCCAATTGTAGAACATTCACCTTTATGTTGTTCAACCACACCAGTGTTGCTTTTGGCCTTGTGCTTGGGTTCATTGTCCTGCTGTAACGTGAACTTCATCACAAGCTTTAGTTTTCCAGTAGAGTGAGAGTGGGATCTTTTCATGTTAAAAATGCAGTAAAACCTCTGAAAACTGCAGTTTTCGGAGGTTCACTGCAATACATATGGCTTTCATTATGTACTAAACAGGTTCATAGCAGATATCAGAGATATCCACTGTGAACCTGTTGCACAACAGTTTCTCTATGGGGCTGTGATGTGCAGGAAAGCAGCAAGCTCCAGAAATCGTAGCCTTCATAATTTATAGATGGGCTTCGTCTTGCAAAAATCCCGGAGAGGAATCCAAAGGATTCTTCTCTGTTGCCCTTTGGATTGTGCATGTGCAGGATAATGGCCAAGTGCACAATAGGACTCCTGGGTCATAGATACAGAAGTCTTCTCTTTGCTTGGGCAGCTCTTATTGGAAGAGCTATCCCAGCAGGTAAGTGTGCCTACAAATCAGCAAACACAAATGCCAGCAGGCAGACGATAAAGGGTATTATGTTTTGAATTTTCATGCAAAACTCGATACTTCCTGCACTGTACTGTACTCTTCTGTATTTTGCACCATCCATTCGATCCTTCAAATTTAACAAGTCCAGCTGAAGAAAACCATTCCCACAACATGATATTGCCACCCATACTTCACTGTTGACACTTGGGTTGGTGTCACCCAGTGCACTACTGTGAACTCCTCGCACATGCTGAAGGTGGGTGCCACGCAAAAGGGGGAGGGGTCTCATGTCTGCTAGGCCATCGCCCCTGGTGTATGATGTTTTGGGGGTGTCACCACATGTCATGCCCCCATTCTCGTCTGGCTGGAGGCTTGCCTAGCATTCCTGGGACCTGCTGGGCAGTCTCCAACCGCTCCTAGCTCCTGGAAAAGTGTGCATAATGTGCTGTTTTTATGTCACCCCCTCAGATGGTGTCACCCACGCACTCCTTGCACTCCCCTAGTGACGCCACTCACTGTTGGGATGGTATTTGCTAGGTTTTGTTAGGCATTTTGTTGTTTTATTAGGTTTGAGCTATACACAACATATTGGATTGTGGCCTACAAGCTACATTTTAGTTGCATCTGACCACAAACCCTTATCCTACACTTTAGCTGGATCCAGACATGCTGTGATGTGATTTTCCTTAGGTAATGTTTTTTTTATTATGCCACCCTCCCATACAGGCAAGTTGTATACAGAGCTCTTGATATGGTTGACTGGTGCACCTTCACTCCAGTCTCAGCCACTGAACTCTGTAGCTCCTTCATAGTTGGCCTCTCTGTGGTTTTACTTACAAGTCTCCTTCTTGCTCTGATGCTGGCTTTTGAGAGGCAGCTTTGTCTAGGCAGTGTCTGGGTGGTATGACGCAGCTTACATTTCCTTACAATTTAGTCTTTTCCTATATTGCACATGTCTATAATTGTATGTTTTACTTTATCTTTAATTTTCTTCACAGTATGACCAATGATATTTGAATTAGTCAGATTTTATCCATAAAACTTGACTGTTTTAATGATTCACAAATGGAGGCTAATTGAAAGCCAATTGTTAGGGCAATATCTGTCGTATCAATCATTTGTGTAATCTTGAAGTTTCCACAGCACATGGGATGAATACTTATACAAGCAGCATGGTTAGTTTTATATATTTTTTAAAGGAAATCTACAAACAAAGAATTAATTTTGTGTTTAATAACAAAGTTTGTGAGCCTGCTGGTTTGCCAGACAAATACTGACTATAACAACCTGTCTAGTACTCCTTTTACACCGGAGCTAAAACCTGGGTTTTTGAAGGGTTAACCCGGGCAGCTCCCTGGTGTAAAAGGGGAGAGAGTTGGATCGCCGGGTCGAGTGACCCGGCAATCCAACCCAGGTTACTAGCAGGGTTTAACACGGGCGCTGCCCGTGAAACCCTGCTGTGAGAACAGCGCACTCCAGGTCACGATGACCTGGAGTGCGCTGCTAGCCGGCCGATTGGTCCGGCTTTAGTGGCGCTTGGAGATGACGTCACCTCCAAGCGTCCACTTTCACTCCGCAAAAGCCGGGTCTATGCAGACCCGACTGCGGTGTGAGCGGCGCTGACTCGGGAATATCCAGAGTCGGCGCCAGCAAAATTCAGAGTCTGATCCGGATAGAAACTTTGTTCCAACTCCGGGTCAGACCCGGAATTTAGGTGGAAAAGGGGTATAAGTGGCATTTGCAATACAGACAAATCTGTCAACTTTTTAGTTGGTTGAATACTTTTGCAACCCACTGTATATATTAATGTCATACTTTAATATGAGTCCAATTTATAAACAATTCTCAACATATTTAGCAGAGATTCATCAAGCTTTGGAGAGAGAAAAGGTGGAGATAAAGTACCAACCAATCAGTTTCTATCTGTTATTTTACAGGCTGTTATTATTTATCTCCACTTTATTTCTCTCTAAGGGGTCTATTTACTAACAATCACAGAACTTCCGCAATTGTTAAGGTTCAGTATTTTTTATGAAAAAATCCCTGCTATGTACTGCAGGGACTGCAGTTGCTGTAATCGCTATCTCTGCAAAATCAAGCCCAGGCATTTTGTAGAGGTCTTTCACGTTTGAGAAAGACTTCTCCAGGGGAAGCACTGTTAGTTTCAGCCGCTGTCCAGTGGCTGCGGGAGAGAGATTGGAATATCTCTCTTCTGCTTGCAAGCCTCCATAGGCTATATGCATTGTACACCATCTGAAGATGGTTTAAACTAATGGGGCCAGACTCCGAAAATCGTTTCTTTTTGGAGTTTGGTACATAGGGGTCAAATCATATACCCCACTGGTAATCATGGGAACTATCAGTGCTAATTAGCGCTCTGCCAGAGATTTCTGTGAAATCCCTTGCATTGTGTTAATAGTACATAGCAACAATTCATAAAATAGTGCAATTTCTTCATGATTTTATGAAGAAAAAAAAAGCTTGATAAATAAGCCCCTAAGGCTTGATGCATGTCCCCCTAATTGTACAAATGCTACTATTGTAGTGTTTGCTGAGAATTACATTTCTCTATTTGACTGTTATATTTTCAAATGTAATAGATATATGCAGCATTATCAATCTGACCAGCTTAAATCAAGAAATACTTGTCTATTCTCAAAAATTTAGCACTGACTTAACCTGGGCTCAATTAATTAAATTAAAGTAAAAGGCTTATTTTATATCAATTCATTAATCAAGTCCGAATTAATGCTGTCAAGAGGTTGTTGCTAAATTTGGGAGCAGACAAAAATCCCCTAAATTAAACTAGCCAGACTGATGTCTCTGTAAATGCAAATTGAAGTATCCACAAGTACAGAGGTTCCCAAACGCGGTCCTCAAGGCACCCTGACAATCCATGTTTTAAGGATATCCATGCTTGACCACAGGTGACTTAATTAGCACCTCAGTGAATTTGATTTAACCACCTGTGCTCAACCATGGATATCTCTAAAGGTGCATACACACGTAACGATTTTGTTACCAACGATTTTCTGAACGATTTTCTGTCAAATTATCTGTCAGATTTTTTAAAGTGTAATGAACGATTTTTTTGAACAACAAACGATTTTTGTAACTTCCCTTAATGAAAATCGTTCAGTTGGTCAGTCAGAATGAACTACAAACTACAAACGGGAACACGCATGAACGATAATTGATCATCGTTATAACTCAGAAACTGCACGATTTTTTCAACGATTGAACGATAACAACGTCATTATAGTTAAATCGTTCAAAAAATCGTTACGTGTGTATGCACCTTAAAACCTGAACTGTTGGGGAGCCTCGAGGACAGCGTTTGGGAACCTCTGCACAAGTAGATTAGGTTAGAATAGTAGGATTGAAACAATTTTTACATATCTTTATTTACATGCCAGCATATTCCAGAATGTCCAGGACCTTCTGGAATATGTTTGCTGTTTATCTTTTATAACTAAGCACCCAGTGATTGAATACAAGTTTGAGTAGGCATTACTTGTTCTCATATACATGTTTATTTACATACCAATAGGCAGCAAAAACGTTAATTATAGTATTTTATAAGTAATACATTTTAAAAAAAAATAATCGGTGTGGAAGAATGTTTTATACATTATAATAAACGTGACCACAAGTTTGACATCATAAAGTGTGGTTTAGCCAGATATTTTAGACTTTGTAATAGCATTATGCAATAAACTACCTCAGCTACGTAAACTGTGGTAAACATCTCAAATATCAACAGAAAGGCCCATCTAAGCAGGTAATGTGATACAAGAATAATCTTCTGTGTGAGCATAAAGTGGATGAAATGTCACTGACACAAGCTCCGGATGTGTCTTTGTCTCCTTGTATTTTCTCTACTTACCACTGCGGTTACGTCCTTCTCACTAGTATTGCAGCACATTTCACTATTGTCCCATTTACAAGAAGTGGACGTCTCATTTAAAATCGTACTTGCCATGAACCATGCTTCTATTTATGTTTTGAGTGTAATAATATATGCAGTATATCAGTTTTGCGTCATTATGATAATGTTGATCCCTTAACAAGCAATATACACTGTGTGTAAAATTATACACCAGAGCTAAAACCCGGGTTATTGCAGGGCTAACCCAGGTAGCTCCTTGGTGTAAAAGGGGACTGCGTTGGATTCCGGGTGGAGTGTCCCGGCAATCCAACCCAGGTAACTTGCAGGGTTTTACATGGGAATAACCCGTGAAACCCTGCAGTGTAAACGGCGCGATTCGGGTCATGATGACCTGGGTCATGACACATGCCTGCCGATTGGCCGGCTTCAGTGGCACTTGGAGATGACGTTATCTCCGAGCATCCACTTCAATGCCGGAAAAGCCGGGTCACTGCAGACCCGGCTCCGTTGTCAACATTGCCGACTCGGGAATATCCTGGGTGGGCACCAGCTAAATTCCGAGTCTGATCTGGTTTGAATCCCTCTTCCAACCTCCAGCTCAGACTAGGAATTTAGGTATAAAAGCGGTATAAGTAAGTTAATATTGGGTGGAGAAAAGCTAGCAGAAAATATCGATTTGAAGGAAAATAAAACAAAATTTCCAAAACAAACACCTTAAGGTGGGTACACACCTGACAGATATATCTGCAGATGATGGTCATTTATACACAATGAACGGCAATCATCTTCTTGTGCCTTCGGGTCCCGGCGGCCAGGGGGTGGGACCCGGTGGGCAGGGGCGTGTCCCGCCCCCCTCCTCGCGGCTCCCGCTATTTGTGTACGGGCGGCATGCCGACCGCCCATACACACCTGCCGATGGAATATTGGTAGACTAGATACACTCTCCAGAATAGTATGTCCCATGTGTACTACAACCCCCATTTAGCTTAAACTATTACTTAGATACACTCTCTAGCCAATGCCTTGTTATGTTACTGACTGCGACTATTCAAAGACAGTTTTAAAAATGTGCCATTAATTCAGAAGTAAAGCTGTACAACATATACAAAAGAGATGGAAACAGGTGTTGTTTAGGAAGGGTGGTGGCTGAAGAGCCTGCTCCTCTCTACATGCCTTCCACAGCTGCCTCTATACTATAGTGGGGCAGGTCACATATGGTGCAATGCAGTCATGCTCAGTATTGTCAGGTGTCCCAGCTCCCTGCAATTACCACCAAAGGAAATTAAAAATGACGGAGCTGCCCCTCAGACATTGCACTCACAGCCTTGTGCTGGATAAAGAGCACATAGAAACACACTTATGTGGGGTCTGGAAACATCTCCAGTCAGGCTTGACAAATATCTGTCAAAAAGACGACTGATGTTTTTTTAAAAATGTATTTATTTTTATATAAGCAGGGGCACTGAGATGGGTGGGAGGGGGTACTAATTATCTGGGCTTGATAGAGGGGCTTGGTGGGGTCCCGGTCCAATACCTTCTTCCCTGTCATCAGCAGCAGCCAGTCTCTCCAGCTGTGGTGGGAAAAGGGAAACTGCTGCCTCTGATTAGCAGCAGCAGTCTCCTCTGGCTGTGCAGGGGAGGGGAAGCGATAACACTAATTGTACCCCCTCCTGGATTTCCCCTGGCTGAGGGGCATACAGCACCTGCCTGTGGAGCACACAAGCGGTGCAGCAAATACAATATTTTTTAGGCGGTGTGATCACGCCTACTTACATGAGGTCACGCCCCCCCAAATTTGCCAGGATCGGCAAGGATCTTTACAGTCCTGAGTATATGCAGCACCACTATGGAGGAAAAGCAGTATCTATACTGACCATTATTTCCAAAATTATTGTACAGTCATTCTTAGTGAGCAACAAAACGTTCATAAATATTGGGACATTGACAGAATTTTCATATTTTGGCCTCTAGTCACCACCACAATGGCTTTGAAATGAAACAAACAAGATGTGATTTAACTGCAGACTTTCAGATTTAATTTGAGGGTAATTACATCCAAATCAGGTGAACGGTGTAGGAATTACAACGGTTTCTATATGTGCCTCTCACTTTTTAAGGGGCCAAAAGTAATGGGACAAACTAAACAATCCTAAATCTAATTTTCACTTTTTAATACTTTGTTGCAAATCCTTTGCAGGCAATTACAGCCTGAAGTCTGGAACACATAGACATCACCAGACGCTGGGTTTCATCCCTGGTGATGCTCTGCCAGGCCTCTACTGCAAATGTCTTCAGTCCTTGCTTGTTCTTGGGGCATTTTCCCTTCAGTTTTGTCTTCATCAAGTGAAATGCATGCTCAATTGGATTCAGGTCAGGGGATTGACTTGGCCATTGCATAACATTCCACAATTTAGCCTTAAAAAACTCTTTGGTTGCTTTTGCAGTATGCTTCAGGTCATTGTCCATCTGCACTGTGAAGCGCTGTCCAATGAGTTCTGAAGCATTTGACTGAATATGAGCATATAATATTGCCCGAAACACTTCAGAATTCATTCTGCTGCTTTTGTCAGCAGTCACATCATCAATAAATACAAGGGAACCAGTTCCATTGGCAGCCATACATGCCCACGCCATGACACTACCACCACCATGCTTCACTTATGAGGTGGTATGTTTTGGATCATGAGCAGTTCCTTTCCTTCTCTTCTTTTCCCATCACTCTGGTACAAGTTGATCTTTGTCTCATCTGTCAATAGGATGTTGTTCCAGAACTGTAATGGCTTTTTTAGATGTTGTTTGGCAAACTCTAATCTGGTCTTCCTGTTTTTGTGGCTCACCAATGGTTTGCATCTTGTGGTGAACCCTCTAACCCTCTATATTCACTCTTGTGAAGTCTTCTCTTGATTGTTGACTTTGACACATATACATCTACTTCCTGGAGAGTGTTCTTGATTTGGCCAACTGTTGTGAAGGGGTTTTTCTTCATCAGGGAAATAATTCTTTTGTCATCCACCACAGTTGTTTTCCGTGGTCTTCCGGGTCTTTTGGTGTTGCTGAGCTCTCCGGTGCGTTCTTTCTGTTTAAGAATGTTCCAAAGAGTTGATTTGGCCACACCTAATGTTTTTGCAATCTCTCTGATGGGTTTGTGTTGATTTTTCAGCCTAATGATGGCTTGCTTCACTGATAGTGACAGCTCTTTGGATCTCATATTGAGAGTTGACAGCAACTGATTCCAAATGCAAATGTCACACCTAGAATCAACTCCAGACCTTTTACCTGCTTAATTGATAATGAAATAATGAGGGAATAGCCCACACCTGTCCATGAAATAGCTTTTGAGTTGATAGTCCCATTACTTTTGGCCCCTTAAAAAGTGGGAGGCACATATTGAAACTGTTGTAATTCCTACACCGTTCACCCGATTTGGATGTAATTACCCTCAAATTAAATCTGAAAGTCTGCAGTTAAAGCACATCTTGTTTGTTTCATTCAAAACCATTGTGGTGGTGAATAGAGGCCAAAATCTGAAAATTCTGTCAATGTCCCAATATTTATGGACCTGACTGTATATATATATATATATATATATATATATATATATATATATATATAACTTTTTAATTGAAGCATAAACATCAGATACAGACACCATAAATAGTAGATACAGCGTATGTAACAGCTTGGCACGAGTATACTGATTACAATGGTCCAATATTGTTGCAGGTTGTGCAAAAAGAACCATACAGTATGTGAGAAAGAGAAAACATAGCACTCGACACAATAAAGAAATTCACTTGAGAAATCTGTAAAATATATAAATTAATGACTGTACATAATTCTCAGCCTCACCACCACTATTTCCAAATTTTCTTCGACCAAAAGAAATTAGAAGCAACTACAGGGCGCAGTCGTCTTCCCCAGAAACTTTATACTAAACGTTGTGAAATATTTGAATGAAAAACAACTAGTGTGAGACAATATTAGTCACTCGGCTCAACTAATCAATCAAATAAGTATTTAGGCTGCAGTCTCACGTAATGTATCAAATGGCTTGAAAACATTTTTAGCAAAGAATTATGTGAAAACGTACACTTATAATAAAAAGCTGGGTCAAAAATCTAAGCAGGACTCGTAGCATTGGTCAGTATCATGTGAGTTTCAACATCGGAAGAGAACAGTGATATGTGAAGAGTAAATACTGCATAAAAGTAGTGACAGATGTACCGGAAAGTACTGGAGCAATAATCTGAGTAGTACCTGCTATTATGTTCTATGTTTAAAGAAGAGCAGTGCTAGAATAATGCAGCGACATGCACAAGAATTGTCTCTCTCTAAGGAATAACATTTCTGAAATAGGAAAAGTGGACATGGAGATGGGGGGTAAGGGGAAGGGGGGGAGCAAACAAAGAAACAGATTACGCGCCAAATAGAACCAGTCTATTTAAATGTAAAGTGCAACTAAGATAAGCTATGGAGCATAGAGCTGTATATTGAATACATAGAAACTTGCAGAGATCGGTCACCAGCAGACAGGCCAATAAAACAAACTGTTTATACAGCATTCATGTCACAAACCCAATGGTGCTCAGAAACAAAGATGAAACATATGTAACAATGAGTGCACTGTACCCAGGCGCATGGAAGAGAAATAAATTGTCCTGAAGAAGAGCGTGGCTCGATACGCGTTGACTTTTGACAGGAGTACCACGCAGTTCTGGATAGCTTTGGAGGAGGAACTGGACAGCCGTGGCCATAAGGGAGCTAAGTGCGAGGTTCCGGAGGCTTCAACTCTATACCATCTATATGCCCCATGGTTACATTCTTCTGGTAACATCTCCATCTGTTACCATTAAGATTGTGACATTAATGCTTTGGATTCTGCTTTATTTCAATTGTCTCTTATGTGTTATATCTCAATAAATTGTGTAAATTATACTACACTATATTGCGGTGAAATGCTTTTTATCTTTAAAGTGATAGAAATTTGCTTCCTGTTGACATGAATGAATGGTAAATGTCTAAGGGAAGTGTTTGCCATTTAGTTGCCTTTTGGCTTTGCCAGCAGAGCCGTAACTAGACTTTTTGGTGCCCTGTGCCAGAAAGAGCATTGGCGCCCCCCTCATTTTTCAAAGGGACATAGCGCACACAAAAAAGAGCCATGGCTTCATGAGGAAGGTCCAGGGAAGAGATAGGAGAGGCCAGGAGATGCTGGGGATGAAATAAGAGGAAGCTACAAGCAAGAATGTTAATAAACAGAAATTTCACAGGCCCAAACAGCGCCCCCTGACCTGTGGTGCCCTGTGCGATGGCACCGGCAGCAGTACCCTAGCTACGGCCCTGTTTGCCAGTATTGAATTATTACACATTATATGTTATAAAATTAGTGCCTCGTGTATGGTCATCTTTCTATATAAAGATGAAACATATAATGGGGGGCTTGGAGTAACAAAAGGACTGAGTATCAAAACAGAATGTGGAGGCAGACATACAGTGAAGAGCAGATACCGTTGATATAAAAATGATCCGTCCAAAGGCAACTGATACTGTCCATAGGGAACTATCACTGGGTCCAATTCCTGACCTTTGGGTAAAGCCTGTGTTTGGAAGATAGCAGATGTTAAGATGTCCAGGTGACCATAGAAATACTTGGAGTCAGCTGGGAAGTAGTGCATCCAAAGATCTTTGGGAGAAGATTTTGCAGAAGGCTGACTAACTGATTCCATAAAAGGCATAGGCAGTTGGGCTGTAGGCAGAGGCAGCTTTGTAATTAAAGGGATAGCAATCGCAGAATCATCTGATAACTCCATGATAGATGTTTATCGAGGTGAGAGTTCTGGAGAGTCCACACTGTGATCTAAACACACCAGCAAGTGGGTAATTTTTTCATCCAAATATGATGGCAAGAGATTACTCAGCTCTGCTGCGAATGATGTGGCTGGTAAGGGTATACTAGGCATCTTTGTTGCGTAGACTGGTATAAGGTATATTGTAAACTGTAATGTCTGGAAAGAGCTGTATAAGCTGATGGTATTATTAGGTGGAGTCCTGCTAAAACTGGGGAATTGTAGGCTTTACCAAGTCCAAGGTATAGGTATTCGCATCTTTCTCCACGTGCACTGCCATGCACCGGTAGATATACTAAGGGTGAATAAACCAAATCCCTGACACCAGCGGGCACCGAAGTTCAAGGCAAGGATTGAAGCTAGAAGAGGAGCAGGAATTTCACTCGCAGGAGACAGCATCAGGGACGGATCCGGTATAGGACAGAGAGTTCAGCGGTGATCGGTAAGTGAAGGGGCGTGCAGGTAGGCACCATCTCAGCAGCCAGCCACTTGTAAAGAGAGCCCACAGCTCAAGAGACTTTGCAGCAATCACTGCCTCTGGTCCCGAAGATGCCGCACATGCTAGTGGGATAGTAGCAGACAGTGGGCAGCAGTTCTCAGCAGTTCTCAGCAGCAAACAGCGGCCTAGTAGAGTAGGAGCAGTCTCATCACCCAGACACACCAATGATGTCACACCAGCACTGATGGATGTCTGATATTTGCTTTGCAGTGTCGGCTGCAGGGTGTGCGGTGTGGGGCCCCCTGGACCCAGGGAGGGCCACCCTACACCCATTATAGATATGCCCCTGATTCCAGTATCTATTATCTAGCAGTAGAGTGTCTTTTTTATTATTATTTAACTTGCCACCACATGCTGACCATGCTCCCGCTGGCAAACTTCAGTAATGGGAGGAAGGGAGGGAGCAGCTCAGGCTGCCATGGGTCCATGTTGCGCCTCCAGCTCTGTTCTACACATATTGAGTATGAAGTATTGTTGGGGCATCCAGGTGGAGATGGTAGAGAGACACAAAGACATGAAGTTAGAACGAGAGAGGTCAGGAGAGGAGAGGTAAGTTTGAGTGCCAGCTTCATAGACATGGCAGAGGTGGCCAAAAGAGCATGCGTTCACCAAGAATATAAAAAAAACAATGACATAATATGAAGAAGTCAATGACACAATTACTTTCTATGGCATAACTACTGTATTTTTAGTCAGTGGGTAAAGAACTGTACCTCTCTACGTAGCAAGGAGAATAACTTCTATAAACAGGTGTTTTTTCTTATTTACATTTCTTTAGATAAAACCACATAAAAATCAGGATCTCCACTTTATAAATGTTTCAGTGTTAATTATATGTGCAAATATATAACTAATTGCAGGGGGGATGGAGCACCACAAATGTATAGTGAGTTTTTTTGCTCTCTTTGTTTGTATTTTGCTTTTGTTTCTTATAAACATATGCACAGGGATGATTTTATCTATTCTTTTAATTACTGATTTTGTTTTTTAAGTACTGAATTTGAACAATAGTGCTATTTATTTTAAAATACATTTTAATTACTTATTTGAGAACAACTGTACAATCCCATATATATGTTACATTGTATATAATATTTAATTTTACACAAAAAAAATTGCACCAAAAAAAAAAACTGTCTAAAATTCACTTAGCTCACTGGGACTATCACCATCTTTACCTTTGCAATCTATATTGATAATGATACCATAAGTGACATACTTATTCACATCAGGTGACAACCTTATGCTTGAGTGTTATTTGTAACACTACTAAAATGGCAGCACCCAGGGTAGCATGACACAAGTTACTCATATAAATTCCCTAAGTAGCTTACAAGTGAAGTTGGTTTAAGTTCACTTGTCTGCTGTGTATGTTGTATAAACATGTAATACATTAAAATGTAACGTTAATGAATAAAACTTTCAGATTAAACAAATTTTATTAATTTATGTAATTTTTATAAATTTACCAAATTAGTTGTTAACATTTCTTGAAGAAAGCATAATACGCTAATCATTGAGGGATTTCATACTATCGGCCAGCATCACATACTCTCGAATGATTCCAAAATATGTTACAAATAAATGTCATTAAAATATTATTTGCACAACATTTATTGTAAGATGATTTCCTTTTTTTTGTGAAATATTTGAGACATGTTAATAATTTGTGTCAAATATATACATTCGGAATAAAAAAATAAGGTAGTAAAAAAAATTATGTATACATTTTTTTTTATTCCTTCAAATACATTTTCATGGAAAATAGGATGTATCTTACTTAGTATGCCGTACTTCCTATACAGAATATTTTGATGTCTGTGGTTGTTCTTAGTTTAGATATGTTAACTATGTATTTTAATAAATGACAAGTTAATATAATGTATGATAAAATCACCAGTAGATCAATTCTAGAATTACAGCAGTTACTTTTAATATATCTAATATATTTGCAGAAAAGGAGTGACAATATTATGACTGTTTCCCTTCCGTTATAAGTATTGTCAACATTTAGGTATAAGCTGGTACTTTGTGTGCAGTAGAATTCTTTGGAGGGTCCAAAATGTCAGCGCTTTGTGTTATGTTTTGCAAACTGAAAAGGTCAGTAGTTCACCCAATGCTTTGATGGGATAGACACTAAAACAGTGTATTTAGTGCTAATACTGGAAGCAAACAAATAGAGGCTCCAAACCCTTTACTTTACAGAGCGTACACAAGGGACAGCTTATGTGGTCTGGAAATGTCATGTAAAATGTTTTCTTTTTTCTTTCTTTTTAAGAATGGCAAATTATCTTCATCACAGTACCCACTTTGACCTGTGCAATTAAACTTTGCTCCCCCTTAAAGGGCAATGTCTCAGGACGATGCAGGACAGAGATATATCTTTAATAAGTATCAATATGTGCAACAGAGGATTTGCTATTGGAGAACACCAGTGCATTCAATTATTTTACCTGTATATTGATCAAGACCAATTTAAATTAGGGGTGTGCACCGGCCACTTTTCGTGTTTTGGTTTTGGATCTGGATCTTTCTTCGTGTTTTGGGTCTGGATTGGTTTTGCCAAAACCACCCTTCCGTGTTTTGGGTTCTGGGTTTTGTGTTTTGGATCTGTATTTTTTTGAAAAAAAGCATAAAAACAGCTAAAATCACAGAATTTGTGGGTTTTTCTGCTCCTATGCTATTATTAACCTCAATAACCTTAATTTCCACTCATTTCCAGTGTATTCTGAACACCTCACACCTCACAATAGTGTTTTTACGTCCAAAAGGCTGCATCGAGGTAGCTGGATGACTATGCTAAGAGATACGAGTGGGCGGCACAAACACGTGGTCCATCTAGGAGTGGCACTGCAGTGGCAGACAGGATGGCAGTTTGAAAAACTAGGCCCCAAACTATACATAATGCAAAGAAAATAAAGAGGTGCAAGATGGAATTGTCCTTGGGCCCTCCCACCCACCCTTATGTTGTATAAACAGGACATGCACACTTTAACAAACCAAACATTTCAGCACCAGGGTCTGCCACACGACTGTGGCTGAAATGATTGGTTCGTTTGGGCCCCCACAAAACAAGCTGGCAATTAATCTGTCCCTGCACAAACTGGCTCTACGGAGGCAAGATGTCGTCCTCATCCTCCTCATCCACCGATTCCTCACCCTCTTCAGTGTTGTGTACATCCTCATCCTCACAGAGTATTAATTCGTCCCCGCTGGAATCCACAACCACAGGTCCCTCTGTACGTTCTGGAGGCTGGTCTCCCTGGAAGAGTTGATAATTCATTTTATGAACATCATCTTCTCTACATTTTGTGGAAGCAACCTCCTACGCCTTTCGCTGACAAGGTTCCCGGCTGCACTAAACACTCTTTCGGAGTACACACTGGAGGGGGGGCAACTCAGGTAAAATAGAGCCAGTTTGTACAGGGACCTCCAAATTGCTTCTTTTTCCTGCCAGTACAGGTACGGACTGTCTGACATGCCTACTTGGATGCTGTCACCGATGTAATCCTTTAACAGACAGACGCACGCTTGTCGCTGCTGCTTTGAGGATGCAAGTACGGCTACAGCCCACACAATTCACAAAGACAGAAAAAAGAAGAAGAATATTTTTATTGTTTGTGTAGCACACTTTGATGGTGTCACCACCCTATAACAGACAGACGCACGCTTGTCGCTGCTGCTTTGAGGATGCAAGTGGGCTACAGCCCACACAAGTGGGCTACAGCCCACACAATTCACAAAGACAGAAAAAAAGACACACGCTTGTCGCTGCTGCTTTGAGGATGCAAGTGCGGCTACAGCCCACACAATTCACAAAGACAGAAAAAAAAAGAACAATATTTTTATTGTTTGTGTAGCACACTTTGAGGGTGTCACCACCCTTTAACAGACAGACGCACGCTTGTCGCTGCTGCTTTAAGGATGCAGGTGCGGCTACAGCCCACACATTTCACAAAGACAGAAAAAAAAAGAACAATATTTTTAATGTTTGTGTAGCACACTTTGAGGGTGTCACCACCCTTTAACAGACAGACGCACGCTTGTCGCTGCTGCTTTGAGGATGCAAGTGCGGCTACAGCCCACACAATTCACAAAGACAGAAAAAAAAGAACAATATTTTTATTGTTTGTGTAGCACACTTTGAGGGTGTCACCACCCTTTAACAGACAGACGCACGCTTGTCGCTGCTGCTTTGAGGATGCAAGTGCGGCTACAGCCCACACAATTCACAAAGACAGAAAAAAAAAGAACAATATATTTATTGTTTGTGTAGCACACTTTGAGGGTGTCACCACCCTTTAACAGACAGACGCACGCTTGTCGCTGCTGCTTTAAGGATGCAGGTGCGGCTACAGCCCACACATTTCACAAAGACAGAAAAAAAAAGAACAATATTTTTATTGTTTGTGTAGCACACTTTGAGGGTGTCACCACCCTTTAACAGACAGACGCACACTTGTCGCTGCTGCTTTAAGGATGCAGGTGCGGCTACAGCCCACACATTTCACAAAGACAGAAAAAAAAAGAACAATATTTTTATTGTTTGTGTAGCACACTTTGAGGGTGTCACCACCCTTTAACAGATAGATGCACGCTTGTCGCTGCTGCTTTAAGGATGCAGGTGCGGCTACAGCCCACACATTTCACAAAGACAGAAAAAAAAAGAACAATATTTTTATTGTTTGTGTAGCACACTTTGAGGGTGTCACCACCCTTTAACAGACAGACGCACGCTTGTCGCTGCTGCTTTGAGGATGCAAGTGCGGCTACAGCCCACACAATTCACAAAGACAGAAAAAAAAAGAACAATATTTTTATTGTTTGTGTAGCACACTTTGAGGGTGTCACCACCCTTTAACAGACAGACGCACGCTTGTCGCTGCTGCTTTGAGGATGCAAGTGCAGCTACAGCCCACACAATTCACAAAGACAGAAAAAAAAAGAATATTTTTATTGTTTGTGTATCACACTTTGAGGGTGTCACCACCCTTTAACAGACAGACGCACGCTTGTCGCTGCTGCTTTGAGGATGCAGGTGGAATCTAGACGGGATTTGGAACCGGGGACACACTACCTCCATCAATTGTCTAAATCCCACTGCACTAATGGCGGATACCGGACGCACGTCTAACACCAACATAGCAGTCAAGGCCTCAGTTATACGTTTTGCTTCAGGATGACTGCTGTCGTACTTCATCCTCATCGCTAGGGACTGTTGGAGGGTCAATTGTTTAGTAAAAGTAGTGATGTTCCTACTTCCTCTCTGGGATGATGAACAACTCCCAGCAGCAGCAACAGCACTAGGAGGAAGTGGTTCTTGATCTTTCCCTATTTTATTTTTATCGGAGAAAGTTTGGTCCTCCATTTATGTTATATTGATATATACGTGCGGCTAAAGCGCACACAAACACAGAAAATATTTTTTTATTTTTGCTGGAGAGTAGTGCACTTTGTCGGTTACACCACCCTTTAAGAAATGAGCCAGCTGGCTCTTTACTTATGGGACACAGGCGCACGCTTGGCGCTGCTTCTTTGTTGATGCACGTGCAGCCACAGTGCACACAATTCACAAACACAGAAAATAATTTTTTTTGGGGTTTGGACTGGAGTGTACTTTGGGGGTTACAGCACCCTTTAACGGTCAAGCCAGCCGGCCCTTTACTTATGACACAGACGCACGCTTGGCACTACTTTGTTGATGCACGTGCGGCTACTGCGCACACAATTCACAAACACAGAAAATATATATTTTTTTGGTTTGGACTGGAGTGTACTTTGGGGGTTACAGCACCCTTTAACGGTCAAGCCAGCTGGCCCTTTACTTATGACACAGGCGCACGCTTGGCACTACTTTGTTGATGCACGTGCGGCTACTGCGCACATAATTCACAAACACAGAAAATAATTTTTTTTTGGTTTGGACTGGAGTGTACTTTCGGGGTTACAGCACCCTTTAACGGTCAAGTCAGTCGGCCCTTTACTTATGACACAGGCGCACGCTTGGCACTACTTTGTTGATGCACGTGCGGCTACTGCGCACACAATTCACAAACACAGAAAATAATTTTTTTTTTGGTTTGGACTGGAGTGTACTTTGGGGGTTACAGCACCCTTTAACGGTCAAGCCAGCCGGCCCTTTACTTATGACACAGGCGCACGCTTGGCACTACTTTGTTGATGCACGTGCGGCTACTGCGCACACAATTCACAAACACAGAAAATAATTTTTTTTTTGGTTTGGACTGGAGTGTACTTTGGGGGTTACAGCACCCTTTAGCGGTCAAGCCAGCTGGCCCTTTACTTATGACACAGGCGCACGCTTGGCACTACTTTGTTGATGCACGTGCGGCTACTGCGCACACAATTCACAAACACAGAAAATAATTTTTTGGGGGGTTTGGTCTGGAGTGTACTTTCGGGGTTACAGCACCCTTTAACGGTCAAGTCAGTCGGCCCTTTACTTATGACACAGGCGCACGCTTGGCACTACTTTGTTGATGCACGTGCGGCTACTGCGCACACAATTCACAAACACAGAAAATAATTTTTTTTTTGGTTTGGACTGGAGTGTACTTTGGGGGTTACAGCACCCTTTAACGGTCAAGCCAGCCGGCCCTTTACTTATGACACAGGCGCACGCTTGGCACTACTTTGTTGATGCACGTGCGGCTACTGCGCACACAATTCACAAACACAGAAAATAATTTTTTTTTTGGTTTGGACTGGAGTGTACTTTGGGGGTTACAGCACCCTTTAGCGGTCAAGCCAGCTGGCCCTTTACTTATGACACAGGCGCACGCTTGGCACTACTTTGTTGATGCACGTGCGGCTACTGCGCACACAATTCACAAACACAGAAAATAATTTTTTGGGGGGTTTGGTCTGGAGTGTACTTTCGGGGTTACAGCACCCTTTAACGGTCAAGTCAGCCGGCCCTTTACTTATGACACAGGCGCACGCTTGGCACTACTTTGCTGATGCACGTGCGGCTACTGCGCACACAATTCACAAACACAGAAAATAATTTTTTTTTGGGTTTGGACTGGAGTGTACTTTGGGGGTTACAGCACCCTTTAACGGTCAAGCCAGCCGGCCCTTTACTTATGACACAGGCGCACGCTTGGCACTACTTTGTTGATGCACGTGCGGCTACTGCGCACACAATTCACAAACACACAAAAAATATTATTTTTTTAGCACTTGGGGGGAGCACCCCTGATGGACAGAGCACCCCCTGGACAACACTACAGCACCCCTTTAGGACTGGGACACTGCACAGGACTTTGGAGTGGACACAGCCCCTATGGAAAACTGACTGCACAACACAGTCCAGCCAGCCCCTATGGACTTTGAAGTAGTGGACACAGCCCCTATTAACAACAGCAGCACGGCACAACACAGCCAGCCCCTATGGACTTTGAAGTAGTGGACAACAGCAGCACAGCGCAGCACAGCACAGCACAACACTACTCTGCACTACACTACACTACACTACACAGCCCAGCCAGCCCTAACTCCCACCCTCCCTCTTCACTGTCCACAGCCGAGTGAGAAAATGGCGCCGACGCAGGTACCTTATATAGGATCCAAAACCCGCGAGACTCGGAAGGCGGGATGATGACGTTTTGCCTCGATTTCAGATCCGAGTCAGGCGGGAAAAGTCGAGCTCACCCCTAATTTAAATCATCATAGCACACAGTAAGGGGTAAATTTACTAAGATTCCTGTTGGTCCCGATTTGTCCTGTTTTTCAACTTGGATATGATCGATCAAAAACGGATGTTTTTTTCACTTTAAAAATCGGGAATTTACCAAGCTTCCGGTTTTGACAGGATCGTTTTGATTGATGGTGTATTTGGTCAATCCTGTCTGTTTTGAAGCCCCGATCTCACCTTCTGAATTTCCCTCCCCAACAAGCAGGCTACACATATCAGTGAAATATGTGCAGACTGCTTATTTATTTTTTTATATTTTAAGGCCAGCGCCCAGTGCAGGCCTCGCCCCCTCCCTTTGACATCATATGGTTGGGGTGGGGCCAGGAACGCTGGGAATTACAGCAATGCGTGGAGCATCCTCAGGATGCTATGGCGGGCTGTAAGGGCAGTGGTGTGCACACTCCTGGCGACACTGCTGTAGAGATTCTGGAAAGGCACCCTGATAGCCAGATGCAGGGGCCATGGGTGAGTGGTGGTGCCGCCCACAGAGCTCAGCGCTCTGTGTGCCCACGCCGCTCGCACACCCCTAGTTACAGCCCTGCTTATTTATTTATGGTACACGTCTCCAACATTATATATCCTTTTTCCTCCTTATATTCCACATAATCAATTCAAACATAGGGCCGTATTCAAACATAGGGCCGTATTCAATTAGTTTCGCACCCGCGATACATTTTCGCATGCCGAACTTTTCGCCTACATTGCATATTTTAGCCCCAGAAACTTATCACACGCGTCCCCGCGATTCGCTGTATTCAATTCCAAAAGAAACAAAAACGCAACCCAGCGAATGCAAAACAGGCGAAAAGTGCTGTCAGAATTGGGGAAATCAGCCCGACACCCCTTAAAAGATGTACTAACATTGGGGATCAATGTACATGCCCCCGAATAGCCCTAATAAAGCTATTTGGGGTACTTAAGGTGTGTCAATATATTGTAATTATCGTCTTTGCACAAGTGGTGAAGAATAACATTAAGCTTTTTTTTGTGAAAATAAGTAGTCCTGTGAAATTTGGGGTACTTGAAAATGCGTGCTAGCATGGTTTAAAGTCGCTAAAGTAAAGTAAAAAAATGTAAAAAAACGCATGTGAAAGCACCTGCAATCAAAAAAACACCTCACCCCTACTTGCAGACCCCCCAAAAGTCTATTTCACTACTTTTTAAGTTTGTACCCCCACTTTGAACTTTTTCACCCCCATTTTAAAGTGCTTTTTTGGGGTGTTCCTCACTTTTTATAGGGGTTTTTTGACACAGTTATCCTTTGGGGGGCTGTCCTAAGGGTGCTGAGTGGTTTCCCCACCTTTGCACCCCAAAACAGCGATTTTGCGCTTTTTTTTGCCACCTATTCAGAGGCAAATCTTCTTCACCTATTACATTGCATTGCGTTTTCGCGTATGCAAAAAAGAATTGAATAAGGAGATAAGTTTCCGCCTGGCGAAAAGTCGCAATCGGCGATACTTTTTTGCCGATTCTGGCTTTTTGCGGCTAAGTGAACACGGGCCTCAGTCCATGCAGAGCCGTAACTAGACTTTTTGGTGCCCTGTGCCAAAGAGAACATTGGTGCCCCCCCCCCCAAAAAAATTGTTTTTTAGGGACATAAGATAGTGCACCTGAAAAAGGGTCATGGCCTCATGGGGAATGGCCAGGGAAGAGATAGGGGAGGCCAGGAGATGCTGGGGATAAAAGAAGAGGAAGCTACAAGAGAGAATGATAATAAACAGGAAAAGTTATAGGCCCAAACAGCGCCCCCTACCCTACGGTGCCCTGTGACATGGCACAGGTTGCACCACCCTAGTTACGGCCCTGAGTCCACGTACACTACCATGGCATGTAACCAATGTATGTCCCCCTAGTTATCTATAAATGTTGGTGACACATTTAGCCTAGTATCCTTGGGTCACCCAGGTTGGGAGTCACAGATATTGGTCATACATTAATAGACTGATTTTCTCACCAAGCAAAACTAAATTCCCCATCTGAAACATGATCGAGGGAGATAAAAGTTCATCAGGGGGGCTTTGAAAGAGAGATATTGGAACAACATGAATATATATATATATATATATATATATAATGTTCTGTGAGAGAGCGCTTAAGTAACTTTTACAGTTTTCACTGGAGAATTAAGGAAAGGCCTTTCTGGATAAACACTTCAAAGTACTACTATTGAAGTATAGAAACATTCACATATAAAAACCTAGTAGTTTTTGTGGACAAAAAGCTGTTCACGCCCTTATAAAAACATAATACAATTCATTACAAAAAAAACATTTTGTGCAGTACCAATACAATTTTAGACGGTGCTGATTAGGTTCCACATTTGAATATGGACGATTCACCCTTAGGTTTAAAGCATGTATTTGTAGTGGTGTAGTCACCGAATTAGGATCAAAAACGCAGATACCATACGCATTTCGTCTCCTTGGAGACTTCTTCAGGGGTTAATCTCTGTGCCTTCACATAAAGGAATACATATTGTAAGTTCCAGTTGGTCTCAAATATACTGGAATGATGGATATTTTTAGGTAACACTTGGTTCTCAGTAAAAGATGGCAGATTTCAAACCTCAGATATTTCAACAAAGTCAGAATTCTGTATATACTGTATATGATCAGTACTGGGTAGTTGAATCTCACCTAGATATATATATATATATATATATATATATATATATATAAAGACATCATAAGTTGGGGATTTGGTTACATTATATGTCCTGCTTATATATCCTTAACAAGCTGGCTGCCAGAGGTCTGGAATACCGTGCCAGCTGTTTGATTGCTGCAAACTGCCTGGGCGCTACCCATAACTCCATGGTGGCCAATTTTTTTCAGTAATCCTACTACGTCACGCATCGTGATCTGGGTGGTCCATGCACATGCACCATCATCCCCATTGTGCACATGTGATTTGCAGCAAGGCACTGGGGCAGCCATGGAAATCGGGATTTCAAAGACTGAGATCACCTGCTGTGTTTTTGAAATGCAATAAAAAAGGACTACATGCACTCTCTGGCGGCAAGTCGCAGATGTGCCATCTGTATCTGCCTGCACTACTTATTCAAGTTCTGTTCCTGTGTCATCTCGGCATGGATCTACATTAGCCCTACCTTAGCGCATTTTTCCGTAAGCTCACCTCTGAATAGCCAGAAATTCTGTCTACACGTCTATGACACACGTCCACGTGCAAACGCCCCAATGCCGCCCAGTTACACTCATTTAGCTGCAAGTGGAGATCCGTCTGACTTCCGTACGACTCCGAATGATCCCACAGATCTACAACAATGCAAATATTCATCTCAATAATCTTGTACGCATTCACAGTGTGAAAAATTGCAGATGAGATGCGGTTCAGAAACTGGTCCTTGGTCTGGCAGCTTAGTCATTGCTCAACCAAACCAGCAGACTTATGCGAAATGTATTGTTCTCAAAATTATCATTCTTAAGGACCAAAACCTGTTGGATTTTACTTAAGTAGAGACAAAAAACGAATGAATGGATGGTTCACCTCAATTTAGACATCCATGGTTTTACCTTTTAAAAAATCACTTTAACTCCAGCTGCAAAATCGATGAAAAATTTGCACTCTTGCCAAATACTACTACATTTGGCCCATTGAGTTTTTCCTACAAAGGAGACAATCCATATGTTGCATCAGGATTGAGGCCATAAAATCTTAGTGACCATTACTGACCTTATGTGTAAATACTATGCACTTGACCATTGCTATGTAATCCATGTTACTTTGAAAGAAATTGTCAAATCACGATTTACGAACGTGTCCTGATCGGACGCAGAATGGCAGCAGACTGTCAGTGATTGACAGTCCACTGCTGTTTGGGAACAAGGAGGGGGTGGCGACAGCCTCCGTTTTCCAAAACGGAGGCGTGACGCCACCGTTGGGGGGAGAGAAGAGGCCAGGATCTTCATCGGTAGATTGCAGAAAATGAAGATAGAAATATCTCTGCACTTATCCTAATAATATTGTGAGAGGGCAGAAAATATCAGTCAGGACTCCGATACTTATCTCAAATACACATTTAATATAAATTCCACATATAAAAATATTTTAGAACATCTGTTATATATAATTGACTTTATATAAAAAAAACAGTTAATAAAAAACCTTGAATTAATGAGTGTTTCAAACCTGGATGTTTGCGGACCTCCGAATGTCAATAATGCTCTATATGTTGCATATACTTAGCTCTACATATACACCAAATGAGCCTGAAGTAATGAAAAGTTAAATAATAATTGTTCACAGACATCCTTAGTATAATGATGTTTAGTGGAGATATGGCTGATGCTTAGTTAAGTACATAGATTTTTCACTTTAGACCATAAATATTAATCAGGTTTGAACAGTCTGTTTATATATACCGCTGTTAATCACAGTAATATTGATTCCTTTTAGCACTTTGGCTGGACAAAATAGTGGATAGTTACCCAGTCACTTGTGCTCATGGTTTACCGCACATTAAGGGGGGGGTCCTTATGGTTTCTGCGCTAAGGACCTCTGTCCCCCTGGGGAGTGTCTCCAAATTTTCAGCCAAATTGTTGTGGAAATAATCAGCGCTGGCTCAGATCACTTTATGTCTGCAGGCAACACACAGTGGGCTGTCACTCCTATCAGCAGAAGAGCATATGGAGTCCAGTGTATGATCATTTGAAAATCACCGGAGAGGTATGGATAGTCACAATCACAGTGTCCACAAAATGGGGGTTCAGCTCGGACTTGTTTCGCCCCACAATAGGGCGGTTTTATCAAAGAGTCCTAGTCATTACAATAAGAAGAGCATTCCAGTGACCACCATACAATACAGACATCATCCCATTGAGGGCATCCAAGTGACTGCCATACAATTTCAACTCCTCATCATTAATTAACCCATCCTCAAAATTCATCTTCTCTTGCAGCATCGATGTGATAATCTCAGTCAGCAAAATTATTTATTTATTATCATTTACTTATATACATCAGCATATTCCATTGCACTTTAAAATTATCCATTTTATAATCATTAACTCTTCATTATTAATTAACCCCTATGTCATCGATTAATTCCATTCATATTCAATCAACCATAATTACATCACAGTTTCATCAAAATTAACTTTATTAAGAACATTAACTCCGTCATTCTCATAACAAAATTCAATAATTCTAATTAACCCGCTTATTCTAATATTACCTTCTCTCAATTATACTTATTCCTATCTCCCCCCTTACTCATGTGCTGATAAAACCGGAAGTAGTCTACATACCGGCGGTCAAAGTACTGGCATCGGAATCCCTACAGCAGTTGGAATCCCTGCACTAGAATCCCAACTGCCGGCATCTCAATGGTAATTATTAGGGATGGGAGGGGGTAGGTTTAGGGTTAGGAGATAGGGTTAGACAGTACAGGGAGGGTTATGTTTAGGATGCAGGGGGGAGGGTTAGGGTTAGACTGCGGGGGGGTTTAGCCTACGGGAGAGGAGGAGTAGTGTTAGGCTGTGGGGAGGGAGGGTTAAGATTAGGTGGAGGGTTAGGGGTTAGGGTACTTACAAACCGAAAAAATCACAGACCCCACAGACAGTATCGTCCTCATGTGTAATAAAATAATAAAACCTTCAGTGTGCGTGTACTGTCTTTTTAAACATTTTCTTGAACAGGTAAACTAGAAATACCAGCGGGCCCTTAAAGCCCACATGCTGGTACTTGTGGTTCTCCGAGTTTTAGGTCAGTAATATTGTGCAAGTGAATTCCAGGGGTAGGGAGCAGCACGGCCAAAATCTTGGAGGCATTTAGCATTTATTAAGTGAAGAGGGTGGACAGGAGTGTTAAGGGAGATGAGGTCAGATATGTAAATAAGACAGGAGTGGATGAGGGCTTTGTAAGTGAGTGTAAGAACCTTGAATTGGGCTCTGAAGGGGAAGGGCAGCCAGTGGAGGGCTTGTAGGAGAGGGGAGGCAGATGTAGAGCATTTTGGAAAGGAAGATAAGCAGTGCAGCAGCATTGAGGAAATGTTGGAGTGGAGAGAGGTGGGAGTCAAGAAGGCCAGATAGGAGAAGGTTACAGTAGTCCAATATGGAGATGTCCAGTGAGTGGATGATGGTTTAGTAGCATCCTGGGTGAGAAAGGGTCTGATCTTGTAAATATATTTGCGATGGAAACTGCAGGACTGTGAGAGGTTCTGGATATGTGGTTTGAAGGAGACGGAAGAGTTCAGGTTAACTTCAAGACATCGCACTTGGGGACTAGAGGAGATAGTTGTGCCATCAATTGGTAAAGAAATAGTGGGAAGTGAGGTTATGTGGGAGGGTGGGAAAATGATCAGCTCAGTCTTAGATATATCAAGTTTAAGAAAGCGCTGGTACATCCAGGAAGAAATAGCAGAGAGACAGTTGGAGATACGAGTCAGGACAGTGTTCCCGCACCATATTACATAGGGTTCTATAAATGTGCAAGTATAACTCTATACTCGCACATTTTCAAAACTTAGCACATTTAGCCCATAGTACAGTGCTGTAGATTATTGTTCTACTCAGATATAAATTCATTCACATTCACATTAAGAAGAATAGATACTGTATGTGACTTGAACAGTGAACAAATGTTTCCTCTTTGTTCCTTTTCTATTTTACAATAGCACTGTAGATAACTTAGAGAACATTTTGCAAACAATTTATATTCCACCCTCATTTATTCTGTGTATGCCTTAAACAATCTCCCAATTCTATGACCTCTGTGTATCATCATGATCTCTTCACCATAGCGAAAGATAATAATTAGCGAAAGATAAAATTCAATACAGCAAAATATTACCTTGAAAAAGATGGAAAGTTGACAGTATTGGTGGTAAAACAAACATCTGCATGACTGAGTGCTATATACTGCATATGTATAGATTGGGGGTTTTAGCCTACACTACAAAGAGTTGTATTGAATTTTATTGATTATTTCTAGTACAATCTTACTATTGTAGCACATTGTGTGTAGTGTGTTTTAGATGCTAAATACAGGGTTAATTCCTCACATATCCCTGCACACGGATCACAGCAGGATATTCCTGGTTCCTTCCTTCTATATGGTTTTTCAACACTTTAACCCCTCAGTGCCAGTGATATGCAAATCAAAGTAGGGGGGACACACATAGTGTAAAACTAAACACATTTATTAATCAAATCCAAAAGATAAAAATGGCTGCGTACCATAAAAGACCTTTTATGACAGGTGCAGTATAGCACATATAGGGGAAGGGATGCTCCCCCTATAGAGCGGTACCTTTACCAGGTAAGAATGGGATGCTGCCTGGAATATTGGACTGCTGCAAGAAATATATTGTGATACATCTTCTTTATGACTTGCCAGGACAATACATTGTATCCAAATTTTTGCAACAATTGACTGTGAGGAATAATAAGTTTACTGATATATGACTTTATTACCTTACATGGATTTTCTGATTGGAACATTTTGATTGACTTCATGAACTACTAAGGAATTGTTTATACCTCAGAAGTGCGCTTTTTATGCCTTTATTATTTTTCTTACTTATGTCGAGTGATTGGTGATAGTCACATTAAGGAGGTAGTTGCCTTCTTCAAGCTTGGAGCGCAGTGGTCTATATATTTATACATCTATCCAACTTTTATATGTCCATTTCATTTTTTAAAGTGCCAATAGTTTAGTGTTTTAGCAAAAAAAAAGAAATAAAATATATATTATTTCTGCAATTAGTTTGCATACATTGATGCTTATCTTTTGTGTTGTATAATAGGTGATCCTTTAATCACCTACTCGTGTTTCTCGTTGTATATCACAAGCCAAATGAGACTTCCTTCAGATTCAAACCTTCTGAAATGGTCCTGTCAAAAGACCCTTGCACCAAAGCATCCAAAAAAGGCCAAAAACCACTCTTTGTAGTATTTCACCAAGTTGTATTTATTTTTATCTTTAAAAAAAATGAAAAATACGAGTATATAGTTTGATTGTTCTTACTTAGTTTTGTAAAACATGTGGGCTACCCCTTGTGGGAACAGATGTTATAAAGTCCATTCCACCCTTCCAGTGGGTGTGAGCTCCTGGTGGTCTTATTTTAGTTCCTTATTGGAGAGACCCCACTTAAACCACACAATGCATTTCGTCTGAGTCTTTTAGATGGCGGGAGCGATACAGGCCCTACTGCCTGCAATGGAGACCCGGCGGTGCCTTTTCGGCTTCAGCGAAGCCTTCCAGGCACTGCCGGGTCCCCGTGTCATGCCCATTTGCAGACGGACCGTCTTGCATGCGCATAACACTGGAGCCTCGCCGATGGCAGCGTTAGGCTGCCAGCAGCCCAGCGGAGGACCTTGCAGAGGACGAGGACTTCATTTGACCTTGCTGGACCTTGCTGGAGGGGTAAGCATTGTTAAATACCAATAAATTTTTCATTTGTATCACAGTGATAGTAAATTAAAAATTTCACTGGTGTTTAATATTGTTGATAAATGGGGGCCTCAGAGTGAAAGGATCTAACATCCCTCTAACAAAACATAAGTCATTAGCACAGTATTTGTATTTACATGACATCATGCTCACAGGGGAGCGCGACCGGCACAGGGCGCAGAATAGCCCTTTTACGGTCCTGGGTGCATAATATATCCCAAATGTCAACTGGACTGGGGACTGCAGCGTTGAAGGGTCAGAATTGACCCTTCATGAATTTAACTGAACATTTATTGAAAAAAAAATAAAGCAAATAAAAATGTTACTTTTATATGATTCCTAATACATTCTCTCCTGCAGCAAGAGTTATATTCTGGACAGATGCCGAAATACTGTCTCTGAGTTCTGAGATATACCATCCACAAGACCTTGTTTTTCAAGTATAATTTCTGTCTGTTTTATGAATAATTACCTGGTGCACTAGACCCATCCATATATATTGAAGACTGTAGATCACACCAACTTATGTGAGATCACTTATTCCAAGCTATCCCATGCAGCTAGTGATATATAGGATGTCAACCACATGTGAAAACTTATTTTTCATATTTAAATGCAAGTGGTATATAAATGTTTTTTAATACAAATGTGACACAAATTTTGTAAATGAATGTAATTGTAATGTTACGGTTTTGATTTTATTGTTAACAATGTATTTCTTAACAAATATATGAGTGTACCAATAACATTAGCTACAGCTGTCTTGTAGGAAAGGATAGGTAGGTACATGCAAAGACAAAGGGGCTTATGGACCAGGGTGCCGACTTGTGCTGCTGTGGGAATTCATGCGAGTGTTCCTGAATTTTTAAAGCAGCAATAATTTTAACAGCAAAACCAGCTTGGTTTTAGCTTTAAAATTATTGCCGCTTTAAAAATACGGGAACACTCGCATGAATTCCCACAGCGGCACAAGCCAGCACCCTGGGGTAAATGTATGAAGCATGAAAAGAGTGGAGAAGTGTGCCAGTGGAGAAGTTGCCCATGGCAACCAATCAGCTCCTACCTATTTTTTTATAGCATGATAAATGCAACCTCAAAGCTGATTGGTTGCCATGGGCAACTTCTCCACCGGCACACTCTTTTCACTGCTTCATACATTTGCCCCCCTTATTACATAAGACCCAAGGACTGTTCAGGTAAGGAGATTTTTCTTTACTACACTTGAGCTCATAATTGTATTGAAGAGACTGTAAATTGGCCTGCTCATGTGCAAGTGGAAAAAGAATTAGAGAGATTCCTCAGGTCCTTCTTAGGTAATATTTGCAGAAAGTAGCCCATAAGATGCAACAGTTGAAGCCATATAAAGATAGAGATAGAGTGGAATTTTTCGGAGCTTAATACATATAGCCAGACAGCAGAGCTGATAATACATAATGCAGTTGCAAGGTATCACTTAATCATTGTCCCAAAGAAGCTGCCGCTATTGAAGGCAGGGAGGCTGCAGCTGTATGAAACTGCGCAACCTGGGATACTCTGGGGTAGTGCAGACAGATGGGCACAAGTGCAGTGTTCAAGAGACAGAGGAAAGCCCAAAAAAGGAATAGAGGACGAGTGTTTCCACTTTCAAATGTTCAGAATTACTGGTCTCTACCAGTTTTTTTTCCTGATTATCCAGGAAAAAATCCATGTAAATTCCCTGCCATATTTTATTACCTTAAATGTTGCGGTAATTACATAACAGGCATTGGGGGCTGAAGAGGAGACTTGGGAGATGTGGATGAAACTTGGTGTTTTGAGCCAGGGCCTCCTCATGTATTACTGTGAAGAGGTAGATGAAATGTAGAGGATGATGGGCCGAAGGCGAGGACAGTAATGTAATGTCTTTTTTAAACAGCAGGTTGGAATGAAAACTGGAGATGATGATATCGGACTGGGACCGATGATGTGGAATTGATGATGAGCAGAAGAGAATATAACTGGGGTTGATGATATTGGATAGATTAGCAGAATTGGATTGGGACCGATGATGCTGGATTGATGAGTAGCACAGGTATGAGACCACAGATGCTGAATTGAAAAGCAGGGTCAGTTTGAGACGGATGATGATGATTTGCAGGGCTGGATCAGTTTGAGACCGATGTTGATAAATTGAAGAACTGGATTGGTTTGAGACCAATGTTGATGAATTGAAGGACTAGATCAGTTTAAGAACGATGTTGATGAATTGAAGAACTGGATGGGTTTGAGACCGATGTTTGAATATGTAATACCCCACTATGCGAGGTATGACATCTGAGACTCTGCAGACCACAACTCCCAGCAGCCTCTGCAGCTGCTCAAGGAGTCAGGAGCTTGTCACGTGACCAGTGTCAGGTGGTAAGGTCAGGGACAGTTAGAGGGGAATGACAGTTGGTCCTCTGCATTGCACCTCAGTGAGACACTCAGATTGATTGCTAGGAGCATTAGCAATACATCCATGCTCCTTCTATAAAGGGACATAGCTTCATCTAGTCACCTGTATCACTATATTACTATAATCAAACCCAGTGAAATCTGCTAAGTGAGGAAACAGTAAATATAGACAATTATCCAACCACCTCACTTATCATCCTTAGGGCCAGATTCAATTAAATGCGAAATTGGGTCGATTTCGCGGCAAATTATCACACCCGCATTAATCGGATAGTATAAAACAGGCGAAAAGTTTTCACCATCACAGACCAACTGAAAAAAAAATGCAAAATCCCTATTTTTGCATAAAAATGTGGGGATTTCTTTCAGAACCATTTTGACAATCCCCCCTCTCCAATGATAAATGTGATAAGGGAGTAATGACCCAAAAGTTTTTAGTAATTTGCGCAGTTTGGCAGAAAAACGACCAGTCAAATTTTGGGTGAAATTTAAAAAAAATCAATGAAAATGGGATTAATTTATTGGGATTGTTATTCCAGGGGGTCATATGGATGCGTCAAGTGTTGTAAACAATGCACATGGTTGCAGCAGGCGGTTTTTTAACGGTTTTCAAAAGTGCACTTTTACGACATGAAAATATACTTGCGCCCATTTTAACATACTCCCAATTTATGTGGAACAGTCATTTCCTGGAAAAAAATATCTTACTATCAGTATTTTAAATTTTTTCATATACGCAAATTACCGGCAATCAATGCAAGTTAAATATTTTTATTACAGGCAATTAATTTCTGATGTACGGCAGCCATTTTTTGGGGTACAGACGCAATTTCCTGCATGTCCTGAGTTTTTTGCCTATTTTCGCCAACTTTTACATTGCACCTACCCGTTTTCAGCCTGCCGATTTTGCGGATAATTGAATCCGGCCCTTAGTAGTGAAACTACCCATTTTGCATAAATGACCAGAGCTCAGGACCTGGCTACTCTCAGCTGGCAGAACCAGCATCATTACAGAGATCCAAACCCAGAGCCCTGTTGCACCTAATATAATATGGAGTTGTGACTGTAGTTATGAAGAATAAATAGACTGAACGATATCACATCCAAATACCAAAACCTTATTTCACCATATGACTCTGGCAGTCACAATTAAAGACTACACATGGAAATTACAGGTTGATATACCAAGATATAAAACAGAAATTCATTACAAGAAAATACATTTATATATTCATATATATAACGAAGAGAGTGCAGTCCACCAAGTATTGCTCTTCAGGATATATATATACTTTATTACTTTTACATCAGATATAGAACTCAAACAGGTGCAGACAGTAATTGTTCTGGTACTAGCCAGGGTCGGCAACAGAAATCACGGGGCCCAGTACACATTTTTTTAGAGACCCCCCCCACCACCATCTAGCAGGTAGGTACAGGTACAGTGCTCAGGGGGGGGGGGGGGGTTGGGAAATGAGAGAGAGAGAGAGAGAGAGAGAGAGAGAAATTAAGTTGGGAGGACACTGAACTGACCTCTCTGCAGCAGGTAACTTCCCGGACAGCAGGAAAAGTAACGGAGATAAGGACCACGTGAAGAGGGGGAAACACAGGCTACTTTCACCACTCTGTCTCAACTCTTCGCGCCGGGGCCGGTCACTAGAGTGACTGCACTGAGGCGAAGGTAGGAGGAGGGGAGGAGCCGGGATGGGAAAAGAGGGGAGGGGGGGTCAGATCATCCCCCTCCTTTGCAACGGCCTGTGGCACGTACTGTGATGAGTCAGTCTGATTCATTACACCAATGCTGTTAATGCCGTGGCGGGCACCCGTTCTGTCAGTAATGCAGGGTGCCTGCAGTGCATCCTGCATCGCAGCAGAGCAGCCAGCAGCTAAATGTATTTGTCTGTGGGCCCCTCCGGGGCCACTAGAATCTCGGGGCCCGGTGCGGCTGTGCTCCTAGTCCCCCCTTGTTGCCGGGCCTGGTACTAGCACTAAAGTACCGATTGACTTAATGTGCATCAACAGTGATAGTTTTTCATATTATAGATATGCATATGACTGTTTGCTAGCATGGTATTAGCTTGTAGATATTAGCCTACTGGTACAGTTGAGTGTATATAATACTTGGCGCTCCAACCTGAAGATCATTTTCATAAATTAAACGTTTTTAGCAAATAAGAGAAATAAACCCTTAATAAAATGTAATAATTTTATTATACTGAGGGGCATATGTATCAAAGCTTGATGTGAGATAAAATTGTGAAATATACAGTATATCACCGACCAATTAGCTCCAAACTATCATTTCTTAAACACAGCCTGCAAAATGTAAGTTAGAAGCTGATTGGTTGGTGATATATATCTCTCAATTTTATCTCACATCAAGCTTTGATACATATGCCCCTTAGTGTGATTTTGCTTTCAATAGTTTTATTTCACATCATAAAAACACAAATAAGTACATAAATAGTTTCAAAAACAATTACAGACCATACACTGGATATCATGTATACACATTTCCGTATGGGTACTTTCTGAGAAATCTCACCCTTGTTGGAGGTTGCGGTGGGCTAGCTCAAAAGGCATGTTCGCTCCCGGGCACATAGCACGGCAACACCGCAATAAGATTTATGGGGAGCCCAATGCAGGATTCAGCAAACAGATGTCGGATATCCAGATCAGGATTCCAGGTCAAGACATGTACAGTAGGACCTCATTCAGAGTCGGTCATAAGTGGCCGCTCGGTTGTACACCTAACGATCGAGAATCCGAAAAAAAACAATCGCACGGCCGGGCGATCGCAACGAAAGTGACACCCATACATGAACAAAGTACCTCCTTTAGCTAACGAGTGATAGCAGCTAGCGATCGAGTCAATCGTTGTCAGTCGTTGTCAGTCGCTGTATGTTAATTTTCTTCTGATGGTTGCGGCCGCTTGTGTTGTGTGCAAATGACACCAAAAATTAACAAAAAAACGCATAGAATAAGCCATCCCCATGAAATATATTTATTCTTATTATTCGCTAATGCAAATGCAACTGAATCAATTACAAGCCAATTAGCAGTGTTATTAGCACCAACAAACAATTATTAGCTGCTTGCATTGTGTGGCACAAAATAGAAACATCAGACATAACATCAGTCACATTTGAGTGTATCGATTGTACTCCGGGGCTTGAGAGAGTACATACCCAACCTCAAGCTGTACGATCGGCCAGGCCTCTAACCTGCTCGCAGAGTGACGTTTTACTACTTCCGGCCTTCTATGTCGGTCGTAGCAGGAAATTTATGTACACCCCTGAAACGCCCTGAAAACGGTGAGGAACGCCTGCGTTTTTAGACCACTACCACTGTCAACACCCACAAACGGCCTTTCATGTCAATCAACTCCCAGAAGCCACTTCCTGCTCATAAGCTGTACGATCGACAGCATTTTGGATCGCAAGGTCTCGTACGCACATGCGCACAACTAACTGTATGCATGCATGGTTTGGAAACATCGGATGCGCACAACCGAGCGGCCGCTTACGACCGACTCTGAATGAGGTCCATAGTCCAGCTAAGTAAACCGAGCATTATTTTGTTTACTGTGTCAATTGTTGTGTTGGGATTGGGGACCACCTGCCTCTCTGCTGTGACGTGAAAAGGAAGAAGCAGCAGGAACCACTACAACAGTGTGTAATCCAATACTAAAGTTCTCTATATATATCGAATTGGACCAATGTTTTGGAAATATCGGATGGAACCGATGAGTGGAGGTATCGTCTGGAACCGATGGAGGCAGATATGAACAAGTCTCGGTGGTAAAATCAGACTGGAGTGCAATATGGAATTGGAGACTTGATTACCAGACTTGGAAGTTGGAACTGGAATGTAACAGACTGGAACTGTACAAATACAGAGTACCTGGGAGCTCAGCACAAAGCTATAACTTCAGCAGAAGGGACGTTGAACTGGCAACCGGGGCTAATCAGTAAATTAAATTTATAGGGGTGGATCCCCAAGGATTGGATGCTGTGATCAGCTGGTCTGGGAGCAGCATTCTGTGTGGAGGAAGAGCGTCAGGTGTCCAACATGGCTGCGCCCATACTGTGGTTTAGGAGGGAACTCTGGCATGCAGTTTGTGTGCCACCTTGCTTGGAAGACACGCTATGAGCAAGGGACTGCGTAGAGCCATCTCCATGATCAGTGACAGGATACTGAGCAGACTGGGCAGGAGCCGCACAGACAGACCTCAGTATCAGCCAGGAGCAATGTGCAGTGTGAGCGGACTTCTGTGCAATCCAGGAGTGATGCACAGGGCAAGCGGACCTCAGCGCTAGCCTGGACAGACACTGTAGAATATAAAGGTGGTTTTTAGGGTCCAGAACATGACACTAAATTACCTCTGGGGTCATTACTAATAAAAATCTCTCATTGTCTGCGTTTGGTTGTGGAACCATTGCACCACCATTGAATGACTATGAGGCATATTCAATTGGGTGCGAGAATAGCAAAAAACCCGCACCAGCGAGGTTTTTCCTGCAGGTGCAGGTTTTTTGCTATTAGGTGCGTGGGGGGTTTTTTTGTGCGCGCCGGAGGTTTTTTTCAACGCACCTCCAGAGCAAGTGTGATTTTTACTAAAAACTAATTTTAGGAAAAATCAGTGGCACTTGCTCTGGGACCCCGGCGTCACCCCCCTTTTGGACTAATTAAGCAATTGGAAGTTTCCAATTAGCTTAATTAGTCTATAATTACTTCTGCAGCACTGTCTTCTGCATCCAGCATCAGAGGCCGGGTAAGTATGTCAGTGTGTGTAAGTGTTTGTTACTGTTTGTAAGTGTGAATGAGTGTGTGTGACCCCCACAGCCAGTGTGCCCCCCTAGTGTGGCCCCCAGAATGGGCACTGGGAGAACTACATCTCCCAGCAGCCCGTGCCCTTCCACCAGCCCATGGAGCCTCTCAGGAGCCCCAGGGACTCCCAGCAGCCCCCTCTCCAGTAAGAAGATAGAGGGTAGGCCACCGGGAGTAGCGGAGACCCCGAAGCAGGTAAGTGAAGAATTTTTTTATTTAATTTATTACATGGCGCGGGGTTTTCAGAGCTGAAAACCCAGCGCACACTGGCCCTCAATCAGAGCCGCTCGTTAGCGGCAGTACGCTCGTTCCGAGCGATGTTTACACATCTGCGCATGCGTACGCTTTTTAGTACGCATGCGCGAACCAGTCAGTGCGGCCGAAAATCCTTTGTACGCTATATAGCGAGTGCCTGCTATTTTGAGTGACAGAATGAGGCGTATGTGGGTGGTAACAGGGGAAGGTGCTTGAAAATGGGGAGTGGAGATCCGAACGCAGGCGTGCTTAAAGGTCAAAACGGGCGTTTTATGGGTGTGTATATTTAAAACAGCAGCGTCATTGACCACGTCACTGGGTTATTTTATAGCCAGAACTGCTCGCAAATTTGTGGTAGCAAACACCAACCACAAGAATAGCGAGCAGTTCATACGCTGGTCGATGTACTCGATTAATCTAATAAATAGCGGACATGACGTAGGATGCGTGCGGCCAGGGGGCGTTTTTAACAAATAAACGAGCGTATGTTTTGCTCGTTCGTTCAGACTTAGAGGTGTGAACAGACTGCAATGTGCGTACGGATCATTTGAATAGCCACCCCTTGTTTTTAAACGAACGACCGCAAATAGCGAACGGCTCTGAATGAGGGCCACTATTTTTTTAATTGGACACCGCGGGTATGGGGAGCACTCATACCCGCGATATTCCTAAATTGGGCGCAAGGTTTTTACCTCGCTAAACCTTGCGCCCAATTCTATATATGCCCCTATATCTTGTTTACATTTAATGCCTCATATGCATAGGAGATAATCATGAAGAAAGCTCTGATTGATTATTTCTCACTTCTCCTATGATCCCTGACAAGGGAATTAGCCATTAATTGAAAATTGTATATCCTAAACTACAAGGACCCCTGCTGTTCTGAAACTTGGCATTCAAGGAGGTTAATATGAATAAATCAATTTGGCTATACATTGTCTATAATATATGTTAGTAGGGTGTGACTTGATGTCAGGTTTTTGCTCATCTATTTGCAGTTCCTTGGACCTAATTCAGAGTAATGAGCCACCGCACATCACAGCGATATTTGCCTGGACACGTTAAATACATTCGTCGTTCATTATTAATTTTCTTGAGCATCTTTATGAGGTTCTAGGAAAAATGAGCAAAGACATTTATAGCAGAGTGATTTCGTCCGGCAGCGCAGCAATTTTGACCCACAACATTTACACCTCAACATACCCATCCCACATCATTTACACCTCCACATACTTGTCCCACATCATTTACACCTCCACATACCTGTCCCACATCATTTACACCTCCACATACCTGTCCCACATCATTTACACCTCCACATACCTGTACCATATCATGTACACCTCCACATGCTTGTCGCACATCATTTACACCTCCACATACCTGTACCATATCATGTACACCTCCACATGCTTGTCGCACATCATTTACACCTCCACATACCTGTCCCATACTATGCACACCTCCACATACCTGTCACATATCAGTTACACCTCCACATACCTGTCCCACAATATTTACACCTCCACATACCTGTCCCACATCATTTACACCTCCAGATACCTGTCCCACATCATTTACACCACCGCATACCTGTCCCACTTCATTTACACCTCCACATACCTGTCCCACATCATTTTACACCTCCACATACCCATCCAACATCATTTACACTCCACATAACTGTCCCACATCATTTGCACCTTCACATACTGTACCTGTCCCACATCATTTACACCTCCTCATACCTGTCCCACATCATATACACTTTCACATACCTGTCCCATATCATTTACACCACAATAAACCTGTTCCACATCATTTACAACTCCACATACCTGTCCCATATCATGTACACCTCCACATGCTTGTCGCACATCATTTACACCTCCACATACCTTCCCCATATAATGCACACCTCCACATACCTGTCACACATGACTGACACCTCCACATACCTGTCTCAAATAATCAGCGGTGTATCTAGGGATCCAAGCGCCCCTGGCAAGGTAATGGACTGGTGCCCCTCTCCCCCCTTAATTTCAGGAAGTGCCACCCAGTAGTAGTTCCCCCTATGCAGTGCCGCCAGTAGTAGTTCCCCTTATGCATTGCCCCCAGTAGTAGTCCCCCCCTATACAGTGCCTCCAGTAGTAGTCCCCCCTATACAGTGCCCCCAGTAGCGGCCATCCTCCCCCATAATGTGCCCCCAGCAGCGTCCATCCCCCCATAATGTGCCCCCAGCAGCCACACTCTCACACTTTGCTGGTGGCTGTGTGTTTGTAAACTGTGTAGGGCAGACCACTCTCACTGTGGTCTGCCCTACACTTGGGGCCCTGCGGACTAGCGGGGCTAGTTCAAGCCCTTGGGGTAGTCCACCCATTGGCTGCTGGTGGCACTGCCGGACAGCGCCCCCCTTTGGCCGGCACCCCTGGCGAGTGCCATCCTGGCCAATGGGTAGATACGCCCCTGCAAATAATTTACATCTTCACATACCTGTCCCACATCATTAACACCTCCACATATCTGTCCCATATCATTTACACCTACATACCTGTCACACATCATTTACACCTCCACATATCTGTCCCATATCATTTACACCTCCACATACCTCTCCGACATCATTTACACCTCCACATACCTGTCACACTTCATTTACTCCACCACATACCTGTCCCATATCATTTAAACCTCTACATACCTGTCACACATCATTTACACCTCCACATATCTGTCCCAAATCATTTACACCTCCACATACCTTTCCCACATCATGTACACCTTCACATACCTGTCCCACATCATTATATCTCTAAATACCTGTCCCACATCATGTACATCTCCACATACCTGTCCCACATCATTTGCACCTTCACATACTGTACCTGTCAAACACCACTTACACATCCTCATACCTGTCCCAAAACATTTACACTTTCACATACCTGTCACACATCATTTACATCACTATATACCTGTTCCACATCATTTACACCTCCACACACCTGTGCCATATCATTTACACCTCCACATACCTGTCCCACATCATTTACACCTCCTCATACATGTCCCAAATCATTTACACCTTCACATACCTGTCACACATCATGTACACCTCCACATACCTGTCCCACATCATTTATACCTCCACATACCTGTCCCACATCATTTGCACCTTCACATACTGTACCTGTCCCACATCATTTACACCTCCTCATACCTGTCCCAAATCATTTATACTTTCACATACCTGTCACACATCATTTACACTACCATATACCTGTTCCACATCATTTACACCTCCACATACCTGTACCATATCATGTACACCTCCACATGCTTGTCGCACATCATTTACACCTCCACATACCTGTACCATATCAAGTACACCTCCACATGCTTGTCGCACATCATTTACACCTCCACATACCTGTCCCATACTATGCACACCTCCACATACCTGTCACATATCAGTTACACCTCCACATACCTGTCTCACATCATTTACACCTCCACATACCTGTCCCATATCATTTACACCTCCACATAGCTGTCAAACATAATTTACCCCTCCACATACCTGTCACATCATTTACACCTCCACATATCTGTCCCATATAATTTGCACCTCTACATACCTGTCACACATCATTTACACCTCCACATATCTATCCCACATCATTTACACCTCCACATATCGTCCCACATCATTTACACCTCCACATACCTGTCCCACATCATTTACACCTCCTCGTACCTGACCCAAATCACTTACACCTTCACATACCTGTCACACATCATTTACACCTCCATGTACCTGTCCCAAATCATTTGCACCTTCACATACTGTACCTGTCCCACATAATTTACACATCCTTATACCTGTCCAAAATCATTTACACATCCACATACCTGTCACACATCATTTACACCTCCACTTACCTGTCACACATCATTTTCACCTCCACATACCTGTCCCACATCACTTACACCTTCACATACCTGTCCCATATCATATACACCTCCACGTACCTGTGCCACATCATTTACACCTCCACATACTTGTCCCACATTATTTACACCTCCACATACTTGTCCCACAACATTTACACCTCCACATACCTGTCCCACATCATTTACACCTCCACATACCTTTCCCACATCATTTACACCTCCACATACCTGTCTCACATCATTTACACCTCAACATACCTGTCCCACATCATTTACACCTCCACATACCGTCCAACATCATTTACACCTCCTCGTACCTGTCACACATCTTTTTCACCTTCACATATCTGTCACACATCATTTACACCTTCACGTACCTGTCACATAATTTACATCTCCACATACCTGTCCCAAATCATTTGCACCGTCACATACTGTACCTGTCCCACATAATTTACACATCCTTATACCTGTCCCAAATCATTTACACATCCACATATCTGTCACACATCATTTACACCTCCACATACCTGTCCCTTATCATCTACACCTCCACATACCTGTCACACATCATTTACACCTCCACATACCTGTCCCACATCATTTACACCTCCACATACTTGTCCCACAACATTTGCACCTCCACATACGCGTCCCACATCATTTGCACCTCCACATACCTTTCCCACATCATTTACACCTCCACATACCTGTCCCACATAATTTACACCTCCACATACCTGTCCCATATCATTTGCACCTTCACATACTGTACCTGTCCCACATCATTTACACCTCATACCTGTCCCAAATCATTTACACTTTCACATACCTGTCACACATCACTTACACCTCCACATACCTGTCCCATATCATTTACCCCTCCACATACCTGTCCCACATCATTTACACTTCCACATACCTGTCCCATATAATTTACACCTCAACATACTTGTCACACATCATATACACCTCCACATACCTGTCCCACATCATTTGCACCTCTACATACTTGTCCCATATCATTTACCCCTCCACATACCCGTCCCACAAAATTTACACCTCCACATACCTGTCCCACATCAATTACATTTCCACATATCTGTCACATATCATTTCCACCTCTACATACCTGTCACACATCATTTACACCTCCACATACCGTCCCACAGCATTTACACCTCCACATACCTGTCCCACATCATTTACTCCTCCTCGTAGCTGTCCCAAATTATTTACACCTTCACATACCGGTCACACATCATTTACACCTCCACATACTTGTCCCACAACATTTGCACCTCAACATACCCGTCCCACATAATTTACACCTCCACATACCTTTCCCGCATCATTTACACCTCCATGTACATGTTCCACATCATTTACACCTCCACATACCTGTCCCACATCATTTGCACCTTCACTTACCTGTACCTGACCCACATCATTAACACCTCCTCATACCTGTCCCACATCATTTACACTTTCACATACCTGTCACACATCATTTACACCACCATATACCTGTTCCACATCATTTACACCTTAACATACCTGTGTCATATAATTTACACCTCCACATACTTGTCACACATAATTTACACCTCCACATACCTGTCCCATATAATTTACACCTCCATATACTTGTCACACATAATTTACACCTCCACATACCTGTCCCATATAATTTACACCTCTACATACCTGTCACACATCATTTACACCTCCACGTACCTGTCCCACATCATTTGCACCATCACATACTGTACCTGTCCCACATCATTTACACCTCCTCATAGCTGTCCCAAATCATTTACACCTTCACATACCTGTCCCCCCACATCATTTACTCCTCCACATACCTGTCCCATACAATTTACACCTCCACATACTTGTCACATATCATATACACCTCCACATACCTGTCACACATAATTTACACCTCCTCATACCTGTCCCAAATCATTTACACCTCCACATACCCATCCCACATAATTTACACCCCCACATACCTGTCCCACATCAATTACATCTCTCCACATATCTGTCCCACATCATTTACATCTCTACATACCTGTCACACATCATTTACACCTCCACATATCTGTCCCACATCATTTACACCTCCACATACTTGTCACACATCATTTACACCTCCTCGTACCTGTCCCAAATCATTTACACCTTCACATATCTGTCCCACATCATTTACACTTTCACATACCTGTCACACATCATTTACACCTTCACATACCTGTCACACATCATTTACACCTCCACATACCTGTCACATAATTTACACCTCCACATACCTGTCCCAAATCATTTACTTCTTCACATACCTGTCACACATCATTTACACCTCCTCGTACCTGTCACACATCATTTATACCTCCACATAGCTGTCCCTGAGGTTTTTACAGAACCTCATCTGAAAACTGACATGTCTTTATCGGGCAAATTCTGCTATTTAAACCCCTCCAAGTGCTTGAGTATTCATTGGAAGAAATGTACCAGAGGTTCTGCACTGTGTTACCTTAAAATAAAGATGTTCCCTACCTTTTTACCTGCAGGGGCGCGTGCACAAAAAACATGGCTTTCCTTCTGTGCGTTTGGAATTGGATTGCAAATGTAATTTGCAGTGCGAGTTCGCTGTGAGAACAGCTCATCTAATAGAATTGAGCCCTTTGAGTTTCTACATGTATAGACAAAGACGCCATTTCCATTGGTGCCTCTATCAACAGAATGACTGGGCCACCCCCTTATTCCGCCTCCATGTTTTATTTAACATCTGTAGAATACTTTTTTTTAAGTAATCTCTACATATAATTTAATGTACTTTCCATTCCATTTTAACATCTCATGAAGAATTAGCAATTACTCTGAATTTACGCAGTACAACAAAAAATATCTCTGCAGAACAAACTATGAAATATCTTCCATTTTATTAAAAATTTTAGTAGAAAGATGACTCATTTTGCTTGGGTAGAATAATAACACGCAGGAGATTAATGTGAGCACACGCGGGTACAAATGTAGATCTTGGTAAGCATACAGTACGTATACCACATGTATAGCTATAGAAATATTTGCAGAGAGGGATAAATTCTTTTCATTCTCTAAGACACACAAGCCTTTCTCTCACGAGTGGCGCACCTATGGTATTTTTCGTAATTGAATATGTGAAAGAGAACTATTAGTTCAGACTAATATCAACAACAGCCTTTTTCCTTCTCAATTGCCTCAAGGCATCTTTTATGTTGTGGGTATAAACGGCATGCTCATTCCCATGTAACACATCTTAGCAAATTTGTTAAGAAGTTTTCAAAGTTTTCAAGTTAATGAAGAGCAACCAAAGTGCCTGTGGCCATCTAGCACTGCTCAGCCATGGAGAGGTCTGTGTTGATTTTTTAGGGCACTATTAATACATGCCTATCTAGAACAGGGACAGACTGAGGACATGGGTCTTCCCATCAGAGCCTGGCAAGTTAAGAGAGGTTTTTTTTTGTGTGTGTGAGAATTATGTGACTGAGTTTTAACCATCCACCTTGTGATTTTGTTTGTTTTAAGTGAGACTCACAACTTTTCCCAAATGACTTACAAAGCATTGTGCAGCCAGCATCATAAAAACCCCAAATGCCCAACATCAATGAACTTCTACTGTGTTTTATGAGGTATCCTGGTGTGTGAGAAGTGGGGGGAAAAATAGTATAGCCAGCGCAAGAATAGAAGAAAAATCTCACAGTCTCCTACTAGTAAGAAGGTGTCATATGTTCAGATCCAGGGTAAAATCTAGCTATAGTCAAGGTGTAATTAGGTGGGGAGGGGGTTAAAGCCCCTTCCAAATCTATAGGGTTTCTCTGTTTTCTTCAGTCCATTTGAAATAAATAATCAAAATGCATGAGAGAATGATGAGGACTTGCTCCTGCGGAGCGGAGCCATAACAAGAATTATTTAACTTAATTGATCTCGAGAGTATATACGTGAACAGCCAATGAGAGCGGTTTTCCCACACTCCAGCCAGCAAGATGCCAACCACTTTGTAAGGCTGTTCCTGTTCTGACCACTTCAATCATTATACAGTACCTACAGCATTTTAAATAAAAATAATATTGTAATACTAACATTTGTTATGTGTTTTTGTGATATTAGGTAATTTTGGGGAACTATGGCGAGCAGCCGCTCTGAATGTGGGCGGCCGCTTGTGTTTTGAAGTGTGGCCTCCTGGTTGCTAGCTAAGCTGTGGGTTACCACCCACAGCTTTAGCGACCGACCAGGTTGATGGTCGCGATGGTCAAACCATCGGGGCTTCAGACGAGACCCTAAGGTTGGGTCTCGGCAACCGCAAGCCCCAGGGAGCGTCCTGCTCTGATCGAGCAGGAAGCTCCCCACTGACATCACTGCTGATGTCAGTGCGGCCGCCCACAAAATGGCATGTGTTCCTTAAGAAACGACTCCCTTTGGCAAGCCACCCCCCACCCCACCCCGCCTACAAAATGGGGCGAGCTGTCGATCGACAGCCAGCCTTTTGTAACGAGCCCCGGAGTGAGAGAATTTCTCTCTCACTCCGGGGCTTGCGCATGCGCAGTGCGGACGCTGCGCATGCGCAGGGCCTAAACATCAACCCGCTTGCGAGCGCTCAGCGCTTGCGAGCGGGTCTGAATAAGGTCCTATATGTTCCAGTACCAGGGTATGCTGGGTCTTGCAGTTCCACAGCAGAACTTATTATTTTTTTTATTTACACTATTACCCTGGCACCCACAACCCATCATGTGCCAGGAAGAACCCTAGTGCGGTTCCGCACAGGGCTGTTTTGCTCCCGAGTAAAGGGAGAGTGCACGTTATTATTTTTTTTGCAGGCCGGATTCCCCTAGTGTTCACCTTGTTCTAACCAGATTGGGGATGCGTTCACATTGTAACATGGGAACACTGCACTGTGTATCTTCCTGTTACATTGTGAGTAGCCCAGATGATGGGTGCCGCATTGTCAGGGAGATCCTGGCCAACTGGTTCTGGCTACTTATTATTTAGAGGGAGAGATTCTTTTTTTTTTTTTTTTTGTACAAAACAACTTGATATACAAAAATAAACATAAGCAGCTATTGGCAAAGTACATAAAGACAGCAATCAGCTAAAATAAAACATCATGCTTTATTCATTAGTTTATTTTTTTTAAAAACACAATAAAAATGTGTGCCATCATCATCAGCTACAAAAGATACCTCTTAAAGGGGGAGATGTACTAAACTCTTGGAGAGAGATAAAGGGGACTGAGATAAAGTACCAACCAATCAGCTCCTAACTGTCATTTTTCAACTGCCTGTAACATGGCAGTTAGGAGCTGATTGGTTGGTACTTTATCTCCATCCACTTTATCTCTCCCAAGTACATCTAAAGTACATCACTCCTTTAGAGACTTATTTGGAGATGTAGTCTAGTCTGATTAAGCTGCATCTCCAGGTGACAGGATACAGTTACATGTGCACACCCCGATGGTACATAGCTTTTTGTTGTAGTGATCTGCAGGTGCAAGTTACGTGTAAATTTACATTTCACGTGTGCAGTAAAATAAAGAGTATTTTGCGCCCCGCAGCTGGACACGTCCAATTCTAAAACAGACTCTGGTATTGCGAGTTTTCTAAACTACGTTCGGTTGATCTTTTCATATCACAGAGGTTACTAACCTACAGATCATAACACATAAAGGAACGCTCATCATGATGGACACGGCGGCACAGTGTTTAGTATTGCTCTCACATAGCACTTTGCACATGGATTTAATTCCAGCAAGGGCACTATGGGCATGATTCAGAGGTGGACACAAATGCCTCTGCCACTGCGTCTCTTTCCACAGCACGATATGCAAGTGTCGCAGCCAATGAGAATCATACAGAGACGCACGCCGATTGCAGCACTAATCCGCCAGTGTGGACACATAGACGCACCATAGGGTGCACCATCAAACATTGCTCCAGCCCTATGGAGGAGCAGAATGCCTGCATCTGACCAGTCAGCCTCCTGATACCACCAAGGAATGCCCACTGAAATTGCCTCTCTGTGTACAAATTTGTTTTGCACCCTCCTGCAGGTAACTATGAGGATACATATGCAATGCCGCGCAGACACGTGCACAGACTGAAGAAAATTGTCCCTTTACATCCAGCATCGACACTGCGTCAACCTCTGAACAGGTCCCATACGTGGCATTGTACGGTGCCCACATGGATTTTTTTTTAGGTAATGAGGACCTCATTCAGAGGCGCTCGCAAAATGCTGAATGAGGGCGGACGCTTCTATGCTCTCAGCCGGCCTCCTGGCTGTTTGCTAGGCTGTGGTTGACCACCCACAGCTTTAGCAAGCGGCCAAGTTGATGGTCGCGATGGTCGAGACCATCGTGACCATCGGGGCTTGCGACGAGACCCTTGTGGTAGGGTCTCGTCTACCGCAAGCCCCAGTGAGCTTTCGGCTCTATTAGAGCCAGAAGCTCACCACTGACATCACGAGTGATGTCAGTGGGGCTGCCACCAAATGGCAGGCGTTACATCGGGAATGCCTCCGTTGTTGTAGCCATCCCCCTGCCCCGCCTACAAAACGGGGCGAGCTGTCGAACAACATTGACAGCCGCCCCTTTTGTAGTGAGTCCCAGAGCGAGAGCATTTCTCTCCTTCTCCATGGCTTGCGCACGCGCAGTGCGGCCGCTGCGCGTGCGCAGGGCCTCAACATCGACCCGCTTACGAGCGCATAGGCGCTTGCGAGCGGGTCTGAATGAGACCCTGAGTTCCCATCCACAATCCAAAAGCGTACAAGTAGGGTAAACCAGCCATACACTAATAAGTTCTGAGTGATTATCGTTCAGTGAATGTACATGAACGATAAACGTGCAGAAAAACTGATTCATTTAATATGATTATCAGACATGTTTGATCCTCCCTACTGCCATTCTGCCAATGACATGCAGTGACTGTACATTGTGCTAATACATCGTTCAATGTATGGAGGTACTGCTGAAATCATCGCTCAAGAGGACATGTATTATAGCGGCACAGATCGCGCCATTATAGCTCTTCCTTGCACAGCCCGGGGCCCAGCAGCCACCGTAGCCAGGGACAGCGCTGTCCCTGCAGTGTATGGGCAACGACAGCAGCAGCTGCCAAAATTGATAAATGCAGCTGTTGGAACGGTCAGTGCCACTGACCGTTCATACATTGGACGGCACATCGACACGCTATCTTGTAGATAGCAGCACCGATAATGATGGGGGTGCATTAGGTCATTTACCACCCAACCCCACATTAATACATAGGGGAGAAGAGATAATGTGTGCTGATACCACTAAACCCCCATGTCGTCTCTTCATACAGCTCCCTATCAGTCTCTTGTCCATTTGAGTGATCATGTGCTTTATTGTGTAGTGTATGGTCATCATTAGTGACTTCTGGTGAAATTCTGATGAAATGATAGAGAACTTGACTATACTGTAAGCTCCACTGGGGCAGGGACTGGTGTGAATGACAAGCTCTATAAGTCCTCTATAAAGTACAGAATAATGTGTTGGTGTAATATAAATAAAGTATAACAATCGTGCTGCGAAAGGTGATTTTCCCTTACTATGGACCTGATTATGGGGTCTATTTACTAAGCAGTGTTAAGAGATAGAATGAAAAGTGATAAGATGCCAGCCAATCAGCTCCCAACTGTCATTTTTCAAACACAGCCTGTGAGATGACAGTTGGGAGCTGATTGGCTGGCACCTTATCACTTTTCACTCTGTCTCCTAAAACTGCTTAGTAAATAGACCCCTGAGTTGTACACTATGCTGATGTTTTCACAGCTGAGCGATAATCGGCAAACTGCACATGTGTTTGAAGTAGCACAGAACATGCGTCCAGGTACATTACCGTAGTCACTCGCTTCAACTTTTTACTCACAGTGTGATTGACAGTCAGGATTTGTAGGTCGTAAAGGGGAGTGCCAGCAAAGAACTCAGACGCCTTACGACCATTTTGGGAACATGTCACATTCTGCGTCTGCGATCCCATATGTAAGAAAAATTTATCCGATGTCTCAGTACGCACAGCCAATCTGCGCAACCAAAGTGCTACTCGGAAGACTGATAATCGAAGGATCTGCAACCGATGCTCTCCACTGATGCTTGGATTCGCAAAGTCGCAGGTGGAGGTCTCAATACATTCCTCTGTGTCTGTGACATTTGCATATTTTCGCACATCCCCTGCAGCAGCTGCGGCAGTATTAGCGTCCAACTCTGCATCAGGTCCAGGAATAATAATGATGAGAATTTTGTGGTTTCTTCTAAAAATGTAAACTTTTGGTAAATTATTGTTTCCAACAATAAAAGTAATTATTCATCATACGGTATGTAAATATTATTTTGTGCAGAACAGTAATTTGTAACTTGTCACCATATTTTAATAGCACTATTGTGATTAATTTATAAGCGCTATGGGTTGCAAAACTAACTCCCAGGCTTAATCGGGATCTTGATCAAAAAAGATTAACAACCATGCTCTAATATAAATATATGAAATGCATGTATGAACATTTGATATTTACTGTACATCAGAGAACAAAAATTACAATCTGCCCAACAAGGAGACCTGTTGTAAATGTTACCGTTTCTAAGCCTGCAGACTAAATCAGATAAGCCAGTAAACTGTATCCTTTAAATGTGATGCTTTCCTGTTCTTAAAGAATAACTTCACCCAAATGTAATTGTTTTAGCAATCGTCCTCCGCACCTACTCTCTACACAGTTCATATACCCCCAGAGCCCCAATTATCCTGAGAAACCCCCACAAGCCTCTGCCAGGGGTGTACATGTAGTGCTTCTGCCCAGGGAGCTGGGACCTGGGGGCAACAACATTTATGCCCCACGGCACCTGCATTTGGCTTGCAAGGTGCCTAGAATGGCAATGACACCCTGCAGCCAGTAGAGCTAGTGCATTGTTGGGTGCACACACCCTGCAACCTATAGTGTCCTGCACATTTTCATGGTACTGGTGTCCCCTCGGTGTGCCATCATGATACCACATGTTAGGGCGGGGGTAAGCAGCACAGGGTAGAAAATCACCCTATTACAGCGCAGCCGGTAGCAGCCAGATCTCCAGCACTAAATAACATGGATATTGTTGAATGACTGCAGCGCGTCTAGTGCTAATGTATTGCTTACACATAGTAAATAACTACATTTACATTTAAACATTGGTAGCTTAGAGAGAGAAAGAGAGAGAGAGAGAGAGAGAGAGAGAGAGAGAGAGAGAGAGAGAGAGAGAGAGAGAGTGAACATATCCTTACAGTGATATTTATGTTTAAATGACAGATATTATGGGTCAATCAGTAAAGCTGTAAGGTGCATGCACAATCCACACTGCAAGTGATGTCACTAGTTTAGGTGACATAAAGACGGCAGCACTACCCTTGTCAGACATGGTTTAAATGGATTGATGGATTGAAGATACTGCAATGATCATTAGATTTAAATGCACTCCCACAAGTGAGCATACTATATCATCCATAAAGTGATTGGTGGCTGATGAAAGCAGCACTATTTCAGATTATAATTATGTTGCTACATATGGATACCCATCACTGGTTTTAATCAGGGTAAGTACATTTGAAAGAGCAGATGTACACCAGTGTAGTATGCATACCAACATTAGCCGTAGCTTATATGAACTTGGGGGAAACTGAGATTTAGGGACTAAAGATTGAGGCATATCAGAGGTAGTTGCTACCTGGGAGCTGTGGAACACGTGAGAGTTGAAAAAGCTGACAACTAGGGGTATATTTACAAAAGGTCGATTTTAATTGATTTTAAATCGATTAAGATTGATTAAAATCTACCTTTAGTAAATATACCCCCTAGAGAGCTTGGGGCCAGTGCGCTCATTGTCACTGTGATCACAAGTTACTTTGAAGCATGTTTCTGACAAATATCAGCCACACATAGCCTATTCCTGAGTGGGATAACATGTATTGAGGGATTGCAATATGCAGCTTACACAGGGAAAAATAGGAAAAGACAGGAATCTGATTATAATGTACCAACATTGAAACAATTACATGTGCACTGAGAACGCTCACCTTCCATAGTCGAGTGCATTTCATTGTTACATGAGTGCTCACGTGAAGTCTAACACTCAGAGACTACTTCTAATACAGTGTGTACACCTTACAAACTACATACTGTAGTCACAGGACATAAAAATATATAAAAAATAGATAATAGTGGGCAGGGACTGATGTGAATGGCCAACTATTCTCTGTAAAGCGCTGTGGAATATATGTGCGCTATATAAATAACTGATAATAATAATAATAATAATAATAATTGTGTCCATACTTAGCATCAGCCACTTAGGGTTGAATCCAATTAGCCGTGAGTTCTGCAGTGGGTTAACGCAGCCTTCACCATCTGTGCGATTCAATTGTACATGGCAGCTAGTCGTGCATCGCGGCAATGTCGCGCACTAATTCTACAGTATGAAAATTGGGTATAGTGCATGAAAAAGTGGAGTAATCATCCTGATCTCCAAAAAGTTGCAATTAACATATTAGAACAGTATAGGAGGCAGTTATTGACCATATTTGCTAAGGCGCCCATCGTCCTCCACTGTAACATTACCACCTACACCTACCTAGTGGCAATAGATCTCCCAGTGGCATAAGATCCCCAGTAGTATTACTCCCCATGCCCCTGGTGGTAATAGATCCCCAGTGGCATAAATACTCCGTCCATCATCCCAGTGGCATAGTCCCTATTGTGGCACAACTCCACATCCGCAGTGCTCTATGTCATGATATATTTACACACACACTTATTCCCCAGGGTCTAAACACCTTTATAAGGTATTACTACCACACCTAGTTCCAACAGATCACCCCCATAGGTACTTACCTACCCCCACTTGCACAGTGCAGTGGTATATGTGTCAGTGGCGGACTGAAGATCAGAAATCTTTAGATCACAAGTACTTAGGTTAGGTAAATTCTTAATATTTTCTACCAGAAAGGAGCAAATAAAGTAACACAATCATTGTCACAATCAAGTAATACAATCAAGTAATACAATCATTGTCACAAGCATGTAATACAATTATTTGTAAACAAAAAATGCCAGGAGAGAATCTACTGTGGCATTGGTGTAGGTCTGCCATGCCACCCAGCTGTATGTAAGGGCAAATTAGCTATGACAGCCAAATGTTCATGGTCTGCACAGTGTGGAGGGGTGATTCCTGACCAATAAGTCACACATTTGTACGCTGCTTGGTGGATATATAGCAGAAGTTAATATGTGGAGGAACAGTGCATATACAATGTTTATTCTTTCAGCTGTTCGTTATAGCCAATTTAGGACAGGAGGTGATTTTCTCTCTGCCATAAAGTGCTACATCAAAAGAAAGACAGTTGTTATGAGAAGTCCTTTGGCAGCAATGTGCTTGAGAAGGTCATACAAACAAGGTACATGGCCACTTCCCTGCCACGGACCAGTACTGGGGAGGCCCAGACTATGATGACACATTTTGTTTTCTATTCAGTTTATTATGTTGAAATTGTAACAGGAATCAAAGTGCCACCCAAGACCACAGACAGGTCGTCGCTTCTGTTTAGAAGATGATTCTTACTAAAATGCTATTTCCATTGCATTTAGGACCTGATTCAGACCTGGTCGTTAAGAAGCGTTTGCTCGTAGCTGCCGATAGCTCGCATTGTGCGTATGCGTATGTATCGCAGTGTGCATGCGCGAACTAGCCCGAGCGACCACGAAGCATACGCTCGCCGAGCATAGACAGCCCAGCTGTATGAGTGACAGGAGAAGCCCTTTGTGGGTGGTAACAGGGACTGGCCACTAGAAACGGGGGAGTGGAGGTGTGAACACAGGAGTCCCTGAGCGTCTTAACGCCGTTTCATAAGCATGCATAAATAACAGGCAGCGTCATAGTAAATGTAACCTGGTTGTATTTGACATTGAAGTGATCGCAGTGCTTGCGGTAGGGTATAGTCAACCTCAAGTGCTGCGAATGCCTCCGATGGTACCCGATGTACCCATGGTTGCATACACTTCCTGGAGAGGTGTCTTAAGACAGGCTGGTAGGTGCCTGCATACACAAAGCGATCACACACCGAGCCATAGTGGGTGTGCTTATACCTTTCCGTGCGATCGCCTGCCTTACTGGGTGTGTGCTGAATTATGCTGGGAACGAGCGTACGGTCTGAATCGAGCACATAGCACCACTCTGGACAAATCACTTTGCTCTCAGATCGTTCATATTTTGTTTGTATAATTTCAAAAACTGTCATTTGCAGAAAGTGGAGGAATTACAGCATCAATTTGTTTTATCTTTATTGGTGACCTGCGCCTATTGGTTACTAACTGCACCTGTTTGTGTGCACAGACACATGGCAGAGTACATCAGCATGGCAGCTACAATTGGGCAGCAAAACATTGCTCTTTTTGACAGAAGGAATGAGCTACGTGGACTTGGATTTTCATTGCTGGATGCAGACTAACCAGGACAATGTGCTTGGTGCTGTACTACTAACATGCACAAATGTCATCTATATAAATAATGAGAAAGATTGTCTATCTGTCTGTCTGTCTGTTTGTCCATTATACACGGCCAGAATTTTGGACCTAGCTCCACCAAATTTGGCATGGTTGTGTAGTTTGACCAGTATTAGGTTTTTGCCTAGGTTTGAATTTCGTCAGGGCCACACATTGTCACACAATCCCTAAAAAAAAGGGACGAGCATAAATTACATTGGCTCCAGTGAAAATTGGCAGTCTGACAAAAACCTGTGTAAAATCTAGAAAAATATCCTATTAACCTCACAGTCTGAGCAAACTTTATGACTCATGCAAGTTCATATTAAATCCAGAGTTAGTCCTTTCAAAAGTGACCGTATATATTAGTCAGCCCTCTGTGTTTGCATGCAAGGGCATAACTAGAACTTTGTGGGCCACATAGCAAGATCTTAAAAGTGTCCCCAACCAGAAGAGGTAACAAAACACTCGCTCTCGAACAGAGGGCCTGATTCAGACCCGCTCGTGAGCGCATAGCGCTTGCAAGCCAGTTGATGGTGGGGTACTGCGCATGTGCGGCACGCGCCGCGTGCATGTGCAAGCCCCGGAGCGAGAGAATTGCTCTGAGACTCACTACAAAAGGGGCAGCTGTCGATGTTGATTGACAGCGCGCCCCGTTTTGTAGGCGGGGTGGCTACACAAATGGAGGCATTCCCAAAGGAACGCCTGCCGTTTGTGGGAAGCACCACTGACATCACCAGTGATGTCAGTGGAGAGCTTCCTGCTCTGTTAGAGCAGGAAGCTCTCTGGGGCTTGCGACTAACGAGACCCTACCACAAGGGTCTCGTTGCAAGCCCCGATGGTCGCGTTGGTCGCGACCATCGCGACCATCACCTGGGCGCCCGCAAAAGATTTGGAAGCACGGTAGCACCGCCCAGTGGCGTGAGTGGGAGGTAATGTGGGTGGCTAAAAAGACGCATGAAGATGCTGCAGAGGAGTGTCATGGACATGTCGGGGAAAGCGGTTCTGTATAAAAAAGATGCACCACTTACATAGGAGGCCATAGTTGGATTGAGAAACTGCACCTACCATGGGGTTGGTGCAAGTTTTGATGGTGCGACCGATGGTGGCATCTGAACATGCACCAATCGGTATTTCAACGTCTATGGACATTGACAGTGGGCGTCTCAGTCACTGCACATTCGGATGCACGGATCTCCACCAGGGAAGGACTTTGTAGCAGCATTAGCATAAAGACGCAGTCGTGACTGCAGGAAAACACAAAGCTGCCTCTGATCCATCTCAGATCAGGCCCAAAGTATTCAAGGGAGGTTCAAGAGGATGAGATTGTGCCTGTACAAGGGTGTTCCCGGATTAGGAGGTTTTTCCAGGTGTACCAGCTTCCTCTCACACCCAATCTGATACATTATTGGCTTCTGAGGAAATTGTCTTTAGTGTTTGTGTGACAGAGAATTCAGAAACTGTAAACTGTACTGGGGCCGGGACTGATTAAACATTTTCTGTAAAGTGCTGTACAACATATTGACTCAATGTAAATACAGGATAATAATACTGTACAATCGGAGAACAATGTATAAACTGGTCTCTGTGCTTTGAAATCATGCATTTTCATTTTTACCTATCTGAATGCTCATTCAGTGCTCTACTTTTGACATATCCTCCCTTTTGCAGCCCCTATCTTGTTCTTGGTCCTCTTATTTACTCTCTTTATACATCTTCTCTGTCAATGTATACACTTCTCTATCCCCCTCTAACACCTCTATGCTGATGTCACGCAAATCTGTGGTGTATTTACTAAGCTGTGTTAGGAGATAAAGTGAACGTGATAAGGTACCAGCCAATCAGCTCCTAACTGCCATGTCACTGGTTGTGTTTGAAAAATGGCAGTTAGGAGCTGATTGGCTGGTACCTTATCGCCGATCACTTTATCTCCTAACACAGCTTAGTAAATAGACTCCTATGTCTCCTGTGCTGAACTCCCTCCTTCCCTTTAATCCCTGCTGCTTCTCTGCCACCTCATCATGGATATCACAAAACTAACTAAAGCTCAATATGCCCAAAATGATATTCCCTCTCACAACTGCCAATAGCCCTCCTCTATAATTCCTCACAGTTGACAGATTCACTCCATACTGTACTTCCAGACTTCTCCTGTGCTTCTTCACTTACGGAATAGCCAGCCACACCTAACCACACTCTCCTCAAATTTCAATCCAGGGCCAGATAAAGGTTTATGATGCCCCAGGGCAAAGAACTTGTTTGGGCCCCTATCAATAATATTGCCAAAATGATATACAGGCTACATTATTAAGAAGTACAATGTGGAAATACTTCCAGCACCACCAACGTGCTGAACACACTGTAGTGCACCCAGTTTACAATATGCCACACATAACCCCCAGTTTACAATATGCCACAGTGTGTCCCCATGCTGGTGATGTAGTTATGTGTGGGGTCCCCTATGCAACTACCCCAGCTGCCCTGTTGTTACTCCGCCACTGCTTCAATCATTTATATGCTCTGAGAACCCATCTCTACACTATAAACCATCCTACCCCTCTCAGATACTACTAACTCTGCATCGGGATGCGATCAATATCCCAGCTGTGAGGATTCCGGCACTTAGCATGCCGGCTCCGGAATCCAAACACTTGTCAGAATTCCGGCGCCGGCATGCTGGCCACCGGAATTCTGAAGGTAAGTAGCAGGGTTGGTGGGGGTTAGGGTTAGGGGGTAGGCACTAGGGGGAGGGTCAGGGTTAGGCACTATGGGGGGAGGGTTAAGTTTAGGGTGCAGGGAGGGGGAGGTTAGGTTTAGGCACTAGGGCAGGAGCATATCTATAGTGGGTGCAGGCTGTGCAGCGCACACGGGGTCCAGGGGGCCCACACCGCACACCTTGCACCCATATTTTTAATACTTACCTTTCCAGAGTCACGTGTAGGCGCTATCAGTGCTGTAAAACTCACCTGGATAATGGCCATTTTCCTGGTGTTTCACACATGTGCAGTAGGAAATCGCGGGGAAAATGACTACCCAGAGTCTACTGCTGCGGCGCTGCGCTCAGTGCGCTGCTGGTCAGCGGGGAGTGAAGAGGGGGCCCCAGACGGAGACTGCACATCGGCCCCCCTCCTCTCTTAATACACCCCTGCACTAAGGGGAGAGTTTAGGGTCAGGCACTGGGGAGGGAGAGTTAGGGGTAGGGAGAGGGGGAGGGTTAGAACTTAGAATACTGACCGTCAAGGGTCAGTATGCTCACCCTTTCACGATGCCAGTGTCGGGATTCTGACCGCTGGGATTCCGAGTGCCGGTATCCCGTACCCATCCCCTCTGCATCAATCTGGCCTACTCTCCCACAATGGCTGGGAGGCCACCAAAAATCGGGTGGCACTCCTGGCCACCAGAAAAAGCGGGCAAGTATCCCAGGGCCGCCAAAGCGGGCAAGTATCCCAGGGCCGCCAGTCACCCGCCCCCAGCTGCCTCCTTACTGGGTGAAGTAGGCAGTTCGGGTGCTAGATGACGCAATTCACACTGAATCGCGCACTCATAGTCATGCCCCCTGCTGTAAAATGCCAGAAATATATCCCTTGTATAGTGGGGGCCATGGCCACGATGACATGATAGTGCCGACATGCCTGCCACACTGCTGCTATGCCGCACCACGCCCCCATGTAGCACCACATCCCTTACCCGCCCCCTACTGTGCTGACCTGGCAGCGGCCTCCCGGGGCAACTATGCTGTGAATCCCACTAGCTCTTATTGTCTAAGCCTCTCTCATGACTGCACCTCCTTATGTATTTGTTCTGCTTTATATCTGGCTTATGTTTAGTATCTGTGAATTTGCGGTGCTCTACAAATAAGTGGATGATGATGATGAACAGATATTCTTGTTAAAGATAATTTTATTCATAGGGTTGAAGATATTATTTAACGTGTTTTGAATGTTGAGGATTTTTTATTTCATTTATTTTTTTATGAATAAAAATATTTATAGAATAATAAAGAACAGTTCTAAAGCTGGGTACACACTATACGATATGTGTACCCAGCGCTGCGACTGATGATCCCCCTGCCGATGGGCTGACGTATCGGGCGGCCAGTACACACTAGACGATCTGGTGCCTGACTGCCCGATATGTTGGCCCTTGCCGCAGCCCACTGCATAGGATCATCAGTCACATCGTCAGGTTGAGCTGCATGTAGTGACGACCTGAAGATACAGCTGACTACCCCACGGGAGCACGCAACAGCCGACATAGTGGATACACACTACACGATTTGGACGATATGTTGTTCCGATCCGTTGGAATCTGGCATATCGTCCCAGAAATCGTATAGTGTGGTACTCACATACTATATACGCTTTTGTTCACATGTGACTTTAAAATAGTAATGAAATGTTACTTGTTGGTTCAAAAGAGCGAACATTTAAACATTTTAACATTATTCCAAGAGCAACTTATAATACAACAATCTGGATGTTTTCAATAAGATAACACACTGAGGTGGAGGTAAGATATCCATTAAAGCTGTATTAACTGAAATGGCAGGTGTCTGACTTGTGAAAGCCAAGGGAAGATGCCATTCTGTCTAGATTTATCATTTAGACACTCATTTTTCACTGTAATATATATCTAGAGTGAAAACAATGGCATGATCATCTATGCAAACATTACAAGTACTGGCCTCAATTGTCATGGTTGAGAAATGCTATCGCCATCTTGTGGTTGAAAACAGAATTGTCTTGGTATTGTATCGTATATTATATTATTTTAAGACTATTATCAAAGTTATCATTGGAGCAAAAAATTGGGAATTCTTTAAAACTGGAACTTCCAATTCTTCTCTTTAATAAAAAACCTTTATAGAATGAAGATAGCTTGTTTTAGTGGCAACTTTCTGCAGTACTGAGCAAAGGTTGACCTATTGATCTCTTGTCAAGCTGGTTTGGTGCTGTGTGTACATGCATTTAATGAGTTCTTTTACACTTCCATGACTGCACTGCAATAGATGTGTGAAACTCTGATAATTAACCTTGCTTTGTCTAAAGGAGAGAACTGGTCAACACACTTAAACATGAATCAGAATATTATATCACTATAATATATAAATAACATTTAGGAGCAGATTCATTTATCCGCAATGTTTACTGAGCATGTAAAGTCCAGGTTTAACGTCCGATGCAATTCAAATTTTTTTGCATTTTTCCCACATGGTAAACCCGCAGGTAACGCCCTGTAATGTATAGATTCTGGGTTAAATGCAGGAATCTATAGTTTACCTCGCACGTTAAGTCCCAGAGGGTGCATTTAACATGCACTCACAGCTCCTGAGACTGTGAGGAAAAATCCACATTAGGTGCACCCTCTGGGGCTTAATGCGTAGGGATGTGGGACCTAATTGAATAGGTCTGGGCTGACAAACTTATGTCAGTTATATTGTTTTAATCAGAGTGCAATGAAATGACCAAGTCAGTCCAATATTATATAACACTGTGTACAGGTTGCTGTGGGTTATTATCATTTGTACTATAGAAGTATATATCCCAAAAAGCATTAAACTCTATAAATATAAAAGGGGAAGTCCTTCCAACAGGTTGATTAACAACTATTGGCCTGAGACTGAGTCAGAAGCAAGTCCATATGCGGTTGCATCAAGCGGATATCTGCAAACTGCGTGGGAATTGTAGAAAGCAATTGCAATCTGCACCTGCGCCACTCCATGCAAAGTGCGGACGGACTGAACCATCCATGAAATGGGCGTTTCTTTTCTTGCATGGAACTGATCCATGTCACAGGATTAGCATGTGCCTTTAGCCAGGCTTCAGTGCTCCTTTGAAGTGCGCGGATGCAGATTCGTCGCCTGTTTCAGAGGATCTTTTGCAACCTGCATGGGGTTTTTGTAAGTGCCAACACTAATGACAAAGGCGCATGTGGAGGGAACAACAGTGGGTGGCCGGTCATCCACATGAAGACGGACAGATAATTGGCATAGAGTGACAGATACCTGCATTAGCAGAAGATAGCAAGCAGGCTGCTGCGGCCTAACAGAAAAGCAGACGCAGGTGCATGTAATGCAGAATCAGGCCCTATGTCTTTAATGAAGGGAATTATGTTGAACTGTACATATAATCTTTTTCTTTGGTTGTTTACAAAAGCACAGAGAGCTATCCAGTAGATCACTAGTGATTGCAGAGCATTGTGATCACTAGTGATTGCAGAGCAAGTATAGTATTGCAGAGCAAGTATACCCAAAGTCTTAAACTATGTTGTCCCCCTTTTTCCCACTGTGGGCATTTTAAAAGCAACAAAACATAACACGAAACAAATGCACCTTACACCTGAATGCTTTACAAGACAGAGTTAGACAGGCTTATATTGCTTGAAAATGATGCGCTTGGAAATAAATGCCTATTTTTGCCCACATGTAGAGTTGCACTTACCTTAAGATGTGTGTACACCTGGTTTACTACTGGTCATCATCATAAGTGACATGTGCACCAGCCCTATATTGGCTGCAACAGATATGCCTCCAAACAGGCGTATTGCCACTTATGTCCATATACCGCAATGATGTAAATTCGCCCTCACTAAATGTTGCCCAGCTCCTCCTCTTCGGCCATAAGTGTAGATGTAAACAAAATGTGCACGAGTCTGCATTGCTCACACTTGTATATAAAGACCTAACAAAATAAAGGCAGAAAGATAAAGTAATACATATAGTAACAGATTCAAGGAGTCATTTACAAACTATTAGATAGAGTGATGGTGTAAAACTTTTTTCATTAAATGAGAAGCTAATTTATAGATTATGTAGTAGAAGCCAATAGAAATAGAATACATTTCGGTCTATCATAAGCACATTATATGTATACAGTAGTAGAAATTGGTAAGAAATGTGTCATCACCATAACACTGCTATACATACAATATAACATGCACAGCACTCAAGTTTTTTGGTTTTGGATCTGGATTTTTAAATAAAAAAATATATAAAAAGTTTTAAAAACAGCTAAAATCATGTAATTTATGCAATCCAAAACCCGAAATTCGGATTTAAAATCCAAATTCTGAACCGAAAAAAGATCAGAATCGCGACCCGGATTTACCCGGATCTCCTCAGGCGATTAGAACCGCGACTTGGATTTACCCGGATTCACGAAATTCGGGTGGATTTGGATTTCTGGAGAACTGAACCGCACATCTCTAGTTGTATTGTATATATATGTGTGTGTGTGTTTGTGCACTGATATATATATATATATATATATATATATATATATATATTAGTGCAGACAACACTGAAGGCTATTGCTTGCATTTAGATCTTAATTACAGTGGCTTGTTGTGGTCTGCCATACCTACATGGACACATTTATTTGCTTAGCACCCACATACTACAAAGCTGTCTATAGATTACAATACAATACATAACCCAGACAGTCAGAAAGGATTCTGCCACTGCCCCAATCTACATTGTGAGGAAGCATTCTGTGGAAATCAATGGAAGAAGCAACGAGTCTTCATGATATTAAGAAAATGCACAAAATGCATTTGATTGATTGTTCTGTGTTTTGCAATTCAAGTGGATGTATTTTTTGGCAGTTTCACCTTCTCACTTATCACAGCAGCCTTTTATCACTATGTCAAAAAATACTAGTTTATGACAGCAGCTAATTTTAAAAATGAAACCTCATCATGTACAAGACTTGTTATAATTTGGCAGCCAGAGCTGAAGCCTCCTGGGTTCTGGCTGTTGGTATGTTCAGTGTTAACTGTCAGAAGTTTTTGCAGGAAGGTGCAATTTGTCAGTTTTCCAATTACGTAATTTTATCAGAATATATATAAATAAATATATATAAATAGACAGTACTTTTTAGGGACTTCAAAGAAGCTCCAATGAGGCACAGCACTCCAGGATTTTTCTGAAAATGATTTATCTAAATAGATGCATTGGTCAATAAATATATATCATCTTAAAAGTTAGTGTACTTAATAGAAAATTCATTATTTTAGTGTTGGGCAATTCATTAATGGGACATGCCCATGCAGCTGTTCTACTTTACATTTCTGGTGTTTTGGCACTTAGCGCACAAACTTTCTGTACTTTAGTACATACTTAATTCCCAGGGACCAGCAAAAAAAGATACATGGGAGGGGGCAATAGCCATAGGATATGCTATGTACTTTTATTATTCACAATTAATTACATATCACCAACATATGTAATTGTGCTTAATGCCCTAGTCCCTTTAGTACTTACTGTACATTCCAGTGCCACTATACTGTTGGCACCAGGTAAAATCCTTTGTGCAATCTTGTTTTAGATTTGTTTAACGAGAGTAATAATTTTTCAAAACGGGACATGTGGACAGATAGGCAAGAAAGTAGGCAGGAATATATTGTGCTGCAACCCATCTAGTCATTAGAATGTTCACAGCAGCACAGAGGTATTTCAGCTTTCCACCAGCAACTTTCTTGCCTGCGAGTCTGGAGAGCTGATGACATCAGAGACAGGAGGGGAATATAAGTAGAATGCTGGATGATTATTGAGCACTTTCCCTACATTTTCAAACCAGTTGTGCAGTTTTTCTATGTTCCAAGCGGAGGGAACATAGAAGAACCCCAGATTTATATACCGCACTACGCACCAGTCAAGGCACTATCTCAAGTGTGACAGGTTCTCTTTAATACCCCTTTTACACCAAACAAATAACCTGGGTTATTGCCAGGTTGATCCGGGTTGAGGCTCTGTGTGAAGGGCTCCCAACAAAAAAACCCGAGTCGATTTTCCCGGGCAAAGTTACAGGTTGTTCCCGGGTCATGAGGCAGTGTAAACGGGTGCTACCCTGCTTATTTCACCCAGCTAGCTCTGAAAGATGCTGATTGGAGCTTCTGGGGCACCGGCAGATGATGTAATTTGTCAGTGCCCTGCAGAGAGAGAAGCACATGAAGCCATCGCTTGCCTGCCTAACCTCCTGCACCACAGCAGCCTGGCCAGCAGCCACAAACGCAGACAGGCACACAGCCTACCACAGCCAGAACAGCAGCCTGCACCACAGCCTGACCAGCAGCCACAAACGCAGGCTGATACACAGCCTGCGACAGCCAGAACTGCAGCCTGCACCACAGCCTGACCAGCAGCCACAAACGCAGGCTTATACACAGCCTGCCACAGCCAGAACTGCAGCCTGCCACAGCCTGACCAGCAGCCACAAACGCAGGCTGATACACAGCCCGCCACAGCCAGAACAGCAGCCAGCACCACAGCCTGACCGGCAGCCACAAACGCAGGCTGATACACAGCCTGCCACAGCCAGAACTGCAGCCTGCCACAGCCTGACCAGCAGCCACAAACGCAGACTGATACACAACCTGCCACAGCCAGAAATGCAGCCTGCACCACAGCCTGACCGGTAGCCACAAACACAGGCTGATACACAGCCTGCCACAGCCAGAACTGCAGCCTGCACCACAGCCTGACCAGCAGCCACAAACGCAGGCTTATACACAGCCTGCCACAGCCAGAACTGCAGCCTGTAGCAATGCTGTAAGCAGTCCCCACCCCTCTCTTTTGTTGCCTTTTGTGACCATCTTTGTCAGACCTTAAAACAGAGCATTTTTAATGACTTCTATAGAGAAAAGCAGGAATTACCCGGGTTCAGTGTAAACGGGGCAAACCCGGGAATAACACGGGTCGAGTTGCAGTGTAAATGGGGTCTGAAGCAGAGTTCAACCCGGGATTGACCAGTGTTCAAATTCCATGGTCGGACCCGGGATTTTGGTGTAAAAGGGGTATAACTCACCCAAGTAAGCAGCATGGCAATCCACAATCCTGCTCATTGATGCAAATATATAGTATAAAGATGTGTGGTTTACTTTCCAAAATAACTTATTTATTTGCATATGTTTCCACTATATACATGTATAGAAAAATAATGTGAAATAAACCACTTATAAAAAAGTACAGATTCCCTGATGTCTAACTGTAAGCTCCTGCTGTTTAATAGGGACTTATCACACAAAAGATACTAATGACATTGACCTCTTATTTAGCACCTTGCTAATCTATTACTATACTAATTTATCTATATATCACTGTGTGTGTGTGTGTGTGTGTGTGTGTGTGTGTGTGTGTGTGTGTGTGTGTGTGTGTGTGTGTGTGTGTGTGTGTGTGTGTGTGTGTGTGTGTGTGTGTGTGTGTGTGTGTGTGTGTGTGTGTTACTTAATTGATAGTAAACCTGCCCTGCATGGTGTGATTTTAATTGGTCAAGTCAAGTCCACCAACCACTGCTCCATGTAAGAGCTTATCCTGTGCTTTCAAGATCCAATCCAGATGCGATTGGCTGTAGGTTATAGAGGTGAAATTAGTTGAACGTCCCCCATTGTCTATAGTGTGTTGGTCATCGCATGAATCAGATGTGCAGGAAAGATTTGAAGCATTGTCAGCTGTTTGCTCCACATAAACAACCAGATCTGGACAGTTTGTCCAAAATTGATTTGGTTAATTATAACCTTTTTACTCCAGAGCTAAAACCCGGGTTATTACAGGGTTAACCAGGGTATCTCCTTGGTGTAAAAGGGAAAAGGTTGGATTGCCGAGTCGAGTGACTCGGCAATCCAACCCAGTTAACTTGCAGGGTTTCACACGGGAATAACCCGTGAAACCCTGCAGTGTAAACGGCGCAGTCCGGGTCTGGGTGACCTGGATCGTGCCGCTTGCCTGCCTATTGGCCGGCTTCAGTGGCGCTTGGAGCTGACGTCATCTCCAACGTCCACTTCAGCGCTGGAAAAGCCGGAACCATTAGCCATGCTTCTATTTATGTTTTGACTGTAGTAATATATACAGTATATCAGTTTTGCGTCATTATGAAAATGTTGATCCCTAAACAAGCAATATACACTGTGTGTAAACTTATACCCCTTTTACACCGGAGCTAAAACCCGGGTTATTGCAGGGCTAACCCAGGTAGCTCCTTGGTGTAAAAGGGGACTGGGTTGGATTCCCGGGTGGAGTGTCCCGGCAATCCAACCCAGGTAACTTTCAGGGTTTTACACGGGAATAACCCGTGAAACCCTGCAGTGTAAACGGCGCGATCCGGGTCATGATGAGCTGGACCATGCCACATGCCTGCCGATTGGCCGGCTTCAGTGGCGCTTGGAGATGACATTATCTCCAAGCATCCACTTCAATGTCGGAAAAGCCGGGTCACTGCAGACCCGGCCCCGGTGTGAACGGCACCGACTCGGGAATATCCTGTGTTGGCACCGGGGAAATTCCGGGTCTGATCCGGATTGGAACCCTGTTCCAACCTCCGGGTCAGACCCGGAATATCGGTATAAAAGCGGTATTACTAAAATAGTAATTTGACGGTTGCTGCCTCACATCTAGTGCCCTACCCAGCATTGCTGCCTCATAGCTACTGCCCTGCCCAGCATTGCTGCCTCATAGCTAGTGCCCTACCCAGCATTGCTGCCTCACAGCTACTGCCCTACCCAGCATTGCTGCCTCATAGCTACTGCCCTACCCAGCATTGCTGCCTCATAGCTAGTGCCCTACCCAGCATTGCTGCCTCACAGCTAGTACTCTACCCAGCATTGCTGCTTCACAGCTAGTGCTCTACCCAGCATTGCTGCCTCACAGCTAGCGCACTAACCAACGTTGCTACCTCACAGCTAGTGCTCTAACCAGCATTGCTGCCTCACAGCTAGTGCTCTAACCAGCATTGCTACCTCACAGCTAGTGCACTACCCAGCATTGCTTCCTCACAGCTAGTGCACTACCCAGCATTGCTGCCTCACAGCTAGTGCTCTACCCAGCATTGCTACCTCACAGCTAGTGCTCTAACCAGCATTGCTGCCTCACAGCTAGTGCACTACCCAGCATTGCTGCCTCACAGCTAGTGCCCTACCCAGTATTGCTGCCTCACAGCTACTGCCCTACCCAGCATTGCTGCCTCATAGTACTCTACCCAGCATTGCTGCCTCACAGCTAGTGCTCTACCCAGCATTGCTGCCTCACAGCTAGCGCACTAACCAACATTGCTACCTCACAGCTAGTACTCTACCCAGCATTGCTGCCTCACAGCTAGTGCTCTAACCAGCATTGCTACCTTACAGCTAGTGCTCTAACCAGCATTGCTACCTCACAGCTAGTGCACTACTCAGCATTGCTGCCTCACAGCTAGTGCTCTACCCAGCATTGCTACCTCACAGCTAGTGCTCTAACCAGCATTGCTGCCTCACAGCTAGTGCACTACCCAGCATTGCTACCTCACAGCTAGTGCTCTACCCAGCATTGCTGCCTCACAGCTAGTGCTCTACCCAGCATTGCTGCCTCACAGTTAGTGCTCTACCCAGCATTGCTGCCTCACAGCTAGTGCTCTAACCAGCATTGCTACCTCACAGCTAGTGCTCTACCCAGCATTGCTACCTCACAGCTAGTGCTCTAACCAGCATTGCTACCTCACAGCTAGTGCTCTAACCAGCATTGCTACCTCACAGCTAGTGCTCTACCCAGCATTGCTGCCTCACAGCTAGTGCACTACCCAGCATAGCTGCTAATTCAGGCAGTGCATGCTTGGATGTCTAGTTCCACATCAGCTCAGAAAATGTCATCTATTAGATTGCGCATATCTGAACTTCTGCATTGAGTTTATCAGTCAGCCAGAATGTCAATGCTGCACTTTGCTGTAATGTTATTGCTATTATTTTTTTACATTTTACTTCCCATGCCAATGTCTGGTGATTAGCATATGTGTTTCGTTAAAAAAAATGTTCCAGGTAAACAGCATTTATTACATGTACATGATTCTACTAAATCTTTGTATCTAGTCCTGAGTGTAGCTTTGCTTCATCTGTCAGTAATGGGTGAAACATCTTTTTGAGAACAGTGACACCTAATGGCCAAATTTGTGTGAATTTGTTTTTTTTTTAAGAACACCTGCTCACCATTATTAGCAAAAAAAAACAAATTTCTTCTACAGCAGTTAAACTATATTTATAACACCATTTGATACCAGGAACACAAAACATGTTTTTTTCACTATAGACCACTCTATTTTTAACATTATGCCCCTTCAATCTGTTTAACGTCCTTGAAGCAGCAGCATTCTTGGAGAGATAGCAGCAGCATTATACAGGAGGCAGCTACTGCAGTGTGGGCTGGGGTGGGGGCCTCTTGGCTGCAGCCACAAAAGCAGAGTTGTGGTGAGGTCATATTCTGGAGGTGGGGTGGTGCAGCCTAGAAGCTGTCACTCAAACATCAGGTTGACAGAAGCTGGGTTTCTATCAGTTGGAGATAGCACTGATTGCTAATTCGAGGAAACAAAATGGCAATTGTAATTATGGGCTTTGATAAGATAAAAAGGCAGAAAAAACCCACAGAAAAAGCAGATGGAGAAAGGCGAGATGGTATAGAGAAAAACAAGGGAAAAGGAGCAGAGATCTAAGATTAAAAAGTGGATAATCTACAGTATATTAACAGCTGTCAATCAAACGGCCACAGGTAAGAGGACAGGGATTGTCTGAGTACACCCATGCATCCATAGGCTCTCCTTTGCACGCCTAGTTGAGCTAATACAATTATGGCTTATTTAAAGTAAACTGTTGTAATAAGTTTAATAGCATGTCATTATTACTATACTTACACAGGTCAGTTCCTCTTACTCCCTGTGGATGTGTCTAATAGAGGTGTCAAGTACCAGCTGGTGCAGCTAGTGAAGAGACAGACAACCTATGGGTACGGGTAGCCAGCTCCCGATGAGCCACAAGTCCCAGCATTCACAGGCAGGCACACTGTGACTTGTAGTTCCACAAGAGCTGAGAATATAACTCTACTGGCTCAATAATGCACGCAAACATGCCCTCACGTGTTCTCAGAGGGTCGGCTTCACGCATGTCCAATACAAATATTTGCATTTTTTTTGTTTAGTTTTGTTTTGTCTTTGCACGTTTCTGTTTATGTCAGTATTAAAACATTGATGAGTTTGATAATTCTTGCAGTTGTAATCATGCACTATTGCAATTTTAGCATTCTACCCTATGCTACACGATGAGTGACAACTTGGGATCTCTATCTGCATAATCAGCAGCAACATACTGTATGTCTAACCTGGTAATAATCATCCAAAACCACAGAGACAGAAAAACACACATACAGAAACTATATATATATATATATATATATATATATATATATATATATATATATATATATATATATATGATATATGTATGTGTATGTATGTATGTATGTGTATGCATGTGTGTATGTGTATATAGATATATATAGATATATAGATATATATATATTACGAAATTGCGAATCTCACAGATGCTGCTGGTGTAAATGGATTACACTGCATATAGACTTTTCCCTTGCCTTGTATAGTTTATATACGTTTAGCGGTTACTGACCTATGTAACATTAGAGAACATCATGTCATTTTAAAAATGTAAGTTGTCCTAGAAGAGGCATAAGTCATTGTATGGAGGGGAGGTTAAGTGAGAAACATTGTAATACAACAGGGACAGAACATTTCTGTTGTAATGACACCATTTGACTTAAGGTGTTTCTAAAGTTTGTCAAGCTCCATTTAAATATCTAAGAGAAAGAAACTCCATTCACTGCCCGCTAGTGTCTGGTTTCTAAAATCCCAGCGGGGGGCAGATCTCCTGGTAACACTCAGGGGTACAAAATGCGACAGTCGTGTGGACTGTGGCTGAGCAGTGTCCAGCTCAGTTTGTGTATTTGTGGTGGGTGGGTAAAATGTTTCGTCTCGACGGCTAAAGTCCATTTGTGAGAAGCTGGACCCCTCCATCTACATGTCTATATGGTTTAATAGACGGGCTGAATATGTACTATAATATGGATTTGATTTGCAAAGCAGATAAACTTGTCACCCCCTCCCCTTATACCTGGGCTTGTATGGATGTCATAATTGCTCAGATAGTGATATTGATGAAATATCTCCCTGTGGTGACTATGATCTCTCACAAATCATTGCCCTCTGCAGTTGGAGCACTGAGCGCAGATATGGAACCTGTACATCCAGATCTTTGGGATGTGAATGGAGAAATGCATAAGTTTTCCAAATACCCTAAATATAATGTATGCAACCTGTAAGTTTGCATTTATATGCATAATATTATATATATATATATATATATATATATATATATATTATTCGTGCACAATTCATTCAGCTATGCAAACCACAGTGATCTGCCTGTCAGTGGTCACTTGCTGCTACATAGTACTGTAGGATTACTGTGTCTGACTGCACATCATCAGTACATGGCATTTAGATGGGGCCTCTCACCTTTATTCTCCTGCTGCAATGCTTCCTAATAAGGAAATAACACCTATTTCGGTTTTTTTTTTTTACACTTTGGGTCCTGGAGGTAAAATTTAATGATTTCTACAATTCTATAGGCTAAATGACACCCCCAGAATAATAAAGACGTAGGGAGATGACTAGTAAGTGCCAAGTGTCTATAACTGATCAAGCATCACTGTTAGGTAAGTGATCATACCTCTGTTAGTTGGTGTAAATAGTCACTAAACGTGTTTTTAATCTAGACGTGTTTATTGTTAGTTTCCAAAGCAAAACCCTAATCCAATTATTGTGTCTCCCAGTTTTACACTGAGCGGCTTCTCCAATACACAAACGAAATAATTAGAGTGCTCCCAGTACACACAGAGCTTGGTGTAAGGCATTACCTGTGTCTGGTTCCTAGGATGGCTAATACCACTGTGCCCAACCTGCTGCTAGTATCACCCTCAGCAACGCTGACGCATAGTTTCACACTCAGACATTTAACAATATATTGCTACATTCCATTAATACCCCCAAACCTGCATGTTCCCTCATGCTGGACATCCATGAGCTTGTTTTATAGTTCAGACAAATGCAAATTGAGACGAAACTGCATAGCAAGAATATATATATATATATATATATATAAACGCCCTTTTCTGTTAGATGTCTAGATGTGCGTGTGTGTGTGTGTGTGTGTGTGTATAGCATAAAAAGTGTGCGTGTATATGAATATATATATAATATAATATAAACCATAGTAGTGTATTATAGTATGTGCATGTGTAATAGCATGCTCCATGATCGTATGTATGTGTGTTAGCATTTACTGAGAGTGTCACAGTTGTTATATTGATAGTGTGTGTGCTGCTATGATTTCTCATGATAGTCAGTGTGCACTTGCTCCAGACTTTACTCCCCAAGCTGCAATTGGCAATTGACGGATTTTAATGACATAATTTATGTGTATGACTGAGGGCATCCTGTAAGGTTACAGATCTCCAAGGGGCTGGTTTTCCTGGGCCATCCTCCCACATTTAAACCAGGATAGATGGGAAGGGAGTTTGACATTGGAGAGCTCAATACAAGAGGAGGGACAAGAGCAGATTGCTCGCAATCATTACACTTAGTGCTCAATGAGACACCAGCCAACACTCACACATACACACACACACAGTGCATCAGGAGGTTCCCCAACCACAAGTCGTCAACCAGGTTATATATTGGACTGCTAAGTCTCCTTTATACTTGTAGCTCATCAAATACTTTCATCATCCTATACACCAAGACAACGTCATTTTCAGACAAGGAGGAAAAAATATATAACTGATCCTCCCCAGGAGCTCCTGTATGCAGTTTTCCTGACTTTGGCTTCAGTTCCCTGAGACCTTAACAGTGAGTGGCTGAACCTGGATCATCCCCTCTGAGGTCCCATCTGCGGCCACCCTGGAGAAGACTTGGACATTTGTCACCTACTTGGAACATAATTAGACAGCAGGCTGTGCCCCTTCCTTGCAGCAACTTCTTGGAGGTATTGCTCTGGGTTTGCAGGAACCTGTGGACTGTACAGTGAGAGGAGCTGCTGGTGGCTTTGGAGCAGCTCTTGGGGGAGCTTGGAGGGGCTTTGCCTGTGAAATCTCTCCCTGCCTGTTCCCTGCTCTCCCACGGCATCCTGGACAGGGAGATGGGCGGAGGAATCTGCTGGAGCTACCAGGAATAAGTGCACTGTACCTTCTCGCTGCACCAGCTTGTCTGCCCCCCTGCCTAGGACCTTCCACAGCCAGCCAGGCGCACATTCATTCTCCCGGAGAGCACCCAGCTGCACAGCTTCCCTAAGGAGCTCACCATGAGCTACATCACATCAATGCTCGGATACATGTAAGTATTTATTTGGGTGTATTGCATATTGCTGTGCCACTGTCCCCATCCCTGCTAAACCCCATCCATCTGCATTTCTTCCAGGTTGATGCACTTGTTTGTCATCTGCTTACAAGCTCAGGTAAGAAACAACGTATCTTTTACCTTCTCAGTATTAGTTTATGCTGTGTTTGTTTTTGTTATTAAATGTACTTCCTGTAACAAACTTGTAACTTATGAAAGTTGTTCTAAGCAATTCTAAAACGACAGAATCACAGAACAAATGTATCTTACACATACTATCGTGTAACTACAAGCTAAAATGTATTATTTAGAAATGTATTTTATATATATATATATATATATATTATATATATATATATATATATATATTTGTACACGATTTCAGTTTTAATGCAATCTGCAGCATGCTTCAAGGTCAATGTGTTATAATAACCATAATGACTTATTTATAGTACTATAATCCTAGTCTAAGTGAAGGTGGATGCTACTATTGCCTCTGCAGAAGCACATGCTTGTGCTGTATAATAAGGGGATACAAATACAAGTACTGTAGGTATCAGGTGGAAGCAGATCAAGCTTATGGCAGCTAGTCTAATCTCCACATGCTGCCACATTCATTGCTGGCAGACAATTCTTCACATATGGCCCACATTGACTTATAAGTGGAGGGTAGGATAAAGGTGTACTCAGGGGAGAGGGGAGCTTACACAGACAGAACACTGTACAAATCCTCCTCACTTTGTGAGGTATGGGCTGTTGTACAGCAGCAGGATCTCTGATTTGATATGGGGATTTCAGTAAGAGCTCCCTTGTCACCCATAGAAGTATAGCAGAATCTCCCTCACATTTGTTGAGAATACATCTTTATAAATGTCAGAAAAAAAAAAAACATTGTCTACTTCCAATGGAGCTTCCTGTAGCCAAAGGGAGCATAAATCTTAGGAAGAATAGTTGGCTGAGCAATCTGCCACATTTGTCACTGTAGAGAGTGTAGGGCTTTTCAGCATTAATAAGAGAAACACCACTGACCCATCTGTATTGTTTTATATTGTTGCTGCAGATATAAAACATCTTGTATCATCGCTGTAATACTGTATATGTTTATTTTTAAATAGAAATGGTAGGCATGTGTTTATGATACATAACTGTTCTGTGAAAACTATATATACATATATATATATATATATATATATATATATAAAAGCAATTGTTTAGGCTTCAATACATGCTTACAGAAACACTGTTATACATAAGGTAGTTTGTGTGTTATATTAAAAGATTATTATCTTGCCGAATAATTTGGCTTATGAAGAATATTTTAAATGAAGCCCTTGGTGCTTAAAGTGCTGGATTTTGCCTAAACTATCTTCATGGTAGTACAATAAGGCACTTAGCTGGGAGTCTGTTGAGCTCCATAGTTATACAGTACTTTTACTATATTACTATTTATATTTTCTTCTTTTAATGCCCTGCACATACAATATCGCCATCATATAACACTGTGCTCGGGCTTCATCTAGTTGTACTAAGAAATATAAATATAATAGCTTGTTTTATATATTTCCTAAAGGTAACTGTTCAGTCCCCACCTAATTTTACACAGCATGTGAGGGATCAGAGCCTGGTGACAGATCAGCTGAGCAGACGGCTCATCAGGACCTACCAGCTCTACAGCCGGACCAGTGGGAAACATGTACAAGTCCTGGGCAACAAGAAAATCAATGCCATGGCTGAGGATGGCGATCCACATGGTAAGGACACTTTGTGGGCCTGTTTGTGGGTTATAATCGATGCCATTGCATTTTTGTGTGCATTCATTGTAGTGGACCAGATAAGGTAAACTATAAATAGCATTACTGTAAGGCGCAATGGATCATGCTGGCGCTATATAAGTAACCATTTATACATAAATACATTTTTCTATTATTAAGGAAATTATAAATAATACACTGAGCTTACTCCTGATTCTTAGCCTGTGTTTTATATATATATATATATATATATATATATATATATATATACATATACACACACATTATTTTTTGGTCTATGTTTGTTTTGGTTCCTCAACATTTTTTTTAAAGCTGTTTGTCTTTGTCTTTAAAGCTAGAAAGCACAAAAAGGGACATAAACAGTATAGTTACAGGTTCCAAATTGCTTTTATAATAGCACCATATTCCATAGCACCTTGGATTCAACATCATACAAGGCAGCAAGTAAAGATTTAATATATTTTTTTCCTGTCATTCTGAGTCAGTGGCCTGTAAAGCTTGCTATCTAAATTTGGTGCCTGACATGAGAGATCATGTAACCTTCTCAGGGTTGTGCAGATTCAGATTGACTGACTTAAAGGCCTGGTCGTTACCTCACTGCTGAGCTGTAAATGTAAAACAGTTACATTTTTATCTATAGAGCTATATATATATATAATGTGTGTGTGTGTATTCACGTGTTTATAAACTTCTAATAATGCAGGAGTCATTTTATTTTACTGAGGGCAACTTATTAACAGTTCTTTATATTAGAGAGTTTTTGAAACTCTTTTCCCTTTGCAGAATTTCTGTAATTCAGAAACAGTATTAGCATTAATGGAAGGCCACGGAAATATTCAATGATGAATCTACTCCTAAGGGAAGAGCAATGTAGGATTAAATGTTATTTTCTGATTTCTGTTGTTAAATAAACATAAGCACAGGGCTGAACTAAAGATATAAAGGTGTCCAGGCCTGCGGTTTCAGGTGGGGAGAGTAAGAGGGAAGCAGCTGGTAGTTTGAGAAGTCCATTTTTGCAATCTGAGTCGTAAATTAAATGGACAATTAAATTCTAAGCTCAAAGCTTTGAAGTAGCTTCGTATTTCCTATGTTTTTGTTATTCGTAAATCTCTTGATAGCAGAAATGCAAAGAATGGATTTTCACTTGTAAATTTGCCCTGAACATACAAATCTGTAATATAGGTTGTTACAATTTTAAGATTGAATAGAATAAGGGAATACAGTGATTGCAGCATACATCCAGAACATCTTGGCCATGGATATCAGAAGCAGGAGGTGAATTTTTTTCATCTTTCGACAAATTATTACCAAGGGGAAAAAAACTGTTCTGCAAAGCAAGTTCAATGTTAGACAAAGTGGACATAGACAGTCTGGCTGAGAGGGGGGTTTGTCTGTATACAGGCAGACATTTCCCATAGCAAAATTGATTCATAAAATAAAATGTAATTTAGACAAAAAACAGAACATTCCAATTCAAGGAGGATATTTCAAGGAAATCGAGTTGGGAGGGGGGGTGAAAAACAAAGAAACAAATATATATATAATAAATATATACACAAATAGTGAGAAGGGGTTATGAAGTATGATATAAAACAGAAAAAGGACAAGCATTTTCTCAGATGTAGAGGTTTAAGAAAGTTGTAGTCTGTAAACGTTAAAAAGAGGTTCAAGATTGTTCTATATGAATCTCCAGAGAGACCCCTAATGTCTGGAAGAGCCATTAAAACTCTTCTTACTTTCACCTTTTTTAACATTTCCTGAATACTTTCGCCTCTTCTCAGTGCAGTTTTGGGATCAAATGTGTCTCACTGCATTTTTTCTGCAGCTACGTAGCTACTTTCCTTCAAAGTTTCAGCTTGAAACATAATTTTACTGGGATAAAGCTGTCACTAGCGCAAAAAGAATCGAAATGAAAATGCTAAGCCTTCCAAAAACACATCTCCAAAAATCCCATGACCCCATAGAAATCAGAGGAAAAAAGTCCCTTAAATTCCAAATTACCGTAAAAAATAAAAACACCTTGGATGCCATTTTTTTAAGTCAAGCTGCTAAAAGCCTGGCCTCTGGAATCATAGGATCACACACACACATATGTATATATACACACACTCACGCACACACACACAGGGTGTGCTGGCTGTTTTAGTTCAGCAATGCTGCTTTATGATATTAAAAAAAATAAAGGAAAATAAAGACAGAATGATAGTAATAATAGTATTTAGCAAGTCTGTCCTATATGATAGATAGATAGATAGATAGATAGATAGATAGATAGATAGATAGATAGATAGACTAATGTAGACATAGTAATACAGTATTAATTACAATTACTTATTGTGCAAGAGTAATATGTGGGATGAAATCCTTCCAGACTTTCTTCTGGAAATACAAAACACAGACACACATAGTCACTTCCTCGATTTGTTTTTATCTATCTTGTCAATAAAACAGTGCATGAGATAGACATAGAAATCAATCACTATTCTTTCAGCCTTTTACTGGATTTTATATTGATTTTCCTTCATATCTCCCACAAAATAAAAAAAAAAAGCTGTCTGTTATTCTTGTAGTTACTGTATGAAATGCAGCTATAGATCAGTAGGGAGCCTTGTCCTAGTCTATGCAGATGGAGGTATATTTCATGGCTGCTATTAAATATTTTTTTATGGCTACTATTGGCAAATTAACATCTAAGGCATTATGCATGGTGCAGAAATAAATTAAGTGTTGCAAAGCAAACACATCCTATCCCATTAAATGCATCTTATTCCCAACAACCCTGAAGGATGGAAGTTCTGTAAAAACACTATTTCATATAACAATGCATTAGGAATCCACATCTAGTTTTAATCTAACTGTGTTAGTAAAACACATGGCTAAACAAATCACCAATATTTTATTTATTTATTTATTTATTTTGAGAGAAAACTCCAAATATGCCTTTAAAATGCAAGAATGTAATTGCACGGAAATCCTATACAAAAAATTGATCATCTTTTTAATTATCATAATTGATTATCATTCGGAAGCCACTGCCTAAGAATAAAAACTTGGACGGGGGTAGACAAAGCACTATCATATTTAATGTGAATGTGAGGGTGTGTGAGGGGGGAGGGGGAAGTGGAATGTTTTTTTTCTAGGTTTTTTTTTTTTTTTTTTTAAACTGCATTGACCCAAAATCCGCTTTGTCAGTCTGTACCACGATCAATGAATATGTTAAAAAGAGAAAGTGAATCAATATGACTCCACGCACAAGGGTGAAGCAAATTAAAGGGCATTTGCTATGCTCTGGGTCTCATTGGTTATTGCAAAGCCAGTGCACACAGTAAGCTAATTACAAATAAAACCTGGAAAAGTAGCACTTTATTGAGTCCACTGGTAATACACATACATACATCTTAGACATATTTTATGAAACTGGTAGGTGTAAGAGCAGAGCCGAGAGGGTCTCGGCTAAGACTTTTATCTGCCTGTCTTAGCCAAATGTAATATGTTTTTGCACAGATGGTTTTTGCTTGCTGTGTAATAAATGACTACCCTGAAACAGTGCAGATACTTATGACTTTATAATATGTATTAAAGCTGGCAATACCATGAGGTCAAAAGGTTAGAGCTTTGTTTTGCAAAATAAAGCAGAGAAACTTCTGTATGTATATGTATGTGTATATATATATATATATATATATACCGTCAAATACAAGTTCTTTTTGCTTATTTGTCGTCTCTGAGTGCCGTCTTTTTGGAGGATGTATGTATGTATATATATATATATGTATATATATACACTTTGCAATTTTAGAGCTTTTATGATATAAGATAGCGCCATATATTTTTTGCATAAACTAAGATAGCATTTTATTCAATAGAATATTATTAGAAAAATACATGTTAACTGAATATTTAAATTGTCTCTTCTTTTCCCTGCAGCCAAATTGATTGTGGAAACAGACACCTTTGGAAGCAGAGTCCGCATTAAAGGCGCTGAGGCGGGGTATTACATCTGCATGAACAAGAAAGGAAAGTTGGTTGGCAAGGTGAGGAGGATTTTAGAACATGACAAATGCCCACAGAGATGGAGGGGCTGGAAATTAGTTTAAGCGTAAAGAAAAGCCATTGGGGCGAATATTACAGTCAGGAGGCACAGAGAAGGTGCTGATTAAAAGGAAGGGGGAGAAATGCACGGTAGTAAGATTGTGAATACGATTTTTGATCAAAAGGCACAGGAGAACTGGGAAAGGAACAGAGTAACAAAGACGAGATAAAAGAGTCAAAAAAAAAGAATCAAAGCTGAAAGGAAAAAGGGGGTGTTTCAAATTCCATATATCTTATTTAACAAATAGTCAAATTGCTTTGCTATTATGTACAATTACATGCTACAAGTATTTGGAATGTTAAGACACAGAATTCAGGCGGCCTCATCACTAAGCCCTGAAATCTTCCCGTTAGTCATGGTTGTTCTTTAACACCCACAAACTATTCTGAGGGGTCCTTTTAAAACTTTACATTCAAGCCATTATTGGTTCTAAAGATGACTACTACAATGAGGATTTTCAATCCACATATCCACTATTATTATGTGGGGTGAGGGGTCCCGGGCTGATCAAAGTTAATACGCCCACTGCCAGCACATACCTGCTTTAGAAATGTTTTTCCCAACCTTCGCCCTTTGACAATGGCTGCCTGCCAGTTACAGTGTCACAGAGTTGTAGCACATGTGAGCACCCTGTAGGTTCCTAACTGACCCTTCCTTCTCCGCACAGTATCCAAGGTCTCAGACTTACTCTAGAACGGTTGTTTAGAGGTGGACAGCTAATAAACATATTTGATAAAATGGTGCATATGTTAAACTTTGCTGCCATTCATTATTAGCAGTCATTATTTCTTGATGCTACAGACTTGCTCTGTTGCATCAAGGTTTAGGCAGACCTCTGAAAACCGAGGTCTGCCTAAACAAAAGGCTTTCTTAATTCAAACATTTACAATGCAAAAATGACAACAGTAAATAGTGTCAATTATCAATAGCAATATGTGATAATAAAGCTATTGTATTATACAAGCACTTTTAGAAAAGGTGCTTCAGACTAACTCCTTTATACAAAACATTTACGTTGGCTGTCTCTTTAACGGCACAATATATATAACATTTTGACTAATTAAATATAAATGCACTTGTTTCATGTACAATAAATCTTTTTTTTTTTTTTTAAATGGCTAATTAAAAAAAGTCAATTGTATTTGTGACATCAGTCTACAATAACAAATGGCATGTTCAGTTAGAGGATCATATATAAAGTTTACAAAGACCTAAAGTCTGCTTAAAATAAATAAATAATAATAATATTTAGCCATACAGCATATTTAATACAGCAACGTTTTGGGCAGCTATGTGCTCTTTGTCAAGCTGAAGCTATATTTATTCACTCAATATGACTAATAATAATATTTCTTTTCTTCAATTTCAGACAAATGGAAGAGGAAAGGATTGTGTCTTCACAGAGATTGTGTTGGAGAACAACTATACTGCATTGCAAAATGCCAAATATCACGGCTGGTACATGGCGTTCACCCGTAGAGGGCGCCCTAGAAAAGGATCAAAGACAAGGCAACACCAACGAGAGGTTCATTTTATGAAACGGCTGCCAAAGGGGCATCACACCACCGAACCTCATAAACGTTTTGAATTTATTAATTACCCTTTTAATCGGAGAAGTAAAAGAACTCGATACTCAAGCTCTCGGTAGGATCTGGAGGTCCATTCCACACTCAACAGACTTTAAATACAGACTACTCTATTCTAATATAAAGTTAAAAAGACACATGGACTAGTTGTTTTATATATAAAAATACATATATATATTTTTTGTTTTTACAGATGATTTATTTTTTTATTCCTACAAGTCATTTTTTAAAAAAAAAGCAAAAAAACATATGGACTTACAAAAAAAAAATCTGCGCTCTTCATAGAGATCTTAGACCTTTTTTTAATATCTAGAAAAAGAATATTGTAGTGGAGGACAAACCTGGGACCAAAAGTGCTACTTACTGATAAAAAAAAAACACTTAACCAAAAACACAACAAACGACAGGTGGAAGAAAAGTGAAGAAGGAATTTGGCCTTCTGGTTTCTTTCTACATCCGTTAGCGGAGTATTCAATTCTATTACATGTGCTTTTGATTATTTTTAAGAGCAGCTTTTTTTTACCTATTCAAGTTTTCTTGATGGAAACAGTGAACTACCTGGTTAAAGCAGGTTTTCAAGCAAAAACAATTCAATATTTTTTATTTTCACAAAACTAGGACAAATCATGTTTTTGTTTCAGATACAGAAAATAAAACCTCAAGACTTGCAACTACATGGTGGTAAAACAAAATGCATCCCAGTGGTAGAAATCAGTTGTAAAAAATAGTGATAAAAAGTAAATAATAATGTTATTTTTTTTTAAACACTGTACAAATGTCAGTTGCCTGGCAAGACCTTTGTCCTTTTTTTCAAGGATATTTGTAAATATTAATATTAATAATGGAAATATTTATTTAAATGTGTATTAAAATTTGTACTAGTATTGTGTGTTTGTGTTTTCTTGTATTAACTTAAATTGTTCTAATCAGTGGTTTTGCATTATATTGAATCAAATTGAATGCAATAAGTTATAAAGCCCACAATATTTGAGTCTTCCATACCAAATGTAAAGAAATACTTTATATACAAGGAAAAATCTAACAATTGTTCAACTTGAAAAAAATATAGGCACCCTATTCCAACAGCTACTAAACATTGTACAAACAAAGGGGAAATGTATTAAGCCTCCTAAAAAATGGAGAAGTGGACAAGTGAAGTTATCCATAGCAACCAATCAGTTTGTAGATAGCATTTATCAAGAACATTCTATAAAATGTAGCTAATTGGTTGCTATAGGCAACTTTGTCATATAGCCCAATACCTTCTAAATGTGAAATAGGATGATAAGTTTAAATGATAAAGTATAACATAATAGTTATGCTTGATATCATATCTCTATCTCTACGTATTAATATCCAATTAACAGTCTGTACAGACACTGTGAAATAGCAAAGCCCATGGTTTGGTTTCTGAACTGCCCCAAACTGATGCAAGACAAAGAAGCATTACCCTCCGAATGCAATGTCCGTTTTAACAAAGTATGGAACAGACTGCATGCTGTGCAGATGAATAAATACATCAATTAATTCAGGTGTATTCTTTAACTGAGTAGTACAAAGGGCTAAGGCACTTTATTTGCTTCATAAGTCAAAATTGGTGCAATACTGAAACAAATCTCATTTAAACCTAGTATCAATGTTTCAGGGTTTTTTTTTAATAAGGCTGACTTCCATTTTAACAAGTGCCATGCACATCATTTAAATAGCACTACATTTCTTGTCCAAATTTGCAGCAGTCAAATGAAGGCAAAAATCTGATTGGTTGCTAAAATTGGAAAGTTTTGGGGGAGAAGAAAGATACAGAATTAAGATGACCAAATTTTAAGTATAATAAGATGTCTTTTTGATAAAGATGGATCTATGGGTCTATGATTTGTGTGTGCTCCACTATCACCTCTTTCTAGAATTAGGATTTGATTGGGCCAGAGCTCTTTATAACTACCTGTTCTACCAAGGACATACCTAATTATAATTCCTTACGCTCTTTCTCGGCTTGTCACTTCTGCAGATCTCCCAAGGGAAATCACTTTAGAATTGCTTTCATTATTTAGTTTGACTTTGTCTTCATCTGTCTGTAAAATGATTTCAATTCTAGGGACAAAATCCAACTAATAGGTAATAGTGTAAATTGAGTAACAACTTAACTCTGACTTGTGAGAAGCTTATATTTGGTTACTTTCTTAGCATCCTAGAATAGCTTTTGAAATTTCAGCCTGATTTATTGACCTGTACGTTGGTTATTTTAGCATACACTAAGGTGACGTGATTCTCTAATTCTGTAAGCCTGATGTTGCAGAATTGGAATCATAACATGCTGCTGGAATATGTGCTCTGAACCTTGTGCAAAACTAAATGATATAATAGGGGAGTATAGAAACATTGATATTGAATATGCTTAAAGTGGTTTTACCACCTTCAGTTGAATTGATCATGTCCTTAAGCAACGTTTGCTTGATACATAAGCCCCATGGCTTCCTTCTTTACTTTCAGCCAGATCTTTATATCATAATGCAAGTCTTTTTATTTACTTCTTACCATAATTGAAATAAACAACTCTGATAATATAAATACATGTCTAGAAAGCACAGAACCATAAATTAAATACATTCAGTAAGAATAGCAAAATAACATGTACAAACAAATAAATTACTTTAAAGGGTCCAATATATTCAAATAGCAATGCTGGGAGAAGTTATCTGCTGCTTCACATTTCAGCCAAATATTGTTGGATCACACAGTCCAAATACTTTTTGATTAGCGGAACACAGTTTGTACCTATGTTTGGTATTGATTAAATCAATACAAATACTGGGAATTTCATGGTGACTTGATATAAGAGCTAAAAACCAATTATTTCAAATATCAAGGCATCTCCTTTAATTACTATAGTTTTTTACTGTTATTGACATATCTTATTTTTACAGTCTAATGGTGAAGAAATTAGATACAGTACATGTACAAAATTAGAAGAAATGTTCCGGCAAATGCGCACATATAAAAAATCACACCAAATGTATTAAAACAATCACGACGATCAAAATATCACAGAAACCCAGTTTTCAGGTCATAACCCTTATGTAAAAAAATATAAAATATGTTATTAAGTGATTTCAGTCAACCCACAGTGGTTTCGGCCACCAGCACGGTTCTTAAACCAATTTAAAATATGCAATTTTCTTTATTCCTAAGTTCAGCATTTCAGGGAGCTCAGAAATGATATTTGCAATAAAATACAAGCTAAACAAACAAATTCATAGTTGTGGGTAATCAATGATCCGTGCAAAATTCATGGCCTACATGAAAAGTGTAGGAGCCATGTACACGAAGGCAGCATCTAGGAATCTGCAATAAAAAAAAAAAGCACAAGCACATTTGACCAGTAAAGTATGAAGAATTTTATGAAAAGATTTAAATAGCATACAAAGATTAATGTGACACTTTTTCTTTTTGGTCCACACATTAAAAGTAAGGCTGAGCCGATTGTGGCATGGAAATGAGCCAAATAATGATCTAGAGGAAAACACACAACCTTAATGTAAGGAACAGAGCTCATTACTTGGCTTCAGAACATATATTTATATTTTCAGAGTGCAGTAGAAAACCAGATCATTTTTCATATTTTTTTTTATTGGAAATAAACCTTAATATGTAAGACACTAGATGAAGGAGTGCAGGTGTTATTCAGAATTTTTTTTATTGAGGATCGGAGAAAGTTTACTTTTCTCAGAACAGGAAAGACTAGACTATGTCGAAGAGATGACAAATCTAGTCTATTATGTGATATCTATTCAGATAGGATTGACAGGCTGCAAACCAATCTAAGGTGTTTATTAAAGGTGGTCAGGTCGAGTAAAATTTCCCAGTATAATTTCCCTTGCACCAATGCTCCCCAGGAAAACACGGCTCCCTGCTTCCCAAATATTTTTAAGCTATTTTTCTCTTTTTGTTTTTTAACTTAATAAATCGGCGGAAAATGAATATGATGTAACAGGAGTTGAAATTTTACTCGTGCTGATTTGTACTGAATCTTAGCTTCCAGACACATCACTCTAGAAAGTTAAGGATTATACTTACTTTCTGGACAGGAAATATAATTACTTGTGTCTGTTTCTGAACATGAAAGCAGACAGTGTACACAATGAACTGTTGACTGATGACTAAAATTTGCAAGGTGCGAAATTTGCACGTACAAAATTATCTTGAAATAGTGAAATGGAGGTATTCAGAATCAGGGGCGCTAAGAGGGCAGGAGTGGGTTCTAATTGCCTATGCCTGGGCTTGTCTAGGGGGCCTGGCAGGAGGAGTGCCGTGCCACACATAAGGAGAGATGTATGCAGGGGCGCCGAGAGGGGGAGGTGGGTACTAATCACCCGGGTCCAGTGCCGCCCCCCCTCCCTCTTAAATCACAGCAACAACAGTCTCCTATGCATGTAGAATGAGCGGTCTGGCTGATCGCGCCCCCCCTCCCCTGTGGCTTTGCGCTGGGCTGAGGGGCTCACAGCACCTCCTACCCAACGTGCGGTGGATGTGGCCACGCCTCCCATGATTAGGACACGCCCACTTCACCCGGCTCGGCTGGCCTGTCTTCGTCCCTGGATGTATGAGACCTTTGAGAGCGATAAAGTGGAAATGCCCAAAGCAACCAATCAGCTTCTGTCATTTCGTAGACTGTGATAGATAAATGATATCTAGAAGCTGATTGGTTGCTACAGCCAGGTAACTTCTCCACCACAGAATTATAAGCACAAGTTTTAATAAATGTGCGTTGCTATGCCCCCATGTTTAGTCTCAACCCTCTAGCACCTGAGCCCACCATATGGATCAGGTGTCCTGTTCACTTCCATCCTTTCACATCCCACACTTCTTATATCAGGGGTTGCCTGTTATTTTATTGGAAGTGTGGCACTGGAATGCAAGAGTATAGCTTATGTCCACACCCTCAGCCCACTACATATATGGAGAAGAAGTAGCCAGCAGCTTCACAGGCAAGACGATGCCAGCTGTTGTAAAGTGTTTATCAGAAGGTGCTCAGTCTGGGGGCGCCACGGTGACAATAAAGACACTGAATGAGTGACATTATGTTTATTTTAATAATTTTTATTTATGTACTGCCTACATACTAAGCAGCACTTTATATAGAAGGTTTAATTACTATCATCTATGCCTGCCCCAGTGTCGCATACAATCTATATTCCCAACCACACAGGCAAACACACATATACACTATTGACATAGGCCCTCATTCAGAGGCGTTCGCAAGAAGCGAGTGCTCGTTCTGAATGAGGGTGGCCGCTTCTATTTTTAGTGCGGCCTCCTGGTCGCTAGCTAAGCTGTGGGTTACCACCCCACTGCTTAGCGACCGACCAGGGTGATGGTCGCGATGGTCAAGACCATCGCGACCATTGGGGCTTGCGACAAGACCCTAAGGCTGGGTCTCGGCAACCACAAGCCCCAGGGAGCTTCCTGCTCTGATCGAGCAGGAAACTCCCCACTGACATCACTGCTGATGTCAGTGTGGCTGCCCACATAACGGCAGGCGTTCGTTAAGGAACGCCTCCGTTTGTGAAACCACCCCCCCGCCCCGCCTACAAAACGGGCCGAGCTGTCGATCAACATCGACAGCCGGCCCTTTTGTAGTGAGCTCTGGAGCAAGAGAGTTTCTCTCTCGCTCCGGGGCTTGCGCACGCGCAGTGCGGCCGCTGCACGTGCGCAGGACCAAAACATCGACCCGGTTGCGAGTGCTCAGCGCTTGCGACCGGGTCTGAATGAAGTCCCTAGTGCTTTGTCTTTGGAGAAAGGAGGAAACTGGAGCACCAGGGGGAGAGCCACCAAAACATGTAGGGCCATAATCAACATAGTGTGCTTTTGGCCCCAAAGAACATCACATTTCATTCATGTGAGCAGTGGTGTGCAGTACATAGTTTGCCTAAGCAGCTATTTACCTTCATGTACTTTTTACGCTGCTCATAGAAAGCTGCAGGAGTTACCTGAAATGCTTTCCCTTCATCATTCGCTGGGGATCTGGCCACAGTACTGTAGTATTAAGCAGATGAGAACCCCTGGTGTGCTGGATATTTGTGTCATTTCAACATGTGACATTGCAACTCACTCACTAAGAATAACTCTCCGTTTTGGACAAAGTAAGATGCTGCAGGGGAGGGTCAGAAATAGTATCTTCCTGACAAGTAAGCACTTTGCCTTATTCTGTTGAGCAAGCGATATATGTAGAGATGTTTTTCGGAGTCTCACCAAGGGCCTGATTTGGAGATGCACACAAGTTGAACGCAACGCTGATGTTCAAGTAGTTGAACTGCACATGCATGAAAAGTTCTGAAACCCCTATGACACATGTGTTACACAGAGTGCATACTCAAAGATTCTGTTGTGTTCGGGAGCGAGGGTATCAGAAATGGGGTGGAAAGAGATGGATGCTTCTGGGTGGTGACTGGGAGCAAGGGCGGCCGGAGGTACGGGCTGACAGGACGGTCGCCCGAAGGGCGCAACCTTGTGCTCCCAGTCGCTGCTTGAACTGTTCTCACTACAGATCCCCCTCACCTGAAGTGTGAGCCTGTGAGAAGGAGAGGAAGACACTGGCAGGAGAGGGGAGACGAGACCTCATGGAGGTGTGAGGGGAAGGCAGTGCAAACTATGGGTCGGGGTACTGTATGTGAGGGCAGTGTAATCTGGATGGAGGGGGCTGTGTTTGGGCCTGGGGCAGTGTGATCTGTGAGGGCCTGTGTGTGGGAGGCATCAGTGTGATCTGTGTGTGGGGTGGGGGCTGTGTGTAGTGACAGTGTGATCTGTGGGGGAGGGAGGCTGTGTGTGAGGGCAGTGTGATCTATAGGTGGGCTGTGTGTGGGGGACAGGAGTGTGATCTTTAAGGGGGATGTGTGTGGGGGCAGTGTGATCTGTGATGGTAGGGGGCTGTCTGCGAAGGCAGTGTGATCTATTAGGGGGGCTTTGAGGAGGCGCAGTTTGACTTATGAGGGAGGGCAGTGTGATTTATGAGGGTGCAGTGTGATCTGTGAGGGGGGGCTATGTTAGGGGGCTGTGTTTCTGTGAGGGGGGACTGTGTGGTGCAGTGTGATCTGCAAGGGACTCCTGTGTGGGGCAGTCTGATCTGTGAAGGAAGGCCTGGATGTAGGAGGTGTGTTTTGTACGAGAGGGCAGTGTGATCTGTAAGGGGGGTGATGTGTGGGGGATGTGATCTGTGAGGTGGGGGCAGTGTGATCTGTGAGTGAGGGGGGCAGTGTGATCTGTAAGTGAGATGCTGTGCGAGGAGGGATAGCGTACTCTGTGAGGGGGGGCTGTGAGTGGGAGCACAGTGATATGTGAGGGGGGCAGCATGTGTGTGAGGCTATAGCGGCAGTGCATGTTTGAGGTTATGGAAGCAGCATATGTGAGGTTATGAGGGAAGTCTGTGTGTGAGGCTATGGGAACAGTGTGTGTTTGTGAGGCTATGGGACATTATAGTTGTGGGATGTTTGTGTGAGGCTATGGGGTGAGGGGGGGGTCAACAAACGAAATTATCTCACTGGGCTCCACTTGGTCTAGAACCAGCACTGATTCAAAGGTGGTCTGAAGCAAATGCAATAATGTCCCATCTCATGGGCATGTTATGGGATTGTCGCGGGAGTGTCAGTGAAAGCAGCTGCGTTCTCAGTCGCACAGGGCTGGCGTAAGTGTCGTGCAGTGGTGCGCCTGTGGTGGCGTGTCCCTGATCACCAATGGTGGTGCTGCAGCCTGCAGAGACGTTAGAAGTGCTTGCTCATTCAGACGCTGGCTACTACACCAGGGGTAGTTTGAAACTAGCATTTGCATATTAATACCACTATGTCTCTGGCAAGAGACACAAGAGGAGAGGCATCAGTGTCCAATTCTGAATCATGCCCCAAAAACGGAAATAATTACAAGAATCTATGTATCGAAGTGGTTCTCAAACTCAGGGTCTGATTCAGCAAGAATTGCAGCTGCTTATCGGCTGATTGTTGCATTCTGCGCATGCATATGCATCACAGTGCGGGACTGCGATTGCAGAGGGCACGCAGACCTATCGCAGAGTGATTGACAGGAAGTGCCATTTGTGGGTGGTAACAGGGGGTGGTCGGGAAAATGCAGACGTGCCAGTGCGTTGGGTCGTCGTTGCAGGAGCATACCTAAATTAGCCACTGCGATACTATACGCATCCTGAGGCCTTATAGATTGCGCTGAAGTTAGCAATTCCTGAGTGAGGTCTGACCTGCTTTAACTGTGTGTATGGATCCGATGTTATTCGATTATTTCGCTATGTTGCCCAAGTGTACGGATGTGAGTAAGGGGAAGTGGGCATTCTTATGTTAGGCTGCGATCGCAATGCGAATACAAACATTTACATATCACTGCTATTAGCAACTGCGCTGCGTGCATATAAGCAGAATAGCGATCCTTGCTGAATCCGGCCCTCAGTCCTCAGTATCCCATACAGTTCATATTTGCCAGGTCATAAAGGGGTCTATTCACTAAGCCTTGGAGAAAGATAAAGTGGAGAAAGATAAGTCCCAGCCAATCAGCTCCTAACTGTAATTTTTCGGGCCATAGACTGTAAACTGCCAGTTAATAGCCGATTGGCTGGGACTTATCTTTCTCCACCTTATCTCTTTCCAAGGCTTAGTGAATAGATCCAAAATGTGACAGTTGATAACACACCTGTCCATCTGCTGGGTGACCTGGAAAACGTGAACTGCATGGAGTCCTGAGGACCGAGTTTGAGAACTACTGATGTATTGGGACAAAATGACTTAAAGTTTGCAACAAATGTTTCAGCACTTAAGTTGCTTTTTGAGTACTGTACTTTTATAATAATGTACCTGTACAACAAATGTGCTATAAGCCATTTAAAATTGTATAACACTGTGCTTCCATTGGAGATTTGAAAACATTCACAGCTACCAATTTTTCATAGAAATCACAACAAAGTCCCACAATTTAATATACTTAGGGGGAGAAGTACTAAACCTGCGAGAGAGATAAAGTAGAAAAGTTATCTATAGTAACCAATCAGCTTCTAGCTATCATTTATCTAGCACAGTCTATGAAATGTCAGAAACTGATTAGTTGTTTTAGGCAACTTCTCTATTTTATCTCTCTTCAAGGCTTCATACATCTACCCTACAAGGAGACAATGGGGCTGATAGTATAGGAGCACACCTAAAATCAGAACGTCAATGTGTAAGGATAATTATTTCAGCTATATACACATTTATGAGACAGAGGACCTCATTCAGAGTCGGTCGAATCGGCCGCTCGGTCGTATGGGAAAAGGGGCCGTATATGCAAATGATTCCCTCGCAAGTTGCGTCCCTAAGTTCGGATCGGTAGCTGGCCGACCAAGGGGAGGAAGCGGTCGGAAGACAAAAAAATACGCCCCCTTATCGTACGCATTACACGTCATCTCTGGGTATATAAGGATTAATCGAGACCATCAGGAACCATCGGAACTGATCGTAGAGCTTAAGGTTGACCATACCCTCTCTTAAGCTCTACGATCATGTCAGTGTAAAAACCTCCCATGTCACATGTGCCATGATGCTACTTTGTTAATTATGCACTCCCATAAACCTTATGCACTCCCACAAAACACCATTCACATAATTAGGCACGCCTGCGTTCGGATCTCCACTCCCCCGTTTTCAAGCACCTTCCCATGTTACCACCCACAAACGCCTCAATCTGTCACTCAAACTACCGACCTGGCTGTGTTCAAGGAGAGAGAAATTTCTGATCGTAGCGGCTAGTTTGCACGCGCGCATTGCGAACTTTACGAATGTGCAGTATAGCGAACATCGGTGGCGTACGACCGTGCGGCCGCTTCGACCGTCTCTGAATGAGGTCCACAATCTACAGGTCCAGACATGTGGACTTGCCTGAGCCTAGGGTGGTGCAGAATACTATTCATTTTGCATTTCATTGTTTTAATTTTTTATTTAAATTATTAATTAACATTAACATTATTCATTATTGTAGCATAAACATTTAGTTCACACAGTTCCATTTTGTTTGTATTGATGTATGATACAGTAGCTGATGGGCTCCTTTGAGGCAGCACAGACATAGTGGTCTAAGGTGGGCGAATAAATCCAGGCATGATAATCAATAGATAATACATGGACTATAATTCATGACATAAACCTGTATGATTATATATCCACCTTGGAGACTGACACTTCTGTATCATCTCCAGTTGTTTTCAACACAAGTTCACGTTTCCCACCAGTGCTGAGTTTTCAACTTTTAATTCTCTTGGCATCCTTTGTAAACCACAACTCTAACTATTTCACCTCGCTTGGCCATTTATATTGCTTCAAATCAAATATTTCTATGTGTAGTGCACAGCTATAGCCATCTCTGTAACTGGAAGTTTCCATATGCTTCTCTCTCCATAGTGTCACACAAAGGATATGGCAACTATAGTGCTATATATAATCTGTGCTGACAGATACTGGGAATTATATTTGAAATTGATCAATCATATTGTTAGATTCATTGTCAAACACAATACACTGACCTCATTGCAATTTCTAATTATATATATATTTTATTCTGTTTTTATTATGCAAAGTCCTTCTCAAATGTGATATTGCGGTTGCACAGCCTCACCTACTTACATTGCCTCCCCCTGGTGCTATTCTACCCACTACCTTCAATTTATTCTATAAATCACATCCACTAAAAACTCAGCATAAAGCGCTATAGTTCCCATAATGTGATTGATTGATTTCCACCTCCAGAAGAACCTACTACAGCCTCTATGCTCCATGTTGGGTAAAATGCTCAGTTTAAAATTTGCCACCTGTTCTAATTTGCAAATAGTTACTTATTAATACCATAACTTTCCATCCTGAATGCTTGTCTTTAATAAATATGTTCCACTGAGTCAGAATTTATTTAAATGGCGAAAAGCCCTACCTCTGGCAGCGAAAACTGGTGCTTTCACCGGGAATAAGGTTTCACCCCAATAGCGTATTTCGGGGTCCGGGAGCCCCTGGCAATGGGAATGACTTGCTTAGCAGCGTTGCAACATCGTGGTGTAGCACTTTAATTTGTGGCCACAACAACATGGAGGGTCTGGGACAGAGCCAGGAGTTAGGTCTAAATGGCAAGGCTGGGATAATATGCAGATAGTGTTTCTCAGCATTGGGCGGCTGCGGGCTTCCCAGAAGTTAAAATTTGTGATGGCTGTGGCGGGCAGTGCCCCCCTCCTCAACCGGCACAACTGGAAGGGGCCATTCTGGCTAAATGGTAGTTACAGCCGTGCTTCACGCTATGGGACCTATTTATCAAATATTATTTGTTGGATAATCAATGAAAATACCCGTTAAGGATCCCCTGAATGTATGAAGGAGGGACCACAGCGTACCCTTTATTTACCAACAGCAACTGCAGCCCCTACAGGTTACAAAGGGGACTGCAAAGCTGTCAGATTTTTCAAGCTCCAGATAGCGTTAGGCTGCCCATCCACTAGGCGATTAAACCTAGCGATGGAGCGATAACGACGGTCGTTATCGCTCCATCACTTGGTAATCGCCCGCAAATCAGGCAGTATAAAGTTAAAAACGAGCAGCGATGCGCACGCCCGCTGGTCGTTTTTAACATCAATCATCGCCCGAACATAACGGTCAACCTGACGACCACCGCCAGGTCGCCTGAACGTTCAGTGTATGCAGTTCACCCCGCGGGAGATGACGGCATCGTAAACGTGCCGTCGTCCCCCGCATCGTTAAGTGGATGGGCATCATTACTCTATAGTAGCCTATGGACTAATATTTAGCAAAAATTATGAGGAGAGGGTCCCAATGACTGCCGCACATGCGTGGTCTGCAAGGTCTGAATGGCCCTGGCTCGCAATATAGAAGGTAAATGGTTGTTTGACTTCAATACCCCTGTTCCTGCATGTGATTTATTTATTTTTTTTAGTACATTCGGGCGAATGTGAATTTCTTATTGCCGAGAATAGTGGCGATAAGAAATTCTAATTATCGGGTCTGAAACCCGATGATTAGTAAATATGCCCTATATATCAAGGGGTCAGTGTTAATGATAGTCAGTAATATTCACCAGATCCCACCAGCTATAACATTCTAATTTCAAGCACTGCAAAAACATTAATACTTATAGATGGAAACAAAATAATAATAATGTATTAAAAGAAAGAAAATGTAATTATGTAATTAAATCTCTGCTTTCAGTTCCACTGCACATGTGTGAACCAGCTAGCAGGGTCTTGTCAGCGCATATTCCCACCAAAGGGTTAAAGTAACTCTTAACACTCTGTGATATAATAAATTGCAGCAATAGGTGATTTTATATTCAGATAAGCAGTGGCATCACTGGGGTCGGTTACACCCAGTGTGGCCAATAGACCTCCTGCGCCCAAAAGGAGGCATGGCCTTGATGACAAAGGGCGTGGCCTTGCAGCACACCCCCTTTTTATCACTCTGGGGGCTTCCCCAGCACTCCCAGAGATTCCGGGCTTCTCCCAGAGACTCTCCCTGCACTGTTGGCTCCATCCCAGTGACTGCGCAGTAACATCACAGTGCAGCGCCAGGCTCCCAGTCACTGAGGGAGGAGCTGCACCCCCTAGTGATGCCTCTGCTGATAAGTAGCAATAGAAAATCAGCCCTATCACCATCGCCACAATAATAATTTAATTATTAATAAATAGACCCCTGGGTTCTATAATAAGTTTGCAGCGATACAAAGCCTTTAATTTTTTTCCCCTCTTTTCTTTTTTTAATCTCTAGGCTCAAGACCGGTCATTGAAGTCATCTATGTATCTGTTCGTGGTTCCCAAGCCACCAGCATGGCAAGCACATGGAAAATAGGGATTCAGTGGTCTATTTACAGCTCATATCTTAAAACTAAGATATTGAACTAGGTCTAGGTGTCTTTGTTATACACAATACTAGCTTTGAGTTAGCAGTAGGGTCTATACTTCAGTAACTTCCACATAACCCTATTCCCTGATTCCTTTACGGATCGCAACTGCGATTGCAACAGCGATTAAGCACGCAGTCTCGCTGCGATAGTATGCTAATCCATTGCGATCACTATGCCGTTGCAGCACAAAATAAGGACGCCCACTTTACCTTACACACATGCGTAATCCTTAGTAAGACTGCAAAGCCATTGGTAACATCGAGTACCATCGCAGCCTTGCACAAGCTCTGACCTTCCTCAGGAATTGCTAACTTCATGGCACGCTATGAGTACTCAAGCTGCGCACGGCATTGCAGTGGATAATTTATGCATGCCCATGCAATGGTGGTCAAACGTCCTGGCACACCTGTGTTTCGCCAACTAAACCCCCCTGTCACCTCCCACAAACGGCACTTCCTGTCAATCACTCTGCGATGGGTCTGTGTGGTCACTGCGATTGCAGTGGCCGGTTAGCGAACGTACACTGCGATGCATACACATGCACAGTACTCAACAATCGGCTGCAGTGGCGTTCTGGCACTAGTTATTACTAACCATAACTAGTTGGGGGCCAATGGTTACCATACCATAAAATGAAAACCTCTGCTTTAATGCTTGCTAGTATTATACTGATACAAGAAGTAATAATCATATAATGATGAAAGGAAATGTTTTCCTTTTTTGTCCGTAAAGATTATATTTAAGAGCAAGGATCTAAAAATAAGACAAATGAGTTTAGAGAAGCCAGGGCTCTCTGCTTTGCATTGTGGTGCTTAAATGCTGTGCATGCAGTGTGGTTCACACAGGTCTTAGGTGCGTAAGCAGTAAATCAAGCATAATTTGCCTTTGAATTGCTTTCCACAAGAGCAATAGGAGAGACGTTTGCTAGACAGCAGCTGCTAATTGGTATTAAATGAAACCTGTTTGTGCATAACATCAAGATACCTGTGAATCTTAGAGGAAGTGCATTGGTATAAAGAAATATATAGAGGTTAAGTGAGGAAATGAATACATGGCACATTGAAATAAAGCCAGCAATGAGGAATGCAGAGAGGTGAAGCGCTGTGTAACAAAATAATAGGGGTAGGTGTTTCCGACACTCCGTGCCATAATCTGGTAATGTAATGAAGGCGAGAAACTCTTTAATAGAATCAAGGTAGAGTGATTTATTCTATGTAGGTGTAGCAAAGTTACATAACACAATGGAAGGGAGCGATGTCTTGTGCACTAAACTGCATTTTGCCCATCTCATTATAAGACAGACGCTAATGCATTTTTCATGCATGCTGCACCCAGTGGTGCGTTAAGCATAATGAGCTGCGCTCAGCGGGTAAAACAGCATTATGGGGAGCTAACATTTGTTTAACCTTCGCTGTACCAGGGGTTATCTGTGCCCATTTGTCATTTTAAGTTACTAACATTTGTACATTCCAGGTACTAGCAGTTGCTTACCATTTTCGTTTAATTAAAATGTTACCAACCTATAGGTTAGTTGTTAAGTAAACTAATGATTTATGATTATTACAGAGAATATGCCACTGCACTTGCTGTTTATACACAAAGAAGGCGGCCATTTTGTGAACTGTATCCGATGATGATGCTACAGCAGCCTAGAACCCATTACATACATATGTGAGGCACGGTCACTCAGATTTGTTGCAAGGCTCAGGCTGAGCATAATTCCACAGGGAAGCAGACATTTCCCTTGTTTACATATTTTGATATGTGTCTGTAATTCTAATAGCAATGGGGAGCACACAATGAGAACTTTGAACTACTAGTAGACTATAATTCACGCTATTAGGGGTATATTTACCCCTAATAGTAGAGTAGAGTTGTTCACCAGAGAAACCAATCAGATTCTACTTATCATTTATCTAGCACATTTTAGAAGAAAATAGCTAGAATCTGGTTGGTTGCTATGGGCAACAACTCCACTTCTAAAAACCTGCACTTACTAAAAGTAACTATAGCCCTTATGGAGATTGGACCTAGTGAAGGTTGTGTTCATGGAGCTCTGTGGCCATACGGGAGGAAAAGTGTAGGAAAAAGAGGTCTACTATAGAAAAAGTACACCCAGGCAGACTTTTTCAGTGGGGGAACAAATATTCACCAAAAAGCAGAATATCAGCTGAATATCAGTTAACAAGGAGCCAATTAAATCACAATGTGCCTCACTGAGGTTACTGGTCTCTAATGAAGGCATAAGCTTAATTTTCATTAAATCAAATTAACAATATTTGAGCCCACAAAATATCTCTCAAATGTTGTGTGTAAGACATGTACACATTAATGGTATACCTGTGGGATAAAATGTATTAGTTTATTTGTCTAGATTGAGAAGCATACATTGCTTTTATTTTGAAGTTTTGCAAATTAATCCGATTTGATTAATTTAACTTTATTTACTGTATTAAAAGGACATTTTATTTTCACTTTTGTTTTCTTACAAGAAGTAGGTGAACAGATATATTTGTACCAGAAGGAGCCCCGTAGTTTCCATTTGAAGCATACATCCTTTAATTGCTGTATTAATTATTGGCAGATTATTAGTTTACTAACCTCTATTAAATTACTACAATTGAAACATCTTTCCTAAACTTCACAAGTGAATTCAAGCCAGTGGTCAAGTAGTTGTCTTTGTTTAAAAAAAAAAACTTGAGTCCCAGCGATAAATTCCTGCTTTCTGATTGGCTTTTCCTGCTTCCATAATTTCTAAAAGGTTTTCTAATTTCTAACTGTTTTGCCACTGCATGACACTATTATCTATATCAGCTTTAAATTAGCCAAATTATATTTTTCATCTGTACTCAAGCTCAATATACATGGATACAACGGGTCAGTAAAGGTTAGGATTGAAACAGTAGTGTCAGCAAGACGTGCTATTACTGCTGACTGTCTTCTAGTGCGCTTCCAGATTCTCATTTTGCAAAGTAACTTGATACTTGCAAATCACATTATATTAAACAAAGCGAATTTGTTAATATAGATATACAGTGTGTGTGTATATATATATATATATATATACACACACACACACACACACACACACAAACACATTACAGAAAACAGACATTCATCAAAGATAATAAATTAGGTTCCGGTGCCAGAATCATTGGAGTATTTAGAACATGCAAATAAAAACAACTTTTGCCCAATAAATACACTTGTCTATTTGCAACTGTCTTCAATATTATAGGCAACTGCTGGAGATGAGAGAATAGGGTAAGTATGAGGGCCCTATGGAGCGGGGTCGGACGGAGCGGGGGTGGATATATATATATATATATATATACAGTATACAGGTGTGTGTGTGTGTGTGTGTATGTATATATATATATATATATATATATATATTAGGGGTGAGCGGGTTCGGATTTCTGAAATCCGAACCCCCCCGAGCCTCCCCGATCCGAGGCCGATCCGAGTCAGGCTCGACTTTTCCGGCCTCACTCGGATCTGAAATCGAGGCAAAACGTCATCATCCCGCCTTCCGGGTCTCGCAGGTTTTGGATCCTATATAAGGTACCCGCATCGGCGCCATTTTCTCACTCGGCTGTGGACAGTGAAGAGGGAGGGTGGGAGTTAGGGCTGGCTGGGCTGTGTAGTGTAGTGTAGTGCAGTGTAGTGTTGTGCTGTGCTGTGCTGCGCTGTGCTGTTGTTGTCCATAGGGGCTGTGTCCACTACTTCAAAGTCCATAGGGGCTGGCTGGACTGTGTTGTGCAGTCAGTTGTCCATAGGGGCTGTGTCCACTCCAAAGTCCTGTGCAGTGTCCCAGTCCTAAAGGGGTGCTGTAGTGTTGTCCAGAAGGTGCTCTGTCCGTCAGGGGTGCTCCCCCCAAGTGCAAAAAAAAATATTTTTTCTGTGTTTGTGAATTGTGTGCACTGTGGCTGCACGTGCATCAACAAAGGAGCAGCGCCAAGCGTGCGCCTGTGTCCCATAAGTAAAAGGCCGGCTGCATGTCCGTTAAAGGGTGCTGTAACCCTCAAAGAGCACTCCAAACAAAATTAAAAAAAATATTTTTTTGTGTTTGTGAATTGTGTGCGCAGTAGCCGCACGTGCATCAACAAAGTAGTGCCAAGCGTGCGCCTGTGTCCCATAAATAAAGGGCCGGCTGGATTGACCGCTAAAGGGTGCTATAACCCCCAAAGGGCACTCCAAACAAAATAAAAAAATATATTTTTGTGTGTTTGTGAATTGTGTGCGCAGTAGCCGCACGTGCATCAACAAAGTAGTGCCAAGCGTGCGCCTGTGTCCCATAAGTAAAAGGCCGGCTGGCTTGATCGTTAAAGGGTGCTGTAACCCCCAAAGCGCACTCCAAACAAAATAAAAATATATTTTTTTGTGTTTGTGAATTGTGTGCGCAGTAGCTGCACGTGCATCAACAAAGTAGTGCCAAGCGTGCGCCTGTGTCCCATAAATAAAGGGCCGGCTGGATTGACCGCTAAAGGGTGCTGTAACCCCCAAAGGGCACTCCAAACAAAATAAAAATATATTTTTTTGTGTTTGTGAATTGTGTGCGCAGTAGCCGCACGTGCATCAACAAAGTAGTGCCAAGCATGCGCCTGTGTCCCATAAGTAAAAGGCCGGCTGGCTTGTCCGTTAAAGGGTGCTGTAACCCCCAAAGGGCACTCCAAACAAAATAAAAATATATTTTTTTGTGTTTGTGAATTGTGTGTGCAGTAGCCGCACGTGCATCAACAAAGTAGCGCCAAGCGTGCGCCTGTGTCATAAGTAAAGGGCCGGCTGGCTTGACCATTAAAGGGTGCTGTAACCCCCAAAGTGCACTCCAAACAAAATAAAAAATAATTTTCTGTGTTTGTGAATTGTGTGCACTGTGGCCGCACGGTTATCAACAAAGTAGCGAAAAGCGTGCATCTGTCTGTTAAAGGTTGGTGTAACCCCCAAAGTGCACTCCAACCAAAATAAAATATTTTCTTCTGTGTTTGTGAATTGTCTGCACTGTACGTGCATCCTCAAAGCAGCAGCGCCAAGCGTGCGTCTGTCTGTTAAAGGGTGGTGTAACCCTCAAAGTGCGCTCCACAAAAAATAAAAAATTCCTTTTTTTTTTCGGTCTTTGTGAATTGTGTGCACTGTAGCTGCATGTGCATCAACAAAGGAGCAGCACCAAGAGTGCGCCTGTGTCCCATAAGTAAAGAGCCGGCTGGCTCATTTCTTAAAGGGTGGTGTAACCCACAAAGTGCACTAGTCTCCAACAATAATAAAAAAAAAATGTCTTTGCTTGTGTGCGCCTTAGCCGCACGTATATATCAATATAACATAAATGGAGGACCAAACTTTCTCCGATAAAAATAAAATAGGGAAAGATCAAGAACCACTTCCTCCTAGTGCTGAAGCTGCTGCCACTAGTCATGACATAGACGATAACATGCCATCAACGTCGTCTGCCAAGACCGATGCCCAATGTCATAGTAGAGGGCATATACAATCCCAAATGACAAAGTTCAGGAAAATGACCTTAAAAAAGACATTTAAATCATCTGAGGAGAAACGTAAACTTGCCAATATGCCATTTACGACACGGAGTGGCAAGGAACGGCTAAGGTGTTTCTCTATGTTCATGACTAGTGGTACAGCTTCACATGACGATGGAAGCCCTCATCCCGCTAAAAAAAATCAAACGAGTTAAGCTGGCAAAAGCACAGCGAAGAACTGTGCATTCTAAGAAGATATCACAAATCTCCAAGGAGAGTCCAAGTGTGGTGGCGGTTGCGATGCCTGACCTTCCCAGCACTGGACGGGAAGAGGTGGCTCTTTCCACCATTTGCATGCCCTCTGCAAGTGCTGAAATCAGCACCCACAGTCCACTTGCTGATATGCAAATTGAAGATGTCACTGTTGAAGTACAACAGGATGAGGATACTGGTGTAGCTGGCGCTGAGGAGGCAGTTGGCGAGGAGGATTCTGATGGTGATGTGGTTTGTTTAAATCAGGCTCCGGGGGAGACAGTTGTTGTCTGTGGGATGAAAAAGCCCATCACGGTCATGCCTGGGCAGAAGACCAAACATTCCACCTCTTTAGTCTGGCAATATTTCTATCCAAATCCGGACAACAACTGTCTTGCCATATGTACCATATGTAAAGGTGAAATAAGTAGGGGTAGGGACGTTAACCACCTAGGAACATCCTCCCTTATACGTCACCTGCAGCGCGTTAATAAAAAGTTACTGTCAAGTTCAGAAACTTTGGCTAAGACCGTAAGCAGTCCAGGGACACCTAAATCCCTTCGTCCTGTTGTATCCAAGCATCTGCAAACCACACCGTCAACTCCCTCCTCATCAATTTCCTCCTTAGTCAGTATCGGAAGTAGTCCTGCAGGCCATGACTGACTCTCCTATCCGGGATTCCTCCGGAGGATCCTGCATTGCTATGCCTACTGCTGCCACTGCTGCTGTTGCTGCTGGGAGTCATTCATCATCCCAGAGAGGAAGTAGGAACACTACTACCCTTTACTAAACAATTGACCCTCCAACAGACCTTAGCGAGGAGGATGAAGTATGACAGCAGTCATCCTGAAGCAAAATGGATAACTGAGGTCTTGACTGCTATGTTGGTGTTAGATGTGCATCTGGTATCCGCCATTAGTGCAGTGGGATTTAGACAATTGATGGAGGTAGTGTGTGCCCGGTTCCAAATCCCGTCTAGATTCCACTTCACTAGGCAGGCGATACCGAGACTGTACAGAAATGTCAGAAAAAGTGTCCTCAGTGTCCTGAAAAATGCGGTTGTACCCAATGTCCACTTAACCACGGACATGTGGACAAGTGGAACAGGGCAGACTAAGGACTATATGACTGTGACAGCCCACTGGGTAGATGTATCACCTTATACAGCAACAACAGCAGCGTCACCAGTAGCAGCATCTCAGAAACGCCAGCTCGTTCCAAGGCAGGCTACGCTGTGTATCACCGGTTTCAGTAAGAGGCACACTGCCGACAACCTCTCGCCCAGTGGCTTACCCCACTTAGACTCTCCTGGGGATTTGTGATATGTGACAACGCCACCAATATTGTGTGGGCATTACATCTGGGCAAATTCCAGCACATCCCATGTTTTGCTCACACAATAAATTTGGTGGTGCAGAATTTTCTGAAAAGCGACAGGGGCGTGCAGGAGACGCTTTGGGTGGCCCGAAAGATTTCTGCCCACTTTCGCCATTCAGTGACTGCCGAAGATAGGAGCACCAGCAAACACTCTTGAACCTGCCCCGCCATCACCTGAAGCAAGAGGTTGTGACGCAGTGGAACTCAACCCTCTATATGCTTCAGAGGATGGAGGAGCAGCAAAAGGCCATTCAAGCCTATACATCCACCTATGACATAGGCAAAGGAGGGGGTATGCACCTGACTCAAGCGCAGTGGAGAATGATTTCCGTGTTGTGCAAGGTTCTCCAGCCCTTCGAACTTGCCACACGTGAAGTCAGTTCAGACACTGCCAGCTTGAGTCAGGTCATTCCCCTCATCAGGCTTTTGCAGAAGCAGCTGGAGAAAGTGAAGGAGGAGCTAAGACGGAGCGATTCCGCTCGGCATGTGGGACTTGTGGATGAAGCCCTTCATTCGCTTTGCCAGTATTCCAGGGTGGTCAATCTGTTGACATCAGACCACTACATTTTGGCCACCGTGCTCTATCCTAGGTTTAAAGCCTATGTGGTGTCTCTCTTTCCGGCCGACACAAGCCTGCAGAGGTGCAAAGACCTGCTGGTGAAAACACTGTCAGCTGAAGCAGAACGTGACACGTTAATAGCTCCTTCTTCATTTTCTCCCGCAACTGGGGCTGCCAGGAAAAAACTTAGGTATCCTAAGCAACCCGCTGGCGGTGATGCAGGGCAGGCAGGACCAAGTTTGGACCTGGCAACAATTTCTGACATGTTTACTGTCAGTGCATATGATACTGTCACCATTGACAGAATGGTGGAGGATTACATTGGTGACAGCATCCAAGTAGGCATGTCAGACAGTCCGTACCTGTACTGGCAGGAAAAAGAGGCAATTTGGAGGCCCCTGTACAAACTGGCTCTATTTTACCTGAGTTGCCCCCCCTCCAGTGTATACTCCGAAAGAGTGTTTAGTGCAGCAGGGAACCTTGTCAGCGAAAGGCGTAGGAGGTTGCTTCCACAAAATGTGGAGAAGATGATGTTCATAAAAATGAATTATCAACTCTTCCAGGGAGACCAGCCTCCAGAACTTCCAGAGGGACCTGTGGTGGTGGATTCCAGTGGGGATGAATTAATACTCTGTGAGGATGAGGATGTACACAACACTGAAGAGGGTGAGGAATCAGTGGATGAGGAGGATGAGGACGACATCTTGCCTCCGTAGAGCCAGTTTGTGCAGGGCCAGATTAATTGCCAGCTTGTTTTGTGGGGGCCCAAACGAACCAATCATTTCAGCCACAGTTGTGTGGCAGACCCTGGCGCTGAAATGATTGCTTTGTTAAAGTGTGCATGTCCTGTTTATACAACATAAGGGTGGGTGGGAGGGCCCAAGGACAATTCCATCTTGCGCCTCTTATTTTTCTTTGCATTATGTACTGTTTGGGGCCTAGTTTTTCAAACTGCCATCCTGTCTGCCACTGTAGTGTCACTCCTAGATGTACCACGTGTTTGTGCTGCCCACTTGTATCCCTTAGCATAGTCATCCAGCTACCTCGGTGCAACCTTTTGGACATAGAAACACTATTGTGAGGTGTGAGGTGTTAAGAATAGAATGGAAATGAGTGGAAATTAAGGTTATTGAGGTTAATAATAGCATAGGAGCAGAAAAACCCACAAATTCTGTGATTTTAGCTTTTATGCTTTTTTAAAAAAAAATACAGATCCAAAACACAAATCCCAGAACCCAAAACACGGAAGGGTGGTTTTGGCAAAACCAATCCGGATCCAAAACACGAAGATAGATCCAGATCCAAAACCAAAACACGAAAAGTGGCCGGTGCACACCCCTAATAAATATATATATATATATATATATATATATATATATATATATATACCTCAAACTGTATATACTTTGTGATTGTCTTGTAAATTGATCCCTGCACCAGCAGATTTTTTTGGGGGGAGGGGTGGGGGTGTTCTACTATATTGGATCTAATTTTACAGGTTATTTAATACTTTAAAACATAAAGGTACTTAAACAAATGTTTGTTATCTAGATATATATCCCTAGATGGAACTAATGACATATATTAGGGATGTAGTTGACATCCCGGGTATCAGAATGCCAGCGCTCAGAATGCCGACACCAGTGAGAATCCTGGCACCAGCTTCCTGACAGCTGCATCCAGACGGTAAGTATTGGGGTTAGAGGGAGGGTTAAGGTTAGGATTAGGCACTAGGGGGGAGGGTTAGAGTTAGGCACTAGGGGGGGAGATTTAGGGTTAGGCACTAGGGGGGAGGGTTAGGGTTAGGCATTATGGGGGAGGGATAGGGTTAGGCACTAGGGGGGAGGGATAGGGTTAGGCACTAGGGGGGAGGGTTAGGGTTAGTCTGCGGGGGGGAAGATTAGGTTTAGGCTGCGGGGAGAGGGTTAGGTTTAGGGGTAGTGGCTGGGTTAAGGTACCTACCGACAGGTGCCGGTATCCTAACCCTGTCAGGATGCTGGCATTGGGATTCTGAGTGCCTGGATCCTGAGCACTGGCATCCTGTACCTAACCCTGTGGGAGAGATGCTGTTGTTCTTATATGACACAGACAACCATCTCTAGGCACCACAGGCACGGGCACTCATCTACAGGTGCCCATCCCCTCAGGCGGTACTCCACCACCCCTCCTTCCTTAATTTTTAACTTTTATGGAGAGATGGGGCTGTATCCTCTGCTCCTCTGAGACTGGGAGTGTTGCACTGGACTGTGACATTACACTCCCAACCATCACTGAGATGGAGGAGCAACACCCTATGAAGCCGCTGGCTACTGCTCTTCCATGTCAGCAGCCTGTGCTCAGTGGGGGCTTCCTGGAGAAGTAAAAATACTGCTTTAGTGACATTATGTCAGAAATTCAATACGAGTGTCTAGGTACTGAACCTGCCCTGGGTATACAGTATTACATATCTCTTTATCTGTGTGATCAGAAATGTATCAGCAATCAGATCTTTCCTAAGGGTTGTGAAAACAAGGCTTTACACCACACTGCCAAGGGGTGTCTGCCAGGGAGGTGTAACCGATTTCACAGTGCACAGCTCCTGCTGAGACTCCCTGTATTATTAGAGGGGCATGTTCTGAACCACAGTTTGCCCTACTCGGTATCGTGGACCTATAGATCTAATGGCAGTCCTGCCCTTAGGATGACATTAGGATTCGGAGGTGCGTGCAAATACCGTAAGGGCTGTGATTCCGTACACTGCGTTCCTGTAAACAGAGACTCTCACCTCTGGCGTCTCACATCTGCTGTTTGTGTACACAAGATGAAACATAGGAAACATTGGTCACGCGTCAGTCGCACATCTGAACAACACTATGCTGTCTCAGGATGTTCGTCTCACCTAACACACCGGGGCCTCTGCAGCTGTATATGAATTTGTAGAGGCTCACTACGGCACGCCCACAAATCGTTCCCGAAATGCCATAGTTTATGTAGCCACACTCGTTACCTCTGCCAAATGCTTACTGCCTGTCACTTTTCAACAAAACCACCATCTCAAACCCATCGCCATGCATGCGATATAAAGGTGCCTACACACATAGAGATTTTTTTTACCTGATTTGGCCGGTTCCCACTCATGATCACGATGCCAATGTGCGTCCCCACTAATCGTACATCGCATCTTCAGATCTGCCATGCTGTAGGGCAGATTTGCCAATCTGGGACACGATGTGGTGCTGATTGTGAGTACTTTTTACTCAAGATGTATCTCACAATTCATCGTACAGTATGTCGCGTAATTTGATGGACAGGACCCTGTATTAATACAACCACACTGCCCACCAATGTGTGCCACACACCAATGTGTGCCACCCAACTATAAATGCATGACCCAGCCACCACCCACTGGAATGAGGCAGGTGGTGGCTGGGTCATGCATCAACCCCTCATGCCCACCAATGTGCACCAACCACCTAACCACCAATGTGTGCCACCCAACTATAAATGCATGACCCAGCCACCACCCGCCGGAATGAGGTGGGTGGTGGCTGGGTCATGCATCAACCTCCCATGCCCACCAATATGCACCACCCACTTACTCACTCACTGCCCACCAATGTCATTGGCCACCTAATAAATAACTCGAAAACACTCCAAATATATTAAAATTTAAAAAAACAATATATTACAACAAGATAAACAAATATATTACAACAACATAAACAATTATATTACAGTATATTTCAACAGCATAATCAAGCATAATCAAATATATTACCTTTGTTTATGTTGCTGCAATATATATGTTTATGATGTAATATAACATCATAAACAAATGTATTGCAACAACATAAAAATGTATTAAAAACCTGTAAAAAAAAATTAAATACAAATAAAAATACATTACATTCCTGTAAAAAAAAGAATACATTACAATACAAATAAAAACACATTACATTCCTGTAAAAGAAAAACATATTACAATACCATAACAAACATATTAAAATCCTGTAAAAAAACAAACATATTAAAACAATAAAACATTTAACATTAACAACATTAAAATCACAAAACTATTTACAATAATACTTAAATATTTATATGTCCTTATTTTTTATTCTTCCTAGGAATGTCAATGGATAGTGAGCGCGAGTTTGTGACTGGATTCCTCGAGATCCAGTCAAAAGAATGTCTGTGGCGGATAAGCTGTAGACAATACCATAAAAAGTCTCAGAATTTGGCAGCTTTAGAGGTGTTGTTGGAGTACACTAAAAAGTTCATTGCGGATGCTGATCTGAAAACTGTCCGCCGCAAAATCTAGAACCTGCGAATGGTCTACATCAAGGATAAGAAGAAAGTGGATGATTCCAACGATGTGGTACTATCACTTGATAAGCTTCATCAGTGATCAGGAGCCACAACGCCAGTCTGTCGTACTGTTGGCCAAGCGAGAGAGAGAAGAGGCGGCAGTAGCGAGTGGACCGTCAGAGGATTTTTTGGTAAGTAGAGACACAGGGCCTGATTCAGACCTGGTCGCAAGCATTGAGCGCTCGCAACCGGGTCGATGGTGGCCCAGAGCGCATGCACACGACAGAGCCAGCTCCGTCATGCGCATGCGCGAGACCCGGATAGCGATGGGCAATCCGCCGCTCCGGGTCTCGCACCAAAGAGGGCATGCGTTTGATGTTGATTGACAGCACGTCCCCTTTGGTGGGCGGGCCAGGGGAGTGGCAGCCCAGATGGAGGTGTTCCCATGAGAATGCCTACCGTCTGGGGGCAGCCCCACTGACATCACAAGTGATGTCAGTGGGAGAGCTTTCGGCTCTGTTTGAGCCGAAAGCTCTCTGGGGCTTGCGGCCATGAGACCTTACCACAAGGGTCTCATCGCAAGCCCGATGGTCGCGATGGTCTTGACCATCGCGACCATCATCATGGCCACTCGCATTAGCTGTGGGTCGCTCCATTAAAAAAAAAAAAAGACGCCCTGATTCAGAGGGAGCGCTCTGTCAGAGCGTCCGGCTCTGAATCAGGGCCACAGTTCATAAACCAAAACATTTAGATCAATCCCAATTATCTCACAGACAGTCCTCCTGCCATGGCACCACACCTGGTCCATTGAAATAGGCCTTATACTCCTCCCTCACTTCTTTGGCACGTGCGGTTGATGTTGTTGAAATTGGAGGTGCAGACACTGATGTAAACTGGGCAATTTCCTACGGATGTCCTGCATCTTCTGGGCTAGCTGTGACTGGTCCTCGTTGGGTAGGTTTTTTTCGCAGAAAGTTATGCAATACACAGCACACCATCACGACTCTATCTTGTCTACACGTAGGTTTATGGTGGTGTGGGAAATGCTGAACCGGTTGCTGAGTATTCCAAACGCATTTTCCACAATGTGCCATGCACGGGAAAGACGATAGTTGTAGATCCTCTTCTCTCTGGTCAGGCCCCTCTGTGCAAATGGCTTCATCACATGTTCATGCAAAGCAAAAGCCTCGACTGCAACGAAAACATAATTCAGGCCATGCTGTGTCTTATCCAGTGACAGCAAGTTGATGGTTTTGTTGGTGAGTCTCTGGTAGAATGCCGTCTGTTTGAAGGACCCACCATCTGAAGCACGGCCATTCTTGCAAACATCCACAAACAAAAATTAAATCACCACTGCCATGAGAACAATGCTGAAGAAGCCTTTATAGTTGCAGTAATATGATCCGGTGTTGGCAGGTGGGTTGATGCATATGTGTTTTCCATCGATGGCTACTCCGCAGTTAGGGAAATTCCAACGTTGTTCAAACTCTTCAGCGATGCTCTTCCACTCCTCCACGGTGTTTGGAAACTAGAAAAATAGTAAAAAATGGGTTAAAACATGACTATAATATTGTTTCTCCATTTTCTTTCCTACATAGACTCCCTCCCAAGAGCCTGATATGTCCTCCACGCCGGACCTAAGTTTGAACAGGGACAGCGAGGTGGAAACTTCTTCCCCAGTCCCAACAACCATTCAACCCCCCCCATCATGTTCCGCACCTCCCCAACGAAAAAACAAAAAATGGGAAAAAGCAGCAGCAGTACTCAGAACAGGAGGAAATATTTCTGCAACAAGCAGAACGCATCCTTCAGAAACAGCTGGATGACATTGATGATTTCACAGCATGTGAAAAATTGATGATTTTGTAGAATGTGAAAAATTGATGACCCAACTAAGAAAAATTTCCACAGGCTCGTGTATGACCTATTAATAAATAGCAATTTACATGACTTTACTTACATTGCAGACCCACTTCTGTATTTGCCTCCCCCAACCGCCTATGTGAGGTCCCCCCAGCCCAGTTGGAGATTACTCCCCACCCAGTACCACACCCACAAGCCAGACCATTTATAATGCTCTGCTGGAGGCAGAGGATGATTTGCCCCGGTATTCGTAACTGTTAGGTTTTTGTTTTTATTATTGTTGCCTGTATTACCGTACTACCTGTACTACCGTATAACATACAGCAGCCTACCTATAGGGATTGATAAAATTTGGTTATAGGTATTTTTTTTTATTATTGTTGTCTGTACTATCACCACATTTTATCACTCCCAATAGGTGCTGCTGTATGGTATACGGTGGTGATGACGCTCTTTGGACAAGGTCACTACACACGCCATGCAAGTACAGACTGATGGAAGCCTTTGCAACAATCTGTACTTGTGCCATGTGTGTATTGGCCTGTTCAAACTGGCGTCTGACACAGTATAACATACAGCAGCCTCCCTATAGGGATTGATAAAATTTGGTGATAATGCTGTTTTCTACACATAATGCCAAATTGATTTATAAAAAAACAAACCAAAAAATGTATTTAATACTGTGCACAGTCTTTTTTATGCAGCCTTATTGGCTGACAACGCAGAGTTTAAAAAAAAAAAAAATACACAAAAAAATATTATTTAATACTGTGCAGTTTTGTTGGCACAGTCTTGTTTATGCAGCCTTATTGGCTATCAACATTATATAAAGAGTTTAAAAAACACTCAAAAAAAATACTTTTTTTCTTTCACAAGAGACAAAGTTGTAGTGTGTTTTTTTTTCTTACCTTGCAATACTGGTACTGCAGCACTTTAACGATAGCCTTGCAGGTCCCCGGGATGATGATGCCCAAGGACTGAGGGGAGATGAGGGTCCCAAACTTCAGGTCTTCCAGTGACCTTCCTGTAGCTAGGTACCTCAGGGTAGCCACCAGTCTCTCTTCAGCAGGGATCTCCCTCCGCCACTTTGTGTCGTGCCTCTGGATGTGGGGTGTCACCATACTCAGCAACTCCTGGAAAGTGGAGTCATCAATGCGCAAGTGGTTGCGGTAGTCGTCCGGGTTGTTCTCCTTGATCTCCATCAGCAGGGACATGTGAGAATGAGTATCCCATGCAGCAGCCACTCCTTGGTCCAGCATGCTCTCCTCCTCCTTCGCTGGGCCCTCTTCTGGATCACCTTGACCCCAGCTTGGACAACCAACACTTTATACTGATAGGGATGCATCAGCACAGAATTCAGAAGCAGGATAGAATACAGGTAGCACACACTTGCAGGTAGAACACACTTTGTAAAAGGCAAGCCAAATACAAAGCAGAGCACAGAAGCAATGTACAGGGTTCAGCAGGTATACACCTAGCCTCACTAGTAGCAGAGCAGAATATGCACAGGGTTAAAATGGCGCCTGCTTTTTATAACCCCTAGCTAGCCCCGCCCATTATTTAAATTTCCCTCCAATCGTGAAGATCCTCGTGTGTTGTTTGGTAAACTCACGATCTATCATGTACGATCTCACGATTTGGAATTCCGACATGATTCACGATAGATCGTGGGATCGTGAATCAATTGGCAGCTTTTTTTACATAATCGTACTCACGACTGCCGGGGAGCTCCCGGGGTGAGTTCAGGGAAAATCGTACACGATGTCGGATAGTGAGCACATCGCTATGTTTGTAGGCACCTTAAGGACTCTATTTCCCCACCCGATGAGCAACAGGTTTTTTCGGGAATTCCTTCCTGACTCCAAAGACGGCATTCTACTCCATAATCTACTCTCTTTATTACAACTGTAGATACCAGTACTTAGGGAATTTGCCTTTTGCAATGCAATGTGGTAAGAATCTCCACACTTTATCCACTCTTACAGTAAAGAACTCTTCCTATGCTCATTCACTTATTGATTTAGGAACAAAGTAAAAATAACTGCCAAGATAAGTCTAAAACAGACACCATTTATGTAGTTAAATTGTTACACAAACATATGGTTGAGTCCCAGTAATGGTTATTCACACAGTCTTGTCTATGGAGAATAATAGTATATTTAAAATTAGTAAAAAATGAGTCACATTATAAAGTAACATTTTAACTACGCTGATATTAACCTGCATCTACCATACCGTGATAGATGTCACTGACTGGTGGTGTGGTTGATGGCACTAACTGGACTGCAAGTAAAATTCTAATGTTTTATATTATCACTTTTTAGCAGCTCGTCAAAATGACAGGTAATTGTCGCATCCACGAAAAGTCCCGTTTGAGCGCTCAACCGGGTCACTTTTCAGTCATTTCTGCTCAGCAGCTTGGGGGGCTGCGAGTAGAAATGTCAGCGCCGGCGCAACGATTGAATTGCTCCACCGGGTGCCATCTAGTGTCTGCCAACTTGCAACACACTTGAATTTCCCCATATAGAGGTGAGATGGTTACCTAGTTTGTTTCAGCGCTTAGTACAAATACTGTAAACTTACAACCATACAATCACAGCCAATATAACACATATAACATTGTTGGTGGAGGACTGTCACTCTACATCATAAAAGCAGTAGGACACATAGACAGAACTGGGATGCCGAATCACTGACAATACAGATGGAGACACAAGCAGAACTGAGGGACAGTCACACGGACATTGGTAGAAGACAAGCCCACAGATCTGAGAGACAAACACACAGGACAGACAGAGACATAAGCAGGACAGTGACACTGACTTGCTAGAAGACAAGCTCACAAGTCAGACTGGAACACAGACAGTGATCTTCATCTTTCCCCTGTGGGTCAGGCATCTACAAAGTCCCCTACATCCTGGGACATGTGCTGGAGGCCTCCTGAAGACATATAGGAGACAGTGTCACACTTGGGCTCAAAAGATCTTCCACAGATAGTTTAGAAGTCAGGGTGCTAGGTTGGGGGTAAGAACCAGAAGCGAGGGGCCTGGATATATGTCTTCCTCATCCACGAACCAGATGTTGGCTAGACCTAACCAAAGGTGCGGAGTCTAACCTACTGGGAGGTGTTCACCAGTGACCCCTCCAATCAGTATATGGGTTTAAGCCGCACCCAGCAGGCAGGTCATGGTTCTTTAGACAGGTATCCGGTACAAGTGGGAAACAGAAGAACATAAACAGAGTACACACACTGTTTATTCAGATACAGAACTGGTACAGGAGAATGGCACTAGGAGTCAGTCCTCGGGTGACGAACTCAGTACACACACTGTTGGATAACACTTGGAGTAATACACTAGAAGAAAGGAGCGTGGAACCTGGAACGCTGCAACAGCAAGTAATCACTGGAAGTAGCAAAGTTGTTCAGGCAACTTCCTGTTGCTTGGAGTCCGGCTAAATATCCTACGGTATCGATCCATTCCAGGATGGTGTCAGCTGACAGCAACCAATGCTACAATTGGGTAAAGGGCTAATCAGCTGATGTAGACTGTCATGGCTGCGTCCGCAGGAACCAAATCACGGAGCAACAAATGGATGTCCTAGCAGACCCCAGGAAAAATCCACAGTGCATCACTCGCAGCTGCACCTGGTGTCTGAACGCATGGGAGGTCAGGGGAAGCCGGCGCTGAGGAGAGTAATGGTCGACCCTAGGCCACAACCTGACAGACACTCAGCACACAATTGATCTGCTCTGCAAAATCTTGAACTAGTCTTATCCTCCTTTCTCCCTAGAGCCTCCTACAATGCTCAAAATGCCTGTATGGCAGGGTAGGTATCAGGGCTGGACGGGTTGTCTCGCACTTTTGATAAATGCAAGATAAGCCCATGGTTTTATGGGACGGCCCAGTCAACAATCAGAGGCTGAGCAACTCTACCTACCTACTCAACGGAATGTAACACATACTGGAGGAGGCTGTAAGCAGCTCAAGAAGAGGACTTTCAGGAGCCAGATGCCATCGCCAAAGTCATAGTCCGGCCCTGGAAGGGCACGCAGGGGGAATTTCTGGGCAACAGTGAACCCCTTCGAAAGACACCCCTGATAAGGTTGCTAGTCTGTGAGCTCTCTCTTAGGGGCCTATTCATCATCAAAAGCTGTATGGCCTCCGATGATGAAGTATTGAACTTGCTGCGAGGGATACTTAAGTATCTAACATGCAGCAGGGGAAACTTTGCATTGGAGCAATTCATCATTGCTCTGGTCAGGGGACAACTGCTCCGAAAAAAGCAGCTGTCTCCAAGGTTAGTATCGCAGCTACAGATGTAGCTGCATTACTTACCTCCTCCCCATTGGCCTGGCTATGCATGCATGATCCGAGGTCACGCATGTGCACAGCCGCTGGGGAGGTACTGAGGAGGCGGCGGAGACTCCTCCAGAACTCCTGCCCATACGAAGATGCGTGGTTCTGAGAACAAGTGCCGTCAGTTTTCGGAGTTTGCTGAATATCAAGGGGGTCCTATTGGACCCCTGATGATGAATGGCCCGGTAACTTAAATATTATTATTATAATTTATTTATATGGGGCCACAAGTGTCCCGCAGTGCCTTACAAAGTACATAAACAAATAGGTTACAATACAATACAGGATAAGGACATGGATAATATACATTGCTACAGTAGCGACCATAACACCCAGATAAGCAACAGAACAAAGCAACCAAGTGTTAGGTGCCCTAGTGGGGAGTAAGAAGTAGATGAAAGTAGAGTCAGGAGAAGCACAAGAGGGTAGAGGGCCCTGCTATTAAGAGTTTACAATTCTAAAGGTCTAATCTAAATCTAAAGCTGGGTACAAACGTAAAGATTTTCTGTCCAACCATCCAACTAGTTGATTGGTTGGAATAAAAATCTGGTAACGTATGGGAGTAAATGACAATCAGTAATTTGCTCCTAAATGCCAGAAAACAGATGAAAATGGTCGTTCAGACAAGTTTGTTAAATGTTTGATTTAAACAATTTGTTCAAACAACAATTTGTGTCCATTTTCCGGCATTTGGGAGCAAATTGCTGATTGTCATTTGCTTTCATACCTGACCAGATTTTCATTCCAACCAATCAAGAAGTTGGATGGTTGGACAGAAAATCTTTACGTGTGTACCCAGCTTAAAGCTTACAAATTAGCGTTTCCACACAGTTACCGGGCCATTTATCATTTGATGAATAGGCCCCTTAGTGAGGTTTCCAAAACTATACTCCATATTCGAGAAGTAGTCTAGCTAGTGACATATACAATGATGATATTATACTTTATGCATGTTTAAAGAAGAAAATCTTCCAGCTATAAAATAAGTTTCAATATTATCTTAGTGCTACATGTTTCATTACTCGTCTATGTAATTTTAATGTATCCTTTTGTAGAGAAATGCTTTGTAAGGGTTTTTCGTGATGTTAACCTTTTTTGTTAAACGTACAGGGATGTGGTGATGGAGAGCAATTTATGGTGTCTGCTTAAATTGTCTCAAGATGAAAATAAAACAATAAAAATGTGGAACGGATATGTATCACTACAGCTCTCTTGACAAATCTGCATCGAATGTGTTCATGAATACAACATATTTTGATTGTTATTGCTCCTTCCTGAATTACCAGGCTCACTTAAATAATATATTTAAATTGATTCACAGCTGAATAGGACAGCAACAAATTGAACAGTGACGTTCAGCTTTTCCCTGGCAGGGAATAATGTGAGCACTTGGTTTGGACATTGAATATGAATATCCACCAGGACTAACACACGGGACAAGGCTCATCAATCTAACATTCTTTCCTTTTGTATGTTACATGACCTGCGGTCATCATATTTTTGTTTTAAGGAAAAATCATGTGAGCCATTTTAAAATGTTTATATGTCAAGTCTACATCAACAATAGTGACTGATCTGAGTAATGACAGAAGATGTGTGTCACATTTGTTACCTACACAAGCAGCCATCTTGTGGTCTGGACCAATATTCAGCCTACTGTTATTCAGGGGTCTATTTACTAAGCAGTGTTAAGAGACAGAGTGAAAAGTGATAAGGTGCCAGCCAATCAGCTCCTAACTGCCATCTCACAGGCTGTGTTTGAAAAATGACAGTTGGGAGCTGATTGGCTGGTACCTTATCACTATTCACACTGTCTCATCCTAACACTGCTTAGTAAATAGACCCCTGAGTCTACTTGTTCAGAGACGCTTTTGCTGCTAAATGAGACCACAATGGTTACATGCGATACTTGTCTCATGGAGCCCACATGGTGTTCTGTTAAGTAATAGTGAACTTTATTGCCTTATCAAATACTCATTTTCAGAAAATTATAGCTTATAAAGCCTAAAGAATAAGAATGCATATTAGGAATATGCAGAATAGGGGGAATATTATTGCGCAGTTGGTCAATACTGAAATATAATTATATTTCCAGGGTAAAATCTGGAACAACTGGGACTGGCCCTGTAAACTAGGTATACGGGAACATTTCTGGACTGCACATCCTGAATACATATATATATATATATATATATATATATATATATATATAGTGGGAGGTGCTACCTGATGAGACTAATTGCAGGCACAAAAACAGACAAATCTCAGGTGCACAACTCCAAATTATTAATAATATATAAATGCAATAACATTTTGCAATCAATAGAGGTTTTTAGCATAATCTTGGCCAAGGTTACGGGCCTACCCACCATATACAGGTAACCTCTGTAGGGTAGGTCCCTAACATACTACGATTCAAATCCAGAGCGCAGGACACCCCCAAACTAGCCCAGCTAAGCCGCCCCAGGGCACCGCCATAGTGAGAAAAGTGCAGTGTGAAAGAGATAGTTAGGAGCAGCTACTGCTGCATATAAAGAATGAAAATGAAAAGTGAGGTACATATATAATAAACAAACAGTGAAGGGTTAAAATGTGTTATAAAAGAAAAATGTGTTATAATGCGGTGCCCTGAAACAGATCAACAAAGGCAATCCAGGGGGACCCACGCCCCAAAAATGAACCAAAGTTGCACTACAGTATATAAAACTTGTAGGACTTACCTAGAATTGTGCCTAATACTAGTGTGCATATTCATTACAAGACTCCATGCTTTTAAACCAATAAGGTAGGGGTGCTAATCCAGACTGAGGGTGTCTCCTTTCCCTCAGGTGTGCAATAAAGCACATTAAATGGAGTATACGGGAACATATCTGGACTGCACATCCTGAATATATATATATATAGTGGGAGGTGCTACCTGATGAGACTAATTGCAGGCACAAAAACAGACAAATCTCAGGTGCACAACTCCAAATTATTAATAATATATAAATGCAATAAAATTTTGCAATCAATAGAGGTTTTTAGCATAAGCTTGGCCAAGGTTATGGCCCTACCCACCATATCCAGGTAACCTCTGTAGGGTAGGTCCCTAACATACTACGATTCAAATCCAGAGCGCAGGACACCCCCAAACTAGCCCAGCTAAGCCGCCCCAGGGCACCGCCATAGTGAGAAAAGTGCAGTGTGAAAGAGATAGTTAGGAGCAGCTACTGCTGCATATAAAGAATGAAAATGAAAAGTGAGGTACATATATAATAAACAAACAGTGAAGGGTTAAAATGTGTTATAAAAGAAAAATGTGTTATAATGCGGTGCCCTGAAACAGATCAACAAAGGCAATCCAGGGGGACCCACGCCACAAAAATGAACCAAAGTTGCACTACAGTATATACAAAAGGTACTAGGTACCTTCGCCAACTTTGGCATGAGGCAATGTCCTTGTCGATCAGTCACATTGAATTTTAATTGAGCCCATAAAACATACTTTCCAACATTTAGGCTGCGTACACACCTATAGATATCTCTGTCCGTTTACCAGTGTTTGGTAGCAAATTTCTATTGTTATTTGCTCCCATACATTACCAGATTTTCCTTCCCACCAGACAGATTGGACAGGCATATCTATAGGTGTGTATGGAGCCTAATTTTCTCCTCTCTCCTTTGGGAGAGTGTCCGGAGAGGAGCTGCTGCTGATCACTGAAGGGACCCCATCCCCACATGCCATAAAATTTCTATTGCTGTTTTAAAACTATCGGTCAAAGATGGCGATGCTAACCGCATCATAGTAAAGGTCTCATCTATTACTTTTAATAGGATACATTTTGCAAATGCAGTTGCATTCTGGCAGGAAAGAGCATCTCTAATAGACATACATTGCCAGTATAAAAAATATATATAAAAACTTAGACAATCCCGGTGTCCCCGGACATTCTTTTCTTTTTTTTTTAAAGATCTAAATGTAGATAAAACAAGCAGTGTTTTCGGGCTCGCTCTAAAGTGGTCACTGAATCACAAAATTTGCTAGAAATGTCTCTGGGGCAGATTCAATTAACCGCAGTGTTTACTGCAGGGGTGAAACTTCGGGTTTGATGCCTGGAGCTATTCAAATATTAGTCACTTTCCCCGAGCGGTAAACCCATGGGTTAATCTATAGAAATCTCACATTAAGTGCTGGAATCTATGGGTCACCCTTAGGGCTGGACTATGGCTTGTGGAGGCCCTGGGGAAACTAATTGTGGGGGCCCCCTCCAAGCCACACGGAGCCTACCCCACCAAACCACACGGAGCAAATTTACCGCCCCCCCCCCCTCCTCTCCCCCTGATTATTTACCTCGAGTCCCGTGTTTCTGGCTCTATGTTCTGTAGAGCAGCTCCTGAAGCTCCACATCAGTTGTCAGTATCATGGAAATTATATATCACATGGTGCTGTTGAGGAGACTCGAGAGCTGAGGGGACTCGGAAGCCGCTATACTCACTATGCAGCAGCGCTGACTGTGCTGCTGCATTCAGAACACAGAGATGTGCGGCAGCTGAGCCCCCATCTGAGAACAGGTGCCGCTGGACACTTGTTCTAGGCAGGGTCCCAACCCTGTGTGTGGGCCCTCTGTGTGTGACCGCCCCTGTCACCCCCTTAATCCGACCCTGGATACCCCAAACATTTAACTCCAGAGGGTCCATTTAACTTCTTGTAGCTCCATTAAGTCATCTGAAGGAAGAGACAGAAAACCTTTATGAAGAAAATAAAAATATATGGGAAAGCTGGACACACATGTTGTGAAATCGCTGACTGTAACAGGTCCTGTGTTCCTGAGTGTGTTTCTTGTTGTAGACCTGGATTGACCTTAGATTTTGCTGCATTCTCCTGTCCTGACCTTGGTTGGTCTTATGGATTCTGTCTTTCTTGCATGCCCTGACCTCGGTTTGTGTACTAACATTGCTGTGTCTATTGTCAGGTCTGATCTCGGATTGTTCTAAACTGTGCTATTATCCGCTCCCTGTTCCAAGTCCACCAGTATACAAACTCAATATCTGATGCATCTACTCTTGCACCATGCAGAAGCCTTCAGTGTTTATTTATTTACCACTACTATCTGAAGTTAGAGGGGCTTCCAAGTACCAGTAGGGATATTTAGTTGTTTGGGAAAGGTGGCTCAATTATATTATCATTATCATTTATTTATATGGCGCCACAAGTGTTCTGCAGCGCCATACAATGTACATAAACAAATAGGTTGACCAGTGACTTACAGTACAATACAGGACATGAATAATATACATTGCTACATTCGCAGCCATAACACCCATATAAGCAACAGAGCAAAGCAACTAAGTGTTAGGTGCCCTAGTGTGGAGTAAGAAGTAGATAAAAGTAGAGAATGGAGAAGCACTAAAGGGTAGAGGGCCCTGCTCGCAAGAGCTTACATTCTAAAGGGGAGGGGCAGACAAACAGGTGTGACACAGATAGGGTAGACAGAGAGGAAGGAGCATGTAGCAGCAAGTTAAGATGAGAGCTGGAAGGCTTTGATGAAATAGTGGGTCTTGAGAGCCCATTTGAAGGATTGTAGAGAGGTGGAGAGTCTGAAGGGAGAGAGTTCCAAAGGTGGGGAGCAGCGCGGGCAAAATCTTGGAGGCGAGAGTGGGAGGAATTAATCAATTGGCATGAGAGGCGGCGTGCATTTGTTGAATGAAGAGGGCGGACAGGAGAGTGAAAGGAGATGAGGTCCGAGATGTAAGTGGTAGAGGAATGAGTGAGGGCTTTGTAAGTGAGCGTGAGAACTTAATTTGGGCTCTGAAAGGGAAGGGGAGCCAGTGGAGAGCTTGTAGGAGAGGGGAAACAGAGGCAGAGCATTTTGAGAGGAAGGTGAGCCGAGCAGCAGCATTGAGGATAAATTGGAGAGGGGACAGAAGGGAGTTGGGGAGGCCAGATAGGAGGAGGTTACAGTAGTCCAATCTGGAGATGACCAATGAGTGTAAGAGGGTTTTAGTGGCATCCTGGGTGAGAAAGGGTCTAATCTTGGAAATATTTTTAAGATGAAAATGACAGGACTGCGAGAGATTCTGGATATGTGGTTTGAAGGAGAGGAGTCCAGGACAACTCCAAGACAGCGCACTTTGGGGCTAGAGGAGATAGTTGTGCCATCAATTGATAAAGAAATGGTGGGAAGTATGGTTATGCTGGGGGGTGGGAAAATGATCAGCTCAGTCTTAGACATATTAAGTTTAAGAAATCGCTGGGACATCCAGAAGAGATGGCAGAGAGACAGTTGGAGACACAAGTGAGTAGAGAGGGGGGGAGAGGTCAGGGGAGGAAAGGTAAATCTGAGTATCATCAGCATAGAGATGATATTGGAGATTAAAAGAGCTGATGAGTTCACCTAGTGAGGACATATAGAGTGAGAAAAGGAGGTGTCCAAGAACAGAACCTTGGGGAACACCTACTGTAAGAGGCTGTGGGGGGGAAGAGGAGTCATGAGAGGAGACAGAGTAGGATCGGTCAGAGAGGTAGGAGGATAGCCAAGAGAGGGTAGTGTCGCAAACCAAGGGAGTGAAGGATTTGCAGAAGGAGAAGGTGGTCCACAGTGTCGAAAGCAGCAGAGAGGTCAAGGAGAATGAGCAGAGAGTAGTGGTCCTTGGATTTGGCAACAAGGAGGTCATTACTGACTTTTGCGAGGGCAGTTTCAGTGGAGTGGACAGAATGGAAGCCAGACTGAAAAGGGTCAAAGAGGGAGTGGGAGGAAAGAAAGGTGGTAAGGCGGTTGTAAACAACACGCTCAAGGAGCTTGGAGGCAAAAGGGAGGAGAGAGATGGGACTGTAGTTGGAAAGAGTGTTAGGATAAAGGATAGTTTTTTTAAGAATGGGGGAGACAAGGGCATGTTTGAATGCAGAAGGGACAGTGCCTGATGATAGGGAGAGATTAAGGAGGTGGGCAAAATGGGAGCAGGCAGAAGGAGAGGGGTAGCAGAGGAGACGAGAAGGGATAGGGTCAAGGGGGAGGTGGAATGGGGGGAGCACCAGATGAGAGACATGACTCCTCTCCAGATACAGGGGAGAAGAATGTTAGAGTTGGTAAAATGGATGGGGAGGGGTGATCCAGGAAAGGAGGAGGTGGAGAGCAGGGAAACTGGTGGGATGTGTTGTCCTGAGGAATGGAGTCAATTTTAGATGTAAAGTAGGTACCAAATTCAAGGGCAGAGAGCGAGGAGGGGGTAGGCAGAGGAGAGAGTTGAAGGTGGTGAAGAGACGCTGGGGATTTCAGGACTGAAAGGAGATGAGGTTCTTGAAATATGACTGTTTAGAGAGGGAAAGGGCATCACTGTAGGATGAGAACATAAATTTGAAATGGAGAAAATCTGCCATAGAGCGTGATCTTCTCCACTGTCGCTCGGTGTTTCGTGAACACTTTTGCAGGTATCTGGTGCATTTGTAATGCCAGGGTTGAGGTGTGGATCTGCGAGGGTGAATAGTGCTCGCCGGAGCAACAGAGTCCAGAGCAGAAGTATGGGAGGTATTGTATAGGGAAGTGGCTTGTTCAGGGTAGAAGAGAGGCAGGATAGGGGAGAGAAGCGAGTCACGCTGGGAAGAAAAAGAAACAGTGTCAATAGGTGAATGCCTCAAGAAGCTGTTCTTGGGAACTTATTACCTACTGATATTACGGTACCTAACACCTGGTACTGACCTGGCTTCTAAGTCTGAACTCTGAACAGCCAGATCTCATGCAGTTTGGCCATGTATGTGTACAGGACAAAATCAGTCCATGCATGAATAGTTAAAAAGTATAGGCTTCTATAGTGCCTCAACCTTCCATAAATCTTACTCATTCTTCACAACAAAGATGACCAAATCTACAATTACTATTAAACCTTGCTGTGGTGACACTAAGATTCAACTAAAGTTTGTTTGCCATCAACAGTAAAGCAGAGAAAAAAAATATTTTCAAATAAGAATATTATTTTAAAATTGAGTGATGCTCTCTATTAATGGAAATTAACACAATGGCCGGTATCCTATTAGTCACGAACATTTTTCTCACAAAAAAAACAGGCTTTTTATGCATTTTTTTGCCCGATAAGTGCCGGCTATTGGAGCTAATTGGATAGTCGGCGGTAATTAGTCTCGGCAAATTGCCGCGGCTAATAGGATACTGTCCAATGTATTAGAGTCAATAAAATCTGTGAACAGGGCATCTGAGTCGCATTGCGCACGTGTCCATTACCATGGTCTGTCTCTCACAGCGAATAATTATTTGCATTGAGATTGACAGTCAGGGAGCGTTTGGGGGTCGTAACGGGGAGTGTCACTTAAAGATGCCAGTGTGTTGTGACCATTTTGGGGGCATGTCACATTCTGCATATGCGATCCCATACGCAAGAAATATGGCTCCAGCGTTTCAGTTCCCGCAGCCATTCTGCACAACCATAGAGACACTCAGGACTGCTATCATTGAATGATCTGAGACTGATGCTGCATCTTTGCACGCAGATTCCTGGATTTACAAAGACACCAGTCGGCGTCTCAATACATCTCCTGGCGGCTGCAACATTAGCATATTTTTGCACAGAACCTGTGGACAGGATCGCAGCTGCGGTAGCATTTGTGTACAACTCTGAATCAGACCCTAAATACCATAGGGTTGAGGCTGATACACAGTATGTAAGGTGTGTTATTTTAATACTGTTAGTGTAAGTCTACAGCATGTTATCTTGTTTTGTGATGTCATGTCTATATAATGTCTATATAATATAATTAAGGAAGGAGGCGTTAGAAAAAATGATCGCATCTAAGGGGTAAATGTAATAGCCTGCATGTTGCAGGCATCGTTGAGTTTCCGCAAGCATCTCCAATGTTTTTAAGGGGCAACCATTTAAAGGGCAAAACCAGGCTGGTTTTGTCATTTAAATAATTGCCACTTTAAAACATCAGGCAGACTAGCTGGGATCTTGGCGATGTTTGCACGTCGCAGGCTATTACATTTCCCCCTTAGATTTTGACGTTTTGATTGCTTTTGAAGTCATGGATTACTGCCAATGGTCAATCAAAGCATCTGCAGGGATAAAATGTGCAATGGAGTGGAGACGTGCATTTGTGCATGCACATGATGGATAAAAAGGTGCCTCTAAGTAACAAAAATGTGCATTTCCTCTCTGTAGTTTTACTTTATATGTCGATGAAACATGGGGAAACACATGCATAGAAAATCAGAAACATCCAAAGACTGCAGTTGGATAGATGTTTCAGGGATTTAAACAAAATTCTATTGAGGTATTTTGTAAGGAGTTCTTTATACAAACAGTTTAATAGGTCTAGACTTTGCCACCTGCTCACATATCAAGAGGATGTAAATATAGCCAACAAATGATCTCCATTTTTCATTTTCCCCAAACATGCAGCAGAGTCAGGTTTGCTATTCCCTTGTGTGCCAAACTCAGATTAGTTTGGTCTGCAGACTGCCAACAGTTCAAGAAGGTACAGATGGCGTAACTACAGGGTTTGTTTATGGCCAGATGACAAATGAGATAATATACCTTTTATGAAAGATTGCCAAGATTGTTGATTTCTTGCTCATTTATAACACACTAGTGCACTTACAAAATAAAGAAGAAGCTTCCATTTGTTAAAAGTTCTCTGCTGCTACTGAGTGACGTGACAGACACAGGAATAACACAATTATTCAACTTGAATGGTATTGAGTGAGTCTACTGTCTAGAATGGCAAGTTACCTCCAGTGTATTATACAACCCCACCCTAAACTAAGCCCCAAAATTAAAATTTTCAGACACCAACAGTGAAGAAACATCTTCAGGACAATGATCCTGCTTCAGAGACAGGCCCAAATGTTGATGTTTTCGCAGTTGAGCGATTATTGGTCGTTCTGCGCATACATCAAGTTTCATTACCGTCGGTGTTCGCAGCAAGGACTTGGATGCAGTGTGATTAACAGTCAGGAAGTGTTTTTGGGAAGCGGCGGCTAAAACGTATGCCTGTTGCAATCATTTCGGGGGGCCGCAGACTGCGATTGCAATCCCATGCGCAGTAAAAATGGCTCCGGAGTCTCAGCTCCCATAGCCATTCTGCTTGACCATAGGGTTGTTTAGATGGTCGACTATTATCGACTGATGTGCGTCAAGCAGCAGACTTGAGAAGCAGCCAGTGGGCGTCGCAATACAAAGCTAGGCAACCGAGACATTTGCGTATATTCACAATATGGGATTGCAGCTGGAAAGCCATTTGCGTTCACCACTGAATCAGTCCCAATGTCCTAATGGGATCGAAAAGCTGAGACTGCAGTAATTTGAAATGTAATGACATCATCATATGAATCAACCAATCCCCAAAGAATAGCATGCTCCCCCCAAACAGGGCTATCTGCTGTAGAGGAGTGAAAAAACATTTGGTGGACAAATTACTGTCAATACTACACAACCTTTAATTTTTAATTACTTTAATTTAAAATATTTGCTTTTTATAATTAAGATTTGAGCACAGTTCACTATGTTATTAGCATGTAATACAGCATTTTACTTCCTTCTTTAAATCTCCAGTTTAGTCCCTGCAGCATGCAATGGCCCGGCACTGCTCTGCTCTGCTATCTGGCTAAATTACACACAAAGGGACTGTCACATCACTAGGGTTTGGTAGATGAAGATCAGGGCCCTTGGATTTTAATAGTGAGAGAAAAGACCAAGCTTGGAACCTTTATTAAAGCTTCTTCTCATAAGGAGCATTGCTACTGGTTAGTGTTTGGACGACTTAGAGCGAACAGTTATGGGTATTTGAATACCCTGAGCAGTGACTGATCACTGGTATAGTCTGTAGGTATGCTGAAGGGAAAGGATACAGGACCTCATTCAGAGTCAGTTGTTGCAGCTGCACGGTCGTACGCCACCGGTTCGCTAAACTGCGCATGCGTAAAGATCACAATGCGCGTGCGCAAACTAGCTGCTACGATCAGAAATTTCTCTCTCCTTGAACACAGCCAGGTCGGTAGTTTGAGTGACAGATTGAGGCGTTTGTGGGTGGTAACAGGGGAAGTGGAGATCCGAATGCAGGCGTGCCTAATTATGCGAACGGCGTTTTATGGGAGTGCATAATTAACAAAGTAGGGTCATGGCACACGTGACATGGGTGGTTTGTACACTGACCTGATCGTAGTGCTTAAGAGAGGGTATGGTCAACCTTAAGCTCTACGACCAGTTCCAATGGTTACCGATGGTCTCGATTAATCCTTATATGGCCGGAGATTATGTGTAATGCGTACGAGAAGGGGGCGTATTTTTTGTCTTACGGCAGCATCCTCCCCTTGGTCAGCCAGCTAACGATCCGATCTTAAGGACGCAACTTGCGAGTGCATCATTTGCATATCCGGCCCCTTTTCCCTTACGACCGTGCGGCCGCAACGACCGACTCTGAATGAGGTCCACAGTCTATAGCAATAACTGATCTCAGGACTCACAGTTCAGCAGATGCAGGTCATAGGTACAATAAGAACCAGCTTGTAGTACGTGTGATAGACAGCAGGAAATGTAGAAGCACACAAATGTAAGCAGGCTGCAGATGATATTGGATGTGCATGTTGTAGGACACCCAGTTAATAGGTGTAGAGTGCAGGAACAATAATTATGGTAGAAAACTGGAATAATTGCTGAATGCTGTACCTGGAGGCTGAATATGATGCAGGATGCACTTGGCAATACATATAGCTGGAGATTGAGGACCTGATCCAGAGATGAGCGCAAATCCCGTCTTGACTGCGTCTTTGTACATAGTGACTGTGCGAAAATATAAAAATGTTGCAGCTGCCGGGATTTGTATCGAGATGCCTACCAGTGGCTTTGCAAATCCAAGCAATTGTGTACAAAGTCGCAGCATTGGCCACAGATACGTTGATTATCAAAGTTCTGAGTAACCCTATGCTCAGTACAAAAAACATCGGCCAACTATGGGAAAATCAACACTGCGTCAATCTATGAATCCGGCCCTGAGCCAGATACATGATACACTTAGCAATACAGGTAACGGATGACTGAGTCAGATACTGAATGCACTTAGCAATACAGGTAACGTGTGACTGAGTCAGATGCTGAATGCACTTAGCAATACAGGTAACGTGTGACTGAGTCAGATGCTGAATGCACTTAGCAATACAGGTAACGTGTGACTGAGTCAGATGCTGAATGCACTTAGCAATACAGGTAACGTGTGACTGAGTCAGATGCTGAATGCACTTAGCAATAGAGGTAACAGATGACTGAGTCAGATGCTGAATGCACTTAGCAATAGAGGTAACGGGTGACTGAGTCAGATGCGGAATGCACTTAGCAATACAGGTAACAGGTGACTGAGTCAGATGCTGAATGCATTTAGCAATACACGTAACGTGTGACTGAGTCAGATGCTGAATGCACTTAGCAATACAGCTAACAGATGACTGAGTCAGATGCTGAATGCACTTAGCAATACACGTAACTTGTGACTGAGTCAGATGCTGAATGCACTTAGCAATACAGGTAACCTGTGACTGAGTCAGATGCTGAATGCACTTAGCAATACAGGTAACTGGAGACTGAGTCAGATGCTGAATGCACTTAGCAATACAGGTAACGTGTGACTGAGTCAGATGCTGAATATACTTAGCAATACAGGTAACAGGTTACTGAATCAGATGCTGAATGCACTTAGCATTACAGGTAACGCGTGACTGAGTCAGATGCTGAATGCACTTAGCAATACAGGTAAGGGGTGAATGAGTCAGATGCTGAATGCACTTAGCAATACAGGTAACGTGTGACTGAGTCAGATGCTGAATGTACTTAGCAATACAGGTAACGTGTGACTGAGTCAGATGCTGAATGCACTTAGCAATACAGGTAACAGGTGACTGAGTCAGATGCTGAATGTACTTAGCAATACAGGTAACGGGTGACTGAATCAGATGCTGAATGCACTTAGCAATACAAGTAAAGTGTGACTGAGTCAGATGCTGAATGCACTTAGCAATACAGGTAACGGGTGACTGAGTCAGATGCTGAATGCACTTAGCAATACAGGTAACATGTGACTGAGTCAGATGCTGAATGCACTTAGCAATACAGGTAACGTGTGACTGAGTCAGATGCTGAATGCACTTAGCAATACAGGTAACGGGTGACTGAGTCAGATACAGGATACACTTAGCTATACAGGTAACGTGTGACTGAGTCAGATGCTGAATGCACTTAGCAATACAGGTAACAGGTGACTGAGTCAGATGCTGAATGTACTTAGCAATACAGGTAACAGGTTACTGAATCAGATGCTGAATGCACTTAGCATTACAGGTAACGCGTGACTGAGTCAGATGCTGAATGCACTTAGCAATACAGGTAACGGGTGAATGAGTCAGATGCTGAATGCACTTAGCATTACAGGTAACGCGTGACTGAGTCAGATGCTGAATGCACTTAGCAATACAGGTAACGGGTGACTGAGTCAGATGCTGAATGTACTTAGCAATACAGGTAACGTGTGACTGAGTCAGATGCTGAATGTACTTAGCAATACAGGTAACGTGTGATTGAGTCAGATGCTGAATGTACTTAGCAATACAGGTAACGTGTGACTGAGTCAGATGCTGAATGTACTTGGCAATTCAGGTAACGTGTGACTGAGTCAGATGCTGAATGCACTTAGCAATACAGGTAACGTGTGACTGAGTCAGATGCTGAATGCACTTAGCAATACAGGAAACGTGTGACTGAGTCAGATGCTGAATGTACTTAGCAATACAGGTAACGTGTGACTGAGTCAGATGCTGAATGTACTTAGCAATACAGGTAACGTGTGACTGAGTCAGATACAGAATGTACTTAGCAACACTGGTAATGTGTGACTGAGTCAGATGCTGAATGCACTTAGCAATACAGGTAACGTGTGACTGAGTCAGATACAGAATGCACTTAGCAATACAGGTAACTGGAGACTGAGTCAGATGCTGAATGCACTTAGCAATACAGGAAACGTGTGACTGAGTCAGATGCTGAATGTACTTAGCAATACAGGTAACGTGTGACTGAGTCAGATGCTGAATGTACTTAGCAATACAGGTAACGTGTGACTGAGTCAGATACAGAATGTACTTAGCAACACTGGTAATGTGTGACTGAGTCAGATGCTGAATGCACTTAGCAATACAGGTAACGTGTGACTGAGTCAGATACAGAATGCACTTAGCAATACAGGTAACTGGAGACTGAGTCAGATGCTGAATGCACTTAGCAATACAGGTAACGTGTGACTGAGTCAGATGCTGAATGTACTTAGCAATACAGGTAACGTGTGACTGAGTCAGATGCTGAATGCACTTAGCAATACAGGTAACAGATGACTGAGTCAGATGCTGAATGCACTTAGCAATACAGGTAACGTGTGACTGAGTCAGATGCTGAATGCACTTAACAATACAGGTAACGTGTGACTGAGTCAGATACAGAATGCACTTAGCAATACAGGTAATGGATGACTGAGTCAGATGCTGAATGTACTTAGCAATACAGGTAACCGGTGACTGAGTCAGATGCTGAATGTACTTAGCAATACAGGTAACGGGTGACTGAGTCAGATGCTGAATGTACTTAGCAATACAGGTAACGGATGACTGAGTCAGATGCTGAATGCACTTAGCAATACAGGTAACGGGTACTGAGTCAGATGCTGAATGCACTTAGCAATACAGGTAACTGGTGAATGAGTCAGATACAGAATGCACTTAGCAATACAGGTAATGTGTGACTGAGTCAGATGCTGAATGCACTTAGCAATACAGGTAACGGATGACTGAGTCAGATGCTGAATGCACTTAGCAATACAGGTAACGTGTGACTGAGTCAGATACAGAATGCACTTAGCAATACAGGTAACGGATGACTGAGTCAGATGCTGAATGCACTTAGCAATACAGGTAACTGGTGAATGAGTCAGATGCTGAATGCACTTAGCAATACAGATAACCTGTGACTGAGTCAGATGCTGAATGCACTTAGCAATACAGGTAACGTGTGACTGAGACAGATGCTGAATGTACTTAGCAATACAGGTAACATGTGACTGAGTCAGATGCTGAATGTACTTAGCAATACAGGTAACGCGTGACTGAGTCAGATGCTGAATGTACTTAGCAATACAGGTAACAGGTGACTGAATCTGATGCTGAATGTACTTAGCAATACAGGTAACGCGTGACTGAGTCAGATGCTGAATGCACTTAGCAATACAGGTAACGGGTGAATGAGTCAGATGCTGAATGCACTTAGCAATACAGGTAACGGGTGAATGAGTCAGATGCTGAATGCACTTAGCAATACAGATAACATGTGACTGAGTCAGATGCAGAATGCACTTAGCAATACAGGTAATGTGTGACTGAGTCAGATGCTGAATGCACTTAGCAATACAGGTAACGTGTGACTGAGTCAGATGCTGAATGCACTTAGCAATACAGGTAACGGATGACTGAGTCAGATGCTGAATGCACTTAGCAATACAGGTAACGTGTGACTGAGTCAGATGCTGAATGCACTTAGCAATACAGGTAACCTGTGACTGAGTCAGATGCTGAATGCACTTAGCAATACAGGTAACGTGTGACTGAGTCAGATGCTGAATGCACTTAGCAATACAGGTAACGTGTGACTGAGTCAGATGCTGAATGCACTTAGCAATACAGGTAACGTGTGACTGAGTCAGATGCTGAATGCACTTAGCAATACAGGTAACCTGTGACTGAGTCAGATGCAGAATGCACTTAGCAATACAGGTAACCTGTGACTGAGTCAGATGCTGAATGCACTTAGCAATACAGGTAACGTGTGACTGAGTCAGATGCTGAATGCACTTAGCAATACAGGTAACCTGTGACTGAGTCAGATGCTGAATACACTTAGCAATACAGGTAACCTGTGACTGAGTTAGATGCAGAATGCACTTAGCAATACAGGTAACGTGTGACTGAGTCAGATGCTGAATGCACTTAGCAATACAGGTAACGGGTGAATGAGTCAGATGCTGAATGCACTTAGCAATACACGTAACGTGTGACTGAGTCAGATGCTGAATGCACTTAGCAATACAGGTAACGTGTGACTGAGTCAGACGCTGAATGCACTTAGCAATACAGGTAACGTGTGACTGAGTCAGATGCTGAATGCACTTAGCAATACAGGTAACGGGTACTGAATCAGATGCTGAATGCACTTAGCAATACAGGTAACGTGTGACTGAGTTAGACGCTGAATGCACTTAGCAATATAGGTAACTGGAGACTGAGGGCCTGATTCAGAGCCGGACGCTCTGAATGAGCCACAGCTTATGCGAGCGTCCATGATGATGGTCGCGATGGTCAAGACCATCGCGACCATCGGGCTTGCGACGAGACCCTGCAGTAGGGTCTCGGTGACTGCAATCCCTGGAGTGATTTTGGGTCTATCAGAGCCAAAATCACTCCCACTGACATCACTAGTGATGTCAGTGGGGCCGGACCCAGATGGTAGGCGTTCCCATGGGAACACCTCCGTCTAGCAGCCACGCCCCCGGCACGCCCACCAAAGGGGGCTGCTGTCACTCACCATCGACAGCACGCCCCCTTTGGTGCGAGACCCATAACGACGGCTACCCCGTCGTTATTCGGGTCTCACGCATGCGCACGACGGAGCTCCCTCCGTCGTGCGCATGCGCACTAGGGCACCATCGACCCGCTTGCGAGCTCTCAGCGCTCGCGAGCGGTTCTGAATCAGGCCCTGAGTCAGATGCAGAATGCACTTAGCAATACAGGTAACAGGTGACTGAGTTAGATACAGGATGCACTTAGCAATACCGGTAACGTGTGACCGAGTCAGATGCTGAATGCACTTAGCAATACAGGTAACGGATGACTGAGTGAGATGCTGAATGCACTTAGCAATACAGGAAACGGGTGAATGAGTCAGATGCAGAATGCACTTAGCAATACAGGTAACGCCAGCGACCGGCTCTGAATCAGCTCCTGAGTCAGATGCTGCAGCACCTGGCAGGTAACTGGAGACTGAGGGCCTGATACAGAGTTGCACGCAAATCCACTGAACTTCACGGCCATCCTAACTAAACTGAGGAGCAGATCACAAGCTTGCACGAGGTGTCTATGTACACAAGACGCCTCCTGCGGCATTAGCATATTATTGCACAGCCACTGTGTACAAAGTCGCAGTGTTTGTGCAATAATGTACAACTCTGCATCAGGACTTGAGTCAGATGCAGAATGCACTTGGTAATGTAGGCAACTGGAGACAGCATCAGATGCAGAATGCACTTGGTAATGTAGGCAACTGGAGACAGCATCAGATGCAGAATGCACTTGGTAATGTAGGCAACTGGAGACAGCATCAGATGCAGAATGCACTTGGTAATGTAGGCAACTGGAGACAGCATCAGATGCAGAATGCACTTGGTAATGTAGGCAACTGGAGACAGCATCAGATGCAGAATGCACTTGGTAATGTAGGCAACTGGAGACAGCATCAGATGCAGAATGCACTTGGTAATGTAGGCAACTGGAGACAGCATCAGATGCAGAATGCACTTGGTAATGTAGGCAACTGGAGACAGCATCAGATGCAGAATGCACTTGGTAATGCAGGGAACTGGAGACAGCATCAGATGCAGAATGCCCTTGGTAATGTAGGCAACTGGAGACAGCATCAGATGCAGAATGCACTTGGTAATGTAGGCAACTGGAGACAGCATCAGATGCAGAATGCACTTGGTAATGTAGGCAACTGGAGACAGCATCAGATGCAGAATGCCCTTGGTAATGTAGGTAACTGGAGACAGCATCAGATGCAGAATGCACTTGGTAATGCAGGTCACTGGAGACAGCATCAGATGCAGAATGCACTTGGTAATGCAGGGAACTGGAGACAGCATCAGATGCAGAATGCCCTTGGTAATGTAGGTAACTGGAGACAGCATCAGATGCAGAATGCACTTGGTAATGCAGGGAACTGGAGACAGTATCAGATGCAGAATGCACTTGGTAATGCAGGTCACTGGAGACAGCATCAGATGCAGAATGCACTTGGTAATGCAGGTCACTGGAGACAGCATCAGATGCAGAATGCACTTGGTAATGCAGGGAACTGGAGACAGCATCAGATGCAGAATGCACTTGGTAATGCAGGTAACTGGAGACAGCATCAGATGCAGAATGCACTTGGTAATACAGGGAACTGGAGACAGCATCAGATGCAGAATGCTGCATCCAATGTTGTTATTCGAAGCATCATTGACTCCTCTCCTATCCGTGATTCCTCAGAAGGATCCTTGATGACGACGCCTGTTGCTGCCGATGTTGCTGTGAGTGGATCTTCATCCCAGAAGGAGAACAGGAGGAAGACTACTTGTAGTGTATCCTCCAAAAAACAATTAACTGTCAAACAATCGTTTGCAAGGGCAAACAAGTATGACAGCAAATACACAGTTACACAGCAGATTACTGACGCCATAACAGCTATGCTGGTATTAGATGTGCGTCCAGTATCCGCCATTACTGCAGTGGGTATTCAAAAGTTAATTGAGGTCCTGTGTAATCGCTACCAGATCCCTTCCAGATTCCACTTCACTAGAACAGCAATTCCAAGTCTGTACGAGGACATTAAAAAAAAACCTTATTAATGTCCTCAGAAATGCCGTTGTACCCACTGTCCACTTGACCACTGATATGTGGACAAGTGGGACAGGGCAAACTAAGGATTACATGACTGTGACAGCCCACTGGGTAGGTGTATTGCCTACAACAGCAGCAGCAACATATACCAAAAGACAGCTGATACAGAGGCAGGCTACTCTTTGTATAACTGGTTTTACTAAGAGGCATACCACTGAGAACCTCTTAGAAAAACTCAGGGAAATCATTGCTAAATGGCTTACCCCACTTGGATTCTCCTCGGGATTTGTGATTTCGGACAATGCCACCAATATTGTGAGAGCATTACATGTGGGCGAATTCCAACACGTCCCATGTTGATGATGTTCATTAAAATGAATTAGAAATTCCACAATTACATAAAAAAATTACAGAGGCACCTATGGTGGATTCCAGAGAATCTACACACTGATGGGGATGACGAGGACGACGACAACTTGTAATGTAAAGCCAGTTTGTGTATGGGATCATTTTAATTTCCATGTCCAATGCACATTGGCAGCTTGTTTTATGGGGGTCCAAACAAACCAATAATTTAAGCCACAATTGGCAGTCCTTGTCGCTGAAATGATTGGTTTGTTAAACTGTGAATATCCTGTTTCATATACAACATAAGGGTGAGTGGGAGGGCCCAAGGACTATTCCATATTGTACCTTTTTCCTATCCATTATGTGCTGGTTGGGGCATTGCTGCCTGACATTTTAAATTAATGTTATGGTTGGTTTACGAACCAATGATTTGTTTTTAAATTAATTTATTATCAATTTTACAGCCATGGGCTGCACCAATGAATTTCTTTTTATTAATTATTCAGCCAGGGTCTGCACCCAATGAATTGTTTTTTACTTTTTAAATTAAATAATTATTAATTATTCAGCACGGGGCTGAATTGTTTTTAAATTAATTTATTATCAATTTTACAGACAGGGGCTGCACCAACTAACAACTATCAATTCTTCAATCCTCAAGGGTATCCCAACCATCATCTTTGCACAGTCCTCAACTCTATTAATAATTATATCAATCAGTTTTGAGCCAGCAAGCTGGATGCAACCTTTTGGCCCTTTAACTAGATGAAAAAATCAAATCGTGAGCTGTGAGGTGGTCAAAATTGACTGGAAACGAGTGGAAATAAATGTTATTGAGGTTATTAATACCGTAGGAACAAAAAAAGGCCCATTTTATGTGATTTTAGCTGCTTTTGTATTTTTTAAGAAAAAATCCAGATCAATAACCAAAGCCCAAAAATAAAACACAGAGGTGAGGTTTTGGCAAAACCAATCCAGATCCAAAACCAGAGGAGAACCAAAACACGGTGGTAGGCGCCCAGCCCTACTTAGAAATTGCTAACTTTCCTGTATGCAGTGAACACTTAAGCTACGTATGGAATCGCAGTGGCTAATTTATGCACGCCCCTGTAGCAGCGTTTAAACGCACTCAGAGGTGTAGCATGTAGCCAGGGTACCGGGAGCATGAGCGTGCTATGGCACCCCCCAAAAAAAATATATATATATGTAATCCAGTGGCAAGCAGCACTCCTCAATCAGTAGAGTAAAACAGCAATATGCAGGTGCCCTCCTAGTTAACCTTCAGCAGTCAGGAAAACATGTAACTAGACAAATGAACGGCGGCACTCAGTGCAGAAATAAAGACACTTGCAGCAATGTTTTACAGAAACCAATGTTTCAATGCGTATAGCATTTTTGTCAGGGTGCATACATACATGGCAGGGTCACACATACATACAGGCAGGGTCACACATACATACAGGCAGGGTCACACATACATATAGAAATACGTACAGGCATGCAGGGTCACACATACATTCAAACATACATACACACATACAGGCAGGGTCAAACATACATACACACACATACAGGCAGGATCACATACATACAGGCATGAAGACAGGGATGGTGATATACATAACTGGGGTACACCTCTCAGCTTAATGTGGACACTGCAGCTTCTTCCTCATCGACATGCTGCTGTAGACCCACCCTCTGCTGGGGTCAGATGAACATGTGCTGAGCTCCACCAATCAGGGCTCAGCACAAGCTCCTCTGACTACGGAGACTCTCACTAGAGCAGCAGGAAGTCAGGACTGTACGCTGCTGCTGCTGCTCTGTATCACAGCACCTAGCAGGTTGTAAAAGTGTGCGTTGAGACACTCCCTAAGAAAATTGATCTCAAAATTGATCCTCGTTTCCAGGAATGCTGCCCAGGAATATCCCCGCTCTGCCTCCCAAATGCAGTAGCTTGTCAATCAGGCTGGGAGGCACTGCTAGCAGACTCGCAGATGGAGGGCTGCACATGTGCAGTGCACCTCCTGCGCATGGCAGTCCTGTAACAATCACAGATGTGCACTAACCATCGAGTTAGTATACATCTCTGAATCAAGCCTCTATGTACCCTGAATTTGAAGACTCGGCCTGATTCAGAGATGGAGGGAAATGCCATCACAACTGCAATATTTCATGGATCACAATTGCAAAATATTCTAATGATTCACTCTCAGTCCACTACTTAGACAGGCAAACTGAGAGCATCTCACATCCGCTGTCATGCATCTCACATCCGCTGGTCACAAAACCGAAAACATCGAAAGCCATCAGACTTCAGAGTAGGTCTAAGCTGATGAAGACATAGCGGGTCTCCAGACATGCCGAGGGCTCTCCGGCTACAATTAGTAGTACAGAGGCTAATTTATGGACACCCAGAAAACAGTGTTTAAAGGGTCTGACACGCCTGTCCCCTGTTACCTCCCCCAAACACTGTCGCCACCATTTGGGGCGAGGCAGAGGAGTATTAAGAGAGTGAGGGGCCCGTGTGCAGTCTCTGTCCAGGGCCCCCTCCTATATCTCTCTGGGCAGCGCTGCATCAGTAGATTCTGGGCATTCTGCCTCAGTATTTGCTTCAAAGCATTCTGCCTCAGGGTGTTCCAGCACACCTGCTCCAGTATTTGCTTTCCAGCATTCAGCCTCAGTGTGCTCTAGCATACCTGCTCCAGTATTTGCTTCACAACATATATCACTGCAGCCTGTTCCAATGTTTCCTTTATCTGCTCCGGTTGTGCTTTCACCACCCAGTTCCAGTGAGTTCTTGCCTGCTTCAGTTGTGCTCTTGCATTTTGTTCCAGTGTTTCATGTAGCCTGCTTCAGTGGTGCTTCTGTCACCCAGTTCCATTGTTTCCTGCAACCTGCTTCAGTTGTGCTCCCAGAACCCAGTTCCAGTGTAATTGCTGTCTGCAGCGTCAGTCTTTTGCTACCACTAGTGGCCTGTATGAGGAATAGCATTATTAGGCCATCCAGCTTCATTCACACTCCAGCACATACAGACCAGGGTGAAGGAAGACAAGTTTGGCAGTTCTGGAAGGGGAGAGGGCCTGAAGAGATAATCTATGGTGGCGGATGGACTCTATTATGGAGGCGAAGTGGGTGGTAAAATCAAGTGCCCTGAGGAGGAGGGGAGGTGGTAGAGGGGAGAGTTGAAGGTAGTGAAGAGGTGGCCAGGGTTAGATGAGTGCTTTGTGGTAGGATTGTTTTACATGTGAGAGAACTATAAAAAAGAATGAACTTGAACTTGAGGAAGTTGGCGTGAGAGAGTGAATTCCTCCAGTGACAATCAGCAGAGTGAGAGAACTTTTGGAGAAGGTAGGTCGACCTTGTCAGTGTGTTGACCATTTATCTACCTAAATACATGTCTACATATTAGTGGTTGACCTACTGACTATGTCAACCTTCTGACTGTCGACATTAAGAACCTGTCAACCTTCTGACTGTCAACATTGAGAACCTGTCAACCTGAAGACTGTTGACCAGTGACATCACATCCATGTGGGAAGGAGGTCCATTGGGAGAGGCCAAACAAGGAAGAGAGGGAAATAAGTTTGGAGGAAGCATGGTTGGATAATTATATTGGGTTGTGCAATTGCAGTGTGCAATTAACATAATTATATAGAATAGACAAAGGTGAGAGAGTCCTGCTCGCACAAACTTACAATTTATAGTGAATATTGGCAGACAGAAGAGGGTAGAAACTTTAGAGTTAGTTAAGAGGGATGACAAGCTAGAGTGATGGGCATATAAGACTTTTCTGCAGCCTTTTCTGCATCAGATACAAGTGGAGTTCGGGAGTAAAATTGTGCTGTATTACAGAGTAATAAAAAGAAACAATTATCACTGATGATATAGGGGATAATATAGAGTGCTGCCCTGTATTGTTGCTCTATGGGACTGATTCATTACGGATCACAATTGCAATAGCATACGCAGATTAGTCGATGGTGTTAGCATTGCGATCACTTACGCAGATTATTATTATTATTATTATTATTATTATTATTATCATTTATTTATATGGTGCCACAAGTGTTCTGCAGCACCTTACAAATCCATAAACAAATACAGTAGGTTGACCAGTGACTTACAGTACAATACAGGACATGGATAATATACATTGCTACATTTGCGACCATGACACCCAGATAAGCAACAGAGTAAAGCAACCAAGTGTTAGGTGCAGTAGTGGGGAGTAAGAAGTAGATGAAAGTAGAGAATGCAGAAGCACAAGAGGGTAGAGGGCCCTGCTCGTAAGAGCTTACATTCTAAAGGGGAGGGGCAGACAAACAGGTGTGACACAGATGGTGTAAACAAGGAGGAAGGAGCACGCAGCAGCAAGTTAAGATGAGTGCTGGAAGGCTGTGATAAAGTAGTGGGTCTTGAGAGCCCGTTTGAAGGATTGTAGAGAGGCGGAGAGTCTGATGGGAAGAGGATGAGAGTTCCAAAGGTGGGGAGCAGCACAGGCAAAATCGTGGAGGCGGGAGTGGGAGGAAGTAATCATTTGGCATGAGATGCGGCGTGCATTTGTTGAACGAAGAGGGCGGACAGGAGAGTGAAGGGAGGTGAGGTCAGAGATGTAAATGGGAGAGGAATGGGTGAGGGCTTTGTAAGTGAGTGTGGGATCCTTAAATTGGGTTCTGAAAGGGATGGGGAGCCAGTTGAGAGCCTGTTGGGGAGGGGAGGCAGATGCAGAGCATTTTGAGAGGAAGATGAGCTGAGCAGCAGCATTGAGGACAGACTGGAGAGTGGAGAGAAGGGAGTTGGAGAGGTCAGATAGGAGGAGGTTACAGTAGTCCAATCTGGAGATGACCAATGAGTGTATAAGGGTTTTAGTGGCATCCTGGGTGAGAGGGAGGTGTCCAGGATAACTCCAAAACAGCACACTTTGGGGCTAGAGGAGATAGTTGTGCCATCAATTGATAATGAAATAGTGGGAAGTGTGGTTATGTTGGGGGGTGGGAAAATGATCAGCTCAGTCTTAGACATATTAAGTTAAGAAATCACTGGGACATCCAGGAAGAGATGGCAGAGAGACAGTTGGAGATACGAGTAGAGAGGGCAGAGGTCAGGGGAGGAAAGGTAGATCTGAGTATCATCAGCATAGAGATGATAATGGAGGTCAAAAGAGCTGATAAGTTCACATAGTGAGGACGTATAGAGTGAGAAAAGGAGAGGTCCAAAAACAGAACCTTGGGGAACACCTACTGTAAGAGACTGTGGAGGGGAAGAGGAGTCATGAGAGGAGACAGAGAAGGATCGGTTAGAGAGGTAGGAGGATAGCCAGGAGAGAGCAGTGTTACGTAGACCTAGGGAGTGAAGAATTTACAGAAGGAGAGGGTGGTCCACAATGTCGAAAGCAGCAGAAAGGTCAAGGAGAAGGACTAGAGAGTAGTGGCCCTTGGATTTCGCAGCAAGGATATCATTACTGACTTTTGTGAGGGCCGTTTCAGTGGAGTGGAGAGAACGGAAGATACAAAGCTATCGCAGACAGAGGGACGGGACGTGAGCGTTTGGGGGTGGTGACGGGGAGTGGTTGGAGAAACGCAGGTGTGCCTGTCCATTTCAACACCCTTTCCTGGGCATGCATTAATTAGCCATTGCAACGGCATAGGCGGCTTGAGTACTCACTGCGTGCGACCACAGTTGCAAATTTTGGGTAAGGTCAGAGCTGCTGTAATTCTGCATGAGGGTCCGATATTACTCGATGGTACCGATGTATACACAGGTCTTACGGATGAGAGATATCAGTCGAGGTCTTACGGATGTGAGATATCGGTAGTGGGCGTCTCTATGCTGGCTTTGTTATTGCAAACATTAGCATATTTTCGCAGCAGATCTGCCTGCGTAATCACAGCTGCAATTACAATAGCGATCCGTAGTGAATCAGACCCTATGTGCAAAATCAGACAGTATTTTCCTTACATAGTAAAACTTAATGGGGGCGGGGTGATGAGCTGCTCTGCCATATTTGCAATTTTTGCACAGCTATAAAAAAATCTTGAATTGAAATGCATATGATGATATAAAGATGTGGCTGAAAAGCACAGAGGTAAGTTATAAAGATACCGCCATATATTTAGGATGAGTTGCAGCATTGCTTACACAGCACAGTAAAAGGTGGCCAGAAGACGTAGAACCCTCCAAACGTATTTGTTATATAGATCTTTGAATACACAGTCTTTGAAATATCTATAAGTCACTGTAGCCATTTGTTAGGTATTTTGATCACTGGTGTCCTAAAGAAACTTTACCTGAATTATCCTTGGAATTATTAAATAACCATTTCCCATGTAGACAGAATAATAATAAAAATACAATAGACAGAAATTTCTGAAGGTAGAAAATACCTCTCCTACACCACAGATCGCCATGGGTATTGCATAGCGGAGGAGGTGCAGAACAAACTTTTGTAATCGAGAAAACAGAACTTTCTGCGATTAGACTCTAGATATTTATTCTTTCCTGTAGGCAATCTGATTGTTCCATAGGACTATGTGGAATAAACATATATTATTTGAACGTTCAATGCTGTTTGCATTTTCACCCAAAAAAATTGTTACATGAAGGATAAAACTCAGTAATAAGCATTTTATTATACAAAAAAAAAAACTGCGTAAACCTAATATTTCTTTAATTTTCATGTAATGGAAAAAAGAATGCATATTTAGGGGTCTACGTACTACTAATCACAGAAATGCCATGATAATTAAGTATCTATATCGCAGGGGATATTTTAATTTTTAATGAAAATTTCTCCGCAATGTACAAAGGGGAACTCGCAGGGACAGCAGTTGAGGTAACTGCTGTCCCTGCGAGTTATGTCCCCGGCAAATTGTAGAAGTCTTTCACATTTGGCACAATGCAGGAGATTTCACAGTAACCTCCAGCAAAGGGGCAGATTCAATTGGGCGCGAGGTTTAGCAAGGAAAAAACCTTGCGCCCAATTTGGAATACCGCGGGTATGCGCTCTACCGATACCTGCGGTATCCAATTAAAAAAATAGTGGTTTCGGTTCAGCTCTGAAAACCCCACGCCGTTTAAAAAAGAAAAAATTCTTCACTTACCTGCCCGTGGGTCTCCGGTGGCCTCCCCTCTATCTTCTCACTGGACAGGGGGCTTCTGGGAGTCCCGGGGGCTGCTTGTAGGCTCCAAGGGCTGGTGGGAGGGGCAAGGGCTGCTGGGAGATGTAGTTCTCCCAGCGCCCATTCCGGGGGGCCACACTAACACTGGGAGGGACAAACATACACCGGGGATCACACACACACACTCATACACACACATATACACACAAACTCACTCATACACACTTACAAACACCACACACACTGGCATACCCACCCTGCTGCAGAAGAGCCGGCTCCCGACGCTGGATGCAGAAGACAGTGCTGCAGGAGGTAAGTAATTATGGACTAATTAAGCTAATTGGAAACTTCCAATTGCTTAATTAGTCCTAATGGGGGTTGCTGCTGGGGTACCAGAGCAAGTCCCACTGATTTTACCTAAAATTAATGATTTAGGGAAAATCACATTTGCTCTGGAGGTGCGGGGAAAAAAACCTTCCGGCTCACAAACAAACAAAAAACCATGCACCTTATTAAATAGCAAAAATCATGCACCTGCAGGAAAAACCTCGCAGGTGCAGGATTTTTAATATTCTCGCACCCAATTGCATATGCTCCAAAGATTGCAGGAGAAAGATTGAAAGATCTCTCTCCTGCTCCTGGAGCCTCCTTAGGCTTAAAACAGTTTACACCATCTGAAGATCGTGTAACTACTGGGGCCAAACTGTAAAAAGCTTTGCTTTAAGGAGTTTGGTACATAGGGGTCAGATATAATGGGGACTGCCATCTGCAGTACTAATTACAGTTATCCAGAGATTTCTGTGTAATCTCCTACATTGTGCCATTAGTACATATATACATATATGTACAGTATAAACTCCTGTAAATAATATACTTACAAGCAGTGAGTTCTGATTTATTTTATAATTGGTTAATTTCGATGCCATCACTTCAGTGTTCAGTCAAACTTCTTATGTATGAAAAGAAGGGACATTTATTGCTTTGTTTTGTTGGATAAGGGTATTAGTAACGTTTTAGGTAAAAGAAAGCCAAAAATCTGATTTCTTAAAGCCTGAAGGAGCCTGTGTAAGCTGCAGATCAGTGTAGAAAGCTCACCATGCTGTATTACTTACTCTCTAGTGCAGTGTTGGCTAACCTTGACACTCCAGCTGTTATGGAACTACATAACCCAGCATGCACTGCTACAGTTTTGCTATTAGGGCATGCTAAAACTGTGGCAGGGTATGCTGGGATATATAGTTCCACAACAGCTGGAGTGTCAAGGTTAGCCAACACTGCTCTAGTGAGTGGTCCCTCGGCCTGCCTTTCTCTCAATTCACCCATTTTGCCCCCTCTCCTAGCATCCTTTTCCATATCATCCTGATATCCTCTATGGAGAGGATGGAGCTCCGTGTAAAAAAACATTAGACCATCAGAGGGGGTATCTGAGTACTCAGAAACCCCTCCGCATGGGCGGAACTACCATCGGAGCAGCAGGTGCAGCTGCACCCCTGGGGAACCCATGCTGCCCAGACCACCAATGAGTTATCCTCTGGCCCGCCCCCTGACCATTTTGAGCAATGTCAGACCACTGACCCAGCGCTGGGAGCAGTGTGGGCTCCACTGCCTGACCTGCTTTTTAGTGAGGCGGGGCTGACCTTGTGTGTGTGTACATAAGCATCAGACTGCCATCTGAGGTAAACTAATAGGGGAGTCCTGTTTCCTATCAGCGCCGATGGCCACAATCATGTACTGCCTTTAAATCGCTGTCAAGTCTTCCTGATTCTGTCTGTGAATTAGAAGCAGCTCACTGCCAGTCTAAAGGCCCCTACACACTACACGATATTGCTAACAATTTGTCCGATTCCGAAGCATCGGAAGGACAAATTGCCAATATTGTGCAGTGTGTATGCACTACACCATGTTGGGTCGACAGCCACATCGCATGATCTTTTGTACATGCAGGAAGATCAGGCGATGTGGCTGACGATCTCATGCAGCGCTATGCGGCGGTGGCTGGCATATCGGCTTGTCGGGCATTGGATCGCCCAGTGTGTACGGACCGCCCGATATGTCAGCCCGTCGGCACTGGGATCGTGGGTCACATCGCTAGATGCACAATCGTTTAGTATGTACTCAGCTTTACTGACACTGTAAGAGCCCTCCTGACCGAATGCGAACTAAGAAAAGCACAGGGGGTGGGGTCATCTTACAGACAGAGCAGAGGCCCCTTTGTTCCCGCATCCACCAAGGAACTTCCCCCTTTTTTCCCAACCATGCCGGACTGTGTGTTTGTAGTACCCCTGTCATCCATGGCCTATCCCTCTCAGACATGGCCTGCCCCTCTCACCTCCTGTCTCTCCCTGTCACAAACTGCCTCCCTGTTAAACTCTACCTTTTCCACCACCCACTACCTCTTCCTGTCACTCTTTACCTCTCACAGTCATCCACAGCCTCTCCCTCTCACCTAGGGCCTCTCCCTCACCCACGGCTTCTCTCTCTCACTCACTGCCTGTCACCCACAGCCTCTCCCTGTCACCCACAGCCTCTTCCTGTCACACACTGCCTCTCCCTATCATCCTCTTACCTTACCGTGTCACTCACTAACTCTCCTAGTCACCCACTACCTCCCTGTCACCCATGGCCTCTCCCTGTCATCCTCTTACCATTTTTAGTCACCCACTGCTTCCCTCTACCTCTTCCTGTTACCCACTGCCTATCTGTCACTCACAGCCTCTCCCTGTTACCCGTGGCCTTTCCCTGTCAGCCACTACCTCTCTCTGTCACCCACTGCCTCTCCCTGTCACCCTCTATCTCCCTGTCACCTGCTGCCTCTCCCTGTCACCTTCTGCCTCTCCGTGAAACCCACTGCTTCACCTTGTCATCCTCTCCCTGTCATCCACAGCCTCTCCCTGTCACCCACTGTCTCTCCTTGTCACCCATTACCTTTCCATGTCACCCACTACCTTTTTCTGCCGCCCATTACATTTTTCATATTTATTTAATTATCAAAAATATTTTTTTTACTTCATTTGAAAAAAACAATACAAAAAACTCCCGAGAAATTTCAAACAGCAAACTTTGGCGGCTTATTTGAACCGAACATTCTGGGCGACCATAGACGTGCTCAGAACATCAATTGTGTATGCAAGCAGAGGACTTGAGACACAGCTAGTGGGCATCTCAATACAAATCCCAGCGGCAGCAAGATTTGCACATTTTCGCACAACTGCTGCGTACGAGATCACAGCTGTGACAGGATTTGCATCCACTCTGAATCAGGCCCACTATTTCAAATGTATATTTATCAAAGCCTCTGTGTTACTGAGTGTTATGCCACGGGAGTGAATTTTGAGGGTATTAGTCCCGAAACAGCCTTGAGGGCTGGTACGTCTTGGCTTGATGCGGCCGTGAAGCAGCTTTGAGAGCTGGTATGCCTTGGCTTGATGGGCCTGTGGGTTGTAAGACACGATGCGGCCTTTGGGCCGTGTAGCAGCCTTGAGGGCTGGTATGCCTTGGCTAGCTGTGGCCTGTGGGTCGTAGGACAAGATGCGGCCTTTGAGCCATGCAGCAGCCTTGAGGGCTGGTATGATTTGGCTAGATGCGGCAGATGAAGGACTAGTGTCACAGGAGAGACACAGGCATTGGCATGCTGTAGTGCGGCCTGTGCCACCGAGTTGACACAAGCAGCGTACGCTAGAGGGCGGCATTGCTGTCATGTTGACACAAGCAGCGTAAACAGGACTGAGCCATCTTGGACACTCTAGGCCGGCCTGTGCCGCCGGGTTGACATAAGCAGCAAACACTGGAGTGCGGCCTGTGCCGTCGAGTTGACAGAAGCAGCGTACGCAGGACTGCGCACTCTTGGACACAGAGTGCTGTCCGTGCCGCCTAGATGACACAAACGGCAGGTAGATGGTATGCGAACTGGAGCTCGACTGGATCACAGGAGACAATGCCAGAACCGGAAACACAAAGACTCTATCACCGGCATCGGAGCAGCGTTCGCACCAGGATGATATAGATGCAGGAGCCAATCCAGATTACTCCCAGAATGATGGACAGTATATAGGATGAGTTTCAGGGAATGCTCGCTCGGCGTTCGTCTTGCCCTGCGTCCGCAGTGCAGCAGCTTGTGACACTGAGCCAATTAATAAACATGACACTCCTGTGAATAGAGTTGCCGTTAGAAAGGAGGTGATCATATATTACAGTGAACAACAGCTTGACATACTTCTTGCAATCATTCACAGGAAAAGGGACAATTATGTCACAGCAATTTAAATGACTGCATTCTCAGCTATTTTACCTGCTTCAGATACCTTCAATACTCTCTCCTAAAGATGTGGAAGGGGCTTCAGCTTTCTATAATGGAGTAGAAAAGTCACAGTTTGCTTTTGAACAGAGCTGCAGTTTTAAGTTAAGTCCAGTGCTGTACCTAACAGTAGGCCAAAATGGCATTTGCCAGGGGCAACAGATGATGTGGGTTCACCATTTGGCTCAGCCGCCAATAAATTTTTACCACCCAATGCCAGGGAAGGTTCTCCTCAAACTACCCCAGTCTTGTCTTTTGGTCCAAGTTCACGGTTGTGGGCTCCATCACAGAGACACAATTATGATCATGTTGTGGCACAGAAGTGCAGCAGGTGCAGTCTCATGACATCACAGCGCAGCTGAGCAGGTGTTAGTTAGCAAAGTCCTTCACTGTGCTAAGGGCACCAAGACCGCTAGATATGGTATTAGTCAGGAAAACACTAAACTATATATATATATATATGTACTGTATATATATATATATATATATATATATATATATATACACATAGCACAACAAGCGGGGTGGCATTCGGGTACTTCAAAACAAACTCATCAAGGCAGGCTGTTTATAAGCAACATTTCAGTTTTATTCAAAAACCGTCATCAGGCATGATGCCTAATGACGTTTTTTGAATATAACCGAAACTTTGCTTATAAATGGCATGTCTTGATGAGTTTGTTTTGATCCCGGAGTGCCACCCCGCTTGTCCTGCTATATGCTCCCATATGGTAGTGCACCTGGGCCCGCTGAGTATCAGTTAGGTGAGTGCCAGCCAAGTGCTGGATTATAAATATATTAGGGATGTGCGCCGACCCCCGTGTTTTGGTATTGGATCTGTATCTCCTTCGTATTTTGAATCTGGATTTGGCTTTGCCAAAACCGCCCTTGCGTGTTTTGGTTTTGTATTGTTTTTCAAAACTTAATAATAACTGCTAAAATAACATTAATTTCCACCCATTTCCAGTAAATTTTGACCACTTCACAGCTCAAAATATTGTTTTCATCCGGTTCAGGAAATTTGCACCAAGTTAGCTGGCTGACTAAGCTAAGCGGCAGCAGTGGGCAGCACAAATGTGTGGCAATTCAATTTCCAACGTGGCACACAAGGAAACATATGTTTTCATTAATCTGAGGCCTGAGGAAGATGGAGTACGTATGTAGCTGAAGGCAGGGACAGGAAGGAATGATTGGTAGTAAATTTTATTTCATGTTTTTATTCTGAAGCAAATTTATGAGGGAGGAGGGGAGAGCATTGGTGAACAATATGTTCCTTGTTTTGCCCACTTGGTGATTCAGAATATTTTTTAAAATTAAAGGGGCATGCAGGAGATGCTGTCTGTGGCCACAAACATTTCTGGACATTTTTGACATTCAGCAACCACATGTCAAAGATTGCAGCAGCTGTGGCAGTTCAACTTCCAACATGAAACATCAAGAAACAAATGTTTTTATTATTCAAGAGGTCTGAGGGAGTTGGAGTATGTATGTAGTTGAAGGCAGGGAAAGGAAGATTTGATTAGTAGTAAATTTAATAAAATTTTTTTACTCCGAAGCAAATTTATGAGGGAGGAGTGGAAGCATTTACAAAAAATATTTAAAATCATTCACATCAGTCCTTGCCCCAGAAGAATCCTTCACCGCTATGCCTGCTGCTGCTGAGAGTGGGTTTTCATCCCAGAAGGGGACCAGGAAGACTACTAGTAGTACTTTAAAAAACAATTGACTGTTAAACAATCCTTTGCAAGGGGGAGCAAGTATGACAGCAGTCACCCAGTTGCACAGCGGATCACTGACACCATAACATCTATGCTGGTATTAGATGTGCATCCGATATCTGCCAATAATGCAGTGGGTTTTAGACATTTAATTGAGGTCCTGTGTCCCTGCTACCAAATCCCATCTAGATTCCACTTCACTAGAAAAGCAATTCCCAACCTGTAAAGTGACGTTAAAAAAACTTAATTAGTGGCCTTCGAAGTAGTCACCTGTGAAGTGAGTTCAGACACTGCCAACTTGAGTCAGGTAATTCCCCTAATTAGACTGTTGGAAAAGCAGCTTGAGAAACTGAAGGAGGAGCTTAAATGAAGCGATTCCGCTAAGTATGTTGGACTTTAGATCAAGTAATTTATTTGCTTCACCAAGATCCAAGGTTTGTCAGGATCTTACAATCAGATCAATACATTTTGGTGACCATGCTGGACCCTAGGTTTAAGTCATACATTGTGTCTTTCTTCCCAACGAACACAGATCTGAAGAGATGCAAAGAGCTGTTGGTAGGCAAATTGTCAGCTCAAGTGGCACATGATGTAGCGATGGTTTCTCCTTCAGTTTCTCCAGCAAGTGCATCTGCTGAGAAAGAACTAAACTTTCCCACTGGTGATGCAGATGAGTCAACACAACCAAGTTTTGACATCTGGGCGGGTCTAAAAGAATTGCCTACATTTAACGAGACCTCTACCATGACTTCATCTGATACAGTCACCATTCAAAGAATGGTTGAGGACTATTTTAAATTTTTTAATGATAGCGTCTAAATAGGCATGTCAGACAGTCCATTTGACTACTCGCAGGAAAAAAAGTAATTTGTAGGCCCTTGAACAAACTGGCTTTGCTTTACTTGAGCTGCCCACCCTCCAGTGTGTACTCAGAAAGCATTTTCAGCACAAACCAGGAACCTTATCAGCGATCGGCGTAAGAGGCTACTTCCTCAAAATGTGGAAAAGATGGACAGACCGACAACACTGCACCCTTGAACAACAGCAGCAAAGACCGCCAGCCAGACAACACTGCACCCTTGAACAACAGGAGCACAGACCCCCAGCCCAACAACACTGCACCCTTGAACAACAGCAGCACAGACAGAGCACGACTGTTCTGCAAACTCTCTACAGCCGGAATGAAAATGGAGCCAATCACCGGGACCTTTATAGAATCCAAAACCCACAAGAATCCGACAGCGGAAGGATGATGTTTGCCTCATTTTCGGATCCGAATCAGGCGGGAAAACCTGAGCCGGTCCCGGATCCGAGCTCGGATTGCAAAGTTCGGGTGGTTCCGATTCTCTGAGAACTGGACCCGCTCATCTCTAATATATAATATATATAATATACAGTCAGGTCCATAAATATTGGGACATTGACAGAATTTTCAGATTTTGGCCTCTGTTCACCACCACAATGGTTTTGAAATGAAACAAACAAGATGTGCTTTAACTGCAGACTTTCAGATTTAATTTGAGGGTAATTACATCCAAATTGGGTGAACGGTGTAGGAATTACAACAGTTTCAATATGTGCCTCTCACTTTTTAATGGGCCAAAAGTAATGGGACTATCAACTCAA